>CM059789.1:21483804-22083804 GCA_030435695.1 Brachymystax lenok tsinlingensis
TAATAGAAGAAGAATTTCGAACTGGTCACCAGATGTAAACAGAAGAGGATGCGCGTTTACGGGATCGCACACGCTGTTTTTTTCCTTTCCTATCGTCCAGGTTATAATCCGGTTGAAATTTTATAGTAAATACACATAAAAGTGTTCCTAAGGATACATTATCAATGATGTTTGATTGTTCTTGGACAAGTGTATAGGTTGAATGAGTTCTCTTCGCGGTTCAATGGGCGAGTGGACGCTGTATTTTATGAACATAATGCGCCAACCAAACTGAGATTTATGTATATAATAAATTACTTTTTCTAACAAAAGAACCATTGGATGTCTTCGTTGGACACTTGGGAAGACCTCAGCAGAAGTTCTTCAACAGGTATGGGATTTGTTGTCGCTGTAAAATGTGTTTTGTGTGAACCGCGATGGTTTATGAATTTATGCTAATGGAAAAAATATTGGAGGTGCTACCCTCAAACAATCAAATGTAGTGCTTTCGCCGTAAAGCCTTTTTGAAATCTGACAACGCTGTGATATTGCCAAGAAGAGCTTTTGATGACTATGCAACACTTGTATATTGATGAATGTTGAATAATTCAACTTTTGGATTTTGAATTTGGCGCCTTGCATTTCACCGGGTAGTGTCGGGAGTGGGGCGCTGATTGCTAAGTAGTTAAACAAATCAAAATATATTTAAGATTTTAGATTCTTCAAAGTAGCCACCCTTTGCCTTGATGACAGTTTTGCACACTCTTGGCATTCTCTCAACCGGCTTCATGAGGTAATCACCTGGAATGCATTTCACTTAAAACTAATTAGGGAGCGGCAGCAGTGTTCAGAGTTTTGGAGAGTCTGGCGTGCCCAAAGTTTAAATGCCTGGTACTCAGGCGCAGAAACTAGGATATGCACATAATTGGTAGTATTGGATAGAAAACACTCTGAAGTTTCTAAAACTGTTAAAATAATGTCTGAGTATAACAGAACTGATATGGCAGGCGAAAACCAGAGCAAAATCCATCTGAGAAAATGTGGTTCTGTGAGCTGCCTCTTTTTCCATTGAATTGCTATAGGATATGCTGAAATCCATCTCCCAGGTTGCAGTACCTATGGCTTCCACTAGATGTCAACAGCCTTTAGACAAGGTTTCAAGCGTTTATCTTGAAAAATAGGGGAGTAGAAGAAGTTTATCCAAGGAGAGTGGGGAAGTAATTTTTCTCATTGGCACGTGGGACTGTCAGCGCGCGCCTCGGTTTTTTCCTTTTCTATTACCCAAGATATTACCCGTGTGAAATATAATCATTAATATACATAATAGTGTACCTAAGGATCGATTAGAAACTTTGTTTGATTTGTTTGGACAAAGTTGATAGGTATATTTTTTGTCTAATGGACGAGTGGACGGTGGATTTTCTGAACAAAAACGCCCCAACCAAACAGAGCTTTATGGATATAAAGAGGGACTTTTTCGAACAAAAGGAACATTGATTGTCTTGCTTGGACACTTCTGATTGCCATAAGCAGAAGATCTTCAAAGGTAAGCGATTTATTTGATCTCTTTTTATGACTTTTGTGACACCCGCTGGCGCCCCACTGCTCCTTAATTATCCCCAAGAGGTTCACTTAACAGGCGTGCCTTGTTAAAAGTTGATTTGAGGAATGTCTTTCCTTCTTAATGTTTTTGAGCCAATCAGTTGTGTTGTGTCAAGGTAGGGGTGGTATAAGATAGCCCTATTTGTTAAAAAGACCAAGTCCATATTATGGCAAGAACAGCTCAAATAATCAAAGAGAAACGGCCGTCCATTACTTTAAGACATGAAGGTCAGTCAATACGGAACATTTCAAGAACTTTTAAAACGTTTCTTCAAGTGCAGTCGCAAAAACCATCAAGCGCTATGATGAAACTGGCTATCATGAGGACCGCCACAGGAAGATTCATAGTTACCTCTGCTGCAGAGGATAAGTTCATTAGAGTTACCAGCCTCAGAAATTGCAGCCCCCAAAAAATGATTCACAGAGTTCAAGTAACAGACATCAACATCAACTGTTCAGAGGAGACAGAGTGAATCAGGCCTTCATCGCCAAATTGCTGCAAAGAAATCACTACTAAAGAACACAGATTTTCTTGGGCCAAGAAACACGAGCAATGGACATTAGACCGGTGGGAATCGGTCCTTTGGCCTGATGAGTCTAAATTGGAGATTTTTGGTTCCAACCGCCGTGTCTTTGTGAGACGCAGAGTAGGTGAGCGGATTATCTCTGCATGTGTGGTTCCCACCGTGAAGCATGGAGGAGATGGTGTGATGGTGCTTTGCTGGTGACACGGTCAGTGATTTATTTAGAATTCAAGGCACACTTAACCAGCATGGCTACTACAGCATTCTGTAGCGATACGCCATCCCATCAGGTTCCCACTTAGTGGGACTATCATTTGTTTTTCAACAGGACAATGACCCAAAACACACTTCCACGGTGTAAGGGCTATTTGACCAAGAAGGAGAGTGATGAGTGCTGCATCAGATGACCTGGCCTCCACAATCACCCGACCTCAACCCAATTGAGATGGTTTGGGATGAGTTGGACCGCAGAGTGAAGGAAAAGCAGCCAATAAGTGCTCAGCATGTGGGAACTCCTTCAAGACTGTTGGAAAAGCATTCCTCATGAAGCTGGTTGAGAGAATTCCAAGAGTGTGCAAAGCTGCTGTCATCAAGGCAAAGGGTGGCTATTTTGAAGAATCTTAAATATAAAAATATCTTTCTATTTGTTTAACACTTTTTTGGTTACTACATGATTCAATGTGTTACTTCATAGTTTTGACTTCATAGTCTTCACTAGTATTCTACAATGTAGAAAATATTAAAATAAAGAAAAACCCTTGAATGAGTAGGTGTCCAAAACTTTGACTGGTACTGTATACATTACATTTCCAATGCCACTAATACGTTTCCAGCAAATGTTGCCTTGTATTAAGTCAACACAAATTTCAACAGTTCATTGTCAAAAAGAATATAGGAAATCCCCAAATAGCCAGAATAAGTGCGACAGACAACATGGTTGCAGAAAATGAACTAGCCTTCTTTCAATGTTGTACCAAAGTCCTGCTAAACCAGTGGCATTCAGGGTCCATTTCAATACAAAATATAAACTAGAAGACTGCTTCTTGGGACACGAAAGACAAATGTCAAAATATATAAATTCTTGTTTGGCAAGGCAACAGAGTTGAGGCGATGTGCTGTGTTTACCCGATGAGCTATTCTGTTCATTCTTCACAAAATAAAAATAAAATACGCTGCACGTGGCTTACGCAGTTTGAGTCAACATCTTGAGGATCAACACAGCATCTTTATCAGGACTAAAATAGATTGTCATCTGTAATCGTTGTGTGCAGTTGTTTTCATATGATGAACATTAGCCTAACCTCAGCTGAGTCCACTAGTCTTGTACAGTCACACTCTAGGACAGACAGGTTCTCCAACTAGCAGCTATTTGTCCCCCCAAATTCTGAGGCCAAAAAAAAAGAAAACGGTAAAAAAAGTATTATTGTTGGAAACAAAAGACTGTAAAAACACCAGCAAATCAGCTACAAGTGTTTTGAATTTTGGAAATGTGTTCCAAAGTATTACCACGCATAATAGAGATGTGATCGTATACAAATGGAAGTAAGGTTTGAAATGATCATTTTAGTCAAATATATCTGTTGTTTTGGTCTACAAATTATTTGTAATTAAGTTCTGGCCACTGACCATCCGCTCAAGAAAAAAATGGTCCTGTGGCTGAATCTAGTTGATGACCCCTGGTCTAGAACTAGGGTTGCTCTAGCGTGAGATTATACGTATACCTTGTCATCACTGGTCCTGCTCTAGCCGGACCACTACCAGAGGACTGCTTCCCTTAAGCCGGAAAGAAAGAGAGCATGGGCCGGCTCAGCCTCCAAGGTAAGACGCTTAGCCCTCTCAGACATGCTTGGCTGGGGGTGGATTTACACTACCTGTCTGAGTCAGCACCCTCTTCTTCTGTAGGAGGTAAGGTCATTACTGGTGTGAGCGTGACAGTCAGCTTACCTCAACTGTAAACCTCTACAGGGGTTTACTGGTAACGGAAGAGTAGGAAGGGAGTATGGAGGAGCAGGAAGAAGTGGAGGGGCTCAACTCAGGCTCGGGATCATCTGATGAGATGAGAGAGAGGACGAGACAGAGAGAGGACGAGACAGAGAGAGAGGACGAGAGACAGTGAGAGAGAGAGCAAGAATACCCCTCAAAATGTACATGTTGGACAATGACAACAGAAGTACAAAATAACTTTTATTCATCATCACCCCAAAAAGAGGGCCATTTCACATCGAGGTGAAGTTCTTATGAACCAAACAGATGAGATTAAGTGAACAGTTTTTCATCATTGCATCAGAACAGTACAAAACCCCGGAGATGGTTCTGTGGAAGTTCTATGCGCAAAATACTATCAAATATTATAAAGTCTACACCTGTTGTATTCAGCACATGACAAATAAAATTGGGTTTGATTTGATCTGGCAGCTCCAAAAATAGAACAATCTTCCTTATAACAATGGTAATGAACATTAAAAACAGCTATTTCTCCAAACAAAATATGATCAATGCTGATATGGGTGAGTATGTTACACTTGACATATTTAAATAATAGCGAGAAATAAATGGCTTCCCTTTACATTACATAGGGCTTATACCAGAGTACCTACCGTACCAGAGGAAACATAGCTGTCAATACCCTGTAACAGTTGTGAAATACTTACCAGGGTTGGGGTCAATTCTGTTTTCAATTCAGTCAATCCAGTTCATGAACAAACTGAATTGAAAATGGAATTGACCCCAACCCTGGTACATACCATTTACAGTAAGCACTCACTTTTGTTTCTTTACTTGGAATACAGACAGCAGTGGTAACTGCTTGTGCTAACATACTGTACACCATGTAAAGTGTTGCCTAAAGACCCTAAACAGCAAGACCAATGAAGTGCTATGTCACTTTGCATAATTTATTGATTTCTACTCTTTTCTACTCAATTGAGGTTCAGTGGCTTCCATTTCCCAACACATTAAAGCACAGCAGCTGTAACATTATGGCCAGGTGTTTAAATATAGTATAAAATGATACAATATGGTAACTAAATAAAACATTATGTTTCACTTATCACATTCTAATAGATGGGCACCAAATCAGAATCAGGCCGGTCTAATATACATTTTGGCCTCTGGTATAGCACAAAGAATGTGTTTATAATTAACTGTAGCAATAAAATACAAAGGGCAAATCAAAGCAAAACAACTTCACTCAAGGCATGGTAAAATAACGGAATTAAAAAAGCATGGGCAAAAATATATGCACTATGTTTTGGATATATTGCTTTTGAAATGCTCGGGAAGTAAACATTAAAACATTGCATGATCGTGAAATGAAGAGAAATAGCTAGAAAACCTGTCATATGTTGCATATTTAAGACAATACGGTACATCAGTGCAACATTTATAACAAAAATCCCCAAAGGTTTGACAACCCAGAATACAGCAAAATAGGGATTATTGTCATCATAAAACGCTATTATTAACTTTCCACAATTTGTATATTTATTTATTTTACCTTTATTTAACTAGACAAGTCAGTTAAGAACAAATTCTTATTTTCAATGACGGCCTAGGGGTTAACTGCCATGATTAGGGGCAGAAAGACAGATTTTTACCTTGTCAGCTCGGGGATTCAATCTTGCAACCTTTCGGTTACTAGTCCAAAGCTCTAACCACTAGGCTACCCTGCCGCCCCAACGGAAATATGTGTAATAACTGTGGTAATGGCGAACATAAAACCATCAAATGAAGGGTACCCTTGGCTCTTTTAAATAAAACTGAAGGATATTACAATATTTGTAAAAGAAAGCTCTAAATAGTCACATGTATACAGTGAGGGAAAAAAGTATTTGCTCCCCTGCTGATTTTGTACGTTTGACCACTGACAAAGAAATGATCAGTCTATAATTTTAATGGTAGGTTTATTTGAACAGTGAGAGACAGAATAACAAAAAAAAATCAAGAAAAATACATGTGAAAAATGTTATGAATGGAATTGCATTTTAATGAGGGAAATAAGTATTTGACCACTCTGCAAAACATGACTTAGTGGCAAAACCCTTGTTGGCAATCACAGGTCAGACGTTTCTTGCAGTTGGCCACCAGGTTAGCGCACATCTCAGGAGGGATTTTGTCCCACTCCTCTTTGATCTTCTCCAAGTCATTAAGGTTGAGGCTGACGTTTGGCAACTCGAACCTTCAGCTCCCTCCACAGATTTTCTATGGGATTAAGGTCTGGAGACTGGCTAGTCCACTCCAAGACCTTAATGTGCTTCTTCTTGAGCCACTCCTTTGTTGCCTTGGCCATGTGTTTTGGGTCATTGTCATGCTGGAATACCCATCCACAACCCATTTTCAATGGCCTGGCTGAGGGAAGGAGGTTCTCACCCATGATTTGACGGTACATGGCCCCGTCCATCGTCCCTTTGATGCGGTGAAGTTGTCCTGTCCCCTTAGCAGAAAAACACCCCCAAAGCATAATGTTTCCACCTCCATGTTTGACGGTGGGGATGGTGTTCTTGGGGTCATAGGCAGCATTCCTCCTCCTCCAAACACGGCGAGTTGAGTTGATGCCAAAGAGCTCCATTTTGGTCGCATCTGACCACAACACTTTCACCCAGTTGTCCTCTGAATCATTCAGATGTTCATTGGCAAACTTCAGACGGGCATGTATATGTGCTTTCTTGAGCAGGGGGACCTTGCAGGTGCTGCAGGATTTCAGTCCTTCACGGCGGTAGTGTGTTACCAATTGTTTTCTTGGTGACTATGGTCCCAGCTGCCTTGAGATCATTGACAAGATCCTCCGTGTAGTTCTGGGCTGATTCCTCACCGTTATCATGATCATTGCAACTCCACGAGGTGAGATCTTGCATGGAGCCCCAGGCCGAGGGAGATTGACAGTTCTTTTGTGTTTCTTCCATTTGCGAATAATCGCACCAACTGTTGTCACCTTCTCACCAAGCTGCTTGACGATGGTCTTGTAGCCCATTCCAGCCTTGTGTAGGTCTACAATCTTGTCCCTGACATCCTTGGAGAGCTCTTTGGTCTTGGCCATGGTGGAGAGTTTGGAATCTGATTGATTGATTGATTCTGTGGACAGGTGTCTTTTATACAGGTAACAAACTGAGATTAGGAGCACTCCCTTTAACTTCTTAGGGAGCGGCAGGTGAGGTGACGGTTTTGGAGAGTCTGGCGTGCCCAAAGCAAAATGCCTGCCACTTAGGCTCAGAAAATAGGATATGCACATAATTAGTACTATTGGATAGGAAACACTCCGAGGTTTCTAAAAGTGTTAACATAATGTCTGTGAGTATAACAGAACTCATTTAGCAGGCAAAAACCCGAGAAAAATCGATCCGGAAATCAGTTTCTGGTGACCTATTGCTCTGTTTGACACACTCCCTATTGAATCCATTTGTAACCAGGACTGAGACTGCAGTACCTATGGCTTCCACTAGATGTCAACAGTCTATATACAAAGACTCAGAGATTGGAGTAAACACAACGAATAGGTACAGGAAATGGCATGGGGACCTGAAATGTCAACTCGGGGCGCGAGTCTGGCTGGAGCGACCCACTTTATTTTACTTATATAAGGTATAGGTGACCATCCGAGTGAAATATTATCGCTAATATTCATAAAAGGATAGCTAATTATGCATTTTAACTGGTATTTGATTTGTTTAGGAAAAGTTTATAGGTATATTTCAACGCGTTCTCTTCACGTTTCAATGGGCAATTCTGAAAATAACACACCAACCAAACAGAGATTTATGGATATAATAAATTACTTTTTCTAACAAAGAACCATTGGACGTCTTCGTTGGACACTTGGGAAGCCCTCAGCGCCCCACTGCTCCCTAAGTAGTTAAGAGTGTGCTCATAATCTCAGCTCGTTACCTGTATAAAAGACACCTGGGAGCC
Source organism: Brachymystax lenok tsinlingensis (assembly GCA_030435695.1). Lineage (NCBI taxonomy): Eukaryota > Metazoa > Chordata > Actinopteri > Salmoniformes > Salmonidae > Brachymystax > Brachymystax lenok. Next base: position 21,491,814 of record CM059789.1, read on the forward strand.
AGAAATCTTTCTGATTGAGAGGGGGTCAAATACTTATTTCCCTCATTAAAATGCTAATCAATTTATAACATTTTTCACGTGCATTTTTCTGGATTTTTTTGTTGTTATTCTGTCTCTCACTGTTCAAACAAACCTACCATTAAAATTATAGACTGATCATTTCTTTGTCAGTGGTCAAACGTACAAAATCAGCAGGGAATCAAATACTTTTTTCCCCTCACTGTAGATGTTCTTCACACTACCAAATGGAACTCGTACCAAACGTGATATTTCATACTACTAAATTCCAATTATCCAGGTAAAGCTTTATGATAAGCAAATAGCTTATAATTTCAGTCATTTCAATCTAATATGTCCATATTAAACGGTATAACATTGACAGATAACTAATTTAACATGGTATTGTTTTCTTGTAAACCATAATGTCCAGAAACCTCATTCGCAGTTTGTTTATAGTTTGTTCATCTTTTGCTGGATGTCTATCTGAGAAGAGGCCCCATTTCTCATGTTTCACATTCGTGTGCGTGCACGCACACACACACAGGCGCACAACTGGGTTGTCATGGAAACAACACTACCGCTCACATTCTTCCGTCGCCCAACCAACTTAAAAACAACAGGTCGACTTAAATTAAACAGCCAGTCCCAGAGTCCACAATAACTTACTGTATGGCAATAACTTACTGTCTAGCTCAATAAATACATGTTGCTTCTGCTGGCTTTGGCTAAGAGAGCCGAAGTGCTGGCGTGCGTCCGGCTCACCGCCTCTCCTGAGTGATTATCACTTTTTGGTAGAGGGGTCAATGGAAGGGGTCAGAGGGGTCAATCGATGCGGTTCCCGCATATCGTGAAGCGGTCAACATCCAGCAGGTCCTTTTTAGGGGTCCTATGCTTCAGCTCTGTGCCTTCCATCCCTTCCTCCTCTTTCTGCTCAGGAGTGGCAGGGGGCGATGGGGTGAGGGTGTCAGGGTCCGGGTCTGTCTCTGGGCTGGGAGGGCTGGCTGGGGTGGTGGAAGTGGTGGGTAGAGGGGGTACGGTCTCTGGCCGCAGGGTGGGGCTGGCAGTGGGGGTAGGCTGGGCGGTGATGGAGGTGCAGGAAGGACTGGATGGGGACCGCTCGGACCACGGATCACCTGATGGATCACCTAATCAGACAGATAGAGAGAGATTTAACACAAACATGAACAATACTTGGTCACTTGAGGCTTGGAGAAAAGTTAGTAACACTCACAGATAATAAGCAAGTAAACAAGAACATCGCAAACTTCGTTTTTGATTAGATTTGACTTCAGAGATACAAAATAAACAGGAAAACCAACTAAATTAATTTATAGAAATAAAAACTCTTCTACTATATATCGTTGGGTCAAAGAGACACATCTACATTAACACCAGTAGATATCTCAACCTCCACTAATCCTGGCCTTAAATACCAGTATGCAGTGTAAATGGCGTACACAAGTTTGGTCGGCCAAACAGAATAATTCATGACCTCTGATATATTCAAATAAAGTTGAGTGAAGCAGCTGCAGCATATCAGCCCATGGGTTACTACTCTACGGAGACAGCTATTTGCCCAGGGCCCTGACATGCCTCACTTGCATATAAAAGAGTGGGTTGCAAATGAGACTTTACCAGGCGAGCAGCAATCAAGTGTGTATGTGTGTATTCGCCAGACTGCATGAAATAAATGTGTGCTCCTTTACAGGCAACAACACAAGGGGATACAGCAGACCTACTTTAGAAAATGCATTGTGGTACTGAACCAGTGGTATAACCAACAAGCATTTGTGGTCTTTATCCATTCATTCCTCAACTAGCCATATGCTTTCACCAGAAGCTTCAATGACACAGCCTGTGGGAGACCCCAGTTGCTCATCAGTATATTCTCTGCCTCAGACAGTGACTTATAGACATATGGCACCTCCAATTAGATCTTCATCCAAATGGTTATGAAGAACGAGAGACAAACCAGTCTGTTAGTATGTTAAGGCATCCATTGGAACCTGTGGTCTAAAACTAACCCATTTCTCCAGGAAGGTGTTCATTAGGCACCAAACGGAATGAAATAGGGAGGGACTAGTGTAGTCACAATACCAACATTTTACTAATGATACGATACCAGGCAAGGTATTATGATACAGAGTAGTACAATTTTGGGGGGAAATTCAGAGCAACCTAGCATCCTGTTTGCCCCTGTCCCCCGGATGCTTGTTATTCGCATGTGCTACGCAAAAAACCTGTCACTGATATTCCCATTTCTACTCAATACAACACATTTTGAATTACCTTAACTCACACTGTTCAGTGTATAATAGAATACTGTATATAATTACTGATTTGCTCATATTTGCAAAGGCCTACCTGTGATTTGGCTGGAGGAATGGGAGGAAGGAATATACTGTACAGGCAAAATGACCTGCATGTCATTGGGTCAGTAGGGGGGAAAACCTTCTTTACTCTTCAGTTAGCACAGGCACTCTCCCTCCCTCCGTCTCCGTCCCACACTCTCCCTCCGCCCACAACCGTAAGGCACTCCAGAGGGTAGTGAGGACTACACAACGCATCACCGGGGGTAAACTACCTACCCTTCAGGACACCTACACCACCCGATGTCACAGGAAGGCCAGATTGGTCGGACCATTGTTGAACAGACCTGAGAACGGGCATTTCCGGTTTTAGTTTCTGTTTGTAGGCTGGGAGCAACAAAATAGAGTCATGGTCAGACTTGCCGAAAGGAGGGCGGAGAATAGCCTTGTATGCATCACGGAAGTTGGAATAACAATGATCCAGGATTTTACCAGCCCGGGTGGCACATTCGATATGCTGGTAAAATTTCAGAAGCCTTGTTTTCAAATTAGCCTTATTAAAATCCCCAGCCACAATAAATGCAGCCTCAGGATATGTGGTTTCCAATTTACCTAGAGTGAAATGAATTTCTTTCAGTGCCGTCGATGTATCAGCTTGAGGGGGGATGTACACGGCTGTGATTATAATCGAGGAGAATTCTCTTGGTAGGTAATGCGGTCTGCATTTGATTGTAAGGAATTCTATGTCAGGTGAACAAAAGGACTTGAGTTCCTGTATGTTGTTATGATCACACCACGTCTCGTTAATCATAAGGCATACACCCCCGCCCTTCTTCTTACCAGAGAGATGCTTGTTTCTGTCGGCGCGATGCGTGGAGAAACCAGGTGGCTGTACCGACTCAGATAACGTGTCCTGAGTGAGCCATGTTTCCGTGAAGCAAAGAACGTTGCAGTCTCGGATGTCTCTCTGAAAGGCAACCCTCGATCGGATTTCGTCTACTTTGTTGTCAAGAGACTGTACATTGGCGATTAAAATACTCGGGAGAGGTGCACGATGCGCCCGTCGACGTAGCTTGACCAAAAGACCGGCGCGTTTCCCTCTTCTCCGGCGCCGCAGTTGTTTTGAGTCACCGGGTGCTATCCAGTCTATTGTCCTGGCTGGGGTAACAAACAGAGAATCCTCTTTGGGAAAGTCGTATTCCTGGTCGTAATGTTGGTAAGTTGACGTTGCTCTTATATCCAATAGTTCCTCCCGGTTGTATGTAATAAAACTTAATATTAGGGTGGACAGAGAGAAGCAGGTGAGTGATGGCTGGTAGGGTGGACAGAGAGAAGCAGGTGAGTGATGGCTGGTAGGGGATGCGGCTGGCTGATCACAGCTGCCACACGTGAGATGCACATGAAAGTGAAGTGGATATTATTAGACTGGCGCATACTAGAGACTAGTTGCCATTGTTTTTTACTAATGTATTAACAAAACTGACTTCATAAACATTGTATAACAGGCACCAGTTGGTTCTTTAGATCGGTAGCATCATATGAGACTGTACTAGGGTATTCTATATTGACGTTTTGGTACCATGATATTACCGTGGTACCGGTATACCGTGCAATACTATGAGGGAATACTTGAACTCGTCCAATAAGAGATGCTCGATTTCCAACCAAAAACGTTTTGCCCTTATGCATGCAGCCCAGAGGAGACAGCCGGGTTGGGTACAGTAGTTACATATGGGCTAATTAAGAATAGCAGCGAAATCGTTCAGACTTCAGTGACCTTCTGATCCCACATGATATGGTTTTGTGCTTTAACATGTCACATACTGTACTACTGAATCTGTTCTCTGAAAATTGCAGTTCTGTAAAAACACAGGAGTGAGGAGGAGCTCTGAAGTGACGACGTGGCGCCACTTGTCGCTCTAATGCTCTCAGCTTAGCGCAGCAGGCTCGTCTGCCACGCTGAAGATCCACACACACGCGGTCGCAGAAACACACAACTAACAATTTATCTCTGTCACGTGCATCGAATTTCAATAGCAGTTTTGATGTGGATGACAGAGATTGTGTTTGTGTGGCACTGCGGGAGTTCAATTACCCGAGTCGGAATACGCATCTGCTCGCTTGAGGCTGGATTTGGCAAGCTGGGATTGCTAAGAAGAATGAGTAATTTAATGTAACCAAGTGTCTTATTGAAGCTGGGTAGACTGTATGTGACTGACTGGGTTCGAATATGGGTCTCCTGCATGCCATAATATTGTGTTAGCCCACTGAGTGAAACCCTAGGCATTAGCTCAGGAAGTCTTCATGGTCTTATGCAAGGTTTGTACCTGTTCCCAGGTCATTATTGTAAATGAGAAGCTGTTCCCTCCCTGGTAAAATAAATGGTAAATTAAGATAAATACTAGGGTATTGTCTGTCGCTGGGTAATACTAGGGTATTGTCTGTCGCTGGGTACCTGAGGGGGCAGTACATCTGGATGTTTTCCTGGTTCTACTAGGCGTCTTCCCGTGGGCGGCTGTGGAGGGCCTCTCAAACAGTTTGTCCTCCATGTTGGCTCTCTTCACGTACACACATGACTTCCCCAGTAGCACGATACTGTTCAGCACCTTCAGGGTCACCATCCTACACAGGGAAAAGAGGATCAGCAATGATATTCACCATCCTACACAGGGAAAAGAGGATCAGTAATGATATTCACCATATCCTACACAGGGAAAAGAGGATCAGTAATGATATTCACCATATCCTACACAGGGAAAAGAGGATCAGTAATGATATTCACCATATCCTACACAGGGAAAAGAGGATCAGTAATGATATTCACCATCCTACACAGGGAAAAGAGGATCAGTAATGATATTCACCATCCTACACAGGGAAAAGAGGATCAGTAATGATATTCACCATCCTACACAGGGAAAAGAGGATCAGTAATGATATTCACCATCCTACACAGGGAAAAGAGGATCAGTAATGATATCCAAAGTGAAGGGGACTATTTGTCATTTGCCCACAAGAGCAGAATATTGTAGTCATTGAGTGTTTTCATTGTGCACAGGTCTAGATTTGATTATATACAGATAAGGTATACTGGTATGGCCTTTTTAAAACATATTTGATATTCAATTAAATGGCCAATTCAAAAGGTTAGCTCAAAATCTCACAGTAGTAGGGAATAGCAACATTACCCACAAAGCATCCATTCTACCCACACTGAGTATGAAGGGTTTTTACTGTGGAAAATTAAAGTTAGGCCACCCCAAAATGCACAAAGTAATTGGCTTTATAATGCTCAGTACATGGACAAAAAAGGTCATCATTAACCAACAGCTTAAGGACACACTAGGCTTCTGCATATCTGAAGCCTATGATGCATTTGAAATCCAATGGAGAGAGACAGCAACATCTATGTCTGTGGACCAAACGCCCTCAGAGGGTTTTTTCTGGGCTCGTGCTAGCCGTACTGTGGTCTTTGCACAGACACCAGCGTCCGTTGGGGACACAGCTATTTTTAAAATGGACGTGAGGGGGTGGGTGGGTGGGCACTGGCGATGACAACGTTGTATTCCACCTCAGGATAACTGTTCAGTGGTCTATACCCCAGGGATGCAAACTATTGAGGGCCCAAATAGGTGACACTTTTTTTACCCTCACTGAAACATGCAAAAAAAAATCCCTTCTAGGGGGAAATGTAGGTTTTAACTAATTAAACTAAAGAATATGATCTACATGATCAGTCTCTTTGTGTAAAATAAACTCACAGCTAAAAAAATTTAAGAAAGCAATCCAATGTTATTTGTTGCCTAGACTTTACTGCAAATGACACTCAAGTCTTGAGAAAAAAAACAATACACTAATATTGCAGTTTGCCATGACAGCCTTTATAATAGAACGCGTGTGACCACACACATCTAAATATTACACTTGGGAAAAAAACATCTCAAGTAGAAATAGAATGAAACAAACTGGCATTCTATTTTTGCTCTATTATAGTGGCCACTATAGTAGACATCGATCAAGTGCACAAGGCTACATGTGTGCAAAAATAACATGAACTGAGTAAAACATGTAATAATCCCCCCTCACTCACACAAAGGGGTTACTATCAAGTTCAACACAACAAAAGCAATATCTTTGGGCTACACTGCACGGGTATCAGCAGAGCATGATACCCTTTGTTGGCATAATTTATCTCTTTCAGGCAGAGTACACCTGGCATACCCCTTTTTATCCACTGTATTGAAAGACAGAACGTGTGTGGCGTTTGTTTCTTTCACCTCTATTGGCCTACAGCATAAGCCAGGCCCAGCTCCAGCTACACTTGATCCCTGAATCCACTTGTTTAACAAGCAAAGCCTCATTTTCACCCAATTTTCTCATTCTGAAAATTAACCACACTGTAGAGGGAAAATATTAGTTCACAGACAGTAGCTATTCTTTAGCTAGTTAACATTTCACAAAGATTGCCAGGGTCCAGTAAGCAACTAACACGTTTTAACTTGAGGAACGGCAAGGAGTCATATACCAGTTAATACTACAGCGAATTGGTTAGGTTACGTTAGCTCATCTGATGTTGTAACGTTAGCTAGCTAGCTGTCTGACTTCATTAGCCAGCTAATTTTCACAAAATAAACTCAATAATTTGATCAGCTAAATTGGCTAATGTTGCTCAACATTTCTCTGGCTAGCTAATGGAGAATTCGATCCAGCTACTATAGCAAGATACTTAACAACGCTAACAACACTTTCGCCCTCACCTCAAACTTTACAAACGCCAGTTGTTTTTCGGTTACAGGTCATGGAAGTCTGCTTCATCACCTTCTCACCCCCGTTCGTGGCCAGGCTTCTCATCTACCTCTTCGTTATCGTTCAGGGGACGCACTACTGTAACTAGCAAACTGCCTTTGCACCCTACTGCGGTCTTTCCAGAGGCCTCGCTGAATCTGTAACTAGCAAACTGGTTGTCTCTTCAGTCGCGTGCTGAATTCTGTAGTTATGTGATCGAATGGCTGAGCTTTGGACACAGACAGAACTGCTCCAAACGCGCATCACTCGTTCGCTTACAGCCAGTAGTGATCCAAAGCTTCCCCTCCCAAACTTTTCTCATCTGATCTACACGATTCACCTAGGTCACCTATTTTGGATTCAAAACGGCGAATTTCGACGAAAGGTTACTAGTTTGCATCCCTGATACCCACAGAGTGAGAAAAAGAAAAGCCCTATCAAAGCCAAGCAGAAGGCTCATGCTAACGTAACTCAATGGGATCAGACTGGCACGAACATCCACATAGAAAATACACATTGCATAATGTGGGACTACTATGCTAACAATTAATGCTACCTGTATTGCATGACTGACACAGCAAGTTAGTCTAGGAAACGTGTAAAATTAGTACATTTACGTGGTGGAAGAGGTGCTATCATCATATATGACATAAGAACTTGATTTGAGTCTTACCCCAAGTAGAAGAGCAACAGACAGGAGTAGGACAGGGCTCCCTGTACATTCACTGAACTCATCACCACGCGGATTAGCTGTCAATTACAATAGATAAGAAAAGCTTCAGTAGAAACATTGTTGCATGTGACAGTGGTAAGGAAGTAGTAACAGTTTATCAGTACTCAATTTAATACAACAAAATGGAGTTCTAAGTCAACTACACTGTCCTGAAACTAATAAACAATTTCATACAAGAAGGAACTGTTCCTTGATTGATAGCAATAAAACAAAGCATATAATTAGTGCCAAGTTGCACACTGTCCATCAACATACAATAGTAGGGGTAACACTGCATTGGACTGTTGTACAAAGCTGATCTTACCAGGACTGCAAGAGGAAGAGGAATGAAGCCCATTCTTCTGGCTACAGAGTCGCTGTAGTCTGTGCAGGCCTGCCCATTGACAAAAAAAATAAAAAGACTCAATTATACATCAATTACACCAGTGAACAAAACTTATTGATTAAAACAGTAGGGATAATGTAACTGGATGCCTAATCACTGTGTTCAAGAGATGCTACTACGTACGTTTTTCTGCCGACTGCTGACGAGATCGAAGGCCAGGCTGGCTCTGTATTCACTGTATACCTGTGGAAGAAAAACAGCCACGTCATTATCACAGAGATACAGTTTATTATTATACTGTATCACTATTGTTATGTTGTTTGATATGAAGCTTGTATCCATCTGCTATGGCTCTGAGAAACACATTGATAACACTAGACTAGACCACAAGTGACCGACTGGATTTGAAGACTGTGTTAGCCGGCTGAAATTAAGCCAATGTCATTTTCAGGTCTCAGGGAAGGTTACTTATCACGCAAGCATGGTTCCCCCGATTCGCCGCCATTACACTCCTCCCCCCTATGACCAACTCCTCCTTGCAGAGATACAGGCCCAATGTATCCAACTGGATTCGAACCCGGGTCTCCTGATCGCCACAGGACTGTGTTAGCCCTTTGAGCTTCAGGTCTTAGGCAAGGTTTCTCACCACACAAGAGCTGGGAATGGGTCACGATTGACAGTGGGATATGGAGCAGCTATAATCCAGTTGATGAGGCTGAGGATGTGGCTGGCGTTTGGTGTGCTAGCCCTGTAGGCCTACTGGGGCATAATGTGACGTGTTGTGATTTAGAAAGAGGGCAGAGGAGGGGAGGAGACCACGGCACGCCAAAGAGGTTGAGGGACACAGCAGAGAGTGAGGACGACTGGCTAAACAGCGCCACACTATTTTTGCTGCCTAAACCACTGTGAAATCCAACAAGGGCCAACCCCAGTCTAATCCTTCAGACTTGAACAGAGCAGACCCTCTCCAGTGAACATCTGTACATTTCACAGTCACACACCCAGACAGAAATGTGTGTTTTCCGCAGGGATGAGGTCAATTATGTTGAAATTTAAACCATTTATTCAGTAGATTAATTCAATTCCCATTCAAGATTTTTTTTAAGTGCCATTTATTCCTAATGGGGATTGTTGTTGTGAATGGGGAGTTTCAATTCACTTCCTTGATTGACCTCAAAATACACTGTTCCCTCTTGGTGTGCAACTGTGAACTGCATTAATTGTTTTCAGTTCATTGAACTCCCACTCATCAAATCATTAATGATCATCTCTGTGATCCGTCCTTACATCTGCCGTGATCTCGTTGAACTTGGTGATGAAGGCGTGTTTGATGATATCCACGGCGATCTCTGAGGCGACAACCATGAAGACGTCAGGTAACAACACCCAGAGATGATCTGGAAACACAGAGACCACACAACTGACTTGTGAAGTGAAACTAAATCTCTGGGTGGATAAGAACATTGAGCTGAATTCTAAATGTACACTATTCTTTCATTACCTTACTGGTCTTTCTTTTTAATTGACTCAATTGTACATTTCATGATTTCTTGGTTTAATCATGCATCTTGTTTTAGGCTTAATACAAATACGTTCCGTCACAGGAAGAAAAAGTATTTTATTTGACTTGAAGACAAGACACAGTACAATCTTCATCACACTCATATCTGGGTCTGCAAGTCTGCCCAAATGTTTTTGCATGAGGTCTAGGTCATACCATAAGGGTCAGACCCTGGCAGTGTACGACATTAGCATCATGACCATTGCTGACATTGGGAGGCTGTGGCTGGCGAGGGAGAATGACAGGGCCAGCTGACTGGATTAAGAGAGCGGTCAGAAAGTGCAGCCTTACTCTCATTATTATCATCACAATGACTTATCCACTAGGGAGTGGATGAAACGCATTTAAAAAGGGTACCAGGATTCAGGGTGATTGATGGTAGCAGTAACCTAGTGTTACAGAAATAATTTCTTAGTTCAATACAGACTGTAGCCTACATGCTACAACATTAATGAAAAATGCACCTGTTCCTGTGAACATAATAAAATGGATCCAAGCATTATTGTTGCATGTTTATCTGGTTTTGACTAGATGGGATACAGCTTTTGTCAGATTTGACTTTTCGTAGCAGATTAAGAGAACTTACACAGCAGGTTAGGAGAATTAACATAACAGGTTAAGAGAATTCGGTTAAGGTTAGGAAAAGGGTTAGGGTTAGCTAAAATGTAAAAAAAAAAGTATACAAAATAAAATGTTAATTTGACAAAAGCTGTATTCCTTCTAACCATGACCCGTTTAACTGTAATGTGTGTGAAATGGTTACCTGGGTTCCATGAGAACTGCTCCATGTTTCTGAGGCAGACGATGAGCAGGAGCACGTAGTTGGTGAACCGTTCCTTGATATCTAAAATGAAAAAAATTAAAAAGGCATATTGGTTACTACTTATTACTTAGAATCATGTACCAACATAACAACGTTGAATATGGACTATCAACAAATAAGGTATCCATTTTCCCATGTACTTTCAAAGTTACACATCATTTGGCATAAATATCATATATAAAATCGGAAATCATGTGTGGTTTGGAATCAAGTGTAACTTGCTAAATTGACAGATCTTCAAAGGTGTGAGCAAATTGCAAGAGGGGGAAATGATTCAAGCTTATTTTCGGGCCCTTTCATTCGTGCAGAATGACAGTGGCAAAGATGAAAACATGCAGCCAGCAGGCACAAAGAGACAGAGTTCAGAAAGCATTAAATCCATAGTGCATCTCTTCTGGGTTATCAAAGCTGAATGAACAGCTCTGATTGCTGCTTCAAAATGTTAAAAGAGAGGAGGAAGAGCAGTGAGGTGGTTTAACCCTTCGATGGCCACTGGGTTTTACCCTACAGCATTGAAAAGGCTCAGAGCACCGTAGCAGGCTCAGAGCACCGTAGCAGGCTCAGAGCACCGTAACAGGCTCTCAGCACCGTAGCAGGCTCAGAGCACCGTAACAGGCTCTCAGCACCGTAGCAGGCTCTCAGCACCGTAGCAGGCTCTCAGCACCGTAGCAGGCTCTCAGCACAGTAGCAGGCTCAGAGCACCGTAACAGTTGGGTGTTTTGAACCAGAGAACTAGCTAATAGTGTTAAAGATACAGTTCATAGCACACTTAAAATGTACAGTATAATGCATACGACATGTGTTACAGTAACTCACCACTGTTGGACATCTGAAAGAGGTTGTTCTTCTCAAACTTCTTGAACACACTTCCTTTGATCTCCACAAACTGTTCATGCAGGAAATAGAAGAAAAGGTATTTTAGTGTCCTCTAAATGTTATCACTACATGTTTGTGTGTGTGTACATGAGTGTGTGTGTACTCACGTTGTTGGACATCATGATGGTCAGTAGGGACTTATTGTGAGAGTTGAAAGCCACGTTGAGTGTTGACGCCTGGACCATGATGAGGATGGCATGCAGGACTGAGACAGAGGCTCAGGAAAACACTGAACATGGTGGCAAGAGCATCAGCTGCAGTAAGGGGGTTGCTCACATTGTTAAATAAAAGGAGAGCCACACATTCTAGGAGCTCCGATGTTGACATATCATTGATAGTGGACACCTTTTCCAATGACAAAACAACACTAACTGAAAAGGGACACCTGCGTGAGGATGGAAGTTGAGAGATCACAAATTCCTACAGCATAGTACTTCCTGTGTATACTTCCTAGTTCTCCATTAAGGATACAGACGTAGAACACAGCCATGATGAAATGGGGGATGACCCCTATGCTGTCTCTCTTCCTCTCTTTGGGCTCCGTGGCCGTCCAGTAGAGAGCGTCAAGGATGTCTTGGCCAAATGACGAGAACAGCCTGTCGGCTACCTAAAGAGGGTAGGTAAGTAGTTAAGTCAAATTCAGCATGGGTTAATGAAGTGACTTTCGACCTGTAAGTGATATTATGGGTGGTAGACTATGACAGATTACAGCTGTAACACTTCTCTAGGGCTTAGTATGGTTTATATCAGCCTAACAAATCAAACTAGAACCATGTTCTAGAAGAAGACATCACCTGCTCCATTTCAGATGAAATAGGGTATCTGAGGCCCTAATCAAATACTTCAGCCAATACTCATTCCTTTTCCTTAAACTACTCTCTGGCCATACATGACTGGATCAGTGAGAACTATAGAGTGGAACCGTATTAGATCAGATTAGTACAACAGCTCTAAATCCAACCCATTGTACCTCCAGCATGTTGTAGATGATGTAGAGTTTGATGACGGACTGTCCCCGGATCAGGTGGTACATCATGCTATAGTCCACGTAGTGCATCATGGAGTAGCACAGCACCATTATCAGTCCCTTCAAGATGTCACACACCTGGGCCGGCTGCAGCAGGAGCGAGCCACTGGCAGAACACACACATTACACATAAAGACTAGTCATATACACACACATTACACATAGAGCCTAGTCATACACACACATTACACATAGAGCCTAGTCATATCCATATGTATGCATGCACATGTATACACACACAAACCTAATTTATTTGTAAGCCTACTGTTAGTGGTCACACCGGTTTGCGATATGACATGGGGAGAATCTCAATTGCATACTCCTCACGCCCCCTCTCCTCGCCCTCTTCTCAAAATCCATTGGAGTAGAAGGTCAGATGGGAAAGACCTTTCTCATCCAATGGGTTTTGAGGAGTCGAGGAGAGAGGACTTGAGGAGTATTTAATTGAGATTCTTCCACAGTGAACCTTGGGATGTTGGTTGACTGACAGCTTCATGCATTATTAGGCTATAGAAAGTCAGCGTGTCATGTGTGAGTCAAAGTGGTTTAATACCCCCAGAAGAATGACTGTCCAGTTATCTTGAACATCAATGACAATTTTTATTAAGCAGCATTAACAATATGAATATGAAACTTGTGTGTACTCAGGTTGATCAGGGTAGGATCAAACATTCAACACATAAGTAGATGGTTGGGGGGGTGAAGAATGAAGTAGCTCACCAAATCGGTCACATGAACACATGCACATTATAATATTATTCATATAGCCTGCCTTTTTAAGTAGGCTAAATGAAAGGTAATGGCAGGCAGCATGAGGGCATGTTAGCGGCTTGAGTCTTTGTTAGAAAGTAGGTCAAGACGTAGCTGGTGAAAGGCTACTAAATAGACTGATCTACTGTACGTCTAAGCTAATAACTACAGTATACTACTAGTACCCACCACTCAACTCCTCATTACTCAAACTAAGGGCAGTATTCAAACGATTGCAGGTGGTGGATTTCTGAAGTGTTTTCAAAAGTGTGTTTGATTTGTACAGCAGCCTGTCCCAAATGGAAGGAGTTGACAATGCGATATGCAGAAATCCACTACCGGCGATAGATTGAATAATGGCATAAGACCCCACGAATGAGACTATCCATCCCCAACCTCACCTTACTGAACTTAAAGAAGTTCCCAAAAAAGCGTCATTTCAAGGGATTGGAAAAATCACCTTTTAAGATTTATCAATACTTGCGTTAAGACTTGGAATAACTTCAGGAAACTGCTAATGGCTAAAGCATCACAAGGAGAACGGCAGGGGAGGTGCAAAACAGCTCAATATCTCAGGCTGTTTGTCAGGAGGTTATTTTGGGAGGGTGGCAGTGACGCTGGGATGAGACAGAGGAGCTCGAGTTCAGGAAGTGCAAATTAGAATCCTTAATCAAGTGTCTCGTCTACTTCCCAAATAGTGCGCAGTGAGGTATGAAGGGAAGCAAACAACAGAGTTTATTATCATAAAGATTATGGCAAGATGAACTTAAGATCATTGTTGATTGTTGATAAATATTGGGGGCCAGGAAGATTTGCTTTCACTTAATCATCTAGATCAGGGTTTCCCAAACTCGGTCCCCCGCTGGTTGCACATTTTGGGTTTTGCCACATAGCTGATTCAAACAAGCAGTTAATCATCAAGGTTTGATTCTTTGAATCAGCTGTGCAGTTCTAGGGCGAAAAACAAAACATGCACCGGGGGTCCCCAGGACCGAGTGTGGGAAACCCTGCTATAGATGACTGAATAAGTGAAAGCAAATCTAATAGAGATCAGCCTCAAGGAGAGAAAGAATATATTATATGCCAATTCATACAGGCGTATGAACAAGAGGAATTCACTACTTGTGCTCTAGCACCATCTACTGGCGGGACTCAGACATAGCACTCAACCACAATCTATTGGATCTTTGCTGAGGAGTGGCCAGTGAGTGACCCATAACATCACACTGCTGAAGCTGTTCAAGTAAAATGTGTACTCTCTGTCCTGCCAGTGTATGCCAATGTATGCCAGGCCTTTTGCCACCCCGCCCCCACCAGCCAGAACTATGAATCTGATAGCCCTAGCTGACTGACTGCAGCTCAGGCCAACAACAGGTGTGTGTGTCTGTGTGTGTGTGTGTCTGTGTGAGTGTGTCTGTGTGTGTGCAAAGGTCAGTCATGCTTCGCTGCCATGCAGACAGACACAAAGGGCATGCAGCATCATCAAACGGATCCCACAAAGGCTACAGCCATCAGCGGCGAGCTGTACTGTGTGAGAGGAGCAGAGTTCTGGACTAAGTCCTGGTATACTGTTATTGGCATAGAAAATATGGTGGTTCTCAGAGGTGTGAAAACAAAAAACGAAAAACTTTCTTCGGGCATCACAAATTTGAAAGAGTCAGTGTGTCGACAGAGTTGTTCCTCAGTTACGGCAACATTATCTTTGGACTACTACTGAAATTACAATATATTACCTTTGGCCTACTACGACTTCCAAAAACATTACAGGGTAATGGCCAAACACCCAAAAATGACACTCAAAGATCCATAGGAGTAGACTTGGCAAATAACCTATGCAATTCATAGCCATTTTCTGTATGGAGTGAATCAGGTTAATTTGTTCTGATGTTTTCAAACTAAGGCTTTATAAACCATGAAGGAGTTCAACAACATCAGATCCTCAACTCTGGAGGCTTATTTGAGATGTGGTCAATAATTATCACATAATTATCAAATGTTTTCCAAGAAAATACTTAAATAAAGCTAGCAGTCAGTCACAGTGCCTGATTACGACTTCTGTGTTCATGTGGGGATGGAGAAAGTGAGGGTGCTGTAACGAGGTTGTAGAGAGCTCAAGCCATCTGTCGACGCAATGTCTAACTGAGCATCTGCAGTGCACAGCTATTGCCCATCCACTACCACAGCCCCCCCCGCAAGCTGCAGGCCTCCATTCTGAAATCAGCCCTTCAGTTAGGCCTACATAATATTCTGCGTACTGTACATACTCTGGATATAAATCTTTCACACAGGAGTCCTCAACCCAACAAGGAGAACTTCACATTGTTGGTGTGTTGTAATTTGATGTTGAACATTTCAACAAGGCAGGAGCTTTGTTAGGCCTATACCCTGGGAATCAGTTTGATGGGACAGTCTTGTTGAAGAAACTATGTCCACTATGTACAGGGCCTATAGAAAGTATACACCCCCTTCAACTTTTTTCACATTTTGTTGCGTTACAAAGTGGGATTGAAATATATTGAATTGCCATTTTTGTCATCGATCTACACACAAAACTCCATAATGTCAAAGTGAAAAGAAAATTCTACACATTTTTACAAATTAATACAAATTCAATAACTAAAAGATAGTCGTTGCATAAGTATTCACCTCCTTTATTTTAACAAGCCTAAAAGAGTTCACAAGTAAAATGTGGCTTAACAAATCACATAAGTTATTTGGACTCCGTGTGAAATAATAGGGGTTGACATGATTTTTGAATGACTAACCCTTCCTCTGTCCCCCATACATACAATGTCTGTAAGGTCCCTCAGTCAAGTACTGAATTTCAAGCACAGATTCAACTACAAAAGACAAGGGAGCTTTTCAAAAGCATCATAAAGAAGGGCAATGATTGGTGGATGGGTAACAATAGCAAATCAGACATTGAATATAAGGTATGTTTAAGCATGGTCAAGATAATTATGCTGTGGATGATGTATTAAACCAACTAGACACATCAAAGATGAAGTCGTCCTTCTGAACTGAGCTGCAGGACAGGAAGGAAACTGCTCAGGGATGTTACCAAGAGGCCATTGGTGATTTTAAAACATCTACCGAGTTCAATGGCTATGATGTGAGAAAACTGTGGACGGATCGATGGACTCCACAATAATGACTTAAACGAGAATGAAAAAAATAATACAAATATACAAAATATTCCAATATGCAACAAGGCACTATATTAATACTGTCAAAGAAATACACTTTTTGGCCTAATTGCAAAGCCTTATGTTTGGGGCAAATACAACACGTCACTGAGTAATGTCTCCTTATTTTCAAGCATGGTGGTGGCTGCGTCATGATATGAGTATGCTTGACATTGGCAAAGACTGGGGAGTTTTTCAGGATGAAAAGAAACGGAAAGGAGCTAAGCACAGGCAAAATCCTAGAGGAAAACCTGCTTCAGTCTGCTTTACACCAGACACTGGGAGAAGAATTCACCTTTTGGGCAGGACAATAACCTAAAACACAAAGCCAAATCTACACTGGAGTTGCTTACCAAGAAGACAATGAATGTTCCTGAGTGGCCAAGTTACAGTTGACTTAAATCTGCATGGCAAGACTTAAATTACTCTTATGATCCCCAAAACTTTGACAGAGCTTGAAGAATTTTTTAAATAATTAAAATGGGCAAATATAGCTCTTAAGAGCCTTACCCAGAAAGACTCACAGCTGTAAATCGCTGCCAAAGATGTTTCTAACATGTATTGACTCAGGGAGGTGAATACTTATCTAATCAAGGTATATTAGTGTTTTATTTTTCATTAGTGAAAAAAAAAAATTCATTCTTCCACTCTGACATTACAGTATTTTGTGTAGATCTTTGACAAGAAAATGACAATTAAATCCATTTCAATCCCACTTTTTAACACTACAAAATGTGAAGAAATCCAAGGGGGGTGTAGACTTTCTATAGGCCCTGTATCTTGACCCTTGCAGGGAAATCGTACAATTTAGTATACGTGTTGCCGTGGCTAGCACAGCCCTGTTTGTGAACACTACTAATAGTGGCTTTTGCATGGAGCATGAAGAATACAGCACAAAGCTGCATATCAGGACAAACAAGATGGAGATGGTGAAACCATAAATATAAATGATGAAGCTGTGGCAGGCGTGAGACGAGCATACCTGCTCCGATTGCAGTAGGGGCATACGTTTGCCCTGCAGGGAAAGAAGGCAAGGGAAGAGAGTGATCTTTGTACAGACCAGTCACAGGCAAACTGAGTGAGAACAATACTTACTGTGGAGTATAAACCTAGGTATGGATCAGTCTCCAGAAAGGCCGAATCCTAACTAGAGATATGAGCAAACTCCAGTTTTCATGCAAATCTCATTGATATCAGGGTTTGACTTCTGTGAACGTTTGAGTTAAACACTCAAAGTTAGGATTATGCCCCACTTGGGGAACTAGGCCTATTTTTGGGGGAAACTGGGTGAGATAGTCCTATACATATTGCCCTATTAACCCATTCTGTTGTAACAAAGAACCATCTATGTTATAGATAGATATGGTAGTGGTCACGTAGCACCCTTAATTCAAATTTAATCATGCAGTGTTTTTTCGTCAGTGTCAGAGGTGCGTTCAACAGGGCACACTTTTACGAAACGTTCAGATAGAAATACATTTGGTAGACTAGACATGCATTTCAGATCTATTCAAGGCATTTCTATCGCCACCCAGAGAGTCTGTGTGTGAGTGGGGGCTCACCGGAGGCCGCAGCAGGGCAGGGTGAAGAGGTGTAGCAGGGCCAGCAGCACCCGGAGGGGCAGCAGAGTGAACACGTAGAGGAAGGCATCCAGACACAGGAAGAAGCCAAAGATCATCAGCTGGAGGGTAGAACACAACACACACACACAGGTAAAACATGGCTGCTCCATCACATCTACAAATAGAGCAACTGTGTGTGTGTGTGGGCTATGTGTGAGTTTAAAAAGCGTCAGTGTTCGTCGGTCTCTCTATACAGAATGGCACATTTTCACAGGGCAAGCCATATAGTAGATTTTGAAATTGCATTTTTATGTTTACTGAACTAACTACTATAAATACTATAGTACGCACACACATACACACAGGTTAAACATGGCCACTGTGTGTGTCTACAGTAAGCATGGAATATTTTCATTTCCACAGGCTATCGGCATGTTCAGAGATAGCCTGTAGCCTACCTCAATCTTGCTGTCTCATACCAGGAAATTCTACACTACATTCATAGTGCTACAGGCTAAAACACACACACACACACACACACATTAGGCTAAGTATTAAGCCATTTGATTGCCTGCATATTATTCTATGATAATCAAAAAACATTGGTAGAGGTCATACATCAACACCACACATCAGACTTTACCCACCAGTTTTTCTCAGAGCTTTGCATTTTAAGAAAAGATGAATACGCTACAAAAAACAATCCATTTCAATCCCATTTTTACAAAAGAAAAATCTAAATTGAATGATTAGCTTTCACCTTGAAAGGAATTGTCACAGTCTACACATCACACTCAATACAACATTTGAAGAGAAATGAAAATATACACCTAAGATGCAACTTTTGAGGAAGCAAGGTTAAAAGGGCAAAAAGCCTGCATGAACCCCGCACATACCTTCTCAAATAGCAAATACCATCTGAGACCAGCCATCTCATGATGAGGGAGGTTATTAAACGGGTGACAGCTCCAGTAAGTCCTGTGTTAGCCTCACAAACAGCAGTAGTGATCGGTCCCTGGCTGCTCTCTTCAGGTTTAGTAGCCAACTTCAGGTAGAGCTTCTAGACCTAGATCTGTTTACACACATTCCTCAGATCTCCAGGGCATGGAATGCTATGGATAACCAGTGAGGGTTGGAGTGGGGACGTAGATTAAGCTAGGTGATGACTGATCTACACTGATGTTCAGTCTCAGTGTGAAGGTCTGAGGGCGCACTGTTGCCCGAGGGCAAATTCCAAATGAAAAATAGCAATGATGTGAAGGTTGTGGTCTGTCTCTACAGTGCCTTCAGAAAGTATTCATACCCCTTGACTTTTAGTTTTTACATCTCTCCAGTGAATTTCAAACCCACATTCAACCACAAAGACCAGGGAGGTTTTCCAATGCCTCACAAAGAAGGGCACCTATTGGTGGATGGGTCAAAATAAAAAGCAGACGTTGAATATCCCTTTGAGCATGGGGAAGTTATTACACTTTGGATGGTGTATCAATACACCCAGTAACTACAAAGATACAGGCGTCCTTCCTAACTGCCGGAGAGGAAGGAAACCGCTCAGGGATTTCACCAGGAGGCCAATGGTGACTTTAAAACAGATCAAGTTTAATGGCTGTGATAGGAAAAAACGAAGCATGGATCAACAACATTGTAGTTACTCCACAATACTAAACTAAATGATAGAGTGAAAAGAAGGAAGCCTATACAAAATAAAAATATTCCAAAACATGTATCCTGGCACTAAAGCAATTCATTTTTTGTCCTGAATACAAAGCGTTATGTTTAGGGCAAATCAAATACATGCAGCTGTTAAGAAATTAACTGTGAAAACTGTTAGAGCCCTCTGGATTTATGATTAGTTGAACAATTGTATAGTTAACTTTATAACAACAATTCCATTTAGTGACTATCCCTGCCAGCATTTTCCCCATTCAACACACCTCAGGTTGTGCTTACTTCACTGAACTAGTCTCTGCTTGTCCACAGATAGCATTGCTCAGGAAAACGCAGAAGTTTGGCAAAGCTATCCCTGTCCCAGAAAATCACATTGCGTTCTACTAGGGTTGTGGTGGTCATGACATTTTGTCAGCCGGTTATTGAAGGGTCTGAATACTTATGTGAATAAGGTATCTGTTTTTTATTTCTAATAAATTAGCAAAAATGTCTTAAGACCCGTTTTCGCTTTGTCATTATGGGGTATTGTGTTGAGATTGCAGTTTTTTTTATTTAATCCATTTTAGAATAAGGCTGTAGAATAACAAAATGTGGAAAAAGTAAAGGGGTCTGAATACTTTCCGAAGGCACTGTATGCGTATGCATAAGCTCTAATATGCTTATGGATGTTTTGAATTAATCATCACCTTAGAAAACACTGTCCATTTCGTTGTGTATCTTTGAAACAACATCCACAACGACCATGTTTTCCACTCTGTTTCAACCGGTTGTTGAACTTCCTTCTTTAATTGATCTATCAAAGTGAGGCGAGTTTTAAAAGCATGATACTGTTTTGATGATAAGTGTTTGATGTGATTTTTGATTGCAGTTGTATTGATGGTTAGAGAGACAATAGAGCACTGAGTACCAGGCCATTAGGACCTGATGGTCGTTACCAAGTTGGGTACTGAACGCATGTCCAGAGTGCATAAGAGGAGATTACTCAATGGTCATGTGGAATATGTCTCCGTTCATGACTCATGACTGCCGGTGTGGCGGTAATTCAGTCACCGCAACAGCCCTAGGTTCAAAGAATTGCTGAACAGTGAACCATCATATTTCTGTATAAAATATCTAAACAGCAATCCTTCTTCTTAATTAAGTTAATGTGGGAGAGGTGGAAAAACTATTGTTATCCATCAATAACGATAAGCCACCAGGTACAGACAACCTTGACGGGAAACTATTGAGAATGCCACCCCTATTTGCTATATCTTTAACCAAAGCCTAAAGGAGAGTGTCCCCACAGGCTTGGAAGGAAGCTAAAGTAATTCTACTGCCTAAAAATAGTAAAGCACCCTTTGCTGGCTCTAACAGCTGCCCAATCAATTTGCTGCCTATTCATAGTAAACTGATGGAGATAATTTTGTTTGACCAAACACAAAGCTATTTTTCAGAGAACAAGTTAACTACTGACTTTCAGCATGCATATAGAGAAAGGCACTCAAATTGTACTGCACTGACTCAGATGACTGATGATTTGTTAAAATATGATAGTTGGAGCTGTATTGTTAGATTTCAGTGCAGCCTTTGATGTTATTGATCATAAATTGTTACTGAAGAAACTCACTTGCTATGGCTTTACATCACCTGCCATAACATGGTTGGAGAGTTATTTATCCAATAGAACCCAAGAGTGTTCTTCAATGGAAGCTTCTCTAACATCAGATACAGTTTATTAAAAGTAGTGCCAGAATAGTAGCTATCTGAGAGCACACACACACACACACACACACACACGTCTTCTCAATGGTTGGGGGTTTTGAGGAGAGAAATAAAGGCAGGGGTAAATTTACCTATTTCTGGTATCAAATTTTAGTGCAGAGGTTTATTATTCCCAGATGAGTTTGCAGAGGTGAATTTATAGGAATCTTTGTAACATATTCCATTGAAAATGTAAACAACACCAACATCTATTGGCTCTATAGAGACGCTGCATCATGTTATCAATGTAACGTGTTACAACACCACCATCTAGTGGTTGTATAGAGACACCGCATCATACTTATTAAAACAAAATCAAATCAAATTGTATTTGTCACATACTGTTTTGCAGATATTATGGGTGTAGCAAAATGCTTGTGCTTCTAGCTCCGACAGTGCAGTAATATCTAACAATGGCTGTGTTCAAATACCCATACTAACATACTGTATACTACATACTTAATGAGTATATACTACATACTATTAGTTCATTTTAGTTTACTGTAAAAGCACAGTATCGTTTCAGTTGAGTGTACTAGAGCTTCACCTGCCTCCCGGAAGTTGATGCTATGTTGCTATGCAACCTCTTGCTAGTTTGTTAGCATAACAAATGACTAGCTAAAATTTTACGATTTCGGGTGTGTTCGTAAATTCAATCTGCAGTGCCAGAGTGTTCTCTGGGCGTTTGTAAATCCAGAGCGCTGGATGCTTTGGCCGAGGAGTAGGGTTAATCCGAGCATTCAATGGCAGTCAAGCACCCAAGCTACCTGGCTAACATTGGCCAGCTACTTCCAGACACAAATGAGAGAACACCTCACTCTGACCATTTTAAATTGCCATAACAGAGCTGGTTAGGCTGTTATCCAGAGCTTTGGTGACTGTAACTGTGCTGCTGGCAACAATTTATTACACTTTTTTGCAGACATTTACTGACACCGGCCATATTCTACATAGTGTACGAGAGTGCTCTGAAATCTGAGTAGGTAGCCAGAATTAACAATGTCCATTGAAACGCACACAACGACTATACCACTTCGCTAAGAATTATGTTTATAATCAAGTCAATAAACGTTGGTTAGTTAGTTAGTTAATATACTGCCTGGCAAGTTTGATGTCTTAGTATCCAACTAACGCTAGGTAACTAGCTAACATACCGGTACATACTGCTGTAATGCTATGCGGTTCGTAGCTAACAAATTGTTAGCGTAGCGAACAAATTGTCAGCCAACATAATGTGTAACGCAACTTACTTGAAAAGTCATTACTTTATTACATTGCTCAACATTTTCTTGACATTTGTCATTAATTATTTCAATGAATTTGTATTCGCTCTCGTCGGACTTTGGCTGCATATTTTCTGCAATTTTTTTCAAATCTGAAAATGTTGTGAAGCCACGCCCATTTTCTGAAGAATTGCATTATGGGCCCTAAAAGTACAAAATAGTGTCCTCTAAGTGTATACTTCGTATTTTGGCGAATTTAGTACGACATCCGGAACCTTTGGCTTACTACCTATATCCATACTATGACCAACAAGCATACTATATACTCAATTCACGTCACAAATAGTATGGTTAGTATGAGTATTCGAACACAACTCATGTCTATGACAGCATACCGAAAAACATTCTGGGCTGCAATAATAGGCAATAGCAATAAATTACAGAGAAAGAACCATGTAGGCCTACACACTATTCTCTGTATATCAATTTGTGTCAACTCTATAAAAAAATTGATGTGAATATCAATACAAAATTAGAATAAGAATAACTTAATTTCACTGGAAATACCAGATGCCCCAGAACATTACCAAGGGCAATGCTAAACAAACACGGCTGAACTGTCCTTTTTGTGTGGTTATCTGTGTGTGTGTGGTTCCCAGGTGGCCTCTACTGTACCTACCTTTTCCAGTTCTCTGGGAATGCGCATGCATGTGTACACTCTCTCTCTGCGCTCCGTGTATTTTGCTTCGTTGTGCTCCAGGAAGTAGCCCCGGGTCAGCTCAGCACACAGGAAGCGTGCCAGCGACGGATCTGGAAAAATATTATGACAACACTTAGCGCTCTGTTACCACATAGCTATTGTCCTTCCTGTCCACTGTTCACACTCCTGGTGATCAACACAATGGCCAAAATACATGTCAGTGTTCTAACTGTGGGAAGCTCTGACACAGAAAACAAAATATAGCATGAAAATGTGAGGGAAAGGAAATTTCTCTTTTGAAAATGAAAGAAAGAATTTGACACACCAATCGTTGCCTAAATAAGACAAACTAGCCTTACCATTCATATAGGACTGGTGGCAACCCGTCATTCAGGGCAGGTGGGGCAGAGCCCCACATTTTTAGCAAAATAAAATAAAAAAATACAAATATATATTTTTCATATTTTTTTATACAAAAAATAAATGTTGGGGGGGACTTGCCTGTTTTGCATGTTATTTTCGGCATGAATACGTGTCACATATCAGTTTGCAAACAATGTAAAAATAAAACATTACAGTACCGATTAAAAGTTTGGGGTCACTTAGAAATGCCGTTGTTTTTTAAAGAGAAGCAACTTTTTTGAACATTAAAATACCATAAAATTGATCTGAAATACAGTGTAGCCATTGATAATGTTGTAAATTACTATTGTAGTTGGAAATGGATGATTTTTAATGATTGGACAACATCATACTTTCAAAATCTTAGCTAGCAGTCATCATCATGAATCAAGTCAACAATCTACTGGCAAATAATGAAGAGAAATTATAGATAAAATGTACCCGGTCTTCATCGGCCATTGGACATAAACATTACACAACAAGTTGGAAATGGCAAATTCAACAATGAGTGGTTTGGAAGAAATCATTGACAGTGGCTAACTGCAAGCATTGCAAAGCAAACACTAGCCTGCTATTCAGTGGAGTGGCTGTGTGGTTCCAAATCTGGGATTAAGGGGGCTCTTTTCCAAGTTTAAAATGATAAACATTCAACATTGGCCTTGCTGTCAATGAAGCATGATTTGTGCCGCGCTCAAAACAACTTAACTCGGAATTGCAAAAACGTGACTTCAGTAAGTTCAAGACAACTGGGAAGTTAGGAATAAACGAGCTCCGACTGGGAAAATAAGTTTTGAATGGTCATCCAACTCGGAATTGTAAATCCGGCCTCTTTCTAGAGCTACGACCTGAAGATCAATGACGTCATCATGATTCGACCTTGTTTTAGTTTTTTTCAAGAGTTCCCAGTTGTTTTGAAAGCACCATAACTCCACAGAATGCCAGACTTTGATAACAACATTTTCCCACGAAGGACCGCCGCGCCACCTTCCTGTTCAAGTGAGCACAGCACAACAAGGTGTGTCCAAAAAATGTATTGTATGCTGCTGCATAAATTATGTAATATGACAGGGAGATATGTATACCGTAGCTAAGAAAGCAATAAGTGTATGTTGTGTAGTAAGATGTTAGTAGCCCATGTGTCTCACCCTAATAATTTGGTCTATTTACCCTTAATTTCGCCTACTGTTCTGACTTGGTGGTGCACATGTAGCCTATAAGCTGTTTTAGAGAAATGGAATCATTTAATATTTTAAGAGCTTTCATTGTCTGCTTATATGCCCCCTTTATTTATCCTATGGTTCTGACTTGGTGTACATGGAGAAGACTGTAAGAACAGCCCATGTTTTGAATTCTGTCGCTATACATTTAAAAAGTGCTAAACAAATAGCTATATTGACTATGTCCGTCCTAGCTCGCTCATTAATGTCTTAATCAAAATTACGGATTGCCTCTTATCCGTTTGTTGTCCCCTTATGCCATAGTTTCAATTGTCATTAGAAACCACATTTGTCCTAAACCTGCTATGAAAAGTAAATCTTGACAATAGCTGTATTCCTTCTAGACAAAACCAACTGAATTTGAAGGCCACTTTAACCCTAATGATTATCTAATACCCTTGCTAGATATGACTTTTGGTTAGAGTAAAACTTTATGAACAATGGCAGCACAATGGCAGCACAATAAATTAATTAATTAAGTTTTGGAGTATAGTAACTACGAGTATGCTGTGCTGTTAAATATACATAACAGCATAATTTATCTAGAATTTAAAACAGTCTCACATGAGTGAGCAGAGACTGTTATTGTTTGTTGATGTGAAGCAAAAGTTCCCGCCCCCCTTTTTACGTTGACTGAGGGCGTTACCCGAAATGACCCCATACTGTCTTGAAATATTTTCCAGTCGGTTGGAAATAGTGAGAACCTGTCAAACATGATATATTGAAAACAAAGATGATTTCCAACATAAATAATTGTCGATTTTGACCGGATTCCACAACCTTTTGTAGTAACTCGGCCCCCTACAGTTACAGTATGCATTGATGCATGCAAAAAGAAAAGGCAGCAAGCTAACGTTAGCCCAAACATTGACTTTATAGGTAACGTTAGCTAGAGAACCATTGACCTGTGCTAAGCAAAGAACGTAGTTACCTAATGCTAGATACTGTAGTTCACTATCTTGCTAGCTAGCAGGGTCTATGTCGACTTCAGTGACTGTTGCCCCCTACACTTAGGCTAGCCCAATAATGTATTAAAGGTAGTTAGCGTCTATGAATGGGGTAATGTTAACGTAGACGTCTCATGCCTTGGCGCGGTTCGTGACATGCAAGCAAATTAGCAGGAATTAAAACGTCGTAAGTATTGAGTAGCTAAATTACAAATATTTGTAATAATCAGTTAGCATAAAGATATTTGTCACGGGCTACTAATATAAAGTCGAGAAAGCCTGTATTGACAAACAATCTTGCAAATCAGCTTGTTAGCTATGACGACAACAACACCGTTTGACAGCTAGACATTCCAATGGCGTGCTTTGATTGGTTGTGCATTCTGTCAGGACAGCCCAACGACAACATGTATCTTACAGTGCCTTTCATGCGATCGTCAGCTTCCAATGCATTATTTATATACGTATTAAAGTCAGATAAAATGATTGCTAAACGATACCGCTTTGATCTGCGCAAGAGATCCAGGGAAACCCACCTGAGTTTTCGCGTTCACGTTGCTCCCGTCTGACAGCGTCTATATCGTAAAAGCTCAATGTTTCCGCCAAATCTGGAGTTCTACCGATTTTCTCCGAATTTGGTATGTCATCCCATGGCCGTTTCTCCTTCTTCTTGTCCTCATTTTCGGTTTCTTTCTCATCTGACGGCCCGGTCCCCAACAAGTCGGCCATCTTCACTATGCCGCCGCGCTGGTAGCAACATTCAGAGACCAACGCAACGTCATCACATTCTCACGCAGGGATTGATGCATACAATATACAAACATATAAATATTTATCAAACAAACGTTATCCACACCGATTATAGACCCACAAAATTCACCACATATGTACAACAGGTATGTGATTTGTAATATTTTGCCTTATCCAAAATAAGTATCACATAATCATAGGCTTTTGCAAAAAAATAAGGTGACAATTTCAATCAAATCTCAATTAATTTAACCGCAATATTCAACAATAGGAATAATAACATTTTGATGTGACTGTCAAACCAAATAGGAATATTCTCGTTGGATAATCGATGTTCTTTCAAAACCACAAGATGGCGACAAAGATCCATCCAAATATTTCACACTTGGGGTGCGTTCGTAAATTCCCTCCGGAGTGCCAGAATTCGCTCAGAGTGTGCTCTGGGCGTTTGTAAATTCGCGTTGTCAGATTGTCCATTTGTAAATTCAGAGCATTTTGCTCTTGGAGTGTTCAGAGCGCACACTGGACGCTCTGGCCGATGAGTAGGGTTGATCCGAGCGTTCTGACCTCACAACGGCAGTCAAGCACCCAAGCTAACTGGCTAAAGTTAGCCAGCTTGCTAGCTACTTCCAGACATAAACGAGATGAACACCTCACTCTGACCATTTTACTCACCCTAGCAGAGCTGTTAAGGCTGTTTTTATGTTATCCAGAGCGTTGGTGACTGTAACTGTGCAGCTGGGAATAATTGAATGACTATTTTTTGCCGACATTTACTTTCACCGGTCATATTCAACGAGTGTTGAGCATTAGTAAATCAGTTATTCTGTGCACTGGCACACTCAGACAAGAGTGCTCTGAAATCGAAGTAGATAGCCATAGTGAATTTACGAACGCACCCTTGATATCCTGCTGCTTTGCTACCTTTAGTAACTGATGCCTGAATGATTGATTTCTGTCTTGATTCCTGTTCAAAGAGAAACAAATGGATTGATGAACCAGTTGACCCCATGACCCTAAATAACTCATTATATTGATCAAGGATCTAAGAAGGGGTGGCTGACATTGGCCCCATTAGAAATTGGTCATAAAATAGGTTATTGTTCCTCAATCTGTCACATTGGAAATACGTTAGGCTACAGCACAGTTACGCTGTAGTAACATCATATCGTATTGGCTACCTATTGATAGACACGAGGACAGACAGACTAGAATAAAGGTATAGGAAAACATATTAATGGAGAAACAGCATGAACACAGAATGCACAGTAATCCATACAATTTCTGCAGAAACCCAATCGGAACAATCTTTAAGCACGGTTTATTTGCACACATAATGGCAAAGCATACATACCAGACATCAGATATGACACAAAACATCTCTGCGATATAATGTACAAATTGTGCAGAGTTCTAATAATACCAGGTTCAAACCTATTCAGAAATGTGTTAGCTTCCTTACAAATGCACAAATAAATACACAAAAGATCCAAATGTTGTCTTCTTGCCTTTAAGAAACAAAATCCAACAGAAGAGTAGACTAGAGGAGATCAGGGGGGAATCATAGTCAAATAACAACTGGTAACACCAAAGCAGGGCTTTTAAAACTGCATTTCTGTAGGGCCTTGAGTATGCTGTTTTTTGCTCAATAATTTGCAAATTATGTATACTGAACAAAACAAATTATACAACATGCAACCATTTCAATGATGTTACTGAGTTACGGTTCATATAAGTAAATCAGTATTTTTGAAATAAATGAATTGGACCCTAATCTATAGATTTCACATGACTGGGCAGGGGCGCAGCCATGCATGGGCCTGGGAGGCATAGACCCACCCACTGAGGAGCCAGGCCCAGCCAATCCGAATGAGTTTTTCCCCACAAAAGAAATACTCCTCAGTTTCATCAGCTGTCTGGATGGCTGGTCTCAGATGATGTGAAGAAGCCGGATGTGGAGGTCCTGGGTTGGCGTGGTTACATGTGGTCTGCGGTTGTGAGGATGGTTGGACTGCCAAATTCTCTAAAACTACATTGGAGGTGGCTTATGGTAGAGAAATTAACATTAAATTCTCTGGCAACAGCTCTGGTGGACATTCCTGCAGTCAGCATGCCAATTGCACGCTCCCTCAAAACTTGAGACATCTGTGGCAAATTGTGATAAATTCTTGTG
The DNA here is from genome assembly GCA_030435695.1 of Brachymystax lenok tsinlingensis. Classification (NCBI taxonomy): domain Eukaryota; kingdom Metazoa; phylum Chordata; class Actinopteri; order Salmoniformes; family Salmonidae; genus Brachymystax; species Brachymystax lenok. The sequence goes on from CM059789.1 coordinate 21,520,573, forward strand.
GCCTTTATCTTCTCCAACACAAGGTGCACCTGTGTAATGATCATGCTGTTTAATCAGCTTCTTGAAATGCCACACCTGTCAGGTGGATGGATTATCTTGGCAAAGGAGAAATGCTCACTAACAGGGATGTAAACAAATTTGTGCACAAAATTGGAGAGAAATAAGCTTTTTGTGCGTATGTAAAAGATATCTTTTGTTTCAGCTCATGAAACATGGGACAAACACTTCACATGTTGTTGTTATATTTTTGTTCAGTATATCTTTAATATCTCTCTAATGAGACTAAAATTCTGTTTAAGATATGATTTCTGCATTAATTCAATGACTGAATATAAACAAAACAATAAATGTGCTGCTTATAGCAGCAGAAATCGGTCAGACAGACAACCAGAATCCAAAATGCCCTATAGAAATGTGAAATTCCTACAAATAAAAAAGCTTGTCGAAACAGCTGCCATGTACAGTACAAAATGGTTTCAGAATGGTGGCTAATCTTAAATGGATAAAACTGTAGTTCACACCTCTATTTACAGAGCACAGAGCTAGTTAGTGGACTCATCCTTATATCTGTTCCATTATAGAATCTGTGACAGCATGAGCAACCCATTGAGGCTACAACCCATAGGAATCCCTACCTAGTTGACTACTTTGACTACTTTAAAATGAAGGAAGCTGGAAGGCCTCAATGGCGCTGCTCCTGGTAAAACGGTCTCTATCATTCTCTATGTTACAGTGCTAGAAACCTTGTAACAGTGTTCCCAAACTGATGAATACAATGGCTGTGTCACAAAAAGGTACAGAATATACTGTATTTATTTATCCTTTATTTAACTAGGCAAGTCAGTTAAGAACAAAATCTTATTTACAATGACAGCCTACCGGGGAACAGTGGGTTAACTGCCTTGTTCAGGGGCAGAACAACAGATTTTTACCTTGTCAGCTCAGGGATTCGATCCAGCAACCTTTCGGTTACTGGCCCAACACTCTAACCACTAGGCTACCTGCCTGCCTCCCTCTACTGAACAGTACAGTACCAGTCAAAAGTTTGGACACACCTACTCATTCAAGGGTTTTTCTTTATTTTTACTATTTTCTACATTGTACAAAAATAGTGAAGACATCAAATCTATTAAATAACACATGGAATAATGTAGTAACCCAAAAAAGTGTTAAACAAATCAAAATATATTTTTGATTTTAGATTCTTCAAAGTAGCCACCCTTTGCCTTGATGACAGCTTTGCACACTCTTGGCATTCTCTCAACCAGCTTCACCTGGAATGCTTTTCCAAAAGTCTTGATGGAGTTCCCACATATGCTGAACACTTGTTGGCTGCTTTTCATTCACTCTGTGGTCCAACTCAGCCCAAACCATCTCAATTGGGTTGAGGTGGGGTGATTGTGGAGGCCAGGTCATCTGATGCAGCACTACATCACTCTCCTTCTTGGTCAAATAGCCATTTGTTCTACTCTGCGTCTCACAAAGACACAACAGTTGGAACCAAAAATCTAAAATTTGGATTTCGACTGGTCCAATGTCCATTGCTCATGTTTCTTGGCCCAAGCAAGTCTCTTCTTTGTATTGGTGTCCTTTAGTAGTGGTTTCTTTGCATGAAGGCCTGATTCACTCTGTCTCCTCTGAACAGTTGATGTTGAGATGTGTCTGTTACTTGAGCTCTGTGAAGCATTTATTTGGCCTGCAATTTCTGAGGCTGGTAACTCTAATGAACTTATCCTCTGCAGCAGAGGTAACTCTGGGTCTTCCTTTCCTGTGGCGGTCCTCATGAGAGCCAGTTTCATCATAGCGCTTGATGGTTTTTGCGACTGCACTTGAAGAAACTTTCAAAGTTCTTGAAATGTTCCAGATTGACTGACCTTCATGTCTTAAAGCATTGATGGACTGTCATTTCTCTTTGCTTATTTGAGCTGTTCTTTCCATAATATGGATTTGGTCTTTTTACCATGTAGGGCTATCTTCTGTATACCACCCCTACCTTGTCACAACACAACTGATTGACTCAAACGCATTAAGAAGGAAAGAAATTCAAAAAAATGTACTTTTAACAAGGCACACCTGTTAATTGAAATGCATTCCAGGTGACTACCTCATGAAGCTAGTTGAGAGAATGCCAAGACTGTGCAAAGCTGTCATCATGGCAAAGGGTGGCTACTTTGAAGAATCTCAAATATAAAATATATTTTCATTTTTTGGTTACTACGTGATTCCATGTGTTTTTTCTTAGTTTTGATGTCTTCACTATTATTCTCCAATGTAGAAATAGTAAAAATAAAGAAAAACCCTTGAATGAGTAAGTGTGTCCAAACGTTTGACTGGTACTGTATATCAAACAAACAAAATTAAATCATGCATGAAAAACCGTTAAACATCAGTTTGGGAGTAGGTCATTAAAGGGAAAGAACTAAGCCAAATTCCAAATGTGAAAGGCCTACTGATTGGCAAAGTACAAACATGATTGTAAAGTATTTTGGGGAGAAGCAAAAGAACACCAATAGACTACAAACACAATCAAACAGGTTTGCATAAAATAACAATTGGCGCTGATGCAGTAATTCTGGAAAAGCAATCATAGAACACGTGTCTCCCCACTTGAAGTGTACTTAATGGTGAAACAGAGTCACTTTCCTTTTCATTGAAAATCCAACAAAAAACAACAACGTAAACAAACCAACAGCCAAATGAATTTCCAATAAAAAGGCAAAAGCTCAAGACGGCGACGTCGCGGCCATCGCGGATGCAGTTTGGTGGCTCTATATGGGCTGAGTATAAACCTTGCCGGTTAGTTCTGATTGAGGCTGATGCCCTTAAAGGAGCCATTTTGTTTTTGATGTTTTGTTTTGACTTCCCATGTCAACTGTCCCAGAGGTCAAAAGGGCAACAACCACAGAATCGCACTACAGTTAAAGCTCAAGGACTGAGAAGAGTGTCCATGAAGGACAATTCATATGAACACTGGCATTGTTTCATTCCCAGAGCTATCCCAACTCCCCTAACACTGGGAATTCCCACCAAATACAAACAGAGGAATTCTAGGAAAAATTGAAAAAAGAAAACCCAGTATTGTTTTATCTCATCATTGCAATGCATACAACCTGTATGTATTTAGGTGAAAAAGCAGTGTTATTTGTATGGATATTGCTGTGCAATGTTAGACAGTTCTCTGTCTCTCTCCTCGATGTTACCGTGAAGTCGGAGAAGAATTGTTCTGGTATTTGGTGGAGATGACCGATCATGATGAGTGACAGTGACACCGTTGACCACAACGTGAAAAAATTTGCCAACAGGGTTCAATCAGTACAATGTGAGGGTTTAGAGGGCGCCGCCCTAATGTGCCAAATAGGTACAGTTTATTGATAATTATTTTCCCTCTGTGTTTTACTGTGAGGGCAACATGGTCTCATTAGAATATGTCCAAAATAGTGACATTCAACCATTGAAGTTAAATGTCAGCTAAGCGGACATATGAAGGTTGGGGCACTGACTGTGCTCTCGGTGACCTTGGTCTCTGTGTGTTCTACTGTGACGACTGCGGCGCTGTGCTCTCGGCCTTGCTGTCCTGGTTGTTGAGCGGCTTGCTGCCCCACGGGCTGTTGTTTCCGAGCGCTGGCGAGCCGTTGAAGTCATCCTCGTCGTCCAATCCGTTGGTGGCGTCGTACTGCGTGTTCTCCAGACGTGTGATCAGACGCTCGTCCTCGTCCCCGAACTCCCCGCCCATCAGGGTGGGCTCACCCACCACCATCACGTCCTGAAAAAAGAGAGGTTAAGGGTCAGACATTAAGGACAGGTTGAAGGTCAGAGGTCAGAAATGTTGAATGACACATTGCTGCATGTGTGAGAAATGCATGACATTCTGAGAGATACTATATGTAGAATTGATAATATAATGATTGTACGACCAGTCAAGCGTTTGGAAGCACGTACTCATTCAAAGGATTTTCTTTATTTTTACTATTTTCTACATTGTAGAATAATAGTGAAGACATCAACACTATGAAATAATGCATATGGAATCATGTAGTAACCAAAAAAGTGTTAAACAAATCAAAACATATTTTAGATTCTTCAAAGTAGCCACCCTTTGCCTTGATGACAGCTTTGCACACTCTTGGCATTCTCAAATCAAATCAAATCAAATTTTATTGGATCATACACATGGTTAGCAGATCTTAATGACAGTGTAGCGAAATGCTTGTGCTTCTAGTTCCGATCGTGCAGTAATATCTAACAAGTAATCTAACAATTTCACAACAACTATCTTATACACACAAGTGTAAAGGAATGAATAAGAATATGTATTCAATTACAATTACATTGTGTGTCTGTTTTTATTGATTTGTCGAAAGCTTTTGACACCGTGGACCATGCTGTGTTAGTGCAAAGGTTAAAATGTTGTGGAATTACTGGTCATGCTCTAGATTGGTTTATAAATTACCTATCAAATCGTACACAATGTGTAATGGCGGATGGTTGTAAGTCCATAGAGGTGTGCTCAGGTGTTCCGCAAGGTTCTATTTTGGGCCCACTGTTGTTCATTTTGTATATCAACAACATTGGGGATCTTATTGAAACAGCGGATGTTCATTTTTATGCCGATGATACTGTTCTTTATTCAAGTGGTAGTAGTTTATCTTTAGCTTTTGAAAATGTCCAAAGAGCATTTAATATCGTACAACAGAATCTGTATGATTTAAAGCTGGTTCTAAATTCGGGTAAAACAAAATGCATGGTATATTCAAATGCCAGGCATGTTACTAATCATGTCATTGCTACATTGGCTGGACATACTATAGAGCAATTTAAAGTGTACAAATATTTGGGTGTGTGGGTTGATAATAAGCTGAGCTTCACTGTGCATGTAGAGAACATGATAAGGAAGCTCAAGCTGAAAATAGGTTTTTATTACCGGCATAAGGCCTGTTTTTCTTTTGAGGCCAGGAAGGAGCTGGTACGATGTACATTACTGGCGGTTTTAGATTTTAGTGATGTTATATATATATATGCAGGCCTCAGCCACTACCCTGAGAGCACTTGATTCAGTGTATCATGCAGCCCTCAGGTTCATTACAAATCAAAAACGTCTAACACATCATTGTGAACTCTACAGTGCTGTTGGCTGGTCGTCATTGACCTTGCGTAGGCTTAAACACTGGTATACACTGATTTATAAGGCCATATTGGGTAAAATGCCATTTTATCTCTGTTCTTTTTTAGTCAGGTCAGTAAATAAATATCAATTACGGTCCCATTCTCATTTGCTTCTAACAGTACCAAAAATTAGAACAGGGCATGGTAGAAATAGTTTTAGTTACTTAGCTCTGTGGTCCTGGAATTCTCTCCTGAACATTTTAAAATTTGATGATCTAGTTTCGCTGGTGGAGTTTAAACACTTGATCGATGTATATATCATAGAAAAGTGTAATTGTTTTTAGGCCAGCTGTTTTTAGTCAAGACGTAAAATGTTTTTGTTGTACTGTATGTGTGTTTATAGTTTTGTTTAGTGTATTAGTGTATGTAAGTTGTTTTGTCTGAAACGTTGTTCCCCCTGCTGCTGTTGGACCAGGTCTCTCTTGGAAAAGAGATGTTATCTCAATGAGAAAAACCTGTATAAATAAAGGTTAAATAAAAAAATAAATGTACATATAAATATATGGATGAGCGATGGCCGTGCGGCATAAGCAAAATGCAGTAGAAGGTATAGAGTACAGTATATACATATGAGATGAGTAATGTAGGGTATGTAAACATTATATAAAGTGCCATTGTTTAAAGTGACTAGTGATTTATTTATTACATCAAATTTTTTATTATTAAAGTGGAGAAAGATTTGAGTCAGTATGTTGGCAGCAGCCACTCAATGTTAGTGATGGCTGTTTAACAGTCTGATGGCCTTGAGATAGAAGCTGTTTTTCAGTCTCTCGGTCCCAGCTTTGATGCACCTGTACTGACCTCGCCTTCTGGATGATAGCAGGGTGAACAGGCAGTGGCTTGGGTGGTTGTTGTCCTTGATGATCTTTTTGGCCATCCTGTGACATCGGGTGGTGTAGGTTACCCGGAAGGCAGGTAGTTTGTCCCTGGTGATGCGTTGTGCAGACCTCACTACCATATGGAGAGCCTTGCGGTTGTGGGCGGAGCAGTTGCCGTACCAGGCGGAGATACAGCCCGACAGGATGCTGTCGATTGTGCATCTGTTTGTGAGTGTTTGTGAGTGTTTTCGGTGACAAGCCAATTTTCTTCAGCCTCCTGAGGTTGAAGAGGCGCTGTTGCGCCTTCTTCACCACGCTGTCTGTGTGGGTGGACCATTTCAGTTTGTCCGTGATGTGTACGCCGAGGAACTTAAAACTTTCCACCTTTTCCACTACTGGCTCGTCAATGTGGATAGGGGGGTGCTCCCTCTGCTATTTCATGAAGTTCACGATCATCTTCTTTGTTTTGTTGACGTTGAGTGTGAGGTTATTTTCCTGACACCACACTCCGAGGGCCTCCTCCCTGTAGGCCGTCACCTCCTCCCTGTAGGCTGTCTCGTCGTGGTTGGTAATCAAGCCTACCGCTGTAGTGTCATCTGCAAACTTGATGATTGAGTTGGAGGCGTGCATGGCCACGCAGTCATGAGTGAACAGGGAGTACAGGAGAGGGCTGAGAATGCACCCTTGTGGGTCAGCAGGGTGGAGATGTTGTTTCCTACCCTCACCACCTGGGTCGGCCCGTCAGAAAGTCCAGGACCCAGTTGCACAGGGCGGGGTCGAGACCCAGGGTCTCGAGCTTAATGACGAGTTTGGAGGGTACTAAGGTGTTAAATGCTGAGCTGTAATCGATGAACAGCATCGATGAACAGCATTCAGCATTCAAGAGGTATTCCTCTTGTCCAGATGGGTTAGGGCAGTGTGATTGCGATTGCGTCGTCTGTGGACCTTTTGGGGCGGTAAGCAAATTGGAGTGGGTCTAGGGTATCTGGTAGGGTGGAGTAGATATAATCCTTGACTAGTCTCTCAAAGCACTTCATGATGACGGAAAAGTCAAAGTCAAAGTCACCATTATTAGTCAGTTGTACAACCGAATGCCTTCAACTGAAATGTGTCTTCCGCATTTAACCCAACCCCTCTGAATCAGAGAGGTGCGGGGGGCTGCCACGTCTTCAGCGCCCGGGGAACAGTGGGTTAACTGCCTTGTTCAGGGGCAGAATGACAGATTTTTACCTTGTCAGCTCGGGGATTCGAACTTGGGGAAGTGAGTGCTACGGGGCGATAGTCATTTAGCTCAGTTACCTTAGCTTTCTTGGGAACAGGAACAATGGTGGCCCTCTTGAAGCATGTGGAAACAGCAGTCTGGGATAGGAATTGATTGAATATGTCCGTAAACACACCAGCCAGCTGGTCTGCCCATGCTCTGAGGACGCGGCTAGGGATGCCGTCTGGGCCGGCAGCCTTGCGAGGGTTAACACGTTTAAATGTTATACTCACGTTGGCTGCGGTGAAGGAGAGCCCGCAGGTTATGGTAGCGGGCCATGTCAGTGGCACTGTAGTGTCCTCAAAGCGAGCAAAGAAGTGGTTTAGTTTATCTGGGAGGAAGAAGCCTGTGTCCGCGACAGGGCTGGTTTTCTTTTTGTAATCTGTGATTGACTGTAGATCCTGCCACATACGTCTCTTGTGTGAGCATTTGAATTGTGACTCTACTTTGTCTCTATGCTGACGCTTAGCTTGTTTGATTGCCTTGCGGAGTGAATAGCTACACTGTTTGTATTCGGTCATGTTTCCGGTCGCCTTGCCATGATTAATAGCAGTGGTTCGCGCTTTCAGTTTAGTGCAAATGCTGCCATCAATCCACGATTTCTGGTTGGGGAAGGTTTTATTAGTCACCGTGGGTACAACATTACCGATGCACTAGCTAATGTTGGAATCGGCTAAACTTTGAACATTGAGGTATTAAATAAATGATAGAGAACGAGTGAAAGAGACTGGGTTTTTATGTCAGAAGTTAATGGTTCTCTGTAGAAAGACAGATGGCGTTGGAATGTGTTTGGTGGACGGGAGGAGAGCAACATGTTGATATAGGGGAGACAGATGGACAACTGTGGATTAGGTGAAGGAGAGGTTGAGGTCAGGAGGTGAGGACAGTTTCCCTTAAGGTAGTAATAAGGGTTTAGTATCCTGTTACCCTCTTCCTGTAGAACCATAAGATGTCAGGATTGGAGGGAAGGAGGAGTGTCTTAAGTGGGATATATATATCTGTGATGGGAGAAATGTTGGGTTGTCTGAATTACATCTGTACAGAACCTTTGGGAAGAATTAAACTTGGTTAAAGCTTCTCTAGTTGGTTAAAGCTTCTCTAGTGAGTTATTTACTCTGTAAAATAAGAACGTAACACTAATAAACTCGCTCACCGAATACATCAATGTTGTTGTCTGAGGCTATCTGGAACATATCCCAGTCCACGTGATCGAAGCAATCTTGAAGTGTGGAATCCGATTGGTCGGACCAGCATTAAACAGACCTGAGCACGGGCGTTTCCTGTTTTAGTGTCTGTCTATAGGCTGGGAGCAACAAAATGGAGTCGTGGTCAGATTTGCCGAAAGGAGGGCGAGGGAGGGCTTTGTATGCATCGCTGAAGTTAGAGTAGCAATGCTGCCAACCCGAGTTGCGCATTCGATATGCTGATAAAATTTAGGGAGCCTTGTTTTCAGATTAGCTTCGTTTAAATCCCCAGCTACAATAAATGCAGCCTCAGGATATGTGGTTTCCAGTTTAAATGGAGTCCAATGAAGTTCTTTCAGGGCCGTCGAGGTGTCTGCTTTGGGGGGGATATACACGGCTGTGATTATAATCGAAGAGAATTCTCTTGGTAGATAATGTGGTCGGCATTTGATTGTAAGGAATTCTAGGTTAGATGAACAAAATGACTTGAGTTCCTGTATGTTGTTATGATCACACCACGACTCGTTAATCATAAGGCATACACCCCCACCCTTCTTCTTATCAGAGAGATGTTTGTTTCTTTTGGCGCGATGCGTGAAGAAACCGGGTGGCCGACTCTGATAACGTATCCCGAGTGAGCCATGCTTTTGTGAAACAGGGAATGTTACAATCTCTGATGTCTCTCTGGAAGGCAAGCCTTGCTCGAATTTCGTCTACCTTGTTGTCAAGAGACTGGACATTGGCGAGTAGTATACTCGGGAGCGGTGAGCGATGTGCCCGTCTACGGAGCCTGACCAGAAGACCGCTCCGTCTGCCCCTTCCGTGGCGCCGTTGTTTTGGGTCGCCTACTGGGATCCGATCCATTGTCCTGGGTGGTGGTCCAAACAGAGGATCCGCTTCGGGAAAGTCATATTCCTGGTCGTAATGTTGGTAAGTTGACGTTGCTCTTATATCCAATAGTTCTTCCCGGCTGTATGAAATAAGACTTAAGATTTCCTGGGGTAACAGTGTAAGAAATAATACATAAAAAAACAAAAGTTTCCTAAGAACGCAAAGCAAGGCGACCATCTCTGTCGGTGCCATGTTGATGCTCTCTCAACCAGCTTAATGAGGAATGCTTTTCCAACAGTCTTGAAGGAGTTCCCACATATGCTGAGCACTTGTTGGCTGCTTTTCCTTCTCTCTGCGGTCCAACTCATCCCAAACCATCTCAATTGCTTTGAGGTTGGGTGATTGTGGATTTGGTCTTTTACCAAGATGGGCTATCTTCTGTATACCACCCCTACCTTGTCACAACACAACTGATTGTCTCAAACGCATTAAGAAGGAAAGAAATTCCACAAATGACCTTTTAACAAGGAAACAGTCCACCTATATCAATGGTTCATTTTCTTCCCCTCATGTTTTAAACTGTGTAATACCGCAGGGCAGCTGCCTTGGGCCACTTCTTTATTTAATATATACCAACAACCTTCCTTATGCCTTAGCTGAAACTCAAGCTACTATATTTGCAGATGATACTACAATTTATGCAGCAAGACAATCGGTTCAACAGGTACAGCAAGCTTTTCAAAGAGATTTGGCGAATATCAGGGAGTGGGGTTGCAGGAACAAACTTGTTTTAAACACCAAGACAACCAAAGTTATGTTGGTCTGTTCCACTAGGAAAAGGCCAAAACAGCATGGGATACAATTAAGTATGGGAGGAGTACAAATTGAAGAAGTGGCAGAAACGAAACTATTGGCAGTGCAGCTAGACAACTGCGTATCATGGTCGTCTCAAATAACTAAGGTGGAGATATGGTTCTTCTGTTGCAGTCATGCGCAATGTTCTTGGTTGGTCATCAATCAACAAGATAATTGAAAAAAACATGCTTATTTTATTTCATAATATACACCATTTAAAAGGGCCAAATTCTATTCACAACGGTATTCAGTTGGTAAGAGACAGACATTCCGTAAATATTAGGAATAAATTGTCCACCATCTATGCGTTATCCAGACAGAAAAGAGAAATAGTCAAAATAACATTTCGATTTAGAGCAATAAAGAAATGGAATAAAATAACTGAGCAAACCGGAAACCTTTCAATATATACATTTAAACATTATTTTAAAACCATTTAAATATAATACATAGAAATGTTGTGGGACTATAGTAGATGAAGAATCAATATCTTTTAGATTGAGTATTTATCGGGTCAATATGTTAGTATATTATGTATTTGTAATAGTGTGTTATATGTGAAAATGTGTTCGTATTATAAATTTTATTTTAATGTTTAAAGACTCTTGGAAGATTAGTCCAAATGGGGACTAAAAGAGATCAAAATAAAATAAAATAAAATCAAACATGGCACACCTGTTAATTTAAATGCATTCCAGGTGACTACCTCATGAAGCTGGCTTAGAGAATGCCAAGAGTGTGCAAAGCTATCATCAAGGTAAAGGGTGGCTACTTTGAAGACAATATATTTTGATTTTGTCTTTGGGAGCAGCGCACGAGGTGACGGTTTTGGAGAGTCTGGCGTGCCCAAAGTAAAATGCCTCCCATTCAGGCCCAGAAAATAGGATATGCACATATTTAGTACCATTGGATAGGAAACATTCCGAGGTTTCTAAAAGTGTTAACATATTGTCTGTGAGTATAACAGAACGGATATGGCAGGCAAAAACCCGAGGAATTTCTGTCCTAGAAAAAGTGGTTTTACAGTACCTATTGCTTCCTCTGGATGTCAACAGTCTCGAAAAAGTGTTTTGATTCTTTTTAGCTGCTTTTAGATTGTAGAAGAAGACGAATAAGGAAGTGGCCACACAGATGTCAATAGAAGAAAATGCGCGTTCCCGGCTGGCGTGCTCTGTGTTTTTTTCCTTTCTTATTGCCCAGTTTATATTCTGGTTGAAATATTATACTATATATACATAAAAGTGTTCCTAAGGATACATTTACAATTATGTTTCATTGTTCTCGGACAAGTTTATAGGTATAAGTTGAACGAGTTCTCTTCACGTTTCAATGTACGAGTGGAGGCTGTATTTTCTCATTATAACGCGCCAACCAAACAGAGATTTATGGATATAATACATTACTTTTTCTAACAAAAGAACCATGGATTGTCTTCGTTGGACACTTGGGAAGCCCTCAGCAGAAGTTCTTCAAAAGGTAATTGATTTGTTTTCGCTGTGAAATGTGTTATGTGTGAACCGTGATGGCTTATGAATTTATGGTAATGGAAAAAATATGTGGGATGCTATCCTCAAACAATCAAATGTGGTGCTTTCGCCGTAAAGCCTTTTTGAAATCTGACAACGCTGTGATATTGCCAAGAAGCAGAGCTTTTGATGACTATGCAACACTTGTATATTGATGCATGTTTAATAATTCAACTTTTGAATTTTGAATTTGGCGCCTTGCATTTCACCGCTAGCGCCCCACCGCTCCCTAAGAAGTTAACACTTTTTTGGTTACTACATGATTCCATATGTGTTATTTCATAAATTTGATGTCTTCACTTTTGACTGGTACTGTATATTGATCAAATACGTTTTATGGTGTGATATGCAGGTTATACTAACTCTTAATCTATGGAAATATTCATCCAGCGCAGTTCATGTCCAAGCATAAGTGAAAGCCTATAGACGTTCATTATAACTGTCGATGACTATACATGCAAAGTGTATATGTCATACTGAAATTAAGCTTAAAACTGTCTTTGTTCCTGCTTATTGCTGTACTATGGCCACTGACAAGTGTCCACTCTAATCTGTATGGATGATAGTTCCTACCACTGCAATGAAGGGCCAAAAGCAAAAACACTAGAAGACATTGGGTCTCATCAAGACCAGTAGCCTACACAAGTAGCCTACCCCTAAGCTTCTAATCCTGAATGGAGGCGTGGGTTCAGATCCCACTTCTGAGACCATATGTTGGTAAGGAGATGGGACACCATTCTGTTATAGCTACAAGAACATATTTACTAAGGCCCGGATTCAATTCATAGCGCAGCTCACTAGACGTTTGACAATGCAGACTTTAAAGGCATTTTCCCAGACATTCGTGGAGATCGTATTCACGGTTAACGCTGCAGATGTCGGTTCAATCTGAAATTACCTATAAATGTCAAGCGAGCTATAACACAGATCTAATGCAGATCGGATTGAATCCCAACCTAGGATAAAACCTGATATGTTATACAGATCATTATGGGTACTGTAGTACATAATGCTACAACCCAGAAACTGCCCATGCTATCACAGTCTTTGTAGCAAGTGAGTCCTCTATCCATCTCTATGACAACTACTCATGAGCTAACCCATCTAACCCATCTAATCCATCTAACCCTTCTAACCATCTTACCCTCTTACCATTCGAACCCTCTTGCCCTTCGAACCCTTCTAATCCATCTAACCCATCTAATCCATCTAACCCATCTAACCCATCTAACCCTTCTAACCCATCTGATCATTCTAACCCATCTGATCCATCCAACCCTAACTGACTTGCCTAGTTAAATAAAAGGTTAAAAAAAAAACTTCTGACCCTTCTAATCCATAAACTGGTGTGGTTCAAATGTTGATGATGTGTGTTTGTTGTTTCACCAAAGTGGTAAAGCCCAGAGCATTACCCTTGGTGTGTTTACCTTGTTTCGAAACAACCCCCTGTCGCTCCTGAAATAACAGTTAGTGCATGGTGGGATTTTAAGGAGTGTGTGTGTATGGCTGGTGTGTATGGCGAAGCACTGTGAAGGCCGTGAACCCGTATGTACACGGTCAACCCCTGTCGGTGCACTTTGAGCTAATGAAACCCCCCTCCCACTGATGAAGTGGACTATCCTTCCCTTCCTGCCCCTCGCAGACCAATCAATATGGGAAGCTGGTAGCCTAGCGGTTAGAGCGTTGGGACAGTAAGGTTACTTGCTCGAAACCCGAGCTGGCAAGGTGGAAAAATCTGCCATTTTGCCCTTGAGCAAGGTAGTTAACCCCCACAACAACTGCTCCCTGTGCGGCGATAATGTGGACTTCGATTAAGGCAGCCCCCCGCACCTCTCCAATTCAGAGGGATTTGGTTAAATTCGGAAGACACTGTATTTCGGTTGAATGCATTCAGTTGTGCAACTGACTAGGTATCTCCGTTCCCTTTCCCAATAGTAATCATGTCGGACATATTTATATGACCCCTAGCGTTGAGGTCACAGATGAGACCATAGGGAGTTTTATTCTGTGGTTGATTCTTTATTCGCAATGGGAGGGAATTGAATTGGGTGATGCTCTCTATTTTGATAGGAACAGGTCTAATAAAAATAACAGTGTATCTAGGAGATGCAATTGAATAATTGAAGCAATGTTAGATGATTGATTACCAGTAGTTATGTAATCAAATCGACTATGTTAGGATAGTATTGGTTGTTCTAGGCAGGTTGAGTTGTATATCTCATCTCCCCTGGTCTGCGAAACCCTCTCTCTCCTCAGCAGCCCACAACCTCCCACTGCATCTTGGGAGGAAGTCACACAGTTAAATGAAACACACGCTTCACTGCCCATGTGTGTCGATGCGGCGTGGCATGGTAGTTCTCGCTACCCTCCTCTGATGTGCAGATGTGTGCACATGTATGAACACGCACGCACGCAGACACACACACGCACCCAAACACCAACCAAAGAGGATCCGGATAGGGGTGCAACGTCCCTCAAACCCCCAAGCTACCGCCTCTACACCCTACTATGCCTTAATCACACTAATTAATTTAGGTGAGCTTTTTGACTAAATGACAATATCCACACTGATTTGTCAATTTGCATAGCTAATTAAGTCATTAGCTCAAAACGTGCTGATTGCCAACAAGCCTTGAATTCGCCATCTGTTCCTGCGGGGGTGGTTGTCAATCTACCTCTGGCCAGTTTGGGTGGTTAGACTTGGATTGGGGGAGTGTTAATTGTGATCTAATTAATACTGTTTGATCTACTCATCTCATTATCTTTAGCATTAGCTATCTGGTTATCCCTGAATGGGCCTATGGGCTGTTAAGATAGCTAAAAATGTTCATTTTCTGATCATAAGTTAGTGTATTAGCATCCTTTTTGAGATATTAGACAACCCCCTTCCCCTTGCCCCTACTTCTTCTGTGTTTGTAAACAATATGGTGGATGCTCCTCTATGCCCATTGAAAGGCATAAACCTATCTAGTCTCTTAAGATCTGCAAATGCAGAATGTGTTGGTAAGGACCTATGAGGTGAAATGTTCATAGGGATATTGATAGAAGCGTAACAAATAGAGCTAACACACTTTGATTCACACATTTTCTACCTGACAGACAATCATATCTGTTCTACACAATCCATTTATATCTGAATGTTCCCAATGAATCCCCCAGCAAACACATAGGAGTACTCTGCATGGTTTTGATAGTAGTACTCTGCTATACATTTCACCCCAGCAACCAGTAGAGGTCCCTGTTGAACAACACAACAACTCACTGCCCCTCCTTTCCCTATGCCCCCCATTCACCCACTCCCTCCCTTTCCTCCTTGTCCGCTCTTTATTGTCATTGGGCTCACGTAGGGCCTGTGCTCAGCCATCGAACGAACAACTTCTCAGACAAAGCTAGCAGGCGTGCAACATATGTAACCAGCATGTTACCGCCACCGCTCTTAAAGATGCATGTCAACATTAGCCATAGGAAGTGTGTTCTTAAAGAAAGAAACGGGGAGGAGGAGGGAGAGGAGGTTGTGTGTGGGAAGGAAAGGCGAGGAGAAGGGGGGGTGCATACAGATATACTGATAATGAGAGATGGCACAGAGCCAAACAGCCTCCCACTGAGAAAACAATTTGTGTGTGTGTGTGTGTGTGCGTCTCTGTGATTGAGTAAGAGATAGAAGAGAGTGAGAGGTAGCTAGAGTTGGAGAGGGTGTGTGTCTATTTGTGTGTGAGAAAGGGAGAGAGATCAAGAAAGAGCAAGAGAGAGGGGGGAGCTTGAGGTGGAGAGGGTGTGTGTCTATGTGGGTGAGAGAGAAAAAGAGAGAGAGAGAGAGAGACATAAAAAATATATACATATGGAAAGAAAAAGAGAGAAAAAAGAGAGATGCCTTGGGAATTAAAAAGAATGACCTGCGGCACCGTGAGGAACAACGTAACCCAAAACAAAAAGGGTTCACAGTTCCCCAGTCTCCCTCCCCACTCCCTGCCTCCCTCCTAAACCCCTCCCCATCCAGAGGGACTACAGTACTAAGCAGTCAGTATGACTCCTAACAGTCCATACAGCAAACCCAGGGTGGGATAGTGAGAAAGTACTATAGCCTGTCCAAACAATTGAGGCGCAATAGCACTTTATACCCTGGGGTGATGTGAAGCGCGAGGTATAACACTCAGTGGTTTAAGTAGGTGTTTAACCTCAAACTGTGTCAAGTGGCCCCGTTGTATTGACATGTCGAGTAAGAAAAAATGCTATGCATGGGATAGACTAGAGCCATGGAGTGCCAGATGATATAGCACTCCCCAGAGCAGAGGGTATGAAGCAACAGGAGAGGATAATGATGAATACTTAAATAAACATATTATGATGGTAGACTGATAGTCCTATAAATTAATTGTTGTGTTTCATTACATGCCTTTCTGCCTGTGTGTCTATAGTGCCTGTGTAGAAGGGGTGTATGGTGGTGTATAGTGGTTTATAGGGGTGTATAGCGGTGTAAGAGGGTGTAAGAGGGTGTATAGGGGTGTATAGGGGCATAAGAAGGTATAAGAGGGTGCATAGTGGTGTATAGGGGTGTATGGTGGTGTATAGGGGTGTAAGAAGGTGTAAGAGGGTGTATAGTGGTGTAAGAGCATGTATAGTGGTGTATAAAGGTATATAGTGGTGTAAGAGGGTGTAAGAGTGGGCCAAACCCGGTAGATCTGATGCTTACAGGTACCTGACTGGAAAGGCTGAAGTTGCTGGCAGGGCTTCTCTTCTTACTGTTGGCATTGCCCACGCTGCTGTTGGCACTGCTGGCAGAGTTCTTCCTTTTCCTCCTCTTCGTTGTCGTCTGTCTCGTTGGCTCAGCTTTGGCACGACCAGCAAAGGAAACAAGAGCCATGGCGGACAACATAATGCATACACCAAGGTGGGGGTAACTCATAAAGAAGATAAGTGTATATTCACATGCACACACACGCACCCATGCAAGAATGCACAGACAGACAGAGACATACATACATACACACACATGCACAATACGTACAACACGCAACAACTAAAAAATTATCCATGCTTTGTTAAAATCAGAGGTGAAATCAAAAGGCGTTATCCTCTCCCAAGACATGCACTAGTTGGAAAGATCCCATGTTTGATTTGTATAAATGCTCAACAATAGAATGTGCTGCTTTACTTAATGTGAATGCCTTAATGTGAATGCCACTCGACGTCACCGGTCTACATTACGCACACCTGCTCCACATCGCTATGCACACCTGGACTTCATAATTTACTTGATTACTTCCCCTTTATTTAGCCCTCAGTAGCCTCTGTGTCAGATGGCTTGGTGTAGTTGGTGAAAAAAGTCAGGCGCAGGACAGCAGAGATGAGCAACACAATGTAGTTTACTCAAAATATTCAACGTAGTAACAAAATACCAAGCCCACCAAATGGACTGACATAAATTAGAACAATAACACACAAAAACATGGGGGGAACAGAGGGTTAAATAATGAACATATAATTGGGGAATTGAAACCAGGTGTGTAGAAACTAAAGACAAAACAAATGGAAAATGAAAAATGGATCGGCGATGGCTAGAAGGCCGGTGACGTCGACCGACGAACGATGCCCGAACAAGGAGAGGGACCGACTTCGGCAGAAGTCGTGACACTCTGTCTTCAGGCAGTATTGGTTTTGTTTTCTCTCACGTTCTGGATGCTTCTCATGTTTGTTCATCTGTATCATTTCTTTATTAAACTCAATTTCTGCACCTGCTTCCTGACTCCCAGCGTATATGTTACACACCTTTTATAAAACTACTCTACTGTGAGAGATAACACCATCTTTTATAAAACTACTCTACTGTGAGAGATAACACCATCTTTTATAAAACTATTCTACTGTGAGATAACACCATCTTTTATAAAACTACTCTACTGTGAGAGATAACACCATATTTTATAAAACTACTCTACTGTGAGAGATAACACCATCTTTTAAAAAATTACTCTACTGTGAGAGATAACACCATCTTTTATAAAACTACTCTACTGTGGGATAACAAAATATTTTATAAAACTACTCTACTGTGAGATAACACCATCTTTTATAAAACTACTCTACTGTGAGAGATAACACCATCTTTTATAAAACTACTCTACTGTGAGAGATCTTTTATCTTACTGTATCTATATTTGTCATTCATAATTATTTATTTGTACTGCTATGATTTGTCTTTGTGAGTCAGATTGTTTGTTTGTTTGCGTCACCATATGAAGTGGTGATGCACAGTGTGGTGTCTTATCAAACATTTTAGGTCAATGATTTAGAATTTCATAGTGACTTAGCATGAAATACTGTATGTGACATGCAGTCATCTAATTTCGTCTTCAGGCGGTTGTTGAGCATTCATGACAAAAAGTACACAACAATGAACAATGTATTTCATGGCATTCTGTTCAGAGAGAGAATAGAATACGATCTCCTAGACTACTTATCTCTCTATTGAAAACTACAGCAAGACAGAAAAGGTACCTTTTTTGTGATTTGTGGGGAATATTTCCGTTTTGAAATTCTGTGGGTGTCCAGCTGAAACCAGAATCAAAATTAGTTTTGTTTATTGAAGTGATTTAATTATTTTAAGTAATTAAATATCAGAGAGAGAGATAGAGACCAGAAATGACAACAGAGAGAATGTACGAGAAAAGATGCAATGCACAGACAAATATATTGTCTAAACATTATTACTGTTGAAGTAATATTTCGAAAAACATTATGAAAAAGTCATTTTTTTCTAATTATGAGCCTCACATTTCATTAATTAATTAATAAAATATGAAATTAAATAAAGGGTATATCCTTGATCATTATTATTGTGTAAAGTAATAAGATAGGTTAAGTAGAGATCTTAGCTGTACTTATATCTGTTTCTGATGCACATAAATTATTATGTGCATCAGAAACATTATTAACAAATGATTATGTATTTAGCTATTTTCACCAAGTGTTTGTAAGAGAGAATGTTATTCCTCTGAATCTCAGTGTGGGAAAAACAACATTTCTGTGATCTTCAAAAAGATGTCTGAAAATGAAATACATTTCTTATACTAATCACACCAAGGGAGATGCTTCAGTACTCAAAGGCAACCAGCGACGTATAATTTATCTGAAAAGGTAACATAACTGAGGAACATACAGTGCATTCGGAAAGTATTCAGACCCTTTGACTTTTCCCACATGTTGATAAGTTACAGCCTTATTCTAAAATGTATAACATTTTTAAAAATCCTCTTCAATCTACACACAATACCCCATAATGACAAAGCAAAAACAGGTTTTTAGAAAGTGTAGAACATTTATTAAAAATACAAAACAGAAATACCTTATTTACGTAAGTATTCAGACCCTTGCTATGAGACTTGAAATTGAGCTCAGGTACATCCTGTTTCCATTGATCATCCTTGAGATTTTTATATAACTTGATTTATAACTTGAAGGCACACACTGTCTATATAAGGTCCCACAGTTGACTGTGCATGTCAGAGCAAAAACCAAGCCATGAGGTAGAAGGAATTGTCCGTAGAGCTCCGATACAGGATTGTGTCAAGGCACAGATCTTGGGAATGGTACCAAAACATTTCTGCAGCATTGAAGGTCTCCAATAACTCAGTGGCCTCCATCTTTATTAACTGGAAGAAGTTTGGAACCAACAAGACTCTTCCTAGAGCTGGCCGGTCGGCCAAACTGAGATATCAGGGGAGAAGGGCCTTGGTCAGGGAGGAGACCAAAAACCCGATGGTCACTGACAGAGATCCAGAGTTCTGCTGTGGGGAGAACCTTCCAAAAGGACAACCATCTCTGCAGCATTCTACCAATCATGCATTTATGGTAGAGTGGCCAGACGGAAGCCACTCCTCAGTAAAAGGCACATGACAGCCCGCTTGGAGTTGCCAAAAGGCACCTAAAGACTCTCAGACCATGAGAAACAAGATTCTCTGGTCTGATGAAACCAAGATTGAACTCTTTGGCCTGAATGCCAAGCGTCACATCTGGAGGAAACCTGGCACCATTCCTACGATGAAGCATGGTGGTGGCAGCATCATGCTCCGGCGCCGACAGAGATGGCAGCCTCGCTTCACGTTCTCAGGAAACTATGCAGTATTTTGTTTTTTTATGTATTACTTCTTACATTGTTACCCCGGGAAATATTACGTTTTATTACATACAACCGGGAGGAACTATTGGACATAAGAGCAACGTCAACTTACCAACATTACGACCAAGAATACGACTTTCCCAAAGAGGATTCTCTGTTTGTTACCCCAACCAGGACAATAGACTGGATCCCAGCCGGTGACTCAAAACAACTGCGGTGCCAGAGAAGAGGGAAACGCGCCGGTCTTTTGGTCAAGCTACGTCGACGGGCACATCGTGCACCTCTCCCGAGTATTTTAATCGCCAATGTACAGTCTCTTGACAACAAAGAAGACGAAATCCGATTGAGGGTTGCCTTTCAGAAAGACATCCGAGACTGCAACGTTCTTTGCTTCACGGAAACATGGCTCACTCAGGACACGTTATCTGAGTCGGTACAGGCACTTGGTTTCTCCACGCATCGCGCCGACAGAAACAAACATCTATCTGGTAAGAAGAAGGGTGGGGGTGTGTGTCTTATGATTAACGAGACGTGGTGTGATCATAACAACATACAGGAACTCAAGTCCTTTTGTTCACCTGACATAGAATTCCTTACAATCAAATGCAGACTGCATTATCTACCAAGAGAATTCTCCTCGATTATAATCACAGCCGTCTACATCCCAAGTTATTCCAACTTCCGTGATGCATACAAGGCTATTCTCCGCCCTCCTTTCGGCAAGTCTGACCATGACTCTATTTTGTTGCTCCCAGCCTACAAACAGAAACTAAAACAGGAAACACCCGTTCTCAGGTCTGTTCAACGCTGGTCCGACCAATCTGATTCCATGCTGCAAGATTGCTTCGAGCACGTGGACTGGGATATGTTCCGGACAGCATCTGACAACAACATTGATGTATACGCTGATTCGGTGAGCGAGTTTATTAGCAAGTGCATTGTGATGTTGTACCCATAGCAAATATTAAAACCTTCCCCAACCAGAAACTGTGGATTGATGGCAGCATTCGCGCAAAACTGAAAGTGCGAACCACTGCTTTTAACCTGGGTAAGGCTACCGGAAACATGACTGAATACAAACAGTGTAGCTATTCCCTCCGCAAGGCAATCAAACAAGCTAAGCGTCAATATAGAGACAAAATAGAGTCACAATTCAACGGCTCAGACACAAGAGGAATGTGGCAGGGTCTACAGTCAATCACGGACTACAAAAAGAAAACCAGCCCTGTTGCGGACCATGACGTCCTGCTCCCAGACAAACTAAACAACTTCTTTGCTCGCTTTGAGGACAATACAGTGCCACCGACACGGCCCGCTACCAAAACCTGTGGGCTCTCCTTCACTGCAGCCAATGTGAGAAAAACATTTAAATGTGTTAACCCTCGCAAGGCTGCCGGCCCAGATGGCATCCCTGACCGTGTCCTCAGAGCATGCACAGACCAGCTGGCTGGTGTGTTTACGGACATATTCAATCAGTCCCTATCCCAGGCTGCTGTTCCCACATGCTTCAAGAGGGCCACCATTGTTCCTGTTCCCAAGAAAGCTAAGGTAACTGAGCTAAATGACTATCGCCCCGTAGCACTCACTTCCGTCATCATGAAGTGCTTTGAGAGATTAGTCAAGGATCATATCACCTCCATCCTGCCAGACACCCTGGACCCACTCCAATTTGCTTACCGTCCCAATAGGTCCACAGACGACGCAATCGCAATCACACTGCATACTGCCCTAACCCACCTGGACAAGAGGAATACTCCAAGCTCGTCATTAAGCTCGAGACCCTGGGTCTCGACCCAGCCCTGTGCAACTGGGTCCTGGACTTCCTGACGGGCCGGCCCCAGGTGGTGAGGGTAGGAAACAATATCTCCACCCCGCTGATCCTCAACACTGGGGCCCCACAAGGGTGCGTTCTCAGCCCTCTCCTGTACTCCCCGTTTACCCATGACTGCGTGGCCAAGCACGCATCCAACTCAATCACCAAGTTTGCTGACGACACTACAGTGGTAGGCTTGATTACCAACAACGACGAGACGACCTACAGGGAGGAGGTGAGGGCCCTCGGAGTGTGGTGTCAGGAAAATAACCTCTCACTCAATGTCAACAAAACAAAGGAGATGATTGTGGACTTAAGGAGAGGGAGCACCCACCTATCCACATCGAGGGGACAGTAGTGGAGAAGGTGGAAAGTTTTAAGTTCCTCGGCGTACACATCACGGACAAACTGAATTGGTCCACCCACACAGACAGCGTGGTGAAGAAGGCGCAACAGCGCCTCTTCAACCTCAGGAGGCTGAAGAAATTCGGCTTGTCACCAAAATCACTCACAAACTTTTACAGATGCACAATCGAGAGCATCCTGTCGGGCTGTATCACCGCCTGGTACGGCAACTGCTCTGCCCACAACCGTAAGGCTCTCCAGAGGGTAGTGAGGACTGCACAATGCATCACCGGGGGTAAACTACCTGACCTTCAGGACACCTACACCACCCGATGTCACAGGAAGGCCAAAAAGATCATCAAGGACAACAACCACCCGAGCTTCTACCTCAAGGCCATCAGACTGTTAAACAGCCATCACTAACATTGAGTGGCTGCTGCCAACATACTGACTTAAATCTCTAGCCACTTTAAACATAGGAATTGGATGTAACAATGTATCACTAGCCACTTTAAACAATTTTGTATATAATGTTTACATATCCGACATACTGATATCAAATGTATACACTGTACTCTAAACCATCTACTGAATCTTGCCTATGCCGTTCGGCCATCGACCCAAATCTCTAGCCACTTTAATAATTATAATTGGATGAAATAATGTATCACTAGCCACTTTAAACAATGCCATTTATATAATGTTTACATATCCTACATTACTCATCTCATATATATATTTGTATATACTGTACTCCATACCCAAATCTCTAGCCACTTTAATAATTATAATTGGATGAAATAATGTATCACTAGCCACTTTAAACAATGCCATTTATATAATGTTTACATATCCTACATTACTCATCTCATATATACAGTGGGGCAAAAAAGTATTTAGTCAGCCACCAATTGTGCAAGTTCTCTCACTTAAAAAGATGAGAGAAGCCTGTAATTTTAATCATAGGTACACTTCAACTATGACAGACAAAATGAGGGAAAAAAATCCAGAAAATCACATTGTAGGATTTTTAATGAATTTATTTGCAAATTATGGTGGAAAATAAGTATTTGGTCAATAACAAAAGTTTATCTCAATACTTTGTTATATACCCTTTGTTGGCAATGACAGAGGTCAAACGTTTTCTGTAAGTCTTCACAAGGTTTTCACACACTGTTGCTGGTATTTTGGCCCATTCCTCCATGCAGATCTCCTCTAGAGCAGTGATGTTTTGGGGCTGTCGCTGGGCAACACGGACTTTCAACTCCCTCCAAAGATTTTCTATGGGGTTGAGATCTGGAGACTGGCTAGGCCACTCCAGGACCTTGAAATGCTTCTTACGAAGCCACTCCTTCGTTGCCCGGGCGGTGTGTTTGGGATCATTGTCATCCTGAAAGACCCAGCCACGTTTAATCTTCAATGCCCTTGCTGATGGAAGGAGGTTTTCACTCAAAATCTCACGATACATGGCCCCATTCATTCTTTCCTTTACACGGATCAGTCGTCCTGGTCCCTTTGCAGAAAAACAGCCCCAAAGAATGATGTTTCCACCCCCATGCTTCACAGTAGGTATGGTGTTCTTTGGATGCAACTCAGCATTCTTTGTCCTCCAAACACGATTTAGTTGAGTTTTTACCAAAAAGTTCTATTTTGGTTTAATCTGACCATATGACATTCTCCCAATCCTCATCTGGATCATCCAAATGCTCTCTAGCAAACTTCAGACGGGCCTGAACATGTACTGGCTTAAGCAGGGGGACACGTCTGGCACTGCAGGATTTGAGTCCCTGGCGTAGTGTGTTACTGATGGTAGGCTTTGTTACTTTGGTCCCAGCTCTCTGCAGGTCATTCACTAGGTCCCCCATGTGGTTCTGGGATTTTTGCTCACCGTTCTTGTGATCATTTTGACCCCACGGGTGAGATCTTGCGTGGAGCCCCAGATCGAGGAAGATTATCAGTGGTCTTGTATGTCTTCCATTTCCTAATAATTGCTCCCACAGTTGATTTCTTCAAACCAAGCTGCTTACCTATTGCAGATTCAGTCTTCCCAACCTGGTGCAGGTCTACAATTTTGTTTCTGGTGTCCTTTGACAGCTCTTTGGTCTTGGCCATAGTGGAGTTTGGAGTGTGACTGTTTGAGGTTGTGGACAGGTGTCTTTTATACTGATAACAAGTTCAAACAGGTGCCATTAATACAGGTAACGAATGGAGGACAGAGGAGCCTCTTAAAGAAGAAGTTACAGGTCTGTGAGAGCCAGAAATCTTGCTTGTTTGTATGTGACCAAATACTTATTTTCCACCATAATTTGCAAATAAATTCATTAAAAATCCTACAATGTGATTTTCTGGATTTTTCTTCCTCATTTTGTCTGTCATAGTTGAAGTGTACCTATGATGAAAATTACAGGCCTCTCTCATCTTTTTAAGTGAGAGAACTTGCACAATTGGTGGCTGACTAAATACTTTTTTGCCCCACTGTATATATATATATGTGTATATACTGTACTCCATACCATCTACTGCATCTTGCCTATGCCGGTTAGCCATCGCTCATCCATATATTTATATGTACATACTCATATTCATTCCTTTACTCTTGTGTGTATAAGGTAGTTGTTGTGAATTTGTTAGATTACTTGTTAGATACTACTGCATGGTCGGAACTAGAAGCACAAGCATTTCGCTACACTCGCATTAACATCTGCTAACCATGTGTATGTGACAAATAACATTTGATTTGATTTGAGATTTTTCAGTGGCAGGGACTGGGAGACTAGTGAGGATCGAGGGAAAAATGAACGAAGTGAAGTACAGAGATCCTTGATGAAAACCTGCTCCAGAGCTCTCCTTCCACAGGACAATGACCCTAAGCACAGAGCCAAGACAACACAGGAGTGGCTTCGGGACAAGTCTCTGAATGTCCATGAGTAACCCAGTCAGAGCCCGGACTTGAACCCGATCGAACATCTCTGGAGAGAACTGAAAATAGCTGTACAGCGACGCTCCCCATCCAACCGGTTAGATCTTGAGAGGATCTGCAGAGAAGAATGGGAGAAACTCCCCAAATTCAGGTGTGCCAAGCTTGTGTCATTGAAGACTTGAAGCTGTAATCACTGCCAAAGGTGCTTCAACAAAGTGCTGAGTAGGGTCTGAATACTTATTGCAAAAATGTATAAAAACCTCATTATAGGGTATTGTGTGTAGATTGATGAGGGGACAAAACTAATGAATACATTTTATAATAAGGGTGTACCGTAACAAAATGTGAAAAAAGTCAAGGGGTCTGAATACTTTCCGAATGCACTATACACAGTTTTTATCAAAAATGAAATCTCTGCACCCAGAACCAAATAAACTTCTCTATTACTACTCAATTGTAATGTTTAAGGTTGTCACGAGAAACTATCAAAACGGTGACAGGTCTATTACCAATTCCCATCCACCACTTTGACAAACCCAGGAACAGGAACATGATGTCCATTGTCAGAAACAACCTTCTCTGGCATCACAACTGTTTACGTCGATGTCGAACAAATGACGCACTAAAACTTGTCCATTTCAATAAAAAATACTTATCAGTGCATAAATGCATCCGTGCTTCCTTCCTCGCTAAAACAGAACAATTTTCCATGTCTGAGAAGAATTGCAGGAAAGATGAAAAACTTGGCTAATAAGGAAACCACAATTACACAATTATTAGACCAGCTTAGTTCAGTTTGGTTTCCTTTAAAAACACAGGCAGACAGACGAACATTAGTGGCATACGAAAGATTTATGACCAGCAAAACTGATCCTAGATCTGTGTCAAATTATAAAAACGACCATTCTAATAAACTGGCTATACACCAAATACAATGTTAAGAATAAAGTCCACTAGTGAAATAGGTATTGAGTCAAGGCAATATGTAAATACATATACAGAGGGTTCTGGATCCCAAAGCTGCTGTCAGCTCCTATACAGCTGATACATTTGGCATCTTACTTTTTTTCCCACTGAACCCTGATACTATACAACATGAAATTGAACAAAGGTTTATCTCCTTGTGCACAATTAGACATTGACAGTTACACTTCTCCTTTTCCAAAGCGCCTATTCCAGAAGATTCTACGCTCATTGACAGTGAGAATTCAAACCTCTTGGGAGCTATCAGCGAGGGAGTTGGATCTTGTAGTTTGATTACACCAAGCACCCTTAATTAAAGTTCAGAAGCCTCGTACATTACACAAGTCAAAGGGTTTCTACTGGTGTTGCTTTTTTAAGACGTCTTGTCATGCCCTGGCGAACATTGCAGTAATTTGCAGCCCTTGGATATGTCAAAAACTCCAGCTTTAATACTGCACAGACAGTTTAAGCCAACAATCTTTTAAGAACAACTCTTCGAACATCAATCATAAAACCTTGAATTGGCCGGTCTATTCAGTCTATTCAAATAAAAAGTCCTGATAAATTTCCTGATTCCTGACAGGGAGAATACATTTGAGGTATTATGCAATATAATACATATTTAGAAATACAAAATAATGTAATACAAATTGATTCCATTCTCTGTTTTTTCAACATGGTCACTAGAAATGAGACAATCTAACCATTGTCATTATATCACCTCAGCTCTCCTATTACTATAGTCACTATAATAACATTGGCTGTGTCCCATAGGGCACTGGTGAAAAGTAGTGCACTATATCGGGAATATGGTGCCAGTTGGAACACAGTATTGATAGTTGCAGAACAGTGTGTTTGGTTAGTAAAGCCGTATAAACGTTACCTGGCGGGGCCACCATTCTCTGCCACTTCTGGAACAGGCATGTCTTCAGACAGTCCCTAGGGCTGAGGTTGTAGGTCTTGTGCCTGGACATGAGCTCCTGCATGGGCTCCAGGATGACACACAGCTGCAGATGATGTAAAAAACGAACACACACACACACACACACACACAAACACACACACACACGCAAATGTTAGAGTTGGTAGTATAAAAACGCAAGAGCATATATAGTACATATACACATTGTTTTCCATGTTGGTGAAGATGGATCTGTAATTGTTGTGAAAGCTTCGCTCTGAATGGTATCATTTCTACATACTGTATCTGAAACTCTGTATTACAGAATCCAACAAGGAGAATCATCAAGTGTTCTATGAAGTCATCACAAAGAGGACACGTGGGCCAGTTTGTCAGTTTAAATAGGTAAGACACTCACAGCTGTGTAACTTTCACATGTGGCAAACAGCCTCCCTCAACAGTTATCTTAGGCAGCAACAAACATCAAAATGCTCGTCCCTCCTGTCACACCAAAGCATTGTCATGCGGGTGCACAGACTTATAGTAACATCAGAACATACACTATACAGTATATACAAAAGTATGTGGACATCCCTTCAAATGAGTGGATTCTGCTATTTCAGCCACACCCGTTGATAACAGGTGTATAAAATTGAGCACACAGCCATGCAATCTCCATAGACAAACATTGGTAGTAGAATGGCCTTACTGAAGAGCTCAGTGACTTTCAACGTGGCACCATCATAGAATGCCACCTTTCCAACAAGTCAGTTTGTCAAATTTCTGCCCTGCTAGAGCTGCCCCGTTCAACTGTCAGTGCTGTTATTGTGAAGTGGAAACGTCTAGGAGCAACAACGGCTCAGCTGTGAAGTGGTAGGCCACACAAGCTCAAAGAATGGGACCCCCGAGTGCTGAAGACCGTAGCGGGTAAAAATAGTCTGTCCTTGGTTGCAACGCTCACTACAGAGTTCCAAACTGCACCGGCTCAAGTGGTGTAAAGTTCGCCACCATTGGACTCTGGAGCAGTGGAAACAAGTTCTCTGGAGTGATGAATCACGATGAATCACCATCTGGCAGTCCGAATCTGGGTTTGGCGGATGCCAGGAGAACTCTACCTGCACCAATGCATAGTGCCAACTGCAAAGTTTGGTTGAGGAGGAATAATGTTCTGGGGCTGTTTTTCATGGTTTGGAAAAGGAAATCTTAACACTATAGCATACAATGACATTCTAGACAATTCTGTGCTTCCAACAGTTTGGGGAAGGCCCTTTCTTGTTCTAGCATGATTTTTTTATTTAGCCTTTATTTAACTAGGCAAGTCAGTTAAGAACAAAGTCTTATTTAGAATGACGGCCTAGGAACAGTGGGTTAACTGCCTTGTTCAGGGGCAGAACGGCAGATTTTTACCTTGTCAGCTCGGGGATTCGATCTAGCAACCTTTCGGTTACTGGCCCAATGCTCTAACATTTAGGCTACCTGCCACCCCATGATAATGCCCCCGTGCACAAAGCGAGGTTCAAACAGAAATGGTTTATACTCATACAGGTGTAGGATCTTAATTGGACCACAACTGTTGAAGGAGAACCTTCCAGCAATGCAGGAAATGTAACATTTGTAGTGCATTTGAAGTTTAAAAGGCTTCTCAAGTTTGTAATTCCCCTTTTGCCTTACTAAAAATGTATAAACCCATACAACAATGTCCATTAATTATAATCAACACAATAATTCACATTTCACATTTCCTGTTCAAACTGGCTCAAATTAAGATCCTACATACAGTTGAAGTCGGAAGTTTACATACACCTTAGCCAAGTACATTTAAACTCAGTTTTTCAAAATTCCTGACATTTATTCCAAGTAAAAATTCAGTTAGGATCACCACTTTATTTTAAGAATGTGAAATGTCAGAATAATAGTTGAGAGAATTATTCATTTCAGCTTTTCTCTCTTCCAACACATTCCCAGTTGGTCAGAAGTTTACATACACTCAATTAGTATTTGGTAGCATTGCCTTTAAATTGTTTAACTGGGGTCAAACGTTTTGGGTAGTCTTCCACAAGCTTCCCACAATAAGTTGGGTGAATTTTGGCCCATTCCTCCTGACAGAGCTGGTGTAACTGAGTCAGGTTTGTAGGCCTCCTTGCTCGCACATGCTTTTTCAGTTATGCCCACAAGTCTTCTGTAGGATTGAGGTCAGGGCTTTGTGATGGCCACTCCAATACCTTGAATTTGTTGTCCTTAAGCCATTTTGCCACAACTTTGGAAGTACGCTTGGGGTCATTGTCCATTTGGAAGACCCATTTGCGACCAAGCTTTAACTTCCTGACTGATGTCTTGAAATGTTGCTTCAATATATCCACATAATTTTCATTCCTCATGATGCAATCTATTTTGTGAAGTGCACCAGTCCCTCCTGCAGCAAAGCACTCCCACAACATGATGCTGCAACACCCGTGCTTCGCGGTTGGGATGGTGTTCTTCGGCTTGCAAGCCTCCCCCTTTTTCCTCCAAACATAACGATGGTCATTATGGCCAAACAGTTATATTTTTGTTTCATCAGACCAGAGGACATTTCTCCAAAAAGTACGATCTTTGTCCCCATATGCAGTTGCAAACCGTAGGATGGCTTTTTTTATGGCGGTTTAGGAGCAGTGGCTTCTTCCTTGCTGAGGTTATGTCGATATAGGACTTGTTTTACTGTGGATATAGATAATTTTGTACCTGTTTCCTCCAACATCTTCACAAGGTCCTTTGCTATTGTTCTGGGATTGGTTTGCACTTTTCAAACCAAAGTACGTTCATCTCTAGGAGACAGAACGCGGAGGTTTCCAAATTCTTTTCTGAGGTCTTGGCTGATTTCTTTTGATTTTCCCATGATGTCAAGCAAAGAGGCACTGAGTTTGAAGGTAGGCCTTGAAATACATCCACAGGTACACCTCCAATTGACTCAAATGATGTCAATTAGCCTATCAGAAGCTTCTAAAGCCATGACATCATTTTCTGGAATTTTCCAAGCTGTTTAAAGGCACAGTCAACTTAATGTATGTAAACGTCTGACCCACTGGAATTGTGATACCGTGAATTATAAGTGAAATAATCTGTCTGTAAACAATTGTTGGAAAAATTACTTGTGTCATGCAGAAAGAAGATGTCCTAACCAACTTGCCCATACTGTAGTTTTTTAACAAGAAATGTGTGGAGTAGTTGAAAAACAAGTTTTAATGACTCCAACCTAAGTGAATGTAAACTTCTGACTTCAACTGTATCTAGGCCTATCAAATCAGACCTGGGTGTGTAAATAGGATCAGTTTAGCCTTTTAGATCATAAGTAATAAGATTCACTTCATTTCCTAATGCCATTGGACTGTATGCAGGCAAAGAGAACATGCATGTAACACATGTAGCACACTAAGCCCATGTTGTTTCTCTGTTGCTGTCCTCTTGACACGGCTATATCCCCCCTAGCTCAGGGAACAATCCCTGGATTTGACCCTGAAAACAAGTGCTATTTTCATGAATAGCACTTGAATGGTAGGAAGTCTGCTGCACGGCTCTAACACATGGAAAGGCATAAATACAGTGACCGAAAAAAAGCTTGTTTTGACCCTTGGCCAGGAAACCGTCAGTCTCTTTGGGAAGAACTGATAGATGGTAGGAAATGCATGGGCTTTTTGAAAGACAATAAAGACTCCATTTATGTGAGGAAAGGGTGTATTTTATTTGAACAGCGACACTCTACGATAGCAAGAGAGAAATCGTTACGTCTCACTGTGACGTGAGGAAGACCGATGATATTTACTCAAAGAACAGTATGAAATTGACCCCACCTCCAAAAGTTGTCCAATTTCTAATTTGCCTCAGAGCCAAGACTAGGATTTGTTGGGGAAAAATTACAAGGGGTATTTTGTTTGGGATAAATTATGTAGGTTGTGGGGTGTCATACAAATAAAAACTAAAAGGAATATCCTAGTAGCGTTACACTAACGGCCATTAGCGAAATCTCCTAAAGGTAATGGATGATATATTGTCATTAACTGGAAAGCAAGTCTGTCTGTGTAATTTGAGTTATGCAAAATAACTAAATAATATACTGTAGGTGTGTTATGGCACACACTTCTCCAAAACTACACTTAATATATTCCATTTGATCATTCCATATGCTTTCCATAATTATTTTCATGGTATGCTGCAAGGGATCTTTAAAAAAAACATTAATCCAACAAAATGTTAAGAACGGTCATTCAAAAATCTACCCCAAAGCCCTCTGTCTCTGTATCTGTCTCTGTCTCTCTCTCTCTCCCCTCTCTCTCCACATTCTTCATAATAAACAGTGGCTAAACTCTTCGCCGTCTCACCATGCTGCATTTCACAATTATGAGTCAACAGGGAGCATTCATTAATGTTATGCAAATTTTTCTCAATCCAATTAATTCACTCCCCTCTCTCTTTTCTCCCTCACTCTTCTTCTCTTGTTCTCCCATTTGGAAATCGGAGCTGTCACTCAGTCTTGGAATGAAAAGCACAAACAAAAGACATCTGAAATATTGACTGAGAAGTCCACTAAGTATATGTTATAAATACACTGAGGACTGGAACCAAAAAGTAAAGAAGAACATACATACAGGTGGATATTCGCTGATGCATTTATGTATTCAGAATAAAATAACATATTGTGAGAGCTGTCAATACTCTATTATGTATTCAGAATAATATAACATTGTAATAGCTGTCAGTACTCTTTTATGTATTTAGATTAAAATAACATTTTGTGATAGCTGTCAGTACTGTTTTATGTATTCAGATTAAAATAACATATTATGATAGCTGATAGTACTGTTTGATGTCTTCAGATTAAAATAACATATTGTGATTGCTGTCAGTAATGTTTTATGTATTCAGATTAAAATAACATATTATGATAGCTGATAGTATGCATGTCTTTGTGTGTGTCTATGTGAAAGGAAAAGAGAGAGAGAGCAACAGAAAGACCCACACAGACAGAGAAACAGACATAGACAGAGAGAGACAGAGAGACAGACACAGAGAGACAGAAACAGAAGGACACAGACAGAGACAGCGAGAGAGAGAGAGAGAGAGAGAGAGAGAGAGAGAGAGAGAGAGAGAGAGAGAGAGAGAGAGAGAGAGAGAGAGAGAGAGAGAGACATAAACAGATAGACAAACAGGAGACAGAGATCTCTTACCCTGAGGTAGTTGAGGGTGAAGTTGGTCAGCCCCATGCGGGTGATGTTTTTGGAGAGCTGTTCCAGAACCTGGGGGTCTTGTGCCTAAGGGTTGAGGGAGGGGGAGCGGGGAGGGCAACATACAGTTTGCATTAATATTAACTACTAATATTAATTTGTTAGCACTCTTTTATATAATAGAAGTCTTCAGTCTGAAAATGTTGTGTATTGACAAAACAAAATACAGACGAGAAGCCTAGCCTGGCTCTGCTTCCATTCAAAATCAAAAACACATAGTTTAATCTCCAGTTGAATCTTGGTGTAGAGAAAGTCAGGATAGAAGGACGATGGAAAAAAACACATCTAAAAATCGGTTTATGTTAGAGTATGATTTGAAATTGGAAACTGAATATCAATACCAAGAAGCCACCTGACTACAGCTTAGTGTTGTGAGAACCTGTCTCCAAGAGGTGTCAAATACTTTCTCAACTATGGGTATCAACAACTACATTGAATACCCATTTAAAAACTCAGTGTCAGAATATACATACCTTGAAATACCCACAAAACTGTCCCACTGGGCACAGACGTCAACTCAACGTCTAGTTTTGATTTACATTTGGTTGAGTTGTCAACTAACGTGAATTTAATGTGATTTTACTATTTCGTAATTTCATTGAATTTAGTTTAAAAGTTTGGTGTAAAAATATGAAATGGGCCTCCCGAGTGGCGCAGCAGTCTAAGGCACGGCATCGCTGTGCTAGAGGCGTCACTATAGACCAGGGTTCGATCCCAGGCTGTATCACAACTAGCCATGATCGGGAGTCCCATAGGGAGGCGCACAATTGGCCCAGCATCGTTCGGTTTAGGGGAGGGTTTGGCCGGTGGGGCTTTACTTGGCTCATCGTGCTCTAGCGACTCCTTGTGGCGGGCCTGCAGGCTAACCTCGGTCGTCAGGTGAAAGGTGTTTCCTCTGACACATTGGTGTGGCTGGCTTCCGGGATTAAGTGGGATTAAGTGGGATTAAGTGTTAAGAAGCGCGGTTTGGCGGGTCATGTTTCGGAGGATGCATGACTCGACCTTTGCCTCCTGAGCCGGTTGGGGAGTTGCAGCAATGAGACAAGATCAAAATTGTGGAGAAAAAGGGGAGAAAATACAAATATTTTTTCAAATCCAATCACTTTTCCACGTTGATTCAACGCCATCACATTTTACATTTTGGATGAAATTATGTGGAAACAACATTGATTCAACCAGCTTTTGCCCAGTGGGGTGAAACTATGAAATACCCAAAACACGTATTTTTCCAATCCAAAATGTGTGCTTTTACAAGAAATGAATGCTTGAGCAAAAAAATTTATGTTTAGAATTTTATAACAAAGCCTGCAAAATGTGTGTGTTTGTGTGCGTGTGATCGCATACATCCATGTGCATGTGTATATGTGTGTATGTGTGTGTTTGTGTCTATGTCTGTGTGTGAATGTCTGGGGGCAATGTGCATGCACACATAAACTAGCACAATTGTGTCTGTCTAAATTCAGTCTTCTCACTTCCAGTCCGGACTCTCTCTACACTTTTCATTAGTCGAGGCTATGATCAAAAGAGCTAACTCACTTTTACACATCACTCGTATGCCTGTGAAATATCCGTCCAAGGCCCACAATACCCTACTCTCCTGAAATTAGTGGGAATACCCACAGGGGCCAATTTAATCGTGTGTGAATTTAATATAAAGATTTGGCAAAA
Source organism: Brachymystax lenok tsinlingensis (assembly GCA_030435695.1). NCBI lineage: Eukaryota > Metazoa > Chordata > Actinopteri > Salmoniformes > Salmonidae > Brachymystax > Brachymystax lenok. The sequence goes on from CM059789.1 coordinate 21,554,195, forward strand.
AGAAGGAGGCTGGCTATTCAGGGAAAACTACTTCTTAAATACACCTTTAGGCCCACGGGGCTGAAGAAAAAGTTTCAGTGTTGCACACTTCGAGGTAGGTGTGTTAAGGTTATGATAGGGGACATGCAGACAGGGAACGTATTTGATGCATACATATTCATGATATGAGAGTATGACTAGAGTATGACTGTGCACTACTGAATATAATATACTATGTATAACATATGGAATAACCTATAAGTTGCTCACTTCACTGCCATTCCCTCCATGTGACTAGTATGTTCATTACACTGGAGTTAAACAGATTATTCATTTGACCTTGTTATTTTTTTTTTGCTAAGGCAAGGGCCCTCTTTCATCCAAGCCTTCCTTTGATGTCTGCAAATAAATTGGTTTATAAAATCCCTCCAAATTGGGACACTTTCCAAACTGCTTTGTATAGCTTTTAAATTCATATGCTTATGAATATTGTCTAAGTGTCTTGGAGGAGTTGGGCCACTTAAGAGCCTGAGGAGGAGGACTCTCATTAGCATTCGAGAATAGTATACACCTGGATGGAAAATGGGTGGGTGGTGGCTGGCGCATGTTGATGATGTCAACCCATAGAGTTGGATAGAGGGTATATGTTTGCATCTTGCCATAATGGCTTCTATGACAGCATGGGCATCACCCTCTATCCAGCATTGACATCACCCTCTATCCAGCATAGGCATCACCCTCTATGTGGTAAATTTGTGTCGCCGTGCAGTCGGCCCATGTTGATGATGTCACACCACTCACGTGCATGGCCAGGATGCTGCGGGGGATGAGTTCTCGGTATTGCCGGATGGTGAAGTGCCAGGTCTTGATCCTCATGAGGTCATCAAAGGCAAATTCAAGAATCAGTCGGCCCTCTGTGCATACCTGTCCAACAACAAAGATGGGAAACACTTTATCTGAAGGGGGTATACATAAGGCATGAGAACAGGCATGACACCTTTATGAGTCTTGTAGTATCATTCAAAACAACCTTTGTAACAAATGTAGGCCTATAGTATTCAGCTTCATTCAAGAGCGCTTTTCAAAATAAAAGGCCCTTAGTACACAGTATACTACGGTTAACATCACCTTCAAAATAATTCCCCATATTGATGTATTTCTTTTACGATCAGTCATTTTTAGCTAGCTGGCACGCGGCCGTCTGTTTATTTGGGTAATCATTACAGGGATCGATTCTTAATACTCAGCAGGATGTCATTCACTTTTGAATACGTTCAAGTTGTTTGGAATTGGGCAGACTATTATTTACTCTGTCCATATTCAGCTGGTCTGTCCTTGTTCCTCTCATTCCTCACACTCTCTTGAAGATGATGTTGAGAGGAATGTGTTTACGGCAGAGACACAAGAACTTTGGGTCAGAGAGAGTTGCCAATTAAGAAAGAGAGAGAGAGAGAGAGAGAGAGAGAGAGAGAGAGAGAGAGAGAGAGAGAGAGAGAGAGAGAGAGAGAGAGAGAGAGAGAGAGAGAGAAAGAGAGAGAGAGAGAGAAAGAAAGATGGAGGGAGAGTGCAAGAGAGAGAGAGAGAGAGAGAGAGAGAGAGAGAGAGAGAGAGAGAGAGAGAGAGAGAGAGAGAGAGAGAGAGAGAAAGATGGAGCGAGAGTGTGCAAGAGAGAGAGAGACAGAGAGAGAATGTGTGTGGACGAGTATGAGAGAGCCAGAAAAAACACACACACATTCGCCCCTTTAGCCGAATTCAGTGTTGTCAGGGCTCTTGCAGTTCCCAATGTTTCGTTGCCGTGGCAACCGGAGGGAGGGATGGAGCGAGCAGCAAAAAAAAATCAGCTGATTAGTTGGCATGGCAACAGAAAAGATGTAATCCCACCAGACACTCTAATCAATGCCCCCAGCACAGATGGTCTCCCGAGGATCAACAAGAAAGAGGCTGGCGGGCATATAGGCCTGGTCACGTGGTATCACTCCGCCACACTGGAAAAAAAGAAAAAGTAGAGAAAAGGGGAATCTTTTTTCCTCTACTAGCTCTTACCATTGAATATATGATTTAGGGCGTTCTGGGGATGTAGTCTAGTCTATGCTACTTGGCTAAAATGTGACGATGTTTCTGTGCGCCTTGATAGTGTATTCATGAGTTATTCTTACTATTGGGATTAAGAGTCGGAACTACTTTCTGATAGTTATCGAGTTTAACGGTTAGTCGTTGGAGGGATGCTGTTCAGGCTGATAATGTGTATGTTTTTAGATAGATTCATGCGGATTAGACAGAAGCAATGTTTTAAAAAATTATCATAATTGTTTAATGGACAATGGAAAGGGCTTTGAAAATGATTCCAGCTGCTTCTCATACTATTGACGTCCGGCCACAGTGCAAATGTATGAGTTTAACAATACTGGCTACAGAGCTAAGTGAAATTCTGTATCGCTCACATTGGTATTAACACAAAGACCTACACATGCTAAAATATTTTTTTAAACATCATGAAACCTTTTCAGGGGAGTTAAATAAAGTATACGGATTGTTTGCCTCTGGGGATACCCTTGAGCCAAAAGTGGTCCCCTAAATGGACAGAAATATTGTCCAGAAGAAATGTATGAATATTATATCATACGTGTACATAAACCGTACAGCAAACATTCAAGCCAAAATGTGATGGAAACAATAAAAAACGACACCTCTATGATATTGGTTGGCTAAAGTGGCTTGTTAACAAAACCTTTAGTCTTACAACACGACACTTCACAGGACCATACGAAAAGTATGGGCAACGGATGAAAATCCTGGTCAATAAAAACACTGTCCATAAAAAGGTAAGGCCCTTTGGAGGGTCCCCATTGACTTAAGATGCCTGTAATAAATCTTGTGCACATTCGCTTAGCTAAGGGATCTCAACCACATATTCTGAGAGTAACACAGCATTACATCATTCTCTACTGTATAAGATGCAACCGTAGGCCTTATTCATAATGGATTAGGTTTATATATCAATATTACTGAAAGATTATTCATTATGAATAAGGGCATAATATAGCATTAATAACACATCTGTTACATGTAGTTACATTATAAAACATCATCATACATACATTATGTATTAGGCTGTAATACTGTTAATAACAGGAAATAAATTCTATAGTCACGTGTGCATTGTATTAGGCTGTAATATACTGTTATTACACTGTTATTTTGTACCAATTCATCAACCATATCAATTCAATTCAATTTGCCTTTTGCTTAAACAGTTTACTCAATAAACAAATGAAAATTAAACGGAGAGAGATGGCTCTTTTTCTTCTGTACCCACAGGTAGCGATGGTCCACTGGGCTACAGTAACAAGGACCTTGGCCCAGATGCTACGATGCTACATCCACAGAGCCCCCACCTGGTTCTTCTGTCCCCACAGGTAGCGAGGGCCCACTGGGCTACAGTAACAAGGACCTTGGCCCCGATACTACGATGCTACATTCACAGAGCCCAGGTATAGTAGGACCTGCTGGGTGTTGAATGGAGGTGCTGGGACACCATAGGGGTACAGCAGGGGGTACCATCATCCAAAAACCGACACCCCCGCCTCACACACATGCACACACACACAAACACGTACACATACTTTGGGTTTACACATCCAGATTACTCCCAGTGGGATCGCGGGGGCTTTTCCCTCTGGGATGGGGAAGCAGCCTGGGAATGATTTCTCCAAGGATGAGGAATGGGGGGATGGAGGGAGGGGTTGGAGGAGAGGGAAGAGGGTGGAGGAGAGGGAAGAGAGAGCGAGGTAGAGAGCTCATTGAGATTCAGCGCTCCAGAGCCAGAAGCCTGGATGGAAGCTCCCGGAACGTGCTCTGTTAGTGGAATTTATTTTAATGAACAAATTTTTCCCCTTTCTGATTTTGTTAAAGCTTGAATGGGGTGGTAGGTTGAGAAAAATGGTTCCCCTATGGGGACAGCTGAAGAACCCTTTTGGAACCCTTTTTTCTAAGAGTGTATGGTATACACCTAACATGTTGGCCAGGTTTTATGATAACACTGTATTGTGGGTAAAATTGGGCCAGCCTTAAAATCATGGAGTGTGTTTCAATGCAGTGTTCATTCAGGGCACAAGGAATTTCTGTAGCTATTCTCGCTAGCATGAGCTTCACTTTAAATTCAAAAGACAGTCTGCAGAACCAGATTCCAATGCAGTTTACCATCTGAATCAAGTAATGCTAGATACTACTGTTAAGAGACACGCCCAACATGCAGTATATTCTCTTCAGCTTTGTGAAAAATAATTTTATAAATGTAAAAAAAAAAAAACTCTTATGGCATAGATACGAACTTGAAATAAATATTTCTATTTGATAGTGAACTTCATAAAATCACATAGGATCTTGGTGTTTTGGTCACAATGACAGCCTTGCATTGTATGCAGCCTTGCATTGTATACAGCCTTGCATAAGTCACAATGACAGCCATACAGATACAGTAAAAAGTAGTCATGGCAGGGGCTGAACAGGGTATAACATTACATTTGACAACCTGCTCTCATAGACTAGATGTGACATAGTAAAAAAAATCTGGGACGCTGAAATTAGTATGATATGTTACGTTTGGTATGGTTACATAAGACAGAAGGTTACTTAAAGGAGAATTTCCCTATTTCTGGAGTAAATCTCTATTTTTTTATGTAAATGGTTTGTTATAGAAGGTTCCAGACACTTTTGGCTTGTTTTTGAGAAACTTATCCCAGCTGCGATTCACTTCCTCATTGCTCGTTGTGCAGTATCAGGGATCAACCTACATCACTATACTGAGAGCGTGTCCATTTCTAAAAGGACATATTTAGGTGTTTTTGGAGCTTGTCTTTTGCATGCCCTGATACTGTACAACGTGCAATGAGGCTGGGGAAAGGTTCTCAAAAACAAGCCAAATCACAAAAGAAATTCGTATAGTGCGAATGTCTAGCAACCCAAAAGTTGAGAGTTCAAATCTAATCAACTTTAACATTTTAGCTAATTACCAACTTCACAACTACTTACTTCTTTTTAGCTACTTTGCAAAACTTAGCGTGCTAGCTAACACTTCCCCTAACCTTTAACCTCACTCCTAACCTTAACCCTAACCCCTAGCCTAAATAACGTTAGCCACCTAGCTAACATTAGCGTTACACCATGCCCAAACCGGACGTGTGCGTACGCCATCGTGCGCAAAATGATTTTGTCCCCCCATACCAAATGCGATCACGACACTCAGGTTGAATTATCAAAACAAACTCTGAACCAATTATATTAATTTGGGGACAGGTCGAAAAGCATTAAACATTTAGGTCAATTTAGCTAGCTAGCTTGCAGTTGCTAGCTAATTTGTCCTATTTAGCTAGCTTGCTGTTGCTATCTAATTTGTCCTGGGATATAAACGTTGAGTTGTTATTTTACCTGAAATGCACAAGGTCCTCTACTCCGACAATTAATCCACACATAAAACAGTCAACCGAATCGTTTCTAGTCATCTCTCCTCCTTTCAGGCTTTTTCTTCTTTGGACTTTATATGGCGATTGGCATCTAATTTTATAATAAAAGGTGTATTACCCCGACCGACCAACCTCAGTTAATCTTTCAATCACCCACGTGGGTATAACCAATGAGGAGATGGCACGTGGGTATATGCTTCTATAAACCAATGAGATGGTAGAGGCAGGACTTGCACCGCGTTCAGCGTCACAAAGAGAACTGACTTCTATTTTAACGCTTGGCAATGAAGACGCTCATTTGGCAAGCAGTGTGGGTGCAATGATTGAATAACATGTATGTGCAAATTGATTTTGCAATACTCCCGCACGCGATGTGAGCGGTGTGGTCAGCATGTTAGACACCTAGCTAACGTTAGTTACAACAAATTGGAATTTGTAACATACCATACGTATTGCAATTTTATAACATAGTGTACACATTGAAATTCGGAACATATCATACAAACAGCAATTTGTAACTTATCATATGAATAGTAATTCATAACATATCATGCCAAATGGATGATGGACATCCACAAAAACATACCATACAAAACATATCATTCTAAATGGAGTGTCCTCGGATTTAGATACAGAATAATACGAAATGCTATGAGATCAGGTTGCAGCAGCATGCGCTCAAAAGAAAAGGAAATGCTTTTTAATTATTTGATTAAATGAGTCTATTTTCAACCAAGCTACTGTTTTAGACTATTGTATTTTAACCAAGCAAGATAAATAAATGTGAAATCACTACTGAGTGAATAAACAAAATCATTTTGGAACAAATGCTTCCAGACATTTAAATTCAGTGTCGAAATCAATGTGTTAAAAACACAATTTATGACGTAATGGTTAAAGTTACCAATATTTTGCCCTCATCCATGAGATGCATGCCATCCCTACGGCAAAGTTTCCCAAACTCAGTCTTGCCCTCCCCCAGGTGCCAATTGTGTTTTTTGCCCTAACATAACACTACACAGCTGATTCATATAACCTATTCATCATCAAGCTTTGATTATTTGAATCAGTTGTGTAGTGCTAGGGCAAATACCAAAACGTGCACCCAGGGTGGGCCCCAGGACCAAGTTCGGGAAACCTGGCCCTAATGTACTGCCCAGGGACACAGTGATTTATGGCAAAGTGGTGGATTGTGGGCATGCGCCTGTCATGGAGAAATGCAAACACCAGCTTGTTGACAGAGCGCTGGGTCATCTCTATGCACTTGTTGATGTCCTCCTCCCACTGGAACATCCAACTCCTCCACTGTGTAACGTCAGAGTAGACCACCGTTGTCACAGGGAACATTCGGATGGACTACCTCCAAATCAACTCTCATCTGACGCGCCAGGGCTGTCCCCTCTGTCGTGTTAAACTGTATGTTGTATAATAATGTTGCATAATCACCTTCCATGGAAATTAAAATAAAATAAAAATCACATTAAAAAGAATGATGTTATAGGTGAGAATAGGCATTGGTCTGAAGCTGAAAAAGTAAGGAAATTCACATGAGCACCACAATGTCTATTCCACCCATGCTCGACCAAGATTTTCCAGCACACAGCTTTGACCTACTACAGCAGCTACAGTATGTTGGTATTGTACTTCAAACTATGTGTAGGCAGGTTGCTTAGGATTCAATCCTTCTCAAACATCCTAATTCATACTCTTCAGTGGGATAATGCACTTTACAGTGTCCTGCTTTTACAATTATGTACACTTGTGTGTACATATACAGTTGAAGCCGGAGGTTTACATACACTTAGGTTGGAGTCATTAAAACTTGTTTTTCAACCACTCCACAAATGTCTTGTTAACAAACTATAGTTTTGGCAAGTTGGTTAGGAAATCTACTTTGTGTATGACACAAGTAATTTTTACAACAATTGTTTACAGACAGACTATTTCACTTATAATTCATTGTATCACAATTCCAGTGGGTCAGAAGTTTACATACATTAAGTTGACTGTGCCTTTAAACAGCTTGGAAAATTCCAGAAAATGATGTCATGGCTTTAGAAGCTTCTAATAGGCTAATTGACATAATTTGAGTCAATTGGAGGTGTACCTGTGGATGTATTTCAAGGCCTACTTTCAAACTCAGTGCCTCCTTGCTTGACATCATGGGAAAATCAAAATAAATCAGCCAAGACCTTAGAAAACAAATTGTTAACCTCCACAAGTCTGGTTCATACTTGGGAGCAATTTCCAAACGCCTGAAGGTACCACGTTCATCTGTACAAACAATAGTACGCAAGTATAAACACCATGGGACCATGCAGCCATCATACCGCTTAGGAAGGAGACGCGTTCTGTCTCCTAGAGATGAACTTACTTTGGTTTGAAAAGTGTAAATCAATCCCAGAACAACAGCAAAGGACCTTGTGAAGATGCTGGAGGAAACAGGTACAAAAGTATCTATATCCACAGGAAAACAAGTCCTATATCGACATAACATGAAAGGCCGCTCAGCAAGGTAGAAGCCACTGCTCCAAAACGCCATTAAAAAAAGCCAGACTATGTTTTGCAACTGCACATGGGGACGAAGATCGTACTTTTTGGAGAAATGTCCTCTGGTCTGATGAATCAAAAATAGAACTGTTTGGCCATAATGACCATTGTTATGTTTGGTGGAAAAAGCGGGAAGGTTGCAAGCCGAAGAACACCATCCCAACCGTGAAGCACGGAGGTGGCAACATCATGTTGTGGGGGTGCTTTGCTGCAGGAGGGACTTGTGCGCTTCACAAAATAGATGGCATCATGAGGATGGAAAATTATGTGGATATATTGAAGCAACATCTCAATACATCAGTCAGGAAGTTAAAGCTTGGTCGCAAATGGGTCTTCCAACTGAACAATGACCCCAAGCAAACTTCCAAAGTTGTGTCAAAATGGCTTAAGGACAACAAAGTCAAGTTATTGGAGTGGCCATCGCAAAGCCCTGATCTCAATGATTGAATTCAGCATGACAGACTGGAAGCTTCAAAAGGAGGGTGGTGCTTGGAATCATTGTTCTCCTTTTTGAACCATGGTTACCTGCAAGGAAACACGTGCCGTCATCATTGCTTTGCACAAAAAAGGCTTCACAGGCAAGGATATTGCTGCCAGTAAGATTGCACCTAAATCAACCATTTATCGGATCATCAAGAACTTCAAGGAGAGCGGTTCAATTGTTGTGAAGAAGGCTTCAGGGTGCCCAAGAAAGTCCAGCAAGCGCCAGGACCGTCTCCTAAAGTTGATTCATCTGCGGGATCAGTACAGAGTTTGCTCAGGAATGGCAGCAGGCAGGTGTGAGTGCATCTGCACGCACAGTGAGGCGAATACTTTTGGAGGATGGCCTGGTGTCAAAAAGGGCAGCAAAGAAGCCACTTCTCTCCAGGAAAAACATCAGGGACAGACTGATATTCTGCAAAAGCTACAGGAATTGGAATGCTGAAGACTGGGGTAAATTAATTTTCTCTGATGAATCCCCATTCCGATTGTTTGGGGCATCAGGAAAAAAGCTTGTCCAGAGAAGACAAGGTGAGTGCTACCATCAGTCCTTTGTCATGCCATCAGTAAAGCATCCTGAGACCATTCATGTGTGGGGTTGCTTCTCAGCCAAGGGAGTGGGCTCACTCACACCTTTACCTAAGAACACAGCCATGAATAAAAAATGGTACAACACATCCTCCGAGAGCAACTTCTCTAAACCATCCAGAAGCAGTTTGGTGACGAACAATGCCTTTTCCAACATGATGGAGCACCTTGCCATAAGGCAAAAGTGATAACTAAGTGGCTCAGGGAACAAAACATCAATATTTTGGGTCCATGGCCAGGAAAGTCCCCAGACCTTAATCCCATTGAGAACTTGTGGTCAATCCTCAAGTGGCGGGTGGACAAACAAAAACCCACAAATTCTGACAAACTCCAAGCATTGATTATGCAAGAATGGGCTGCCATCAGTCAGGATGTGGCCCAGAAGTTAATTGACAGCATGCCAGGGCGGATTGCAGAGGTCTTGAAAAAGAAGGGTCAACACCGCAAATATTGACTCTTTGTATCAACTTAATGTAATTGTCAATAAAAGCCTTTGACACTCATGAAATGCTTGTAATTATTCTTCAGTATTCCATAGTAACATCTGACAAAAATATCTAAAGACACTGAAGCAGCAAACTTTGTGAAAATGTATATTTGTGTCATTCTCAAAACTTTTGGCCACGACTGTACATTCTGAGGTGGAGACTAACACCAACACTTTGTCTCCTGGCTAGAAGTCCCTTCGTTGTGCCCCTCTGTTGTACAGCCGCGCATGGGCCTCCTGGGCCTCCAGCATATGTTCCCTTACCAGGGGCCACAGAGTTTCCATCCGCTCTTATGTCTTCCACGTGCTCCACCATGGTCCGGTGGGGTGACATTTGCTGTTCCCAGGCTTCTTTAGCCACGTCCAGCAGTCCTCGGGGTCGTCTCCCGTACAGGAGTTTGAAGGCAGAGAATCCTGTTGACGCTTGGGGCACTTCTCGGGTCGAGAACATCAGGTAGGGTAGCAGCTGATCCCAATTATTTCCGTCCGCCTCCATCACCTTCTTTAGCATCTGCTTCAGGGTTCAATTGAATCTTTCCACCAACCCATCGGTCTGCGGGTAATACACTGAGGTGCGCAACTGGGTTATTTTCATTAGATTGCATAGATCCTTCATGATCCGCGACATGAACGGGGTGCCCTGGTGGGTCAATATCTCGTTGGGGATGCCTACTCGGGAGAACAGCATGACTAACTTACGTGTGATTCTCTTGGTGGCCATGGTGCGCAGGGGAATGGCTTCCGGGTACCTGGTGGCATAATCCAGAATCACCTTATTGAGCCTGGTTTGGGTTGCCTGCATTCTCCACCACATGTAGCAGGTTCAAGGGTGTGGGGTTTCCACGTCACTAAGTTCAATAACCAAACATGCACAAGGAGCACAACCAGAATACAAATGGGGAGTTTATTAGGGAGTTTTGCACACTGGGGAAAAGAGGGGAATTCACCAACCATTTCACAGTCCACAATCTGTTCTCGTTGTCCGTTCTGTTCTCCAGGGGTAATCCTAAAACTCGGGTCCTCAGCCAAATCGGTTCGGTACACAGTGGGGGTAATCAGACAGTCCAGGTCACAACGGGTAATCACACAGATATTTCTCTCTTCTCACACTCTTCATGCTTCCCTCTCCGTTCTCTGCCACTTTGTGCAGGCTGCGTCCTCTTTTATCCTCAAGTACTCCTTGGGGATAAATTATGCACAGGCTCACCTCGTTGGGGCAGGAAGTCCATATAAGGCTCGGGGGTGGAGCCAGCGGACTGCAAGATATCTCCCTTCAATAACCACTCCCCTCACCTCTCCCTGCCACAATATATAATTTGGCTGTATGTATTTTTAGACAGAGGCCTATTGTAAATGTATATTACTGTTGTGTCACCATATTTATTGCAAGAAGAAATATAAGTACATCCTTCACTCATGCTGCCAAACATACCCTCGTAAAACTGACCATCCTACCGATCCTCGACTTCGTCATTTACAAAATAGCCTCTAATACTCTACTCAACAAATTGGATGCAGTCTATACAGTGCCATCCGTTTTGTTACTAAAGCCCCATATACCACCCACCACTCGACCTGTACGCTCTCGTTGGCTGGCCCTCGCTTTAAACTCGTCGCCATACCCACTGGCTCCAGGTCATCTACAAGTCCCTGCTCGGTAAAGCCCCGCCTTATCTCAGCTCGCTGGACACCTTAGCAGCACCAACCCATAGCACGCGCTCTAGCAGGTATATCTCACTGGTCACACCCAAAGCCAATTCCTCCTTTGGCCGACTCTCCTTCCAGTTCTCTGCTGCCAATGACTGGAACGAACTACAAAAATCTCTGAAACTGGAGACACTTATCTCCCTCTCCAGCTTTAAGCACCAGCTGTCAGAGCAGCTCACAGACCCCTGCACCTGTATATAGCCCATCTGTAAATAGCCCAACCAACTACCTCATCCCCTATCGTATTTATTTATTTATCTTGTTCCTTTGCACCCCAGTTTTTCTACATTGCACATTCATCTACTGCACATCTTTTTTTTTTTTTACCCCTTTTTTTCCCTAATTTCATGGTATCCAATTGGTAGTTACAGTCTTGTCCCATCGCTGCAACTTCTGTACGGACTTGGGAGATGCGAAGGTTGAGAGCCGCGCGTCCTCCGAAACACAACCAAGCCAAGCCGCACTGCTTCTTGAAACAATGCCCGCTTAACCCAGAAGCCAGCCACACCAATGTGTTGGAGGAAACACTGTGCACCTGGTGACCGTGTCAGCGTGCATTGGGCCCAGCCCACCACAGGAGTTGTTAGAGGGCGATGGGACAAGAACATCCATGCCGGCCAAACCCTCACCTAACACGGACGACGCTGGGCCAATTGTGCGCCGCCCCCCATGGGTCTCCCGGTCGCGGCCGGCTGCAAAAGAGCCTGAACTCAAACCAGGTAATGAACTGTCCATTGCTCAGCACAGTGATTGATAAAACACAATCATATTTGAAACACAAGTGGTTCTGAGCTTAATTCAACATTACACAAGTAAGCTAACAGTTACAGAAATCAGGAATGCAGACAGGCTCTATCTATCTGAGCTACTGTGTCCAACACACCACCACCTATTGTTATGTTGGGCACCAATTTACCAAAAAAGGATGTTATTATGATTTAAAAAATGTAATTACATGTTTTGCTAATATAGGCATGCACCACATTACTATAAGGCAAAACATCTCAATCAAGCCTGATGGTCTGGTGTGTATAAAAGCAAAGCATCTTTTCATTTAATAAAAAAAAAGCATGACATTTTAGCGTAATAGGATAATGTCCTACTGTGGTGTGTGAATGAATCCAATACTTTACCTTGTATGCGGTACAAATCATATTATTGTGGAAGCACCTCATCTATGAGTATGAGTTAGGCTGTTTGAGAAGGTTTGAATCCTAACCAACCTGCCTACACATAGTTTGAAGTACAATACCAATATAGCTACTGTAGTAGCTCAAAGCTGTGTGCTGGAAAACCTTGGTAGAGCATGGGTGGAATAGGCGTTGTGGCGCTAATGGGAATTTCCTTTCTTTTTTTGCTTTAGACCAATGCCTATTCTCACTTAAAAAGTAGTTTTTTGTTTTTAATTGTGTACAGCATTGCATAAGTTACAATGACAGCTTTGCATATATTTTTTTAACTAGGCAAGTCAGTTAAGAACAAATTCTTATTTACAATGATGGCCTAGGAACAGTGGGTTAACTGCCTTGTTCAGGTGCAGAACGACAGATTTTTACCTTGTCAGCTGGCAGATTCGATCTAGCAACCTTTCAGTTACTGGACCAACACTCTAACTACTAGGCTACGTACCACCCCAAATTACAAGGGTTAGGATCGCGGCGGACCGCCTATAAGGGCGTTAGGGGCGGTGGCCCACTTGTGATTGGTAATTTACTTATATTTTTTACTGTATATATATATATATTATATAACTAATGGATTATGTTTTATATTCTCATAAAAGTGCAGTAAATATGTACATTTTCCTGTTTCAAAAATATATTGTTCAAAACAAGCTGAAGTTACTTGTGCACTCCACCTTCGTGGGTGCACATGCCATGTCAACATTGCTTGGACTTCTTTGCTATGAGGGGAACTGCCCCAATGAAATTGCAGGATACCATAGCATAAATTACAACAGTACAAACAAAATGGACCGTCCTTGGGCACTCAAATGTGCGTCTGCTCAGTCAAAACTTCTGGGTCTGCTCTAGTCTCCTCCCAATGAGTCTCTCGTGCCGGACGGCTTACTTCCGCACTTGAGACTAGATCTGCTCTATCAGGTACAGATGGCGCTAAAGCAAAAAGATAATTATAATTCACTTGTGAATAAATAATCATAACAGTCATGGAAGCCTGGGACCTGATAAACCGGACAACTACATCCAACAAGAGTCGAAGGACAGAGGGATACACAAGCTAGAACCTTCTCATTGCGTATCTGTTAGGACAAAAAAGCATGGCCAATTTTTTTTACCCCTATGTTGTTCATAATGTTCTATTGTAGGTGACAAGGCAACATGTTGTGTGGACTAAAACAGCATAACACCTTGTGTATCACTAAGATTGAACAAATTAATTAGCCAGCTACAGTTATTTTGAGAAACATTGAGAAATAGTTAGATTTTGGGGGGGGTCAAATTAACCAGCTAGCTAGTTAGCTCCCATGCCAATTTCAAGTCTTTCTAAACTAATATCTTACTAACTCAGAAATACGAAATTATGAAAGTTAACTGGCTAGCACACCATGCTTTGTGATATTATCCTAGCTAGCTATCCCGAGTTAGATAATGTGTTTTCACTTATTGCATCTGAATGCTTATTGCGTTCTCCCTGGTTTCCACTAGTTACCACAGCCACAAAGTCAATATCTACATTGTAAAAGGTCATGAAAACAACATTTAAGGTGAGGGTTAGGCATACGGTTAACAGTGTGGTTAATGTTAGGGTTAAGGTTACATTTAAAATCACATTTTAAGAAGAGAAATTGTACAAATAGGTGGGCTTTATGACTTTGTAGTTATGGTAACAAGTGACGACCGTTCTCCCTGGTGCACTCGTTCGTTCATGAGCTGGCTGCTTGTTCTAAATAGTATAATCTAATCTGTTAAAAACAATGGTAGCATGTGCAGCAGTGGTTTCAAAACGGAAATAGGTGTATTTAAACTGTTGTTCAAATGCACAGATCGCTTTATATATCTTCTCAAAGAAACTACCGGTAGTTCAGAAACTTGCCATCATATTTCTGTCATGCTGCTTTGTTGACAACTCCAACCACCTCGCGCCCTGGGTATTCAGATAACCAGCAGCAGCCCCTGGGTTAGGATTACAGATCTTACCTTTGTAAACATTGGTTTCCCATACTGGGTGACCATGGTGCACTGATCACAGTCCACAGTGATGCAGGAGTTGTGGAAAGACTCCTTGGAGTGTTTGAGGATGTAGTACAGGTCAGTGACTCCGCCCTCAAACACTGTGCTGAAGTAGCGTGGGATGAGCGTTCGTCCGATAGCTGAGAAAAAGAAAAAAAAGAGAGGGGAAATTATTCATAGTTGAAATATGAGACTAAAGTAGTGAAGGGTGAGAGTCTGTCCAATTTAAAAGAGGGGAAAAGACGTCTGAGATTCCCAAAGACTGGAAAGCAGCTGCGGTCATCCCCCTCTTCAAAGGGGGTGACTCTCTTGACCCAAACTGCTACAGACCTATGTCTATCCTACCCTGCCTCTCTAAGGTCTTTGAAAGCCAAGTTAACAAACAAATTACCGATCATTTCGAATCCCACCGTACCTACTCCGCTATGCAATCTGGTTTCAGGGCTGGTCATGGGTGCACCTCAGCCACGCTCAAGGTCCTAAATGACATCATAACCACCATCGATAAGAGACATTACTGTGCAGCCGTATTCATTGATCTGGCCAAGGCTTTCGACTCTGTCAATCACCACATCCTTATCGGCAGACTCGACAGCCTTGGTTTCTCAAATGATTGCCTCGCATGGTTCACCAACTACTTCTCCGATAGAGTTCAGTGTGTCAAATCAGAGGGCCTGTTGTCCGGGCCTCTGGCAGTCTCTATGGGGGTGCCACAGGGTTCAATTCTTGGGCCGACTCTCTTCTCTGTTATACATCAATGATGTCGCTCTTGCTGCAGGTGATTCTCTGATTCACCTCTACGCAGACGACACCATGCTGTATACTTCTGGCCCCTCTTAGGACACTGTGTTAACTACCCTCCAGACGAGCTTCAATGCCATACAACTCTCCTTCCGTGGCCTACAACTGCTCTTAAACGCAAGTAAAACTAAATGCATGCTCTTCAACTGATCGCTGCCCGCACCTGTCCACCCGTCCAGCATCACTACTCTGGACGGTTCTGTCTTAGATTATGTGGACAACTACAAATATCTAGGTGTCTGGCTAGACTGTAAACTCTCCTTCCAGACTCACATGAAACATCTCCAATCTAAAATTAAATCTAGAATTGGCTTCCTATTTCGCAACAAAGCATCCTTCACTCATGCTGCCAAACATACCCTCGTAAAACTGACCATCCTACCGATCCTCGACTTCGTCATTTACAAAATAGCCTCTAATACTCTACTCAACAAATTGGATGCAGTCTATACAGTGCCATCCGTTTTGTTACTAAAGCCCCATATACCACCCACCACTCGACCTGTACGCTCTCGTTGGCTGGCCCTCGCTTTACACTCGTCACCATACCCACTGGCTCCAGGTCATCTACAAGTCCCTGCTCGGTAAAGCCTTGCCTTATCTCAGCTCGCTGGACACCTTAGCAGCACCAACCCATAGCACGCGCTCTAGCAGGTATATCTCACTGGTCACACCCAAAGCCAATTCCTCCTTTGGCCGACTCTCCTTCCAGTTCTCTGCTGCCAATGACTGGAACGAACTACAAACATCTCTGAAACTGGAGACACTTATCTCCCTCTCCAGCTTTAAGCACCAGCTGTCAGAGCAGCTCACAGACCCCTGCACCTGTATATAGCCCATCTGTAAATAGCCCAACCAACTACCTCATCCCCTATCGTATTTATTTCTTTATCTTGCTCCTTTGCACCCCAGTTTTTCTACATTGCACATTCATCTACTGCACATCTACCACTCCAGTGTTTAAATGCTATATTGTAATTACTTTGCCACCATGGCCTATTTATTGCCTTACCTTCCTTATCCTACCTCATTTGCACTCATTGTATATAGATTAGTTTTTTTCTACTGTATTATTGACTGTATGTTTGTTTTACTCCATGTGTAACTCTGTGTTGTTGTTGTTGTGTTGTGTCGAACTGCTTTGCTTTATCTTGGCCAGGTCGCAGTTGTAAATGAGAACTTGTTCTCAACTTGCCTACCTGGTTAAATAAAGGTGAAATACTGTATATACTTGTTTGTGTTTATGTTCGAAGCAGCCATGTTGGAAAGGAGAATGGCAAAATATGAGTTCTTATTTGTATTTGGGTTCCAAAGCAGCCATTTTGGAAAAGAGAAAAAAGACCAAAAAAGACCAAGAAAGAGAATAATCTGAATTTCCACTTTTGAATCAAAAGAAACCCTGCATGTTGGAAATCTATCATCCTACTCTCTCTCCCTCTGTGAAACAAGCTTGTGATACTCTGCATTTTCTCTCTGTCAAATCTTCACTCTGTTGTGTGGAATTATGTTACTCTGTTCCCCAGAGGGAGCAAAGCTAGAGAAATAAAACTTCATTTAGAAATGTCCCCCAAAGACGGTAGTGGCTGAGGCTCCTGAGGTTATGACACTGCAGAGAGAGAGAGACAAAGAGAGAGAGAGAGAGAGAGAGAGAGAGAGAGAGAGAGAGAGAGAGAGAGAGAGAGAGAGAGAGAGAGGGAGAGAGGGAAAGGAAGTACCCGTGACTGGCATGTTTTTTCAAATTCAATAATACCGGGCATGACTAAATAAACATATAAAATGTTTGGCAGTGTGTAAGCAGTGGCTGGAGGATGGAGGGAGAAAGGGAGAGATGGAAAGGAGGGAGGAAGAAGGCAAGTGAGCAGTGGCTGGAAGAGGGAGGGAGGGAGGAGCTGCAGCCCCAAGTCGCTGTGTGTGTAAATGGCGCTCTCCCCTCATAGTTGAAAAAGAAAGTGAGCACCAGGAGCGGAGCTGACTGCTAAGGAGATTGGAGAGAGACTTAGAGGGAGATAGAGGCAATGGGAGAGAGGTACAGGTAGAGAGAGGAGATGGGAGAGAGATGTAGAGGGAAAGAGAGGAGATGGGAGAGAAAGGGAGAGGGAGAGAGAGGCGGTGGGAGAGAGAGGTACAGGTAGAGAGAGGAGATGGGAGAGAGAGGTACAGGTAGAGAGAGGAGATGGGAGAGAGAGGTACAGGTAGAGAGAGTATATGGGAGGGAGAGGTAGAGGGAGAGAGAGGAGATAGGAGAGAGAGATGTTGGAGAGAGGTAGAGGGAGCTAGAAGAGATGGGAGAGAGAGGAGATGGGAGAGAGCGGTAGAGAGAGAGGAGGTGGGAGAGAGAGGTAGAGGGAGAGGAGATGGGAGAGAGAGGTAGAGGGAGAGAGAGGCGATGGGAGAGAGGTAGAGGGAGAGAGAGGAGATGGGAGAGAAAGAAAGAGGGAGAGAGAGGAGGTGGGAGAGGTAGAGGGAGAGAGAGGAGATGGAAGAGAGAAGTAGAGGGAGAGAGAGGCGATGGGAGAGAGGTAGAGGGAGAGAGGGAGATGGGAGAGAAAGGAAGAGGGAGAGAGAGGAGGTGGGAGAGGTAGAGGGAGAGAGAGGAGATGGGAGAGAGAGGTAGAGGGAGAGAGAGGCGATGGGAGAGAGGTAGAGGGAGAGAGAGGAGATGGGAGAGAAAGAAAGAGGGAGAGAGAGGAGGTGGGAGAGGTAGAGGGAGAGAGAGGAGATGGAAGAGAGAAGTAGAGGGAGAGAGAGGCGATGGGAGAGAGGTAGAGGGAGAGAGGGGAGATGGGAGAGAAAGGAAGAGGGAGAGAGAGGAGGTGGGAGAGGTAGAGGGAGAGAGAGGAGATGGGAGAGAGAGGTAGAGGGAGAGAGAGGCGATGGGAGAGAGGTAGAGGGAGAGAGAGGAGATGGGAGAGAAAGGAAGAGGGAGAGAGAGGAGGTGGGAGAGGTAGAGGGAGAGAGAGAGGAGATGGGAGAGAGAGAGGTAGAGAGAGAGAGGCGATGGGAGAGAGGTAGAGGGAGAGAGAGGAGATGGGAGAGAAAGGAAGAGGGAGAGAGAGGAGGTGGGAGAGGTAGAGGGAGAGAGAGGAGATGGGAGAGAGAGAGGGAGAGAGAGGCGATGGGAGAGAGGGAGAGGGAGAGAGAGGAGATGGGAGAGAAAGGAAGAGGGAGAGAGAGGAGATGGGAGAGAAAGGAAGAGGGAGAGAGAGGAGGTGGGAGAGGTAGAGGGAGAGAGAGGAGATGGGAGAGAGAGGTAGAGGGAGAGAAAGGCGATGGGAGAGAGGGAGAGGGAGAGAAGAGATGGGAGAGAAATAAAGAGGGAGAGAGAGGAGGTGGGAGAGGTAGAGGGAGAGAGAGGAGATGGGAGAGAGAGGTAGAGGGAGAGAGAGGCGATGGGAGAGGTAGAGGGAGAGAGAGGAGATGGGAGAGAGAGGTAGAGGAGAGAGAGGCGATGGGAGAGAGGGAGAGGGAGAGAGAGGAGATGGGAGAGAGAGGGAGAGAGAGGAGATGGGAGAGAGGTAGAGGGAGAGAGAGGAGGTGGGAGAGGTAGAGGGAGAGAGAGGAGATGGGAGAGAGAGGTAGAGGGAGAGAAAGGCGATGGGAGAGAGGGAGAGGGAGAGAAGAGATGGGAGAGAAATAAAGAGGGAGAGAGAGAGAGAGGAGGTGGGAGAGGTAGAGGGAGAGAGAGGAGATGGGAGAGAGAGGTAGAGGGAGAGAGAGGCGATGGGAGAGGTAGAGGGAGAGAGAGGAGATGGGAGAGAGAGGTAGAGGGAGAGAGAGGCGATGGGAGAGAGGGAGAGGGAGAGAGAGGAGATGGGAGAGAGAGGGAGAGAGAGGAGATGGGAGAGAGGTAGAGGGAGAGAGAGGAGATGGGAGAGAAAGGAAGAGGGAGAGAGAGGATGTGGGAGAGGTAGAGGGAGAGAGAGGAGATGGGAGAGAGAGGTAGAGGGAGAGAGAGGCGATGGGAGAGAGGGAGAGGGAGAGAAGAGATGGGAGAGAAATAAAGAGGGAGAGAGAGGAGGTGGGAGAGGTAGAGGGAGAGAGAGGAGATTAGAGGAGATGGGAGAGGTAGGAAAGAGAGATACCCAGATACGTTTCTAGCACACATGACCTACCCAGAGGCTTCAGTAGAAGCTTTGCATGAGGAGCCTCAACCAAAACATATCCCACAAAATAACACTGCACACCCCACCAAAGACACACTGATAGAGTGTCTAATGGCAGGCGTGTAATGGCAGGCGTGGTAAACAGTGTATCATTTCAAGCTCCATAGTCCAATGTTTCCCCTTCATATTATTTTAGGAGGAGTGCAAAGAGATCCAAAGCATCTAAAGCTATTATATTGGGGTATGGTTGGGTTGTGGGTGGTAACAGAGCTAGGCTGTGTGTGTGTGTGTGTGTGTGTGTGTGTGTGTGTGTGTGTGTGTGTGTGTGTGTGTGTGTGTGTGTGTGTGTGTGTGTGTGTGTGTGTGTGTGTGTGTGTGTGTGTGTGTGTGTGTGTGTGTGTGTGTGCGTGTGTGCGTGTGTGTGAGAGAGAGAGAGAGCAGGCATAGGTGTGTGCATATTTATTTTTTGGTACTATTCTAAATGAATGGGTCAGGGACATGGTGAGAGTTTTCACGAGCCCCAAGGTTATTCAAATGATGACCTTTTACAATTAACACCACTACAGTGCAGTGACGGAAACTTCAAGCTCACAAATAAACACTCATTTGTTTTGAAACATTTCCTTCCCCCTGTTTCTCATCTCTCTCTCATCTCTCTTATTCCCATCTCCCTTTTTTATCACCACGTTGATTGGCCCATCTTCAGAGGCGGGCACTCGAGAAATAGGATTAGCTGCCGCTTGTTTGGGCGAACATGACGAGCAACATATGTCTCTCAAGTAATGTGTAACCAAACACGCAATTTACAAATAATTAACGGCATGTTAATTAGCCACATTAATTCATGCCACTTTGTGGGATTGTTCCCCCCGTGGGTTAGTCCCCAGGACCGCTGCCAGCATCCTGAGCCAACAAGACGTGAGAGAAACAGTTTGGGCTCGGAGCAGAACAAGGGGTGTCTGGAAGGGGGCCGCTGACTGGCTTTCTACTAGAAGTGTGTGTGTGTGGGGGGGGTGTATGTATGTGTGTGTCTCTGGGTTTATGTGTGTCTGTGGGTGTACGCTGGTGAGAGGGATGCACTGAGAGTAGTGAGAGGGATGTGCTGAAGGTGGTGAGAGGGATGTGTTGAAGGTGGTGAGAGGGATGTGTTGAAGGTAGTGAGAAGGACGTGCTGAAGGTGGTGAGAAGGATGTGCTGAAGGAAATGAGAGGGATGTGCTGAAGGTAGTGAGAGGGATGGGCTGATAGTGGGGAGATGGATGGGCTGAAGGTAATGAGAGGAATGGTCTGAAGTTAGTGAGTGGGATGGGCTGATAGTGGGGAGAGGGATGGGCTGAAGGTAATGAGAGGAATGGTCTGAAGTTAGTGAGTGGGATGGGCTGAAGGCAGTGAGAGGGATGCACTGAAGGTAGTGAGAGAGATGTGCTGAAGGTAGTGAGAGGGATGTGCTGAAGATGGGGGGAGGGATGTGCTGAAGGTGGTGACAGGGATGGGCTGAAAGTGAGGAGAGGGATGTTCTGAAGGTGGGGAGAGGGATGTTCTGAAGGTGGGGAGAGGGATGGGCTGAAGGTAAGGAGAGGGATGTGCTGAAGGTGGGGAGAGGGATGTGCTGAAGGTGGTGAGAGGGATGTGCTGAAGGTGGGGAGAGGGATGTGCTGAAGGTGGTGAGAGGGATGTTCTGAAGGTGGTGAGAGGGATGTGCTGAAGGTGGTGAGAGGGATGGGCTGAAGGTGGTGAGAGGGATGTTCTGAAGGTGGGGAGAGGGATGTGCTGAAGGTGGTGAGAGGGATGTGCTGAAGGTGGTGAGAGGGATGGGCTGAAGGTGGGGAGAGGGATGTGCTGAAGGTGGTGAGAGGGATGTGCTGAAGGTAGGGAGAGGGATGTGCTGAAGGTGGTGAGAGGGATGTTCTGAAGGTGGTGAGAGGGATGTTCTGAAGGTGGTGAGAGGGATGTTCTGAAGGTAGTGAGAGGGATGTGCTGAAGGTAAGGAGAGGGATGTGCTGAAAGTGGGGAGAGGGATGTGCTGAAGGTGGTGAGAGGGATGTGCTGAAGGTGGTGAGAGGGATGTTCTGAAGGTGGTGAGAGGGATGTTCTGAAGGTAGTGAGAGGGATGTGCTGAAGGTAAGGAGAGGGATGTGCTGAAAGTGGGGAGAGGGATGTGCTGAAGGTGGTGAGAGGGATGTGCTGAAGATGGGGAGAGGGATGTTCTGAAGGTGGTGAGAGGGATGTTCTGAAGGTGGTGAGAGGGATGTGCTGAAGGTGGTGAGAGGGATGGGCTGAAGGTGGTGAGAGGGATGTGCTGAAGGTGGTGAGAGGGATGGGCTGAAGGTGGTGAGAGGGATGGGCTGAAGGTGGTGAGAGGGATGGGTTGAAGGTGGTGAGAGGGATGTGCTGAAGGTAATGAGAGGGATATGCTGAAGGTGGTGAGAGGGATGGGAGTTGCTGGAAAGGAGAAATGTGAAGTCCACTCTGCAACACTGCACAGAGGGACTGTAGTGGGAGCATTCTTTATGCTAGATTTCAGTCTCCCTTCTGTATATCAATAGGATTTCCTGGTTGAATAAAGGGCTAACAGAAAATGACCATTAACCATTAATCAACCATTAACCATTAATCAACCATTAACCATAATACAATTGACTAACTGGTCATTGAATCCAGTTAATCACAGCTGAATCTGATATGTAATACCTCCTATTTCCGAAAGGGTCAACCATTCCAAACTAAGGGCAGGATCATGGACAGTTCAGTTGACTTATGGAGGAGGCACATCAGCTCACTAGAGACTGCCAATAACAATTAGTAAAGATTCTAGTCCACTGCATTGTTTTACAGTTAACAGTATAGTAATTAAGCCAACATTTTGCCTTTTCACCTAGTAAACATTTACATAAAATACAACAAATTATCATTAACTTGACAGACGTTTCAGTGTTGTCACCCGTGGTCATCTCATTCCTATGAGCTGCAGAAGCACGGACAGTAAGGTGATGGGATATAAGTCATAGGAGGAGTATCCCACAGAGTTAGGGCAAGTTAAAAAGGGAAAAAGGTGAGAAAGTAGAGAGATACTCAAAGGGTGATTATGCAGAAAATGCAGCTTTCCTCACTGCAGACAAGAACGCATTAGGGAGGAAGCGAGAAATGGTAGACACTTAACCTCTTAGCGCGCCGATCCCTTTAGCGGGATCGTTTTCAGAGCAAACATAACGCGCCAAATTCAAAATACATATTCGTAATACATATTCGTAATATTTAACTTCGATATACAAGTGTTGCATAGTGTTGCATAGCCATCAAAAGCTCTGCTTCTTGGCAATATCACTGCGTTGTCAGATTTTAAAAAGGCTTTACGGTAAAGCACTACATTTGATTGTTTGAGGCTAGTACCTCACATATTTTCCACATTAGCATAAATCCATATCCAGCTCGGTTCTCAAAATATCCATATCACAGCTAATATAAATCGCTTACCTTTCAAATAACTTCTTCTGAGGTCTTCCCAAGTGTCCAAACAAGATAATCCATGGTTCTTTTGTTAGAAAAAGTAAATAATTATATCCATAAATATCCGTTGTTTTTGGCACGTTACGTTCAGCTACTCCACCAAGCATTGTCAGTCTACTCGCCCGTTTTACAGTGAAGGGATCGCGTTCAAATTATACCTCTCATCTTTTCACAAACAAATCAAATATCATTAATAATGCATCCTTATGTATTCTTTTATGAATAATAGCGATCATATTTTACAAGAACGGTAAGTGAAACGTTAAAAGACGAAAAGAAAGTTGGTCGCGCTGGGGCGTTCACGTTCTCGTGAACGTGCACGCGTCTGTTTACCTATTTTCCCTACCCGTAGTAATTCTCTCTCTCTAAGGATCTGGTCAGAGCTTTTTCCTCCATACCCTTTCCAGAGACTGTTGACATCTAGTGGAAGCCATAAGTACTGCAACCTCGGTCCTATTCCCCATAGAAAAATATTACATGGGCTTCAAAATGAGAGGAGAGCCAAAGAAAAATAAATTCCGGACAGAAATTTCTCTGGTTTTTGCCTGCTAAATCTGTTCTGGAATAGCCACAGACTATATCTTAATGGTTTTATAAACTTCAGAGTGTTTCCTATCCAATAGTACTAAATATGTAAATATCCTAGTTTCTGGCCATGAGTGGTAGGCATTTAACTTTGGGCACGTCAGACAGGCGAAAATTCGGAAAATGGGACCCTAGCTGGAAGAGGTTAACAAACTCTAGAATATATCATGTACAATTTCTATTAGAATTGTTGGAAGCATTGCTTGGGTAACTAAAAGGACTTAAAGTTGAAGTGGATGTAAAGTATAAATATCAAAAGTGTTTGAAAGGTTATCCATTGATTCAATGGACCGCATGTTACATGTATAGGATCTTAAAAATAATCCTACAGCAACAGGAAATGCGAATTATTATGTGAATTATAATTAATGGACATTTTTGTAGGGGTTGATACATTCTTTGTCAAGTCTGAAGTCTTTTGACACCTAATACACTACCAGTTTAAATGTCCTGCACTGGCAGGAAGGTTCTCCTGTAACAGGGTGATCAAATTTAGATCCATCTGTATCTGTATAAAAGTTCAACGTCATAGCATATCGACAAGGCCACCAAAACAACAAAAGATATCAACACACACAAGAAAACACATGTACTCATTAATGTACTCATATTTTCTGTGTTTGTAATCAATGTTTGATGAGATCGGTGCTTGCCTACTTAACAAAACAAACAAACTGGTCTTGCTATCGACCTTTGTCTTTCCTGACTGTATCTGGCTCCAGCAGCAATAATCCTTGAAATTATGCAACGTAAGGCGGAGTGTACAGTACACGCCAATATAACCTGTACCAGCTGGGTCAAAGGTTAAGGTCCGTGGAAGGAAAGGGAACAAACACCATGTGGCATAAAATAGACTTTAATCAATTAAATAAATATAATCAACATCAGTTCATCATTTGTATAAATGTATTATTTATACAGCCCTTTTTACAATAACATTTGTCGCAAAGGGATTTAAAGTAACTAGACCCCTATAGAGCAAGCAGCAGCAGCAGCAGCACAGTAACAAGGAAAAACTGTGTCTGGTAGAAGTTCCAAGGACAGGTTGAGACACTCAAAGGACAGAAGATATGATGTACTCTAAATGTGCCAATATTCACAATTCACAATTGTGATCTTACTGACAAAATACACTGACAAAAAAATAAACGCAACATGTAAAGTGTTGGTCCCATGTTTCATGAGCTGAAATAAAAGAGCACAGAAATGTTCCATATGCAAAAAAAACATATTTCTCTCATATTTTGCGTACACAAATTTGTTTACATCCCTGTTAGTGAGCATTTCTTCTTTACCTGCCAAGATAATCCTTTCACCTGACAGGTATGGCATATCAAGAAGCTGATTAAACAGCATGATCATTACACATGTGCACCTTGTGCTGGAGACAATAAAAGGCCACTCTAAAATGTGCAGTTTTGTCACACAACACAATGCCACAGATGTTTCAAGTTTAGTGGGAGCGTGCTATTGGCAAGCTGACTGCAGGAATGTCCACCAGAGCTGTTGTCAGAGAATTTGAATGTTAATTTCTCTACCATGAGCCGCCTCCTCCAACGTTATATTAGAGAATTTGGCAGTATGTCCAACCGGCCTTACAACCGCAGACCACGTGTTACCACGCCAGCCCGGGACCTCCACATCGGGCTTCTTCACCTGCGGGATCACCTGAGACCAGCCACCCGGATAGCTGATGAAACTGTGGGTTTCCACAACCGAAGAATTTGTGCATAAACTGTCAGAAACCGTCTCAGGGAAGCTCATCTGCTTGCTCGTCGTACTCACCAGAGTTTTGACCTGACTGCAGTTCGGTGTCGTGAGCAAATGCTAATTTTCGATGGCCACTGGCACACTGGATAAGTGAATCCCAGTTTCAACTATACCTGGCAGATTGCAGACAGAGTGTACGGCGTCGTGTAGGCAAACGGTTTGCGGATGTCAACGTTGTGAACAGAGTGCCCAATGGTGGTGGTGGGGTTATGGTATGGGCAGGCATAAGCTACGAACAATTAAAACAATTGCATTTTATCGATGGCAATTTGAATGCACAGAGATACCATGATGGGATCCTGAGGCCATTGTCATGCCATTCATCTGCTGCCATCACCTCATGTTTCAGCATGATAATGCACGGCCCCATGTCTGTACACAATTCCTGGAAGCTGAAAATGTCCCAGTTCTTCCATGGCCTGCATAGTTCACCAGACATGTCACCCATTGAGCATGTTTGGGATGCTCTGGATCAACTTGTACGACAGTGTGTCCTAGTTCCCACCAATATCCAGCAACTTTGCACAGCCATTGAAGAGGAGTTGGACAATATTTCACAGGCCACAATAAACAACTGCATCAACTCTATGCGAAGAAGATGTGTCGCGCTGCATGAGGCAAATGGTGTTCATTTGTGTTCTGACTGGTTTTCTGATCTACGCCCTACTTTTTTTAAAGGTATCTAACCAAAAGATGCATATCTGTATTCCCAGTCATGTGAAATCCATAGATTAGGGCCTAAAGCATTTATTTCAATTGACTGATTTCCTTATATGAACTGTAACTCAGTAAAATCTTTGAAATTGTTGCATGTTGCGTTTATATTTTTGTTCAACGTAATGGTATATACAGTATAATAATATAATAGTGTCTTGTTAGTAGTTAAGCTCTTGACAGTATAGATGGAGTTCAGAGAGGAATGGGTTAACGACACACAAACTATATGCGAGCAGCCATGCACACACATTAAAATGTGCACATGCACATACTGTATGCACCAACACCCGCACACACACACACACACACACACACACACACACACACACACACACACACACACACACACACACACACACACACACACACACACACACACACACACACACACACACACACACAGTGCTAGAATGTGGGAATCACTTCCCAGAACATTAAATATTCATCAGTCATAAAACTTTAATTCAATCTCTCTCTTGTGCTCTACCTCTGTCTCTCTCTCTTTCTCACTGCTCTTTCTTTCTGCTCTCTCCCTCTTTCTCTCTGCTCTCTCTTTCTGATCTCTCCTGTCCCCCTCCCCTCTCTCTCTCTCTCTCTCCTCTCTCTTGCTCTCTTTCTCTCATTCTCCTCTCTCTCTATCTCCATACTCTCTCTGCTCTCTCTCTTTCTGCTCTCTCTATCTCCATACTCTCTCTGCTCTCTCTCTTTCTCTCTGCTCTCTCTCTCTCCTTTTTCATATGTCTGTATGTTTGGGGATTTGAATAGTACCACTCTAGGTCTGTTTCTTTGTGTGGCGAACACTTCTCCTAAAGCCACTCAGATTATAATTAGTGAATTCATTAAGATCCTAACACAATTGTCAAAACACATTAGCGAAGGAGTATCATTAAAAAGTTTAGTACATTTTAAAGAGAGGTAACCGCAGAGCCATCTAACTGTATAGAGAGAATTCTTTAAACTTGAATATTCAGGGCTGAGTTATAGTGGTTTAAAACAAAAACTATATTCATGGCTGAGTTATAGTTGTTTTAAACAAATACTATATTCAGGGCTGAGTTATAGTGGTTTTAAACAAATACTATATTCAGGGCTGATTTATAGTGGTTTGAAACTTGAATACTATATTCAGGGCTGAGTTATAGTGGTTTTAAACTTGAATACTATATTCAGGGCTGGGTTATAGTGGTTTTAAACTTGAATACTATATTCAGGGCTGTGTTATAGTGGTTTTAAACAAATACTATATTCAGGGCTGAGTTATAGTGGTTTTAAACAAATACTATATTCAGGGCTGAGTTATAGTGGTTTTAAACAAATACTATATTCAGGGCTGAGTTATAGTGGTTTTAAACAAATACTATATTCAGGGCTGATTTATAGTGGTTTGAAACTTGAATACTATATTCAGGGCTGAGTTATAGTGGTTTTAAACAAATACTATATTCAGGGCTGAGTTATAGTGGTTTTAAACAAATACTATATTCAGGGCTGAGTTATAGTGGTTTTAAACAAATACTATATTCAGGGCTGAGTTATAGTGGTTTTAAACAAATACTATATTCAGGGCTGAGTTATAGTGGTTTGAAACTTGAATACTATATTCAGGGCTGAGTTATAGTGGTTTTAAACAAATACTATATTCAGGGCTGAGTTATAGTGGTTTTAAACAAATACTATATTCAGGGCTGAGTTATAGTGGTTTCAAACTCGAGTACTATAATCAGGGCTGAGTTATAGTGGTTTGAAACTTTAATACTATATTCAGGGCTGGGTTATAGTGGTTTTAAACAAATACTATATTCAGGGCTGAGTTATAGTGGTTGTTGTTGTATTGTTATTGTATTATCTATTTAACCTTTATTTAACTAGGCAAGTTAAGAATAAATTCTTATTTTACAATGACGGCCTACCCCGGCCAAACTCTCCCCTAACCCGGACGGCGCTGGGCCAATTGTGCTCTCAATCTTGGCCGGTTGTGATACAGCCTAGGAACGAACCAGGGTCTGTAGTGACACCTCTAGCACTGAGATGCAGTGCCTTAGACCGCTGCACCACTCTGAAGTTATAGTGGTTTGAAACTTGAATACTATATTCAGGGCTGATTTATAGTGGTTTGAAACTTGAATACTATATTCAGGGCTGAGTTATAGTGGCTTTAAACTTGAATACTATATTCAGGGCTGAGTTATAGTGGTTTTAACCTTGAATACTATATTCAGGGCTGAGTTATAGTGGTTTTAAACTTGAATACTATATTCAGGGCTGAGTTATAGTGGTTTGCCCTTTTCCGTCCTCAAATTGTGTATTTGGACATGGACAAAAAATTATAATAATTTGGGCAAACCTACCAAGGCTGAAGTATGAAAGAGGATGAGATGTTGCTAAGAAATGTCTGCTATTTATTGGAGGTTAAAAAGCAAGTTACTTTTCCTATATAAAGTATTTGACAATACAACACAACTCTGTAAAACCCTTTTCCGTCAAGATGAAAAGTGGGGGATGAGTGCAATACATGTCACGACTTCCGCCGAAGTTAGTCCCTCTACTTGTTCGGGCGGCGTTCGGTAGTCAACGTCTCCGGTTTTCTAGCCATCGCCGATCCACTTTTCATTTTCCATTGGTTTTGTCCTTGTTTTACACACCTGGTTTCAATCCCACAATTACTTGTTCATTATTTAACCCTCTGTTCCCCCATGTTTGTTTGTGAGTGATTGTTTATTGTATTGCGGTCCGTTATTTTGGGCATGGCAATATTTTGACGTGTATTGTCATTCATTTTTAAACAAATACTATATTCAGGGCTGATTTATAGTGGTTTGAAACTTGAATACTATATTCAGGGCTGAGTTATAGTGGTTTTAAACAAATACTATATTCAGGGCTGAGTTATAGTGGTTTTAAACAAATACTATATTCAGGGCTGATTTATAGTGGTTTGAAACTTGAATACTATATTCAGGGCTGAGTTATAGTGGTTTTAAACAAATACTATATTCAGGGCTGAGTTATAGTGGTTTTAAACAAATACTATATTCAGGGCTGAGTTATAGTGGTTTTAAACAAATACTATATTCAGGGCTGAGTTATAGTGGTTTTAAACAAATACTATATTCAGGGCTGAGTTATAGTGGTTTGAAACTTGAATACTATATTCAGGGCTGAGTTATAGTGGTTTTAAACAAATACTATATTCAGGGCTGAGTTATAGTGGTTTTAAACAAATACTATATTCAGGGCTGAGTTATAGTGGTTTTAAACAAATACTATATTCAGGGCTGATTTATAGTGGTTTGAAACTTGAATACTATATTCAGGGCTGAGTTATAGTGGTTTTAAACAAATACTATATTCAGGGCTGAGTTATAGTGGTTTTAAACAAATACTATATTCAGGGCTGAGTTATAGTGGTTTTAAACAAATATTATATTCAGGGCTGAGTTATAGTGGTTTTAAACAAATACTATATTCAGGGCTGAGTTATAGTGGTTTGAAACTTGAGTACTATATTCAGGGCTGAGTTATAGTGGTTTTAAACAAATACTATATTCAGGGCTGAGTTATAGTGGTTTTAAACAAATACTATATTCAGGGCTGAGTTATAGTGGTTTCAAACTCGAGTACTATAATCAGGGCTGAGTTATAGTGGTTTGAAACTTTAATACTATATTCAGGGCTGGGTTATAGTGGTTTTAAACAAATACTATATTCAGGGCTGAGTTATAGTGGTTGTTGTTGTATTGTTATTGTATTTTCTATTTAACCTTTATTTAACTAGGCAAGTTAAGAATAAATTCTTATTTTACAATGACGGCCTACCCCGGCCAAACTCTCCCCTAACCCGGACGGCGCTGGGCCAATTGTGCTCTCAATCTTGGCCGGTTGTGATACAGCCTAGGAACGAACCAGGGTCTGTAGTGACACCTCTAGCACTGAGATGCAGTGCCTTAGACCGCTGCACCACTCTGAAGTTATAGTGGTTTGAAACTTGAATACTATATTCAGGGCTGATTTATAGTGGTTTGAAACTTGAATACTATATTCAGGGCTGAGTTATAGTGGCTTTAAACTTGAATACTATATTCAGGGCTGAGTTATAGTGGTTTTAACCTTGAATACTATATTCAGGGCTGAGTTATAGTGGTTTTAAACTTGAATACTATATTCAGGGCTGAGTTATAGTGGTTTGCCCTTTTCCGTCACTCAAATTGTGTATTTGGACATGGACAAAAAATTATAATAATTTGGGCAAACCTACCAAGGCTGAAGTATGAAAGAGGATGAGATGTTGCTAAGAAATGTCTGCTATTTATTGGAGGTTAAAAAGCAAGTTACTTTTCCTATATAAAGTATTTGACAATACAACACAACTCTGTAAAACCCTTTTCCGTCAAGATGAAAAGTGGGGGATGAGTGCAATATATGTCACGACTTCCGCCGAAGTCAGTCCCTCTACTTGTTCGGGCGGCGTTCTGCAGTCAACGTCACCGGCAGTCAACGTCACCACTATATCTGCTGTCCTATTATTACTCATATCTGCTGTCCTGCGCCTGACTCCTCTACACCAGCTACACACAGACGCATTACAATACATCTGACAAGGATCATGACAATTCCCCTTAATGCAACACAAAAAGGTAAGTATGCCTTGTGTTTTGTGTAATTTTGCTACATAAAACCCAAAGAGTACCTAAACACTTGAACTCATTATCAATTCTGAGAGGGCGTCATGTTTTTCTTCATTGCAGCTTTAAAATGTTGCATCACCAAACAACACAGCCTTCAATAGTGGGCTGAAACCTTCAAATGTTTTTAATAATTTTTTCATTGCATACGCTATGTTCATAATGTGTTTATTCAA
The DNA here is from genome assembly GCA_030435695.1 of Brachymystax lenok tsinlingensis. Lineage (NCBI taxonomy): Eukaryota > Metazoa > Chordata > Actinopteri > Salmoniformes > Salmonidae > Brachymystax > Brachymystax lenok. The sequence continues at coordinate 21,584,979 of CM059789.1, forward strand.
CCACGACTGTTATATGTTTGTTTGCTGTTATGTGTGAGGTTTACTGTGGAGGCATGCCTCCCGTGCTGTGAGCCAAACTAATCATTTCATTATCTAAAACATAATTTCTTGATGGATGCAAAAATAAACTCAACAATATATTGATGAAAGATGAATTTCCACAGTCATGGAAGACCTCTCTCTTTTCATACTCTCCATAAGCATCTGGATTCTGCTTTTGATTGAATAAAACCCTTAGTGTTGGAGAGAGCAATTATTTTACTTCCTCAGCTATAAACAGATAGAGTGGGAAGAGACATATATATATATATAGAGAGAGAGAGAGAGAGAGAGAGAGAGAGAGAGAGAGAGAGAGAAAATACATTGTATTTTGTAAATACAACCCATATTTATGCTTATTTATTTTCCCTTTTGTACTTTAACCATTTGCATATCGTTACAACACTATATATACATGATATGACATTTGTAATGTATTTTTCTTTTGAAACGTCTGTGAGTGTAATGTTTACTGTTCATTTTTATTGTTTATTTCACTTTTGTATATTATCTACTTCAGTTGCTTTAGCAATGTTAACATATGTTTCCCATGCCAATAAAGCCCCTTGAATTGAATTGAATGGAGAGAGAGAGAGAAAGCAAGGTTGTGCAAAAGAGATTGAGAGAGTGTGTAAGAGGGAGAGCAAAAGAGAGTGAGAGAGTGTAAGAGAGAGTGTAAGAGAGAGAGAGTGTGTGTAAGAGAGAGTATAAAAGAGAGAGAGCAAAAGAGAGTGAGAGAGTGTGTAAGAGAGAGAGAGAAAGCAAGTGTATGCAAGAGAGAGAGAGAGAGAGAGAGAAAGCAAGAGAGAGAGAGAGAAAGCAAGGTAGTGCGAGAGAGAGAGAGTGTGTACGAGAGAATATAATAGAGAGAGAGCAAAAGAGAGTGAGAGAGTGTGTAAGAGAGACAGCGCGTAAGAGAGAGAGAGAAAGAGAGACGCAAGAAAGCGAGAGAGAAGCAGCTCCAGTCACCCTCATCCAGCAGCCTTCAGCCACGCCTGAATGCCGTCGGGGGTTGGGGGAAGAAGGAGGAGGCGGAACTGGGGGGAGGAGGAGAAGGAAGAAGAGAAGAGGGGGAGGAGGAATAGGAGGGGGTATACATCCCCCCATCCCCTGGAGGCCAGTCCTCTTCCCCTCTTCACCTCCATCCATAATTCAGGAGGGGCTGCTCCAGGCCGGGCCTCTCTCTCTGCTCCCCCAGAACAAGGCCCGTGGGGAGGCTATAGCATGCTCTGGGAGCCCCTTGGGCTAAAACCACCACCACCACCTTAGTACTTAGACTACCCCCAACACTAGCACAACACTTGTCTGCTCTAGCCTGGTCAAAAACCTGGATTAAGGTTTAACATCAAAATAGTTTGCTTTCAATAAAGCAGAGATTTAGATGTGAGCAAAGGTATGAATGCATATGAATGCTCTTAAATAAGAGTTAATTTTGTCAATCTAACTATGACGTGCCACTGTAGCTCAATGGCAGCAATGAAGGTGGAAGAATATGGTTGGAACAAGACCAGCCGAGTTGATGAAATGAGCAAAGATACCAACTTTTGTGAATGACACTAAATTCTAAAGTTCATAGAAATCATTTAAGATGACTGTTCCATATTATTTACTAAACATGCCATTAATCACAGCAGTCAACTTCATTCACTTCCCTTAAAGATATCCTCCTCCTCCCTTAAAGATATCCTCCTCCTCCCTTAAAGATATCCTCCTCCTCTCTGCTACATGATCAATTCAAACGGCATTCACTGAGTCTCGGTGTCCCTTCTGAATTAACGCCATACAGGCACGCACGTATGCACGCACACACACGCACACACACACACACACACACACACACACACACACACACACACACACACACACACACACACACACACACACACACACACACACACACACACACACACACACACACACACACACACACACACACACACACACACACACACACACACAAACAACTCTACATCTCATGTGTCGTTATTTCTGTGGTGTTAATCTCAGGACATCTCCTGTGTGGTTATTCCTGTAGTGTTAACTCTCACGACATCTCCTGTGTGGTTATTGCTGTGATGTTGCTCTCAGGACGTCTCCTGTGTGGTTATTCCGGTGGTGTTACTATCAGGACATCACTTGTGTGGTTATTCCTGTGGTGTTACTCTCAGGACATCTTATACGTGGTTAGTCCTGTGGTGTTACTCTCAGGACATATGCAGTGTGGTTATTCCTGTGGTGTTGCTATCAGGACATCTCCTGTGTGGTTATTCCTGTGGTGTTACTCTCAGGACATCTGCTTAATGGTTATTCCTGTGGTGTTACTCTCAGGACATCTTCTGTGACATCGGCTGATGTAAAAAGGGCTTTATAAATACATTTGATTGATTGATTGACATCTCCTGTGTGGTTATTCCTTTGGTGGTACTCTCAGGACATCTCTTGTGTGGTTATTCCTGTGGTGTCACTCTCAGGACATCTCCTGTGTGGTTATTCCTGTGGTGTTACTCTCAGGACAGTGGCGATTCACCCCAGGTAGGTGAATGAAAGCCCAGTGGGACCAGGTGAGATGCTATCAGAGCATGTTTCAGATCCAGCCTCAATTATCAGAGGTCACGCCTAGAGAACAGAGTACCGGTCATTACCATTGATTCGGCCTGCAGTCAAAGACAGACAACAGGAGTGGAATGGACCCAGTCTAAGAGAGTGTGTGTGGGTTGGGGGCGAGTGTGTTTGAGGGTAGGTGGGTGGAAAGTGTGTGTGTGTGTGTGTGTGAGCGAGTGAGTAAGATGAATAAGTGCCACATAAACATGCAACACATTAAGTTAGGCAGAGAGCAGGGCAGAGGAGTCTAAAGCAGCGCTGTTTTAGTATTGGCTGATATTTCTACACCCACATGGATTATATATGAAGGTATGGATTTCTGTATGAGAGAGTGAGTGTATGTTTGTGTGTGTGCGTGCATGCAGATAAACATGTCCCAGTGTGTGTGATTATTCTGTGTATGTAACCCAGGTTGAGTTCTTCTGCTCTCCCGTGTGGAGATGACAATCTGTTTCATTATTCAGAATACTGAAGACTCTCTCCAATGTGCGGCTTGTTGAATTCTCTGGAATGTTCAGAGTTTAAAAGTGCATGTTACTCTTAATTTCTTCATGAACTCACATGTTTTGTCGTTTCACTTGCAACCTGATTTCACTGCACGCAAGAAAACAAACACAAGATGTATAACAGCGTGATTAATGAATACTGTATGTCAAATTATGCATTAAATATGTCAAACACAAGGGCCTCCCGAGTGGCGCAGCAGTCTAAGGCACTGCATCTCAGTGCTAGCTGCGTTACTACAGATCCTGGTTCGATACCGGGCTGTGTCGCAGCCGGCCGCGACATGCATACCTATATAACGTAGGCAGATGACATACTGATGCCACGATAAATATAGTGCTACACGTGCCACACAGCATCCCTAACTTAGCCCACAATGTCTGCTGTGTGGATCGAGCAGTCAACAAGTCGAGCAGTCATTTGAAAGAGTAAGAACATTTCAGCGCGACAACTCAACGGCGAAATTCATTAACGCCAAGATAATGGAATTCATTGTGGATGATGTTGGCTTTCGCCGACTGGTCGAGCAGGTCGACCACCGGTACACACTACCAAGCAGGTGCTATTTTTCAGATGTTGCCCTACCGGAGCATCCATGAGCTACTTGCTATGGGCGTCACTGCTATTAGCTTCACGACTGACATTTGGACCAGTGATGTCAGCCCCATGAGCATTATGAGTCTGACAGCACAGTGAGAATGTGCTGGTTCTCATACCGCTGCTGCCATTTCAATGGCATTTGAGAACACGTTTGAAACATGAACACTCCTAGCTCCATTCGAACAACTGACTCGAGAAATAAGCTCAACTGCGTCTGAGGCAGACGTGATACCCTGTCATGGCATTGAAACACCTGCTCAACAAAAATGACAACACAGACCGTGGGGTTAACTTGGAAAAGTACTCTACAAGAGGCTGTGAACAAGAGATTTGGTGGGATTCTCTCTGAGCCTCTACTGTGTCGCCACCATGCTCAATGCTAGGTACAAGGACCGCTACTTCGTTGCAGACAAGAAACAGGGTTTACGTGAAATGTTACAGACACAGCTGGACAAGATGGAAACGGACACAGTGACAGTGCGCATCGAGGAAGAGAGGCCACAGACAGAAAGAGCTGAAACTTCACTGCTTGACAAGTATGATGAAATCCTGGTTGAGACTGAATAAATGAAAAACGAAACGACACAGCAAGTAAGTGAACGAAAAAGGTTTTGATTATGTTTTACTGGTAATGGGGACATACGTAAATGCCAACAAAATAACCTTTTGGTCAGTATGTGTGTCTCAACTATTTAACTGTACTAGAATGCTTAAAAGGCTGCAATTATTTTTATATCGGTTATCGGCAAACATTATGTGTTATCGGCAAGGAAAATATCGGATATCGGTATCGGTCAAAAATGTCATATCGATGCATCCCTAAAAATAATAATAATAAAAATATGTCAAACACATAATGTTACAAATAAACTATGACGTGAGTGTATGAAGGCACTGTCTTTACCATGACAATGATGTTGACATAGCATTGCATTTGAGTTACTAGCCAATACAAATCTAATATTGTATATTCAATTTAGAATATTCAATATTTCTAAGATTGACTATTTCCATCATTCTAACATTTGTGTCTGCAAACAGAGCAAGCAAGTGCGACACACACACACACACACACACACACACACACACACACACACACACACACACACACACACACACACACACACACACACACACACACACACCACTCCTCCACCACCACACACAGATGCAACCAAGCCTAAGGACGAAGCTCAGAAAGCGGCAAACACAAAAAAGGAGAGGGAGGGGCCTGCTGTTGCTTTGCAGGCAGTGTGAACGACAAGCAGAGGGAGGGGCCTGCTGTTGCTTTTCAGAGGCAGTGCGAATGACAAGGAGAGGGAGGGGCCTGCTGTTGCTTTGAGAGGCAGTGCGAACGACAAGGAGAGGTAGGGGCCTGCTGTTGCTTTGAGAGGCAGTGCAAATGACAAGGAGAGGTAGGGGCCTGCTGTTGCTTTGCAGAGGCAGTGCGAACGACAAGGAGAGTGAGGGGCCTGCTGTTGCTTTGAGAGGCAGTGCAAATGACAAGGAGAGGGAGGTGCCTGCTGTTTCTTTGAGAGGCAGTGTGAACGACAAGGAGAGGGAGTTCCTGCCGTTGCTTTGCAGAGGCAGTGCAAATGACAAGGAGAGGGAGGGGCCTGCTGTTTGCGAACGCTATTGTTTTCCAACTGGGAAGGGAAGCGGGTTTGTTGGGTTTGTTTTTGTACAGGAGAAAGTGATGAGAAAGCAGGATGATAAGAGACTTGCCCATCCTATATGACAGCTGGTGCCCTCGGATAGGTCTCCCCCTTTTCCTGTTGCCCTGTGTTCAATGGTTCCCACCCTGATCTGATCATGACAACCTGTCTGAAAAGGACCACTCCCCAAGCTCAGTCTGCTGCTATGTGACGAGTGGTGTGTGCATCATTGTCTGAGTTCTGCGTTGAATTGTACGTATAAGCTGAATCAGTTTGGAGTATGAACTTCTACTGTCTACTCCTCACTTGTGTAACAGACATCTTCTCTTACACAACAATACAAATTTGTGAGGCATGATACACTGTCATGATACACTGTCATGATACACTGTCATACCACCACACATCTACTCTCTCAATTTAATTCAAATAAATTCAAATATGTTTAATTGGCATGACTGTTCAGGGTGGAATATTGCTGCCAAAGCAGTTGATAGTGGTTTTCTCTCTCTCTGTCTTTCTCTCGCTACTCTCCTTTGCCTTACTCCTACTGAAACTATTAATTTCTCTCTCTCATGCAGACAGACACACAAGCACAAGTCCCTTCCACTCCCCCCACACACACACACACACACACACACCTTTCCACCACACACACACACACCTCCCCACCACACACACACACAGCTCCTCACCACACACACACCTACACCTTTGCACCACACACACACCTCCCCACCACACACACATCTCCCCACCACACACCTCCTCCCAACCACACACACCTCCCCACCACACACACACACACCTCCCCACCACACACAAAAACACACCTCCAAACCACACACACCTCCCCACCACACACACACACCTCCCAACCACACACACTCCCCCACCACACACACACACCTCCCAACCACACACACCTCCCCACCACACACACACACCTCCCCACCACACACATCTCCCCACTACACACACACATCTTCATTCTCTTTCACCCGCTATCATTTTCTCACTCTCTTCCTCGCTTTGCCTCTGTAGCCAATCCGTTGTCGCCGTGGTTCCCAGGCCCGCACGGCTGTCAATCAAATGGAGCAGGCACCTCCAAGCTGCAGCTGAGCCAAGGCCACATCGGCCCACCTGTCAATCACTCTCTGCCCAGTGTCCCTCCTCCCCTTCCCCACCAATCCCCTGTCCATCTCTCACTCAGATACCCCCATCATCAGCAGACACCCATGCAGACCCCCCTCCATTTCAACATCAACAGCCCCAACCCCTCGCCGCACCTCCAAACCCCTGTTCATTTCTCAACCCCCATTATCAACATCAACCCCCTCTCATTCCGTCATTGCCCCCCCCAACACCACCCTACACACTTTTAATAATACAATCCCTCCCCCTTTGCTTTGGCATCAGAGGATTCTATACCTCTCTCTCTCTCTCTCTCTTTCTCTCTCTTGCTCGCTCCATCACAATTTTCTTCAATACAATACAGAGGGAGTCTGATCATGACTAAACTTATCAGACCATATCATTCCCCATTCATGATGATGTCATTATGATGCATTATAACAGTTATATGTAGGCCTTATTCTTGCTGTCTGCAAACAGTGTCTGTAAAAGCATGGCTAGGACTTTTTATGACATGGTAATGTCGGGCAGGTAGCCTAGCAGGTAGCCAAGTGGTTAGAGCGTTGGGCCAGTAACTGAAAGGTTGCTGGATCGAATCCCCACGCTGACAAGGTAAAAATCTGTTGTTCTGTCCCTGAACAAGGCAGTTAACCCACTGTTCCTAGGCCGTCATTGTAAATAAGAATCTGTTCTTAACTGACTTGCCTCGTTAAAAAAAAAAGTTGAACAAATGACATGTTATCATGACATTATGATAAGGGATGGGAATTGCCAGAGACCTCACCATACACTATTATCACGATACTATATGTATTGCGATTCAATACTGTGATTTTATTGCTCACCATGTCTGCTGCAGAGGGACAAGAGGGAGCCATGAGAAAACATGTCTTGATCAGTCATGGGAAAAAAAGTTCGGAAAACAAATTCGCTCCCTATTTAAAAAGAAGATGGAGAACAAGCTATGAAGGAAAAATACTGGAGTTTGGTACAGCCAACTAGTGCAAAAATAATATTGCAATATTGTCCAAAATAATATCTCGATATGTAACTGTGTACATTTTTTCACCCATCACTAATTATGATGCATTATAACAGCTAAATGAAGGTTATTCTAGTTTGGCTAATAATGTGTGATCCTATGCATAGTAACGAGCCACCGTAAAGTCAGATGATATTTTATTCATTTCTCATTATTCTTTCACACATTTTCCTTCTTTGAACTGCTTATGCTAAGGTTTCACTGAGATCCGCTGTGAAATATTTTTTTTAAGTACCGATTGCAGTGAGATTACATCATGTTGTGGAACTTTCATCACATTTCTTATATATTGCAAGAGTCTAAGATAAATTGGGGGATATTTAGGTCATGGGAAGAGAGCACCAATTCTGGAAGCATTGTTGCCTAATACATCCACTAAACTACTAAAAGGGATATTGTGTTAAACACACAAAATCCCTTAATGTCTACGATTCCGTCGATCCAAGCAATTTGCATATTGTAGGATCCTTATTAACATGTTATGACTACTGTATTTACCTGTAATTAATGTCCACTGTAACAAGTGTGACAATCTATGCAAACAACACTAAGCAAAACAATATAAACCAGTTCATCAGGGATACAGTGACCAGGCATGAAAAAAGTATATTCTTTCAGGATGGACGCTGGAATGAGAATGAGAGAGGGTGAGGAGAGGGGAGAGAAAAAAACAAATGTGTGGGGGATGGGCAGAGAAAGCGAGACGGGAAGAGAGAGAGGCATTTTGGAGAGAGAAGGTAAAAGAGAAAGAGAGGAGTGCAAAGCACCCTTATTTTAAACAGTACAGGCTAAAGACGTCAAACTCAAATCTGGACCTCAAAGCCAGATGCACTGCTTATTTTCATTGTTCCCCACTAATCAGGGACTGATTTAGACCTGGGACATCAGGTGTGTGCACTTAATTATCAGGTAGAACAGTAAACCACCAGTAGTCCGGACAATTTCTGTGAGTGCTTGAGGCTGAGATTGGAAGTAGGTGCCGATTATACAGTACAGTCCAGATAATCATGGGCATTGTAGTCCAACATGGGAACAATATACAGCCATTAACCCTTGGAGCTACTTGTCGAACTACATATCAATTACACCTTACCAAAAAAATTATAAAGCATCTATTATGCATTAGTAAGGCTTTTGACAAGTGCTTAATGTGTATAGCAGCCTTGCATGAGTGATGGTTCAGCCAGTGTGGCATGAAACACACTAAGTATTTAAGTGTAATGCTGTTAAACTGTCCCAATTCCAATACATTGTTTTACGTAAGACACACCATATATCTACAGGCACTGGTTTAGTGTACACTTTCACTATAGTCCCAAGCCATTGAATACTGTATATCAGGGGTGGACTAGAAAAGCAAAGACAGTGTCATTATTTTCAAGCTTTCCATAGTTTTTGACTGACAGCTACTTTTTAATACATCTCATGTCATGTCTGCTTATAGCTTGTGAGACAGCTTTTCCTGCATTTGTATTAATGTAACTTTTTCCCCATATGTGTGTGTGCATTACTGTGTGTGTGCGTGTATGTATTTTTGTGTAGGTGTGTGTATGTGTGCATGCGTGTGTGTGTGTGTATGTGTGTGTACGTGTGTGTACGTGTGTGTATGTGTGTGTATGTGTGTGTATGTGTCAGTCTGAAAACTTGAAATGAGAATGTTTCTGACTGGCGGTGAGTCATCATCATCATGGCGCTAAGCTGTCCGTTCCCGAGGGAACCAGGTTACCGTCTCAACACTGTGGGGGTTTTGAATATTTACATTTGAAAAGAAAAAGGCGGCGCACACACACGCATGCACGTACATACGCACACACACACACACGCCTCCTACTCGGCTCCATCTCTCGGCTAAGTCACACACACTCTGTACATGTTTTTTTTGTACACACTGTACACACACCGCAATGTATTTCAAAACAACAGCAAACATACATATCAATATCTATGCCCGTCTGATATTCAAAGAGCTGTCGATATCAAAAGGCAGCCTATCTAGCCTAGGCAGATGAGCAGTAACGCCAATAGTGCCAAGCCCACTAGCCACTACCCATGCCATAGGACATGCTGTGATCTAAAAGCAACATATCTGTGAATGTGTGTGTTGTTGTAAACTGTCTTTAAATATAGAGTATCAATATGAAATGTTTATCAAAATTTAACCTGTCTTGATAAAAGTCTAGTGATGCTTTTGTGTCAAAAGCAAGTCGTTACTCAAACACATTTCCAAAGCAGGTACAGTTAAACGTAAAAGTCATTTTAGAAATGGTTGAATGAATCTTGTTGATTTAGAATTTTTGAATGTGTTGTATTGTATTGGATATTCTGTTTATTTAAATGTGTCTACTTGTGTTGGTGTAATGTCATGTATTGTGTTGGTGTAATGTCATGTATTGTGTTAGTGTAATGTAATTTATTGTGTTGGTGTAATGTCATGTGTTGTGTAATGCTGGTGTAATGTAATGTATTGTGTTGGTGTAATGTAATTTATTGTGTTGGTGTAATGTCAAGTATTGTGTTGGTGTAATATCATGTGTTGTGTAGTGCTGGTGTAATGTAATCTATTCTGTTGGTGTACTGTCATGTATTGTGTTAGTGTAATGTCATGTATTGTGTTGGTGTAATGTAATGTATTGTGTTGGTGTAATGTCATGTATTGTGTTGGTGTAATGTAATGTATTGTGTTGGTGTAATGTCATGTATTGTGTTGGTGTAATGTCATGTATTGTGTTGGTGTAATGTCATGTATTGTGTTGGTGTAATGTTATGTATTGTGTTTGCGTAATGTCATGTATTGTGTTGGTGTAATGTCATGTATTGTGTTGGTGTAATGTTATGTATTGTGTTTGCGTAATGTCATGTATTGTGTTGGTGTAATGTCATGTATTGCAAATATAAAGTATCAATATGAAATGTTTATCAAAATTTAACCTGTCTTGATAAAAGTCTAGTGATGCTTTTGTGTCAAAAGCAAGTCGTTACTCAAACACATTTCCAAAGCAGGTACAGTTAAACGTTTTAAGTCCTTTTAGAAATGGTTGAATGAATCTTGTTGATTTGGAATTGTATTGTATTGGATATTCTGTTTATTTAAATGTGTCCACTTGTGTTGGTGTAATGTCATGTATTGTGTTGGTGTAATGTCATGTATTGTGTTAGTGTAATGTAATTTATTATGTTGGTGTAATGTCATGTGTTGTGTAGTGCTGGTGTAATGTAATCTATTTTGTTGGTGTAATGTCATGTATTGTGTTAGTGTAATGCCATGTATTGTGTTAGTGTAATGTCATGTATTGTGTTGGTGTAATGCAATGTATTGTGTTTGTGTAATGTCATGTACTGTGTAGTGTTGGTGTGATGTAATGTATTGTGTTGGTGTAATGTCATGTACTGTGTTAGTGTAATGTCATGTATTGTGTTGGTGTAATGTAATGTATTGTGTTGGTGTAATGTCATGTATTGTGTTGGTGTAATGTAATGTATTGTGTTGGTGTAATGTAATGTATTGTGTTGGTGTGATGTAATGTATTGTGTTGATGTAATGTCATGTATTGTGTTGGTGTAATGTCACGTATTGTGTTGGTGTAATGTCATGTATTGTGTTATGTTGGAGTAATGTCATGCATTTTGTCGGTGTAATGCATTGTATTGTGTTTGTGTAATGTCATGTATTGTGTAGTGTTGGTGTGATGTAATGTATTGTGTTTGTGTAATGTCATGTATTGTGTAGTGTTAGTGTAATGTCATGTATTGTGTTGGTGTAATGCAATGTATTGTGTTTGTGTAATGTCATGTACTGTGTAGTGTTGGTGTGATGTAATGTATTGTGTTGGTGTAATGTCATGTACTGTGTTAGTGTAATGTCATGTATTGTGTTGGTGTAATGTAATGTATTGTGTTGGTGTAATGTCATGTATTGTGTTGGTGTAATGTAATGTATTGTGTTGGTGTAATGTCATGTATTGTGTTGGTGTGATGTAATGTATTGTGTTGATGTAATGTCATGTATTGTGTTGGTGTAATGTCACGTATTGTGTTGGTGTAATGTCATGTATTGTGTTATGTTGGAGTAATGTCATGCATTTTGTCGGTGTAATGTCATGTATTGTGTTTGTGTAATGTCATGTATTGTGTAGTGTTGGTGTGATGTAATGTATTGTGTTTGTGTAATGTCATGTATTGTGTAGTGTTAGTGTAATGTCATGTATTGTGTTGTGTTGGAGTAATGTCATGTATTTTGTTGGTGTAATGTTATATATTGTGTTAGTGTAATGTCATGTATTGTGTTGATGTAATGTCATGTATTGTGTTGGTGTAATGTAATGTATTGTGTTGATGTAATGTCATGCATTGTGTTGGTGTAATGCAATGTATTGTGTTATGTTAGAGTAATGTCATTCATTTTGTTGGTGTAATGTCATGTATTCTGTTAGAGTAATGTCATGTATTGTGTTGGTGTAATGTCATGTATTGTGTTGGTGTAATGTAATGTATTGTATTTGTGTAATGCAATGTACTGTGTTGGTGTAATGCCATGTATTGTGTTGGTATAATGTCATGTATTGTGTTGGTGTAATGTCATGTATTGTGTTAGTGTAATGTCATGTAATGTGTTGGTGTAATGTCATGTATTGTGTTGGTGTAATGTCATGTGTAGTGCTGGTGTAATGTAATCTATTCTGTTGGTGTAATGTCATGTAGTGTTGGTGTAATGTCATGTATTGTGTTAGTGTAATGTCATGTATTGTGTTGGTGTAATGTTATGTATTGTGTTGGTGTAATGTCATGTATTGTGTTGATGTAATGTCATGTATTGTGTAGGTGTAATGTCATGTACTGTGTAGTGTTGGTGTGATGTATTGTGTTGGTGTAATGTCATGTATTATGTTGGTGTAATGTCATGTATTGTGTTAGTGTAATGTCATGTATTGTGTTGGTGTAATGTCAAGTATTGTGTTAGTGTAATGTCATGTATTGTGTTGGTGTAATGTCATGTGTTGTGTTATGTTGGAGTAATGTCATGTATTTTGTTGGTGTAATGTCATGTATTGTGTTGGTGTAATGTCATGTATTTTGTTGGTGTAATGCAATGTATTGTGTTTGTGTAATGTCATGTATTGTGTAGTGTTGGTGTAATGTCATATATTGTGTTGGTGTAATGTCATGTATTGTGTTAGTTTAATGTCATGTATTGTGTTGGTGTAATGTCATGTGTTGTGTAGTGCTGGTGTAATGTAATCTATTCTGTTGGTGTATTGTCAGGTATAGTGTTGGTGTAATGTCATGTATTGTGTTAGTGTAATGTATTGTATTGTGTTGGTGTAATGTCAAGTATTGTGTTAGTGCAATATCATGTATTGTGTTAGTGTAATGTCATGTATTGTGTTGGTGTAATGTCATGTATTGTGTTGGTGTGATGTAATGTATTGTGTTGATGTAATGTCATGTATTGTGTTGGTGTAATGTCATGTATATTGTTGTTGTAATGTCACGTATTGTGTTGGTGTAATGTCATGTATTGTGTTGTGTTGGAGTAATGTCATTAATTTTGTTGGTGTAATGCATTGTATTGTGTTGGTGTAATGTCATGTATTGTGTTGGTGTAACGTCATGTATTGTGTTAGTGTAATGTCATGTATATTGTTGTTGTAATGTCACGTATTGTGTTGGTGTAATGTCATGTATTGTGTTATGTTGGAGTAATGTCATTCATTTTGTTGGTGTAACGCATTGTATTGTGTTCGTGTAATGTCATGTATTGTGTAGTGTTGGTGTGATGTAATGTATTGTGTTTGTGTAATGTCATGTATTGTGTAGTGTTAGTGTAATGTCATGTATTGTGTTGTGTTGGAGTAATGTCATGTATTTTGTTGGTGTAATGTTATATATTGTGTTAGTGTAATGCCATGTATTGTGATGATGTAATGTCATGTATTGTGTTGGTGTAATGTCAAGTATTGTGTTGATGTAATGTCATGCATTGTGTTGGTGTAATGCAATGTATTGTGTTATGTTGGAGTAATGTCATTCATTTTGTTGGTGTAATGTCATGTATTCTGTTAGTGTAATGTCATGTATTGTGTTGGTGTAATGTCATGTATTGTGTTGGTGTAATGTAATGTATTGTGTTTGTGTAATGTAATGTACTGTGTTGGTGTAATGCCATGTATTGTGTTGGTGTAATGTCATGTATTGTGTTGGTGTAATGTCATGTATTGTGTTAGTGTAATGTCATGTATTGTGTTGGTGTAATGTCATGTATTGTGTTGGTGTAATGTCATGTGTAGTGCTGGTGTAATGTAATCTATTCTGTTGGTGTAATGTCATGTATAGTGTTGGTGTAATGTCATGTACTGTGTTAGTGTAATGTCATGTATTGTGTTGGTGTAATGTTATGTATTGTGTTGGTGTAATGTCATGTATTGTGTTGTGTTGGTGTAATGTCATGTATTGTGTTGGTGTAATGCAATGTATTGTGTTGGTGTAATGTCATATATTGTGTTGGTTTAATGTCATGTATTGTGTTGGTGTAATGTCATGTATTGTGTTGGTGTAATGTCATTTATTATGTTGGTGTAATGTCATGTATTGTGTTGGTGAAATGTCATGTATTGTGTTGGTGTAATGTCATGTATTGTGTTGTGTTGGTTTAATGTCATGTATTGTGTTGGTGTAATGTAATGTATTGTGTTGGTGTAATGTCATATATTGTGTTGGTTTAATGTCATGTATTGTGTTGGTATAATGTCATGTATTGTGTTGGTGTAATGTCATGTATTGTGTTGTGTTGGAGTAATGTCATGTATTGTGTTGGTGAAATGTCATGTATTGTGTTGGTGTAATGTTATGTATTGTGTTTGCGTAATGTCATGTATTGTGTTGGTGTAATGTCATGTATTGCAAATATAAAGTATCAATATGAAATGTTTATCAAAATTTAACCTGTCTTGATAAAAGTCTAGTGATGCTTTTGTGTCAAAAGCAAGTCGTTACTCAAACACATTTCCAAAGCAGGTACAGTTAAACGTAAAAGTCATTTTAGAAATGGTTGAATGAATCTTGTTGATTTAGAATTTTTGAATGTGTTGTATTGTATTGGATATTCTGTTTATTTAAATGTGTCTACTTGTGTTGGTGTAATGTCATGTATTGGGTTGGTGTAATGTCATGTATTGTGTTAGTGTAATGTAATTTATTGTGTTGGTGTAATGTCATGTGTTGTGTAATGCTGGTGTAATGTAATGTATTGTGTTGGTGTAATGTAATTTATTGTGTTGGTGTAATGTCAAGTATTGTGTTGGTGTAATATCATGTGTTGTGTAGTGCTGGTGTAATGTAATCTATTCTGTTGGTGTACTGTCATGTATTGTGTTAGTGTAATGTCATGTATTGTGTTGGTGTAATGTAATGTATTGTGTTGGTGTAATGTCATGTATTGTGTTGGTGTAATGTAATGTATTGTGTTGGTGTAATGTCATGTATTGTGTTGGTGTAATGTCATGTATTGTGTTGGTGTAATGTCATGTATTGTGTTGGTGTAATGTCATGTATTGTGTTGGTGTAATGTTATGTATTGTGTTTGCGTAATGTCATGTATTGTGTTGGTGTAATGTCATGTATTGCAAATATAAAGTATCAATATGAAATGTTTATCAAAATTTAACCTGTCTTGATAAAAGTCTAGTGATGCTTTTGTGTCAAAAGCAAGTCGTTACTCAAACACATTTCCAAAGCAGGTACAGTTAAACGTTTTAAGTCCTTTTAGAAATGGTTGAATGAATCTTGTTGATTTGGAATTGTATTGTATTGGATATTCTGTTTATTTAAATGTGTCCACTTGTGTTGGTGTAATGTCATGTATTGTGTTGGTGTAATGTCATGTATTGTGTTAGTGTAATGTAATTTATTATGTTGGTGTAATGTCATGTGTTGTGTAGTGCTGGTGTAATGTAATCTATTTTGTTGGTGTAATGTAATGTATTGTGTTAGTGTAATGCCATGTATTGTGTTAGTGTAATGTCATGTATTGTGTTGGTGTAATGCAATGTATTGTGTTTGTGTAATGTCATGTACTGTGTAGTGTTGGTGTGATGTAATGTATTGTGTTGGTGTAATGTCATGTACTGTGTTAGTGTAATGTCATGTATTGTGTTGGTGTAATGTAATGTATTGTGTTGGTGTAATGTCATGTATTGTGTTGGTGTAATGTAATGTATTGTGTTGGTGTAATGTAATGTATTGTGTTGGTGTGATGTAATGTATTGTGTTGATGTAATGTCATGTATTGTGTTGGTGTAATGTCACGTATTGTGTTGGTGTAATGTCATGTATTGTGTTATGTTGGAGTAATGTCATGCATTTTGTCGGTGTAATGCATTGTATGTGTGTTTGTGTAATGTCATGTATTGTGTAGTGTTGGTGTGATGTAATGTATTGTGTTTGTGTAATGTCATGTATTGTGTAGTGTTAGTGTAATGTCATGTATTGTGTTAGTGTAATGCAATGTATTGTGTTTGTGTAATGTCATGTACTGTGTAGTGTTGGTGTGATGTAATGTATTGTGTTGGTGTAATGTCATGTACTGTGTTAGTGTAATGTCATGTATTGTGTTAGTGTAATGTAATGTATTGTGTTGGTGTAATGTCATGTATTGTGTTGGTGTAATGTAATGTATTGTGTTGGTGTAATGTCATGTATTGTGTTGGTGTGATGTAATGTATTGTGTTGATGTAATGTCATGTATTGTGTTGGTGTAATGTCACGTATTGTGTTGGTGTAATGTCATGTATTGTGTTATGTTGGAGTAATGTCATGCATTTTGTCGGTGTAATGTCATGTATTGTGTTTGTGTAATGTCATGTATTGTGTAGTGTTGGTGTGATGTAATGTATTGTGTTTGTGTAATGTCATGTATTGTGTAGTGTTAGTGTAATGTCATGTATTGTGTTGTGTTGGAGTAATGTCATGTATTTTGTTGGTGTAATGTTATATATTGTGTTAGTGTAATGTCATGTATTGTGTTGATGTAATGTCATGTATTGTGTTGGTGTAATGTAATGTATTGTGTTGATGTAATGTCATGCATTGTGTTGGTGTAATGCAATGTATTGTGTTATGTTGGAGTAATGTCATTCATTTTGTTGGTGTAATGTCATGTATTCTGTTAGAGTAATGTCATGTATTGTGTTGGTGTAATGTCATGTATTGTGTTGGTGTAATGTAATGTATTGTATTTGTGTAATGCAATGTACTGTGTTGGTGTAATGCCATGTATTGTGTTGGTATAATGTCATGTATTGTGTTGGTGTAATGTCATGTATTGTGTTAGTGTAATGTCATGTAATGTGTTGGTGTAATGTCATGTATTGTGTTGGTGTAATGTCATGTGTAGTGCTGGTGTAATGTAATCTATTCTGTTGGTGTAATGTCATGTAGTGTTGGTGTAATGTCATGTATTGTGTTAGTGTAATGTTATGTATTGTGTTGGTGTAATGTCATGTATTGTGTAGGTGTAATGTCATGTACTGTGTAGTGTTGGTGTGATGTATTGTGTTGGTGTAATGTCATGTATTATGTTGGTGTAATGTCATGTATTGTGTTAGTGTAATGTCATGTATTGTGTTGGTGTAATGTTATGTATTGTGTTGGTGTAATGTCATGTATTGTGTTGATGTAATGTCATGTATTGTGTAGGTGTAATGTCATGTACTGTGTAGTGTTGGTGTGATGTATTGTGTTGGTGTAATGTCATGTATTATGTTGGTGTAATGTCATGTATTGTGTTAGTGTAATGTCATGTATTGTGTTGGTGTAATGTCAAGTATTGTGTTAGTGTAATGTCATGTATTGTGTTGGTGTAATGTCATGTGTTGTGTTAGTGTAATGTCATGTATTGTGTTGGTGTAATGTAATGTATTGTGTTGGTGTAATGTCATGTATTGTGTTGGTGTAATGTAATGTATTGTGTTGGTGTAATGTAATGTATTGTGTTGGTGTGATGTAATGTATTGTGTTGATGTAATGTCATGTATTGTGTTGGTGTAATGTCACGTATTGTGTTGGTGTAATGTCATGTATTGTGTTATGTTGGAGTAATGTCATGCATTTTGTCGGTGTAATGCATTGTATTGTGTTTGTGTAATGTCATGTACTGTGTAGTGTTGGTGTGATGTATTGTGTTGGTGTAATGTCATGTATTATGTTGGTGTAATGTCATGTATTGTGTTAGTGTAATGTCATGTATTGTGTTGGTGTAATGTCAAGTATTGTGTTAGTGTAATGTCATGTATTGTGTTGGTGTAATGTCATGTACTGTGTTAGTGTAATGTCATGTATTGTGTTGGTGTAATGTAATGTATTGTGTTGGTGTAATGTCATGTATTGTGTTGGTGTAATGTAATGTATTGTGTTGGTGTAATGTAATGTATTGTGTTGGTGTGATGTAATGTATTGTGTTGATGTAATGTCATGTATTGTGTTGGTGTAATGTCACGTATTGTGTTGGTGTAATGTCATGTATTGTGTTATGTTGGAGTAATGTCATGCATTTTGTCGGTGTAATGCATTGTATTGTGTTTGTGTAATGTCATGTATTGTGTAGTGTTGGTGTGATGTAATGTATTGTGTTTGTGTAATGTCATGTATTGTGTAGTGTTAGTGTAATGTCATGTATTGTGTTGGTGTAATGCAATGTATTGTGTTTGTGTAATGTCATGTACTGTGTAGTGTTGGTGTGATGTAATGTATTGTGTTGGTGTAATGTCATGTACTGTGTTAGTGTAATGTCATGTATTGTGTTGGTGTAATGTAATGTATTGTGTTGGTGTAATGTCATGTATTGTGTTGGTGTAATGTAATGTATTGTGTTGGTGTAATGTCATGTATTGTGTTGGTGTGATGTAATGTATTGTGTTGATGTAATGTCATGTATTGTGTTGGTGTAATGTCACGTATTGTGTAGTGTTAGTGTAATGTCATGTATTGTGTTGTGTTGGAGTAATGTCATGTATTTTGTTGGTGTAATGTTATATATTGTGTTAGTGTAATGTCATGTATTGTGTTGATGTAATGTCATGTATTGTGTTGGTGTAATGTAATGTATTGTGTTGATGTAATGTCATGCATTGTGTTGGTGTAATGCAATGTATTGTGTTATGTTGGAGTAATGTCATTCATTTTGTTGGTGTAATGTCATGTATTCTGTTAGAGTAATGTCATGTATTGTGTTGGTGTAATGTCATGTATTGTGTTGGTGTAATGTAATGTATTGTATTTGTGTAATGCAATGTACTGTGTTAGTGTAATGCCATGTATTGTGTTGGTATAATGTCATGTATTGTGTTGGTGTAATGTCATGTATTGTGTTAGTGTAATGTCATGTAATGTGTTGGTGTAATGTCATGTATTGTGTTGGTGTAATGTCATGTGTAGTGCTGGTGTAATGTAATCTATTCTGTTGGTGTAATGTCATGTAGTGTTGGTGTAATGTCATGTATTGTGTTAGTGTAATGTCATGTATTGTGTTGGTGTAATGTTATGTATTGTGTTGGTGTAATGTCATGTATTGTGTTGATGTAATGTCATGTATTGTGTAGGTGTAATGTCATGTACTGTGTAGTGTTGGTGTGATGTATTGTGTTGGTGTAATGTCATGTATTATGTTGGTGTAATGTCATGTATTGTGTTAGTGTAATGTCATGTATTGTGTTGGTGTAATGTCAAGTATTGTGTTAGTGTAATGTCATGTATTGTGTTGGTGTAATGTCATGTGTTGTGTTATGTTGGAGTAATGTCATGTATTTTGTTGGTGTAATGTCATGTATTGTGTTGGTGTAATGTCATGTATTTTGTTGGTGTAATGCAATGTATTGTGTTTGTGTAATGTCATGTATTGTGTAGTGTTGGTGTAATGTCATATATTGTGTTGGTGTAATGTCATGTATTGTGTTAGTTTAATGTCATGTATTGTGTTGGTGTAATGTCATGTGTTGTGTAGTGCTGGTGTAATGTAATCTATTCTGTTGGTGTATTGTCAGGTATAGTGTTGGTGTAATGTCATGTATTGTGTTAGTGTAATGTATTGTATTGTGTTGGTGTAATGTCAAGTATTGTGTTAGTGCAATATCATGTATTGTGTTAGTGTAATGTCATGTATTGTGTTGGTGTAATGTCATGTATTGTGTTGGTGTGATGTAATGTATTGTGTTGATGTAATGTCATGTATTGTGTTGGTGTAATGTCATGTATATTGTTGTTGTAATGTCACGTATTGTGTTGGTGTAATGTCATGTATTGTGTTGTGTTGGAGTAATGTCATTAATTTTGTTGGTGTAATGCATTGTATTGTGTTGGTGTAATGTCATGTATTGTGTTGGTGTAACGTCATGTATTGTGTTAGTGTAATGTCATGTATATTGTTGTTGTAATGTCACGTATTGTGTTGGTGTAATGTCATGTATTGTGTTATGTTGGAGTAATGTCATTCATTTTGTTGGTGTAATGCATTGTATTGTGTTCGTGTAATGTCATGTATTGTGTAGTGTTGGTGTGATGTAATGTATTGTGTTTGTGTAATGTCATGTATTGTGTAGTGTTAGTGTAATGTCATGTATTGTGTTGTGTTGGAGTAATGTCATGTATTTTGTTGGTGTAATGTTATATATTGTGTTAGTGTAATGCCATGTATTGTGATGATGTAATGTCATGTATTGTGTTGGTGTAATGTCAAGTATTGTGTTGATGTAATGTCATGCATTGTGTTGGTGTAATGCAATGTATTGTGTTATGTTGGAGTAATGTCATTCATTTTGTTGGTGTAATGTCATGTATTCTGTTAGTGTAATGTCATGTATTGTGTTGGTGTAATGTCATGTATTGTGTTGGTGTAATGTAATGTATTGTGTTTGTCTAATGTAATGTACTGTGTTGGTGTAATGCCATGTATTGTGTTGGTGTAATGTCATGTATTGTGTTGGTGTAATGTCATGTATTGTGTTAGTGTAATGTCATGTATTGTGTTGGTGTAATGTCATGTATTGTGTTGGTGTAATGTCATGTGTAGTGCTGGTGTAATGTAATCTATTCTGTTGGTGTAATGTCATGTATAGTGTTGGTGTAATGTCATGTACTGTGTTAGTGTAATGTCATGTATTGTGTTGGTGTAATGTTATGTATTGTGTTGGTGTAATGTCATGTATTGTGTTGTGTTGGTGTAATGTCATGCATTTTGTCGGTGTAATGCATTGTATTGTGTTTGTGTAATGTCATGTATTGTGTAGTGTTGGTGTGATGTAATGTATTGTGTTTGTGTAATGTCATGTATTGTGTAGTGTTAGTGTAATGTCATGTATTGTGTTGGTGTAATGCAATGTATTGTGTTTGTGTAATGTCATGTACTGTGTAGTGTTGGTGTGATGTAATTTATTGTGTTGGTGTAATGTCATGTACTGTGTTAGTGTAATGTCATGTATTGTGTTGGTGTAATGTAATGTATTGTGTTGGTGTAATGTCATGTATTGTGTTGGTGTAATGTATTGTGTTGGTGTAATGTCATGTATTGTGTTGGTGTGATGTAATGTATTGTGTTGATGTAATGTCATGTATTGTGTTGGTGTAATGTCACGTATTGTGTTGGTGTAATGTCATGTATTGTGTTATGTTGGAGTAATGTCATGCATTTTGTCGGTGTAATGTCATGTATTGTGTTTGTGTAATGTCATGTATTGTGTAGTGTTGGTGTGATGTAATGTATTGTGTTTGTGTAATGTCATGTATTGTGTAGTGTTAGTGTAATGTCATGTATTGTGTTGTGTTGGAGTAATGTCATGTATTTTGTTGGTGTAATGTTATATATTGTGTTAGTGTAATGTCATGTATTGTGTTGATGTAATGTCATGTATTGTGTTGGTGTAATGTAATGTATTGTGTTGATGTAATGTCATGCATTGTGTTGGTGTAATGCAATGTATTGTGTTATGTTGGAGTAATGTCATTCATTTTGTTGGTGTAATGTCATGTATTCTGTTAGAGTAATGTCATGTATTGTGTATGTGTAATGTCATGTATTGTGTTGGTGTAATGTAATGTATTGTATTTGTGTAATGCAATGTACTGTGTTGGTGTAATGCCATGTATTGTGTTGGTATAATGTCATGTATTGTGTTGGTGTAATGTCATGTATTGTGTTAGTGTAATGTCATGTAATGTGTTGGTGTAATGTCATGTATTGTGTTGGTGTAATGTCATGTGTAGTGCTGGTGTAATGTAATCTATTCTGTTGGTGTAATGTCATGTAGTGTTGGTGTAATGTCATGTATTGTGTTAGTGTAATGTCATGTATTGTGTTGGTGTAATGTTATGTATTGTGTTGGTGTAATGTCATGTATTGTGTTGATGTAATGTCATGTATTGTGTAGGTGTAATGTCATGTACTGTGTAGTGTTGGTGTGATGTATTGTGTTGGTGTAATGTCATGTATTGTGTTGGTGTAATGTCATGTATTGTGTTAGTGTAATGTCATGTATTGTGTTGGTGTAATGTCAAGTATTGTGTTAGTGTAATGTCATGTATTGTGTTGGTGTAATGTCATGTGTTGTGTTATGTTGGAGTAATGTCATGTATTTTGTTGGTGTAATGTCATGTATTGTGTTGGTGTAATGTCATGTATTTTGTTGGTGTAATGCAATGTATTGTGTTTGTGTAATGTCATGTATTGTGTAGTGTTGGTGTAATGTCATATATTGTGTTGGTGTAATGTCATGTATTGTGTTAGTTTAATGTCATGTATTGTGTTGGTGTAATGTCATGTGTTGTGTAGTGCTGGTGTAATGTAATCTATTCTGTTGGTGTATTGTCAGGTATAGTGTTGGTGTAATGTCATGTATTGTGTTAGTGTAATGTATTGTATTGTGTTGGTATAATGTCATGTATTGTGTTGGTGTAATGTCATGTATTGTGTTAGTGTAATGTCATGTAATGTGTTGGTGTAATGTCATGTATTGTGTTGGTGTAATGTCATGTGTAGTGCTGGTGTAATGTAATCTATTCTGTTGGTGTAATGTCATGTAGTGTTGGTGTAATGTCATGTATTTTGTTAGTGTAATGTCATGTATTGTGTTGGTGTAATGTTATGTATTGTGTTGGTGTAATGTCATGTATTGTGTTGATGTAATGTCATGTATTGTGTAGGTGTAATGTCATGTACTGTGTAGTGTTGGTGTGATGTATTGTGTTGGTGTAATGTCATGTATTATGTTGGTGTAATGTCATGTATTGTGTTAGTGTAATGTCATGTATTGTGTTGGTGTAATGTCAAGTATTGTGTTAGTGTAATGTCATGTATTGTGTTGGTGTAATGTCATGTGTTGTGTTATGTTGGAGTAATGTCATGTATTTTGTTGGTGTAATGTCATGTATTGTGTTGGTGTAATGTCATGTATTTTGTTGGTGTAATGCAATGTATTGTGTTTGTGTAATGTCATGTATTGTGTAGTGTTGGTGTAATGTCATATATTGTGTTGGTGTAATGTCATGTATTGTGTTAGTTTAATGTCATGTATTGTGTTGGTGTAATGTCATGTGTTGTGTAGTGCTGGTGTAATGTAATCTATTCTGTTGGTGTATTGTCAGGTATAGTGTTGGTGTAATGTCATGTATTGTGTTAGTGTAATGTATTGTATTGTGTTGGTGTAATGTCAAGTATTGTGTTAGTGCAATATCATGTATTGTGTTAGTGTAATGTCATGTATTGTGTTGGTGTAATGTCATGTATTGTGTTGGTGTGATGTAATGTATTGTGTTGATGTAATGTCATGTATTGTGTTGGTGTAATGTCATGTATATTGTTGTTGTAATGTCACGTATTGTGTTGGTGTAATGTCATGTATTGTGTTGTGTTGGAGTAATGTCATTAATTTTGTTGGTGTAATGCATTGTATTGTGTTGGTGTAATGTCATGTATTGTGTTGGTGTAACGTCATGTATTGTGTTAGTGTAATGTCATGTATATTGTTGTTGTAATGTCACGTATTGTGTTGGTGTAATGTCATGTATTGTGTTATGTTGGAGTAATGTCATTCATTTTGTTGGTGTAACGCATTGTATTGTGTTCGTAATGTCATGTATTGTGTAGTGTTGGTGTGATGTAATGTATTGTGTTTGTGTAATGTCATGTATTGTGTAGTGTTAGTGTAATGTCATGTATTGTGTTGTGTTGGAGTAATGTCATGTATTTTGTTGGTGTAATGTTATATATTGTGTTAGTGTAATGCCATGTATTGTGATGATGTAATGTCATGTATTGTGTTGGTGTAATGTCAAGTATTGTGTTGATGTAATGTCATGCATTGTGTTGGTGTAATGCAATGTATTGTGTTATGTTGGAGTAATGTCATTCATTTTGTTGGTGTAATGTCATGTATTCTGTTAGTGTAATGTCATGTATTGTGTTGGTGTAATGTCATGTATTGTGTTGGTGTAATGTAATGTATTGTGTTTGTGTAATGTAATGTACTGTGTTGGTGTAATGCCATGTATTGTGTTGGTGTAATGTCATGTATTGTGTTGGTGTAATGTCATGTATTGTGTTAGTGTAATGTCATGTATTGTGTTGGTGTAATGTCATGTATTGTGTTGGTGTAATGTCATGTGTAGTGCTGGTGTAATGTAATCTATTCTGTTGTGTAATGTCATGTATAGTGTTGGTGTAATGTCATGTACTGTGTTAGTGTAATGTCATGTATTGTGTTGGTGTAATGTTATGTATTGTGTTGGTGTAATGTCATGTATTGTGTTGTGTTGGTGTAATGTCATGTATTGTGTTGGTGTAATGCAATGTATTGTGTTGGTGTAATGTCATATATTGTGTTGGTTTAATGTCATGTATTGTGTTGGTGTAATGTCATGTATTGTGTTGGTGTAATGTCATTTATTATGTTGGTGTAATGTCATGTATTGTGTTGGTGAAATGTCATGTATTGTGTTGGTGTAATGTCATGTATTGTGTTGTGTTGGTTTAATGTCATGTATTGTGTTGGTGTAATGTAATGTATTGTGTTGGTGTAATGTCATATATTGTGTTGGTTTAATGTCATGTATTGTGTTGGTATAATGTCATGTATTGTGTTGGTGTAATGTCATGTATTGTGTTGTGTTGGAGTAATGTCATGTATTGTGTTGGTGAAATGTCATGTATTGTGTTGGTGTAATGTTATGTATTGTGTTTGCGTAATGTCATGTATTGTGTTGGTGTAATGTCATGTATTGCAAATATAAAGTATCAATATGAAATGTTTATCAAAATTTAACCTGTCTTGATAAAAGTCTAGTGATGCTTTTGTGTCAAAAGCAAGTCGTTACTCAAACACATTTCCAAAGCAGGTACAGTTAAACGTAAAAGTCATTTTAGAAATGGTTGAATGAATCTTGTTGATTTAGAATTTTGAATGTGTTGTATTGTATTGGATATTCTGTTTATTTAAATGTGTCTACTTGTGTTGGTGTAATGTCATGTATTGGGTTGGTGTAATGTCATGTATTGTGTTAGTGTAATGTAATTTATTGTGTTGGTGTAATGTCATGTGTTGTGTAATGCTGGTGTAATGTAATGTATTGTGTTGGTGTAATGTAATTTATTGTGTTGGTGTAATGTCAAGTATTGTGTTGGTGTAATATCATGTGTTGTGTAGTGCTGGTGTAATGTAATCTATTCTGTTGGTGTACTGTCATGTATTGTGTTAGTGTAATGTCATGTATTGTGTTGGTGTAATGTAATGTATTGTGTTGGTGTAATGTCATGTATTGTGTTGGTGTAATGTAATGTATTGTGTTGGTGTAATGTCATGTATTGTGTTGGTGTAATGTCATGTATTGTGTTGGTGTAATGTCATGTATTGTGTTGGTGTAATGTCATGTATTGTGTTGGTGTAATGTTATGTATTGTGTTTGCGTAATGTCATGTATTGTGTTGGTGTAATGTCATGTATTGCAAATATAAAGTATCAATATGAAATGTTTATCAAAATTTAACCTGTCTTGATAAAAGTCTAGTGATGCTTTTGTGTCAAAAGCAAGTCGTTACTCAAACACATTTCCAAAGCAGGTACAGTTAAACGTTTAAGTCCTTTTAGAAATGGTTGAATGAATCTTGTTGATTTGGAATTGTATTGTATTGGATATTCTGTTTATTTAAATGTGTCCACTTGTGTTGGTGTAATGTCATGTATTGTGTTGGTGTAATGTCATGTATTGTGTTAGTGTAATGTAATTTATTATGTTGGTGTAATGTCATGTGTTGTGTAGTGCTGGTGTAATGTAATCTATTTTGTTGGTGTAATGTAATGTATTGTGTTAGTGTAATGCCATGTATTGTGTTAGTGTAATGTCATGTATTGTGTTGGTGTAATGCAATGTATTGTGTTTGTGTAATGTCATGTACTGTGTAGTGTTGGTGTGATGTAATGTATTGTGTTGGTGTAATGTCATGTACTGTGTTAGTGTAATGTCATGTATTGTGTTGGTGTAATGTAATGTATTGTGTTGGTGTAATGTCATGTATTGTGTTGGTGTAATGTAATGTATTGTGTTGGTGTAATGTAATGTATTGTGTTGGTGTGATGTAATGTATTGTGTTGATGTAATGTCATGTATTGTGTTGGTGTAATGTCACGTATTGTGTTGGTGTAATGTCATGTATTGTGTTATGTTGAGTAATGTCATGCATTTTGTCGGTGTAATGCATTGTATTGTGTTTGTGTAATGTCATGTATTGTGTAGTGTTGGTGTGATGTAATGTATTGTGTTTGTGTAATGTCATGTATTGTGTAGTGTTAGTGTAATGTCATGTATTGTGTTGGTGTAATGCAATGTATTGTGTTTGTGTAATGTCATGTACTGTGTAGTGTTGGTGTGATGTAATTTATTGTGTTGGTGTAATGTCATGTACTGTGTTAGTGTAATGTCATGTATTGTGTTGGTGTAATGTAATGTATTGTGTTGGTGTAATGTCATGTATTGTGTTGGTGTAATGTAATGTATTGTGTTGGTGTAATGTCATGTATTGTGTTGGTGTGATGTAATGTATTGTGTTGATGTAATGTCATGTATTGTGTTGGTGTAATGTCACGTATTGTGTTGGTGTAATGTCATGTATTGTGTTATGTTGGAGTAATGTCATGCATTTTGTCGGTGTAATGTCATGTATTGTGTTTGTGTAATGTCATGTATTGTGTAGTGTTGGTGTGATGTAATGTATTGTGTTTGTGTAATGTCATGTATTGTGTAGTGTTAGTGTAATGTCATGTATTGTGTTGTGTTGGAGTAATGTCATGTATTTTGTTGGTGTAATGTTATATATTGTGTTAGTGTAATGTCATGTATTGTGTTGATGTAATGTCATGTATTGTGTTGGTGTAATGTAATGTATTGTGTTGATGTAATGTCATGCATTGTGTTGGTGTAATGCAATGTATTGTGTTATGTTGGAGTAATGTCATTCATTTTGTTGGTGTAATGTCATGTATTCTGTTAGAGTAATGTCATGTATTGTGTTGGTGTAATGTCATGTATTGTGTTGGTGTAATGTAATGTATTGTATTTGTGTAATGCAATGTACTGTGTTGGTGTAATGCCATGTATTGTGTTGGTATAATGTCATGTATTGTGTTGGTGTAATGTCATGTATTGTGTTAGTGTAATGTCATGTAATGTGTTGGTGTAATGTCATGTATTGTGTTGGTGTAATGTCATGTGTAGTGCTGGTGTAATGTAATCTATTCTGTTGGTGTAATGTCATGTAGTGTTGGTGTAATGTCATGTATTGTGTTAGTGTAATGTTATGTATTGTGTTGGTGTAATGTCATGTATTGTGTTGATGTAATGTCATGTATTGTGTAGGTGTAATGTCATGTACTGTGTAGTGTTGGTGTGATGTATTGTGTTGGTGTAATGTCATGTATTATGTTGGTGTAATGTCATGTATTGTGTTAGTGTAATGTCATGTATTGTGTTGGTGTAATGTTATGTATTGTGTTGGTGTAATGTCATGTATTGTGTTGATGTAATGTCATGTATTGTGTAGGTGTAATGTCATGTACTGTGTAGTGTTGGTGTGATGTATTGTGTTGGTGTAATGTCATGTATTATGTTGGTGTAATGTCATGTATTGTGTTAGTGTAATGTCATGTATTGTGTTGGTGTAATGTCAAGTATTGTGTTAGTGTAATGTCATGTATTGTGTTGGTGTAATGTCATGTGTTGTGTTAGTGTAATGTCATGTATTGTGTTGGTGTAATGTAATGTATTGTGTTGGTGTAATGTCATGTATTGTGTTGGTGTAATGTAATGTATTGTGTTGGTGTAATGTAATGTATTGTGTTGGTGTGATGTAATGTATTGTGTTGATGTAATGTCATGTATTGTGTTGGTGTAATGTCACGTATTGTGTTGGTGTAATGTCATGTATTGTGTTATGTTGGAGTAATGTCATGCATTTTGTCGGTGTAATGCATTGTATTGTGTTTGTGTAATGTCATGTACTGTGTAGTGTTGGTGTGATGTATTGTGTTGGTGTAATGTCATGTATTATGTTGGTGTAATGTCATGTATTGTGTTAGTGTAATGTCATGTATTGTGTTGGTGTAATGTCAAGTATTGTGTTAGTGTAATGTCATGTATTGTGTTGGTGTAATGTCATGTACTGTGTTAGTGTAATGTCATGTATTGTGTTGGTGTAATGTAATGTATTGTGTTGGTGTAATGTCATGTATTGTGTTGGTGTAATGTAATGTATTGTGTTGGTGTAATGTAATGTATTGTGTTGGTGTGATGTAATGTATTGTGTTGATGTAATGTCATGTATTGTGTTGGTGTAATGTCACGTATTGTGTTGGTGTAATGTCATGTATTGTGTTATGTTGAGTAATGTCATGCATTTTGTCGGTGTAATGCATTGTATTGTGTTTGTGTAATGTCATGTATTGTGTAGTGTTGGTGTGATGTAATGTATTGTGCTTGTGTAATGTCATGTATTGTGTAGTGTTAGTGTAATGTCATGTATTGTGTTGGTGTAATGCAATGTATTGTGTTTGTGTAATGTCATGTACTGTGTAGTGTTGGTGTGATGTAATGTATTGTGTTGGTGTAATGTCATGTACTGTGTTAGTGTAATGTCATGTATTGTGTTGGTGTAATGTAATGTATTGTGTTGGTGTAATGTCATGTATTGTGTTGGTGTAATGTAATGTATTGTGTTGGTGTAATGTCATGTATTGTGTTGGTGTGATGTAATGTATTGTGTTGATGTAATGTCATGTATTGTGTTGGTGTAATGTCACGTATTGTGTAGTGTTAGTGTAATGTCATGTATTGTGTTGTGTTGGAGTAATGTCATGTATTTTGTTGGTGTAATGTTATATATTGTGTTAGTGTAATGTCATGTATTGTGTTGATGTAATGTCATGTATTGTGTTGGTGTAATGTAATGTATTGTGTTGATGTAATGTCATGCATTGTGTTGGTGTAATGCAATGTATTGTGTTATGTTGGAGTAATGTCATTCATTTTGTTGGTGTAATGTCATGTATTCTGTTAGAGTAATGTCATGTATTGTGTTGGTGTAATGTCATGTATTGTGTTGGTGTAATGTAATGTATTGTATTTGTGTAATGCAATGTACTGTGTTAGTGTAATGCCATGTATTGTGTTAGTATAATGTCATGTATTGTGTTGGTGTAATGTCATGTATTGTGTTAGTGTAATGTCATGTAATGTGTTGGTGTAATGTCATGTATTGTGTTGGTGTAATGTCATGTGTAGTGCTGGTGTAATGTAATCTATTCTGTTGGTGTAATGTCATGTAGTGTTGGTGTAATGTCATGTATTGTGTTAGTGTAATGTCATGTATTGTGTTGGTGTAATGTTATGTATTGTGTTGGTGTAATGTCATGTATTGTGTTGATGTAATGTCATGTATTGTGTAGAGTGTAATGTCATGTACTGTGTAGTGTTGGTGTGATGTATTGTGTTGGTGTAATGTCATGTATTATGTTGGTGTAATGTCATGTATTGTGTTAGTGTAATGTCATGTATTGTGTTGGTGTAATGTCAAGTATTGTGTTAGTGTAATGTCATGTATTGTGTTGGTGTAATGTCATGTGTTGTGTTTTGTTGGAGTAATGTCATGTATTTTGTTGGTGTAATGTCATGTATTGTGTTGGTGTAATGTCATGTATTTTGTTGGTGTAATGCAATGTATTGTGTTTGTGTAATGTCATGTATTGTGTAGTGTTGGTGTAATGTCATATATTGTGTTGGTGTAATGTCATGTATTGTGTTAGTTTAATGTCATGTATTGTGTTGGTGTAATGTCATGTGTTGTGTAGTGCTGGTGTAATGTAATCTATTCTGTTGGTGTATTGTCAGGTATAGTGTTGGTGTAATGTCATGTATTGTGTTAGTGTAATGTATTGTATTGTGTTGGTGTAATGTCAAGTATTGTGTTAGTGCAATATCATGTATTGTGTTAGTGTAATGTCATGTATTGTGTTGGTGTAATGTCATGTATTGTGTTGGTGTGATGTAATGTATTGTGTTGATGTAATGTCATGTATTGTGTTGGTGTAATGTCATGTATATTGTTGTTGTAATGTCACGTATTGTGTTGGTGTAATGTCATGTATTGTGTTGTGTTGGAGTAATGTCATTAATTTTGTTGGTGTAATGCATTGTATTGTGTTGGTGTAATGTCATGTATTGTGTTGGTGTAACGTCATGTATTGTGTTAGTGTAATGTCATGTATATTGTTGTTGTAATGTCACGTATTGTGTTGGTGTAATGTCATGTATTGTGTTATGTTGGAGTAATGTCATTCATTTTGTTGGTGTAATGCATTGTATTGTGTTAAAGTGTAATGTCATGTATTGTGTAGTGTTGGTGTGATGTAATGTATTGTGTTTGTGTAATGTCATGTATTGTGTAGTGTTAGTGTAATGTCATGTATTGTGTTGTGTTGGAGTAATGTCATGTATTTTGTTGGTGTAATGTTATATATTGTGTTAGTGTAATGCCATGTATTGTGATGATGTAATGTCATGTATTGTGTTGGTGTAATGTCAAGTATTGTGTTGATGTAATGTCATGCATTGTGTTGGTGTAATGCAATGTATTGTGTTATGTTAGAGTAATGTCATTCATTTTGTTGGTGTAATGTCATGTATTCTGTTAGTGTAATGTCATGTATTGTGTTGGTGTAATGTCATGTATTGTGTTGGTGTAATGTAATGTATTGTGTTTGTCTAATGTAATGTACTGTGTTGGTGTAATGCCATGTATTGTGTTGGTGTAATGTCATGTATTGTGTTGGTGTAATGTCATGTATTGTGTTAGTGTAATGTCATGTATTGTGTTGGTGTAATGTCATGTATTGTGTTGGTGTAATGTCATGTGTAGTGCTGGTGTAATGTAATCTATTCTGTTGGTGTAATGTCATGTATAGTGTTGGTGTAATGTCATGTACTGTGTTAGTGTAATGTCATGTATTGTGTTGGTGTAATGTTATGTATTGTGTTGGTGTAATGTCATGTATTGTGTTGTGTTGGTGTAATGTCATGCATTTTGTCGGTGTAATGCATTGTATTGTGTTTGTGTAATGTCATGTATTGTGTAGTGTTGGTGTGATGTAATGTATTGTGTTTGTGTAATGTCATGTATTGTGTAGTGTTAGTGTAATGTCATGTATTGTGTTGGTGTAATGCAATGTATTGTGTTTGTGTAATGTCATGTACTGTGTAGTGTTGGTGTGATGTAATTTATTGTGTTGGTGTAATGTCATGTACTGTGTTAGTGTAATGTCATGTATTGTGTTAGTGTAATGTAATGTATTGTGTTGGTGTAATGTCATGTATTGTGTTGGTGTAATGTATTGTGTTGGTGTAATGTCATGTATTGTGTTGGTGTGATGTAATGTATTGTGTTGATGTAATGTCATGTATTGTGTTGGTGTAATGTCACGTATTGTGTTGGTGTAATGTCATGTATTGTGTTATGTTGGAGTAATGTCATGCATTTTGTCGGTGTAATGTCATGTATTGTGTTTGTGTAATGTCATGTATTGTGTAGTGTTGGTGTGATGTAATGTATTGTGTTTGTGTAATGTCATGTATTGTGTAGTGTTAGTGTAATGTCATGTATTGTGTTGTGTTGGAGTAATGTCATGTATTTTGTTGGTGTAATGTTATATATTGTGTTAGTGTAATGTCATGTATTGTGTTGATGTAATGTCATGTATTGTGTTGGTGTAATGTAATGTATTGTGTTGATGTAATGTCATGCATTGTGTTGGTGTAATGCAATGTATTGTGTTATGTTGGAGTAATGTCATTCATTTTGTTGGTGTAATGTCATGTATTCTGTTAGAGTAATGTCATGTATTGTGTTGGTGTAATGTCATGTATTGTGTTGGTGTAATGTAATGTATTGTATTTGTGTAATGCAATGTACTGTGTTGGTGTAATGCCATGTATTGTGTTGGTATAATGTCATGTATTGTGTTGGTGTAATGTCATGTATTGTGTTGGTGTAATGTCATGTGTAGTGCTGGTGTAATGTAATCTATTCTGTTGGTGTAATGTCATGTAGTGTTGGTGTAATGTCATGTATTGTGTTAGTGTAATGTCATGTATTGTGTTGGTGTAATGTTATGTATTGTGTTGGTGTAATGTCATGTATTGTGTTGATGTAATGTCATGTATTGTGTAGGTGTAATGTCATGTACTGTGTAGTGTTGGTGTGATGTATTGTGTTGGTGTAATGTCATGTATTATGTTGGTGTAATGTCATGTATTGTGTTAGTGTAATGTCATGTATTGTGTTGGTGTAATGTCAAGTATTGTGTTAGTGTAATGTCATGTATTGTGTTAGTGTAATGTCATGTGTTGTGTTATGTTGGAGTAATGTCATGTATTTTGTTGGTGTAATGTCATGTATTGTGTTGGTGTAATGTCATGTATTTTGTTGGTGTAATGCAATGTATTGTGTTTGTGTAATGTCATGTATTGTGTAGTGTTGGTGTAATGTCATATATTGTGTTGGTGTAATGTCATGTATTGTGTTAGTTTAATGTCATGTATTGTGTTGGTGTAATGTCATGTGTTGTGTAGTGCTGGTGTAATGTAATCTATTCTGTTGGTGTATTGTCAGGTATAGTGTTGGTGTAATGTCATGTATTGTGTTAGTGTAATGTATTGTATTGTGTTGGTGTAATGTCAAGTATTGTGTTAGTGCAATATCATGTATTGTGTTAGTGTAATGTCATGTATTGTGTTGGTGTAATGTCATGTATTGTGTTGGTGTGATGTAATGTATTATGTTGATGTAATGTCATGTATTGTGTTGGTGTAATGTCATGTATATTGTTGTTGTAATGTCACGTATTGTGTTGGTGTAATGTCATGTATTGTGTTGTGTTGGAGTAATGTCATTAATTTTGTTGGTGTAATGCATTGTATTGTGTTGGTGTAATGTCATGTATTGTGTTGGTGTAACGTCATGTATTGTGTTAGTGTAATGTCATGTATATTGTTGTTGTAATGTCACGTATTGTGTTGGTGTAATGTCATGTATTGTGTTATGTTGGAGTAATGTCATTCATTTTGTTGGTGTAATGCATTGTATTGTGTTCGTGTAATGTCATGTATTGTGTAGTGTTGGTGTGATGTAATGTATTGTGTTTGTGTAATGTCATGTATTGTGTAGTGTTAGTGTAATGTCATGTATTTTGTTGGTGTAATGTTATATATTGTGTTAGTGTAATGCCATGTATTGTGATGATGTAATGTCATGTATTGTGTTGGTGTAATGTCAAGTATTGTGTTGATGTAATGTCATGCATTGTGTTGGTGTAATGCAATGTATTGTGTTATGTTGGAGTAATGTCATTCATTTTGTTGGTGTAATGTCATGTATTCTGTTAGTGTAATGTCATGTATTGTGTTGGTGTAATGTCATGTATTGTGTTGGTGTAATGTAATGTATTGTGTTTGTGTAATGTAATGTACTGTGTTGGTGTAATGCCATGTATTGTGTTGGTGTAATGTCATGTATTGTGTTGGTGTAATGTCATGTATTGTGTTAGTGTAATGTCATGTATTGTGTTGGTGTAATGTCATGTATTGTGTTGGTGTAATGTCATGTGTAGTGCTGGTGTAATGTAATCTATTCTGTTGGTGTAATGTCATGTATAGTGTTGGTGTAATGTCATGTACTGTGTTAGTGTAATGTCATGTATTGTGTTGGTGTAATGTTATGTATTGTGTTGGTGTAATGTCATGTATTGTGTTGTGTTGGTGTAATGTCATGTATTGTGTTGGTGTAATGCAATGTATTGTGTTGGTGTAATGTCATATATTGTGTTGGTTTAATGTCATGTATTGTGTTGGTGTAATGTCATGTATTGTGTTGGTGTAATGTCATTTATTATGTTGGTGTAATGTCATGTATTGTGTTGGTGAAATGTCATGTATTGTGTTGGTGTAATGTCATGTAT
This sequence comes from Brachymystax lenok tsinlingensis, assembly GCA_030435695.1. Classification (NCBI taxonomy): domain Eukaryota; kingdom Metazoa; phylum Chordata; class Actinopteri; order Salmoniformes; family Salmonidae; genus Brachymystax; species Brachymystax lenok. Next base: position 21,619,088 of record CM059789.1, read on the forward strand.
TGTGTTGTGTTGGTTTAATGTCATGTATTGTGTTGGTGTAATGTAATGTATTGTGTTGGTGTAATGTCATATATTGTGTTGGTTTAATGTCATGTATTGTGTTGGTATAATGTCATGTATTGTGTTGGTGTAATGTCATGTATTGTGTTGTGTTGGAGTAATGTCATGTATTGTGTTGGTGAAATGTCATGTATTGTGTTGGTGTAATGTCATGTATTGTGTTGTGTTGGAGTAATGTCATGTATTTTGTTGGTGTAATGTCATGTATTGTGTTGGTGTAATGTCATGTATTGTGTTGTGTTGGAGTAATGTCATGTATTGTGCTGGTGAAATGTAATGTATTGTGTTGATGTAATGTCATGTATTGTGTTGGTGTAATGCAATGTATTGTGTTGGTGTAATGTCATATATTGTGTAGTGTTGGTGTAATGTAATGTGTAATGTAATGTTGGTGTCATGTCATATATTGTGTTGGTTTAATGTCATGTATTGTGTTGCTGTAATGTCATGGATTGTGTTGGTGTAATGTAATGTCATGTAATATAATACTGGGAAAATATTCTTCCCCAGTCTGTAGCTTATTCTTTAGATGTTTTTGGCTGCCGGTGAACCATGATGTCATGGATTGTGTTGTTTGTGTAAAAACAAGATTAGCTCTGAATTAAACTAAAGTTATTTACACTATGTAACCCACAAGGTTACTCTGTAGTTCAGTTAGTAGAACATGGTCCTCTGTAGTTCAGTTAGTAGAGCATGGTCCTCTGTAGTTCAGTTAGTAGAGCATGGTCCTCTCCTCACAAGGAGCCATCATTGGAAGGCACAAAGAGTTGCTTCGTGGTCTCATGGAAGGGTTCCAGACCTTGGTCGAACGCCATTCCCGCGGAGTACCAGGACCTCCGGGAGATGTTCAGTAAGGCCCAGGCCACTTTGCTGCTGCCGCACCGACCATATGACTGCGAGATTGACCTTTTCACAGGCACCACTCCGCTCTGGGGACAACTGTACTCCCTGTCAGGTCCGGAGACCAAGGCTAGCTGCTGGGTTCATCCATCTGCCTCCACTGCTGATGCAGGGTTCTTCTTTGTGGAGAAGGACAAAACCATGTGCCCGGGCCACGCCTCCCACCTGGTGTGGATACGGGAAGGGGACGAGTGGAAGACTGCCTTCAACGCGGCCAGCGGTCACTACGAGTATCTGGTCATGCCATTTGGCCTTCCCAACGCCCCTGCTGTGTTCCAGGCTCTGGTTAATGATGTTCTCCGCGACATGTTGAACCGGTTCGTCTTCATCTACCTCGACAACATCCTAGTCTTCTCCCGCTCCACCCAAGAACACGTGCTCCACATCCGACAGGTTCTCCAAATGTTTCCTGGAGAACCTGCTTTTGTAAAAGCAGAGAAGTGCAAATTCCATCGCTCCACCATCCCCTTTCTGGGTTACATCATCGCTGCAGAGAGTGTACATATGGAGAGCGATGGTGGACTGGCCAAGCCTACATCCAGAGTACAGCTGCAATGTTTCCTGGGAATTGCCAACTTTTATCAACACTTTATCCAGGGCTACAGCACCCTGGCTTCTCCCCTGTCTGCACTCACCTCTCCAAAGTTTTTGTTCACGTGGTCCCCAGCTGCTGACCGGGGTTTCCGGGATCTCAAACACCGCTTCACCACAGCTCCCATCTTGGTTCATCCTGACCCGTCCCGCCAGTTCGTGGTGGAGGCCGATGCTTCGGATGTCGGAGTAGGGGCTGTCCTGTCCCAGGGGTCTGTCCTGTCCCAAGTTACCTCCCTGCGCCTTTTCCCACCGCCTCAACACCACAGAGGAACTACGATGTGAGCTTCTCACAGTGAAGATGGTGTTGGAGGCACTGGCTGGAGGGGGTGGAACATCCCTTCATGGTGTGGACCAACCACAAAAACCTGAAATATCTCCACACCTCAATTCCAGGCAAGCTAGGTGGGCCCTACTGTTCACCCGGTTCAACTTCTCCCTCTCATACCGGCCGGGATCCAAGAATGTCAAGCCGGATGCGCTGTCACGTCGCTACAGCCCTGCGGCTACTACCCCGGAACCTGAGACCATCCTTCCCACCTCGTGCCTGGCGACGGCACTCAGCTGGGGAATAGGGAAGCAGGTTCGTGAGGTGCAGCGTTCCCAGCCAAACCGGATGTTCGCTCCTCGGTCCTGGAGTGGACCCACTCCTCCAGGCTTGCCTGCCACCTGGGCTCCCGTCGGACCCTGGCTTTTGTGCGACAACGCTTTTGGTGGCCTACCATGGTTCCTGACGTCTCCGCAGTTGTCGCTGCTTGCACAGTCTGTGCAGAGGACAAGACTCCTTGGTAAGCTCTGGCTGGTCTCCTCCAACCTCTGCCTGTCCCTCACCGTCCCTGGTCTCACATCTCCCTGGACTTCGTCACGGGTCTCCCCCCATCTGATGGCAACTCCATCAACCTGATCGTAGTGGATCGGTTTTCCAAAGCCGCCCACTTCATTCCTCTCCCCAAGCTACCCTCTGCTAAAGACATGGCCCAGCTCATGGTGCAGCACGTCTTCCGGATCCATGGACTGCCAGTAGACATGGTTTTCGACCGGGGTACTCAGTTCTCGTCCCGGTTCTGGAAGGCGTTCTGCACCCTCATTGGGCCGTCGGCCAGCCTGTCCTCCGGGTTCCACCCCCAGTCCAACGCCCAGTCAGAGCGAGCCAACCAGGACCTAGAAACTACTCTGCGCTCCCTGGTCTGGAGCCAGCAGCTTGTGTGGGTGTATCAGCCCCCGCTCTTCCCTGAGCAAGAAGAGGACGACATACCTTCGGCCCAGTTGTTTGTCCCCCGCTGTCGTTGTACCTGGAGGAGAGCCCGGTCAGCCCTCAAGACCACTTCCAGGTATCGACGACAAGCGGATCGCCACCGGTCCCCGGCTCCTCAGTATCGTCTCGGGCAGAATGGATGACTGTCCACCCGGGATCTGCCCCTCCGGATGGAATCCCGCAAACTCTCCCACTGATTTATTGGCCCTTTTCCCATCTCCAAAGTCATTAGCCCTTCTGCTGTTCGTCTTCTGCTGCCCCGTACCATCCGTATACAGCCCACCTTTCATGTGTCCAGAGTTAAACCCATGTTTCACAGCCCTTTGTCTCCTGTTTCCAGGCCCACTCCTGTTCCCCCATCTCATCGACAGTCAACTGGTGTACACGGTGAGGGGTCTCCTGAAGGTTCGACCTCGGGGAAGGGGGTTCCAGTACCTGGTTGACTAGGAGGGTTATGGCCTGGAGAAGAGGTGCTGGGTCCCCGCTAGGGACATCCTGGACCCAGACCTCATCGTGGATTTCCAACGCCGGCACCCCGGTCAAACAAGTATGCGCCCAGGTAGGACGCCAGGTGGTGCCCCTTTTGAGAGAGAGGTACTGTCACACCCTGATCTGTTTCACCTGTTTCACCTGTCTTTGTGCTTTTCCTTTGTGCTTGTCTCCACCCCCCTCCAGGTGTCGCCCATCTTCCCCATACCTGTGTTCTCTGTTTGTCTGTTGCCAGTTTGTTTTGTTTCGTGAAATCTACCAGCGTTTCGTTCCCCTGCTCCTGTCTGTTCTTTCTCCAGTTTTTTAGCTTGTGACCGTTTTTGACCATTCTGCCTGCCCTGACCCTGAGCCTGCCTGCCGTTCTATACCTTGCCCCACCTCACTGGATTATTGACCCCTGCCTGCTCTGACCCGGAGACTGTCTGCCGTTCTGGACGTTTTGCACCCTCTCTGGATTACTGACCTCTGCCTGCCTTTGACCTGTCGTTTGCTTGCCCCTGTACTAGAAATACACTTTTGTTTCTTCGACACTGTCTGCATCTGGGTCATACCTGAAATCTTATACCTATAACAAATGATAAAAACACTATTCCTTGTGTTTCGATGTAGCATATGCCAAACTTAATATTTTTTGGGGGGTACTTTCCTATAACAATAATTGTCCACCTCACGGTTCAGCTGTCGGAGATTTGAGCACTAAATGCATCAGGGCATTGCATGCATAGACCTATAGACGTAGGTGTCCACTGTATGATATTAATTTAAAAATATATATATAGACTATATGAAGGAAGAGAAGCTTAAGGCTAGCCCCAGAGAGATAGAGATATGCCGGCGGCATGCTACGACACCGACATGCATTACTTTATGTCAGATGGCGAATGCGTCTGCTATACAGACATAGACGTACAGAAGGAGGGTAATTTGTTAATTTTCAATCCAAATATTTATATCAAGATAAGCATTATATTAGATTATAGGAGCAACTCTGGAGGGCCTGAAACATTATTCCTCACCTTACGTTCAACTGTCTGAGTCAGTTTGAGCGCCGGTGCACACTGCCTTCATAGCATAGGCTTGCAGTAGCTAAAGCTTAATAATAGCCACACCAAACCTTCACAAAAGTTTTTCAACTTGATTAGCGTAATATGTGACCCGTTTCAGGAAGCTAGGCGTATGTTACAAGTCACTACTTCACAGGAGAGGCTTTTAAATGTATTTGTTTTTATCGAAATGTGTTTTTGGGGCAGAAATGCCTTCTGAAACACGGTAACTTTTATGTGCCTCAATAACAAACTTGTATTCCATCTGTAAATACAAATAATTCATTTTAATTATGAGCCTAGTTGGTTTAGCCATGGAAAAAGTCAGCAACCTTCCCGCTTGCCATGATTGTCTGAGATAATGGATGGGCTGGACATGCAGAGAGAAGTTCGGATTGGTCTGCCATGTAGCATGTTTCTGTCTATAACGTGAGCTGCTCAGTATGTGTAGATGATAATTTCTACCGCTGATGTTTTGAAAGATATAACATTAGCCATCAAGAACTACAAAGGTTTTGCTACTTTCCTCAACATTGTTGCCCTGATTTTAGCAGGTGCTATCGACAGATCAGTTGGAAAAAGTTGCGATGGGCTACTTTCTGCACACACCACGGTCAGTGTGAACCGGAGTGACTTGACACAATGCTGGCCAATGTATACGGGTAAGAGTCTAGCTACATTTTCAGTTATGTGTATGATCTATGTAGTACTATTATTCAAAGTCAGATTTTGATATAGGCCAAGGACTGGATAAAGTGAATTTTTACCCAGAGTTTTTCCTTATTGTAGGCTTCTACTTTTACCACTTTTAGTCTTGAAATCTTTGGTTGTTTACTACACTGCCAACTCTGTTTAGCACATGCCCTCACATGTGAATCCTTAAAGAGATGGGTGGGACTAAAGCTTACGAGGGTGTGAACGATGCTGAATGGGTGTAGACAAAGAAGAGCTCTTCAGTAGGTGTACCAAAAAAAATTCAAGGGCCATTTTCTCAAAAGTGAGGTTACAAGTTTATCAACTTTCAAAGCATAATTACTTTCCCATTGTTTCTCAACTGAAGTGTATGATATGTAAATTTTGATCTCTGAGTCTCTGCTTTTATCCAATGTAAAAAAAAAAAAACTTGGTTACATAGTACTGAATCAAGGTGGTAGGTCACATATCAAAAGTAAATGTTTCCCCTTAAACCACTCGACTGTTGCTTCAGCAGTATGCTTAGGGTCATTGCTGGAAGGTGAACCTCCGTCCCAATCTCAAATCTCTGGAAGACTGAAACAGGTTTCCCTCAAGATTTCCCTGTATTTAGCGCCATCCATCATTCCTTCAATTCTGACCAGTTTCCCAGGCCCTGCCGATTAAAAACATCCCCACAGCATGATGCTGCCACCACTATGCTTCACTGTGGGGATGGTGTTCTCAGGGTGATGAGAGGTGTTGGGTTTGCACCAGACATAGCGTTTTCCATGATGGCCAAAAAGCTCAATTTTAGTCTCATCTGACCAGAGTACCTTCTTCCATATGTTTGGGGAGTCTTCCACATGCCTTTTGGCAAACACCAAATGTGTTTGCTTATTTTTTTCTAGCCACTCTGTCATAAAGCCCAGCTCTGTGGAGTGTACGGCTTAAAGTGGTCCTATGGACAGATACTCAAATCTCCGCTGTGGAGCTTTGCAACTCCTTCAGGATTATCTTTGGTCTTTGTTGCCTCTGATTAATGCCCTCCTTGCCTGGTCTGTGAGTTTTGGTGTGCGGCCCTCTCTTGGCAGGTGTGTTGTGGTGCCCTATTCTTTAAAAAAATTTATAATGGATTTAATGGTGCTCTGTGGGATGTTCAAAGTTTTGGATATTTTTTATAACCCAACCCTGATCTGTACTTCTCCACAACTTTGTCCCTGACCTGTTTGGAGAGCTCCTTGGTCTTCATAGTACTGATTGCTTGGTGGATCCCCTTGCTTAGTGGGGTTGCAGACTCTGGGGCCTTTCAAGAACAGGTGTACATATACTGAGATGTGACTTCTGAAGGTAATTGGTTGGACCAGATCTTATTTAGGGGCTTCATAGCAAAGGGGGTGAATACATATGCACGCACCACTTTTCTGGTTTTTTTTTATATATATTTTTTAAACAAGTAATTTTTTTTATTTCACTTCACCAATTTGGACTATTTTGTGTATGTCCATTACATGAAATTCAAATAAAAATCAATTTAAATTACAGGCTGTAATGCAACAAAATAGCAAAAACGCCAAGGGGGGTGAATACTTTTGCAAGGCACTGTCTCAACAGAATGAAACAAAACACTTGTGAACTGGTTTAAACCTTCATAAAAGTTTTGAACAGGATATATTGCAGCAATTACCAACAAATAATTCAAGTGCCTACTATACCCAACAAATGACAGAAATAGGCTAATTATACTTATTTTACAACAGACCTACTTATAACCTATCTTAAACTAAATATAGAGCACACAATTAAAAAGACAGATCATATTTAATTTAGCCAATGAAAATGTCTCAATAGAATTTAACAAAACAGGTTTTGTTATTTAAAGATGAATAAATAGGCTTACAATAATAACAATGCTTTACAAAAAATATTATAAATAAATGTAAGTTCCAAAATGTCATCCTACCTGATTAGGGAGTTGCACAGTAGACTGCATTCTTCTCATCTTAGTCCACCACAATATTAAAACGTATTTTAAATTCCCCTTGTAGGCTTTTCACTATAGGCATGCTCTTTTTCCTCTAACTTTCATTTTTTTTCAATGAAAAAGGCCTCCATCTTCACAATCAACAGTAGCCTAAGCCAGGGCTCCTCTCTCGGTCTCTCTCTCCTTAGCAGCAGGCGCACATGCGCCCCAAGGCCTGAGATAGCTGCAGTAAGGGAAACCCTGGGGCATTTTCCCATCAAAGTTGTGTTTCCATCAAATTACTTGTTGCAGATAAAAGTCTGTGTATAAATACGTAGTGTACATAAAAATACTTTTTGAGGTTAAATTGTCATGTACCGAATAAAAAATACAAGTTAAATGGATTTCCATCACATTTTCAACTCTTGACGTACTGATGGTTTTGTCACAAAAACTGTTGCGTAGGTATAGTGAATGTGCCAACTCTGGTATTGTCACGTGCACTCTAGCCAACAGCTTGCAGATACAGTGCAGTTATACCCTACTACATGATGTGATTATTATTGACAAAAGTGCAAGATAATTTGTATTTGTCAAATGGCAGCCAAGCATTGATCATCACATCACCAGAACAAACCCCTAGATATAGGAGCATGTGTATGCTTACAGGAGACATTTGAAGTAGCCTAATCATATTAAAACATTGTGACTGGTTGTGTTTATACTACATATAAAAGTTAATACATTTAAACATTTATATTTAGGCTACATTGAAGCGTTCTAGGTGCATGAGGAATAGCCGCTAGGATTGGAGAGGAGGTAGAGCATGTGTTAAGCTTTCCTGAATAACTGGGCCTGCTGGGACAATATGTGGCCACATTATAGGACGACTTGGAAGAATGATGATGCGCAACAGACAGCGTATCTCAGTATTAGAAATAAAACTACAGCCAGACTGGCCTGCTACTGTGCCTTTTTAGACCTAATACATTGTCCAGAGTATACCCACAACTGATCCAAATCAAATTAAACATCCAAATAGCATGGCTTTTGCGCCGCTACTCAAATGACATTTTCACTGCACCCTAGAGTAGGCTAGAATGCAATTGTTCATTGCATTGTGGTGTTGTAGGCTGGTCTAGGTAGGATAATTGTATTGTCCCTAAACAAGATCAATAGGGGAGATTTTTTAGCTTTGTCTCATGCCTTCACTGTTCTTTCATGCACAATGATGCACCTGGTATCTCCGCTGTCTATCAGCTATTCCTATTTGTTCTTGTCCATTCATATAAAAAATGTATGCAGCTTGTAATATTTTTTATGTGCCTACTGCAGATCTGGAGAACAATCCACCTACCACTATTGTCACTATGAATGGTGGATGGAGGGCAGGATAGATAGTTAGACTGGTAGACTATACTGACCTGTGGAATAGTAAAAGTTAGTACAGGGAAAAGTGTAGTGCATAAGGCAAGTACCAAAACACCTTGACATAGGAAAAGGTGCATGCAAGCAGATTAGGAAATTTGGCTAGGATGGAAGACATATATAGTAAAATCTGCAAAAGAGCAAATGTAAACCTGGGGAAAAACGCACTACCCTCCCCTGTGCCCAATGAAAGAAAAACACTAAATTGCGATATGTCCCTTACGCTAGAGAAAGGAATGACAGTAGGTAGAAAGTGAGCTACTGAACAGAGGACAGTTGCTAAAGCAGGTGTATTGTAGGTAGTGTAGTCTTACTGTATCTCTTTGGTCCATCCTCCAGGCAGAAGGAGAGGGTCAGGGTGGCATCCTCCTCAAAGAACTCTGTGGCAAATGCATCCCACCACAGACTGTCACTCTCCTGAAAGAGAGAGAGAGAAGAAAGTTGATCAATAATTCAAATAGTTCTAATATTATCATATCATTTGCTTTGTTGCACAGAACATATTTTATGGAAACAACAGATTCTATACTATCTATGTATTCTATTTTCTCCATGATAAGTACATCACGCATCAACCCAGGACATCCACCACTGTACACAACATCATGATATTGAAATCACTTCGCTATCACTAACAGGCAAAACGTTGTACCCTTTCACCTGCCACTCCGGGGAACATGACACCATCATTTACCAGATAATGTACCGTAACCGCGGACGACCCCATGTGACGAGCGATGATGATTTCACCCGACATGTTAGGACAGATCGAGAGGCTTTCATTCGTTGTTCCACTGAGGGATCGCTAGGCCCTTCCAGATTTTTACAATTATCCATGTCAATGTCACCTAGCGTCAAGTCCAATATGTGCTGACCCCAAGGACCTCAAAGGAACAAAGGAACTCAATGTGCTTCATATCTGCAGGTCTGGAGGTGTGTGTGCGTGTATATATGCGTGTATATATGTGTGTGTGTGTGTGTGTGTGTGTGTGTGTGTGTGTGTGTGTGTGTGTGTGTGTGTGTGTGTGTGTGTGTGTGTGTGTGTGTGTGTGTGTGTGATATAGGGAGGAGAGGGAGGGGAAAGAGAGGATTGAGGGAGAGTTGGAGGGACGGGATAGAACTTCTGCAGTTCATTTTGAAGGTGAATCAATATGTGATTATGACCTGGGAATAGAGCGTCCGCTGGTCAAGTAGCATCAACATCCCTGGGTCATAGATTGGTGATAAACCTAGGGATAGGCCTATGATACCTTAACGGCTGGGATTCAATCAATTACAGATTTAGGTAAACTGCACTGCTGTATCGGAGATGTTAACTTGGGGATCGGTGGAACGCTAGAGGTCCACTCACGACAACATCCGGTGAAATTGCAGAGCGCGAAATTCAAAAATCATAATATTAAACATTCATGAAAATAAAAGATTTACAATAGGCTTTACGGCAAAAGCATAGCATTTGATTGTCTGAGAACAGCGCCCCACATACATCCCGCATACACATATTTTTCAAACAAGCACAGGTGTCACAAAAAAACGATAAAATTGAAGACAGAATGTAGTATGTTCAATAACGAAGAGCGCGCCCTCTTTCACACGCGCCACAAGACTACAGTCCTTTTGCGAGACAACTTGGATAAACTACAACTACTTGTTCATTTAAAAAAAAACAAGCCTGAAACCTTGTATAAAGACTGTTGACATCCAGGTACTGCAATCTGGGCGCTATTTGGTTGGAAATTCAATAGGCCAACATAGGAATGGACAGGGAGCTAAAAAACAAATTATAATCAGGATAGATTTTCCTCTGGTTTTCACCTGTCATATCAGTTCTATTATACTCACAGACATTATTTTACCAGTTTTAGAAACTTCAAAGTGTTTTCTATCAAATACAACCAATTGTGTACATATCCTAAATTCTGGGCATGAGTAACAGGCAGTTTACTTTGGGCACATCAGACTATCCGAACTTCCGAACACTGACCCCTAGCCCTAAGTAGTTTTAACAATGTTGTAACCAACACACGCTAATCCGATTCTCATTGGATATTGGATACATACTAGAAGTGCGGTTTCCCCCTATGAAAAATTATACACTCTCATCTGTCCATTTCTGCACAGTCACATATTTGTTATTTTTGCTGCATCACCACTACCCAAATTTAGAGCAAGCAAACTATGATTCTTAATTCTGACCCAGATACGCCAACTGCTGCACCATCATTGCATTCTATTAGCACACTGGGAATAGTGATTATTGACTCAACAGGAGACCCTGTGTGGTGTGTGTAATCAGGCTAGTGCCAGGCAACTGTCAGCGGATGGAGTCTCCCAGGGGACAGGAGGACAGGGTGGTATGGTGGTGGGATAGGGGGCATGGATGCCTAGCACAGCAGGATTCCACTAGAGCAGTGGTTACTAAACTTTTTATAGTCCCGTACCCCTTCAAACATTCAACCTCCAGCTGCGTACTCCCTCTAGTACCAGGGTCAGCGCACTCTCATATGTAGTTTTTTGCCATCATTGTAAGCCTGCCACACACACACTATACGATACATTTATTAAACATAAGAATGAGTGTGAGTTTTTGACACAAACCGGCTTGTGGGAAGTGACAAAGAGCTCTTATAGGACCGGGGCACAAATAATAACATAATAATAATCAATAATTTTGCTCTTTATTTAGCCATCTTACATAGAAAACTTTATTTGTTCATCAAAAATTGTGAATAACTCACCACAGGTTAATGAGAAGGGTGTGCTTGAAAGGATGCACATAACTCTGCAATGTTGGGTTGTATTGGAGTCTTAAGTCTTAAATCATTTTTCAGACAGTCTGTGCCTGTATTTAGTTTCATGCTAGTGAGGGCCGAGAATCCACTCTCAACATAGGTGCGTGCTTACAAAGGGAATCAGTGTCTTAACAGCACAATTTGCCAAGGCAGGATACTCTTGAGCGCAGCCCAATCCAGAAATTTGGCAGTGGCTTTTGATTAAATAACATTTTCACAGAACCGCTTGTTGCAATTTCGATGAGGCTCTCTTGTTCAGATATTGGTAAGTGGACTGGAGGCAGGGCATGAAAGGGATAACGAATCCAGTTGTTTGTGCCATCCGTTTTGGGAAAGTACCTGCGTAATTGTCCAGTCAACTCACTCAGGTGCTTCGATATATCACATTTGACATTGTCTGTAAGCTTCAGTTCATTTGCACACAAAAAAATCATACAATGACAGAAAGACCTGTGTGTTGTCTTCTTAATCATAGCCTCAATTTTGTCCCGCACGTTGAATACAGTTGCGGAGAGTCCCTGTAATCCTATATTCAGATCATTCAGGCTATAAAAAACATCACCCAAATAGGCCAGTCATGTGAGAAACTCGTCATCTTGCAAGCGGTAAGACAAATGAAAATGATGGTCAGTAAAGAAAACTTTAAGCTCGTCTCTCAATAAAAAAAACGTGTCAATACTTTGCCCCTTGATAACCAGTGCACTTCTGTATGTTGAAAAAGTGTTACATGGTCACTGCCCATATCATTGCATAGTGCAGAAAATACACCAGAGTTCAGGGGCATTGCTTTAACAAAGTTAATAATTTTCACTGTAGTGTCTAAAACGTCTTTCAAGCTGTCAGGCATTCCTTTGGCAGCAAGAGCCTCTCGGTAGATGCTGCAGTGTACCCAAGTGGCGTCGGGAGCAACTGCTTGCACGCGCGTTACCACTCCACTATGTCTCCCTGTCATGGTTTTTGCGCCATCAGTACAGAAACCAACACATCTGGACCACCAAAGTCCATTCGATGTCACAAAGCTGTCCAGTACTTACAAAATATCCTCTCCTGTTGTCCTGGTTTCCAGTGGTTTGCAGAAGAGGATGTCTTCCTTAATTGACCCCCCATAAACGTAACAGACATATACCAGGAGCTGTGCCAGGCCCGTCATGTCTGTTGACTCATCCAGCTGTAACGCATAGAATTCACTGGCTTGTATGCAAAGCAGTAATTGTTTCAAAACATCTCCTGCCGTGTCATTGATGCGTCGTGAAAGAGTGTTGTTTGATGAAGACATTGTCTGTATAGTTTTTTTGGCCTTTTCCGCCAGCAGTGTCCCAGCCATATCCACGGCAGCAGAAAGAATTAAGTACTCCACAATAATACGTGGCTTGCCTGTCCTAGCCACTTGGTAGCTCACCCTATAAGACACTTCTAGACCCTTCTTATTAATGGTACCTGTTGGTTCTATACATGTCTTACTACTCGAAAGTTGTCTTAATTCTCGCTCAAAAAACTCCTGTGGCTTATTTTTTAAATGGAAATGTTTTGTTTCTAAATGTCTGCGCAAGAGTGAAGGTTTCATCGAGTTGTGAGATAGTACTTTTGCACATATAACACACTGTGGCTGAGGAAAGGCACTACTCCCAATATAAATGAACCACAAATCAATGTAGTTCTCATCATATTTGCACCTCTTCGATGGTCCAACGTCTGTTGTTCGGTGAGGGGGCAGAAGTTCTTCGGCTGCATCAGATTCAGACAGGAAAAGGGCAACCAGGGAAGAACAAACACCATTGTAAACACAACCCATATTTATGTTTATTTATTTTACCTTTTGTACTTTAATGATTTACACATAATATGACATCTGAAATGTCTTTATCTTTTGCAACTTTTGTGAGTGTAATGTTTACTGTAAAAAAAAATAATTGTTTATTATCTATTTCACTTGCTTTGGCAATGTAAACATATAATTTTTTATTTAAAGAGGCAAGTCAGTTAAGAACAAATTATTATTTACAATGACAGCCTACCGGGGAACAGTGGGTTAACTGCCTTGTTCTGGGGCACAACAACCTTCAGCAACCTTTCGGTTACTGGCCCAACACTCTAACCGCTAGGCTACCTGCCTAGTGGCAGGTAGGCACTAGGCCAATAAAGCCCTTCAATTGAGTTGAATTGAATTGAGAGAGAGAGAGAAAGAGAGCGATAGAGAGAGAAATTGCATGGCTGTCTAAAGCTTTGTGCATCTCTTTTCGGTGTATGTGAGTACTTGCACGCGTGTGTGTGTGTGAGACTGATTCTGATTAGTCACACTCAGCAGGCTGAATGACCTCAGAAGATAATCCTATCCTGTGAGGGGCCTTCAGGGAGTGAGAGTAGAACCAGGGTCAACAAGGCACTATCTCCCTGCCCCTCTCGTTCTCTCACACACACCCTCTCTCTTTTTCTCTCATTCACGCTCTCCCCCTCTCTCTCAATTTAACTCAAGGGCTTTATTGGCATGGGGAACATATGTTAACATTGCCAAAGCAAGTGAAGTAGATAATAAACAAAAGTGAAATAAACAATAAAACAGTAAACATTACACTCACAGAAGTTCCAAAATAATAATGTCTATATACAGTGTTGTAACGATGTGCAAATAGTACAAAAGGGAAAATAAATAAACATAAATATGGATTGTATTTACAATGGTGTTTGTTCTTCACTGGTTTCCCTTTTCTTATGGCAACAGGTCACAAATCTTGCTGCTGTGATGGCACACTGTGGTATTTCACCCAGTAGTTATGGGAGTTTATCAAAATTGGGTTTGTCTTCGAATTCTTGTGGATCTGTGTAATCTGAGGGTTAAATGTGTCTCTAATATGGTCATACGTTTGGCAGGAGGTTAGGAAGTGCAGCTCAGTGTCCACCTCATTTTGTGGACAGTGTGCACATAGCCTGTCTTCTCTTGAGGGCCAGGTCTGCCTACAGCGGCCTTTCTCAATAGCAAGGCTATGCTCACTGAGTCGGTACATAGTCAAAGCTTTCCTTAAGTTTGGATCAGTCACAGTGGTCAGGTATTCTGCCACCGTGTACTCTCTGTTTAGGGCCAAATAGCATTCTAGTTTGCTCAGTTTTTTTGTTAATTCTTTCCAATGTGTCAAGTAATTATCCTTTTGTTTTCTCATGATTTGGTTGGGTCTAATTGTGTTGCTGTCCTGGGGCTCTGTAGGGTCTTTTTGTGTTTGTGAACATAGCCACAGGACCAGCTTGCTTAGAGGACTCTTCTCCAGGTTCATCTCTCTGTAGGTGATGGCTTTCTTATGGAATCGCTTCCTTTTAGGTGGTTGCAGAATTTAACGGGTCTTTTCTGGATTTTGATAATTAGCGGGTTTCAGCCTAATTCTGCTCTGTATGCATAATTTGATGTTTTACGTTGTTCACAGAGGATATTTTTGCAGAGTCTCAATTTGTGAATTCATTTTGTGAATTCTTAGTGGGTGAGCAGACCCTAGACCTGACAAACATAAAGGGCATTGGGTTCTATAACTGATTCAAATCTCTTTCCCTCTCTCTCTCTCTCTCTCTCTCTCTCTCTCTCTCTCTCTCTCTCTCTCTCTCTCTCTCTCTCTCTCTCTCTCTCAATACAAGCCTCTCCATTCAATAACACTTTCAGTATGGTCGGCTGCTTTAATTTGAACTTCATTGCCATTCAACAGCATTTATGGTCTTTGTGGTGTAAAGGCCTAAACATTGTATCACATTTCTATATAGATATAGACAGAAGGTAAATACTGTGTTTGTATTAAAATGAACAAGGAGTAGAAACCATACAGAATGATGTTTTCATCTAGTGTGTCGATTAAAGACATTTCTTAATCCAAGTATACATAACCTTTTCCTTTTGTCAAATAACAGGTCAGGGAATTGTATAAGTGTCTGATGTCCTATTCCATGCAAACTGGTGGATACATCCCTTCAACATCCCCTTCTTAAGATCCTGTTACTTTACAGAATGGAGTTCTATGTTGGTGAGTCAGTTTCGACTCAATATGTTCCATTCAGGAGGTCCATTGGCATTTTGCTCTGACATTCAACCATACAAACACGGCCTCTGTTTCAAGAAAGAGCAGAGTTGAGAAGGAGATACAGAGCAGTGGTCTATCTTTGGTTCCATGGGCTGACGCTTACATCCCAGTAAGTATGTGCATGGCAGTGTTTCCCCTAGTTTCAAATCAAATCAAATTGTATTGGTCACATACACATGGTTAGCAGATGTTAATGCGAGTGTAGCGAAATGCTTGTTTGATTTCCAGGCAGGGCGAAAAGGCCCCTAAAGTAACATATAGGCCTTCTGGTATAAAAAAATTCAAAAGTAGCCTTTTCCTAAAGATATATTGAATTGCAATTCATGTGTGTATTGGTGTAAAAAACATACACTATGTTAAGCAGATTGTGTTTTACTGAATACTGTAGTTCTGAACTCTATCCAGTCAGGTCAACTGCATGTAGGCAAATAAAACAAATCCCAAACCAAACCAATTCTATATGAAACAACACTTGACAACTCTGCCACACACCCCTCTATCTTTAACACCTCTTCTAAATCGACCTATCCCACACAACAGCTGTCCAGACCAGCCTCACTACCCTACCTCCTTTTCCTCCTCCATGCATCACTGGACTGGAAACTCTCCACACACTGGACCAGAAACTCTCCACACACTGGCCCGGAGGGAAACTCTCCACACACTGGTGTCATGCCTTCATTTACGCTACCTGACGATCGGACTACCTTACTAGCTGGCTACCTAACTAACTGACTACCTGAATAGCTGACTACCTGACTAGTGGACTACCTGACTACCTGAATAGCTGACTACCTAACCATCTGACTAGCTGACAACCTGACTACCTAACTAGCTGACTACATGAATACCTGACTAGCTGAATAGCTGACTAGCTGACTACCTGTCTACCTGACTATGTGACTGACTACCTGACAAGCTGACTAGCTGACTACCTGACTAGCGGACTACGTAACTAGCTGACTGCCTGACTACCTGAGTAGCTGACTATCCGACTATCTGAATACCTGACTAGCTGAATACCTGAATAGCGAACTACCTGACTACCTGACATCCTGACTACCTGACTAGAGAACTACCTGAAAACCTGACTACCTGGTTAGCTGACTAACTGACTACCTCACTAGCTGGCTGCCTGACAAGCCAGTGGAGCTTCACTAGCTGATGTCAACCACCACAAATCAGTGGCACGCTGCAGGGACCTCAGGTGAACTAACATAGCTGTCACTGCCAGCCGATAAAGCCCTATTGATTTGAACAGATCGTTCACGTAGAGAGAGATGTATCAATGTGTCAATGGTAGAGGGATGGGAAGTGTGTGTGTGTCTGTGTAGGAAAGACTGTGTGTGTTCGTAGTGACGATAGATCTATGGGCTAGCTAAAGGATTAGTGGGACACCATAGTGAGGATAGATCTATGGGCTAGCTAAAGGAGAATTGGGATACCATAGTGAGGATAGAAATATGGGCTAGCTAAAGGATTAGTTGGACACTATAGTGATGATAGATCTATGGGCTAGGTATTTTTATTTTTATTTAACCTTTAACCTATTTAACCAGGTAGGCTAGTTGAGAACATCTCATTTACAACTGCGACCTGGTAAAGGTAAAGGATTAGTGGGACACCATAGTGAGGATAGATCTATGGGCTAGCTAATGGATAGCGAGGAAAGATCTATTGGCTGGCTAAAGGATAAGTGGGAAACCATAACGAGGATAAATCTATGGGCAAGCTAAAGGATTAGTGGGATACCAAAGCGAGAATAGATATATGGACTAGCTAAAGGATTAGTGTGACACAATAGTTATTATAGATATATGGGCTAGCTAAAGGATAAGTGGGACACCATAGTGAGGATAGATCTATGGGCTAGCTAAAGGATCGTGTGGATAACATAGTGAGGATAGATATTTTGGCTAGCTAAAGGATTAGTTGGACACTATATTGATGCTAGATCTATGGGCTAGCTAAATGACTAGTGGGACACCATAGTGAAGATAGAGCTATGGGCAAGCGAAAGGATTAGTGGGACACCATAGTGATGATAGATCTAAGGGATAGCTAAAGGATTAGAGGGACACCATAGCAAGGAAAGCTCTATGGGCTAGCTAAATGATTGTGTGGATAGATCTATGGGCTAGCTAAAGGATTAGTGTGACACTATAGTTGTTTTAGATATATGGGCTAGCAAAAGAATTAGAGGGACCCCAAAGTGAGGATAGATCTATGGGCTAGCTAAAGGATCGTGTGTATAGATCTATGGGCTAGCTAAAGGATAAGTGGGACACGATAGTGAGGATAGATCTATGGACGAGCTAAAGGATTAGTGGAATAACATAGTGAGGATAGATCTATGGGCTAGCTAAAGGATTAGTGGGACACCATAGTGAGGATAGATCTATGGACGAGCTAAATAATTAGTTGGACACTATAGTGATGCTAGATCTATGGGCTAGCTAAAGAATTTGTGGGACACCATAGTGAGGATAGATATATGGGCTAGCTAAAGGATCAGTTCGATCGATGATAGATATATACCACTAATCTTAAGGATTAGTGTTACACCAAAGTGAGGATAGATCTATGGGCTAGCTAAACGATTAGTGGAGAAACATAGTGAGGATAGATATATGGGCTAGCTAAAGGATTAGTGGGACACCATAGTGAGGATAGATCTATGGACGAGCTAAAGAATTAGTTGGACACTATAGTGATGCTAGATCTATGGGCTAGCTAAAGGATTAGTGGGATACCATAGTGAGGATAGATATTCGGGCGAGCTAATGGATTAGTTGGACACTATAGTGATGCTAGATCTATGGGCTAGCTAAAGAATTTGTGGGACACCATAGTGAGAAAAGATATATGGGCTAGCTAAAGGATTAGTGGGATACCATAGTGTGGATAGATATTTGGGTTAGCCAAAGTATTAGTGGGACACCAGAGTGAGGATAGATCTATGGGCTAGCTCAATTATTAGGGCAACACCAAAGTGAGGATAGGTCTATGGGCTAGCTAAAGGATTAGTGGGAAACCAAAGTGAGGACAGATCTATGGGCTAGCTAAAGGATAGTGAAGATAGATCTATGGGCTAGCTAAAGGATTAGTGGGACACCATAGTGATGATAGATCTATGGGCTAGCTAAAGGATTAGTTGGACACTATAGTTATTTTAGATATATGGGATAGCTAAAGGATTAGAGGGACACCATAGCGAGGAAATATCTATGGGCTAGCTAAATTATCATGTGGATAGATCTATGGGCTAGCTAAAGGATTAGTTGGACGCTATAGTTATTTTAGATATATGGGATAGCTAAACAATTAGTGGGACACCATAGTGAGGATAGATCTATGGGCTAGCTAAAGGATTAGTGGGACACTATAGTGAGGATAGATCTATGGACTAGCTAAAGGATTAGTATGACACTATAGTTATTATAGATCTATGGACTTGCTAAAGGATTAGTGGGACACCATAGTGAGAATAAATCTATGGACTAGCTAAAGGATTAGTGGGATACCATAGTGAGGATAGATATATGGGCTAGCTAAAGGATCAGTTTGATCGATGATAGATATATGGGCTATTTTAAGGATTAGTGGTACACCAAAGTGAGGATTCGTCTATGGGCTAGCTATATGATAAAGAGGATAGATCTATGGGCTAGCTAAAGGATTACTGGGACACAATAGTGAGGATAGATTTATGGGCTAGCTAAAGGATTAGTGGGATACCATAGTGAGGATAGATATTTGGGTTAGCCAAAGGATTAGTGGGACACCAGAGTGAGGATAGATCTATGGGCTAGCTAAAGGATTAGTGGGACACCATAGTGAGGATAGATCTATGGGCTAGCTAAAGGATTAGTGGGACACCATAGTGAGGATAGGTCTATGGGCTAGCTAAAGGATTAGTGGGAAATGTTGGGTTTGAGAATATGTTTCTTTGCTAATTGTTAGGTTTGAGAATATGTTTCTTTGCTACACAGGAATATGTTTGAGCTAAGGCTGATAAGTTGTGGAACAATACAGTGGATTGTAAACACCTGGTGTCTGACTGGCTAAGGGGCTGTGTTTAACCTTGGGAGATAACAGTATGTTGAGCTAGGAACACATGAATAGAAAGATGTTGAGACCAACAGGACTGAGCCTGTGGCCTCAGTAACCCCGGACAACAAGCGCCAAGAGGCTGGGACCAGCCTGTGCGCCTACTATTGGCTGGGCAAGTCTAAACCACGCCCAGCCACTGTTCTGATAGGCCCATCCCGAGGTGGGAACTAACTCTGTCAGAACTTACTTATACCAATACATTTAGCAGAAAGGGCAGTTCTCTGTTAACCCTGCGTGGTACTACATTGAACCCGTATATACGAAGATTGCATTTACCATTTATTGCTTGAGTGAATAAAAATAATTAGAACTTACTTGGTGACTCTGTGTCACCTTTTGTCCTGATACCAGATTTGATTTTCGCAACCCTAACAGAAACCAAAGCGAGGACAGATCTATGGGCTAGCTAAAGGATAGTGAGGATAGATCTATGGTCTAGCAAAATGATTAGTGGGACACCATAGTGAGAATAGATCTATGGGTTGGCTAAAGGAGTATTGGGATACCAAAGTGAGGATAGATATATGGGCTAGCTAAAGGATTAGTGGGATAACATAGTGAGAATAGATAGATGGACTAGCTAAAGGATTAGTTGGACACAATAGTGATGATAGATCTAGAGGCTTGCAAAAGGATTAGTGGGACACCATAGTGAGGAAAGATCTATGGGCTAGCTAAAGGATAAGTGGGACACCATAACGAGGATAGATCTATGGGCTAGCTAAATAATAATTGGGATACCATAGTGAGGATAGATAAATGGGCTAGCTAAAGGATTAGTTGGGCACTATAGTAATGATAGATCTATGGGCTAGCTAAAGGATTAGTGGGACACCATAGTGATGATAGATCTATGGGCTAGCTAAATGATTAGTTGGACACTATAGTTAACATAGATATTTGGGCTAGCTAAAGGATTAGTGGGATAACATAGTGAGAATAGATATATGGACTAGCTAAAGGATTAGTTGGACACAATAGTGATGATAGATCTAGAGGCTTGCAAAAGGATTAGTGGGACACCATAGTGAGGAAAGATCTATGGGCTAGCTAAAGGATAAGTGGGACACCATAACGAGGATAGATCTATGGGCTAGCTAAATAATAATTGGGATACCATAGTGAGGATAGATAAATGGGCTAGCTAAAGGATTAGTTGGGCACTATAGTAATGATAGATCTATGGGCTAGCTAAAGGATTAGTGGGACACCATAGTGATGATAGATCTATGGGCTAGCTAAATGATTAGTTGGACACTATAGTTAACATAGATATTTGGGCTAGCTAAAGGATTAGAGGGACGCCAAAGTGAGGATAGATCTATGGGCTAGCTAAAGCATCGTGTGAATAGATCTATGGACGAGCTATAGGATTAGCGGGATACCATAGTGAGGATAGATATTTGGGCTAGCTAAAGGATTAGTTGGACACTATAGTG
Source organism: Brachymystax lenok tsinlingensis (assembly GCA_030435695.1). Taxonomy (NCBI): domain Eukaryota; kingdom Metazoa; phylum Chordata; class Actinopteri; order Salmoniformes; family Salmonidae; genus Brachymystax; species Brachymystax lenok. The sequence goes on from CM059789.1 coordinate 21,639,888, forward strand.
ATGATAGATCTACGGGCTAGCTCAATTATTAGTAGGACACCATAGTGAGGATAGATCTATGGGCTAGCTAAAGGATTAGTGGGACACCATAGAGGATAGAATTATGGGTTAGCTAAAGGATAGTGAGGATAGATCTATGGGCTAGCGAAATTATTAGTGGGACACCATAGTGAGGATAGATCTATGGGCTAGCTAAAGGATTGGTTGGACACCATAGTGAGGATAGATCTATGGGCTAGCTAAAGCATCGTGTGAATAGATCTATGGGCTAGCTAAAGGATTAGTGGGACACCATTGTGAGGATTGTCACTAATAACAACAGACCTGGGGATTTTATTAATACACACTTGGATGCCACACACACACACACACACACACACAAACACGTATTGCTTTTGGCAAACTCTCCATGAAGTGAAGCACAATGTCAGTACATTTCAATCTGAAACTATAGTATTCCTTTAGTTAAGGGGTATTTTCTCCTTTTTCTGTTGTATGAGAGAGTGGGCACCATAGTGAGTGGTTGTCTGGGGTCTAACCTTGGATAATTAACCTCTGCAATCCCATTCAAATAGTGAATGGATCAGACCCTGCCTGTTTCACTATGAGAATTATACTTTAGAAGGCCTTGGGAATACGAAGCATAATGGCTTAAAGGGCAAAACCACCACTTGTCAACCTAATTTTCATTATCTCCAGCCCAGTGTCTAAATACATGAAAACAGTGCATTTCTACGTGTTGTAGAAAAAAAAGTTTAGATATTTAAAAAAAACTGTGATTTTCAAATACTATGAGATTTGCGGTGACATGGGGGGTAAGAAAATACCTTCCCTCTGGCTAGAAAATCGTTGCAGGTTTTAAAAATCACTGTTTTTCTTACTTTTAATCAGCTCTGATGTCAAAGAGAAGTATTTTTAGGACCTTTCTTCTTATCTTTCTAACCACAGATAATGGAACCACGCTGTTTTCACATATGTAGACACTGGTTTGTTGCTGGAGATGATGAAGGAGGTTGAAAAGTGGCGGAATTTCTCTTTAAACGTGTGAAAAACATGGTGGTGATGCATAGAGACATTTTCAAGGTTGTGTGTACTTAATTACTTTAATTATCCAAACTATACAAAGAATGGTGCATTATAGTGTACATGAATTCCGTATGCCTGTACAGTTAGCAATGCTGATATATTTTTCTAAAGCTGTTTACCGTGGTACAAAGCAGTAATAAACAGGAATTGTAGCTGCATTAGGGATACCATCCTTACATTATGCAAATTCTAGAGAAATGCTGTGTCCTTGAAAAGCCACTGTGCTTTCACATGGCCACTACCCACGATGCATCAGTGAGTCCTAGACGACACACCAGCATGCACTAATTGGACCAATAAACACGCAGCTGGTTGCCTCATCAAACTCAACGCCACTTTTACTCATACTGCTTTGTGAGTATTGTGGTAACATTGGTATAGTGTTTAGTTCATCAGCTGATCTCCTGAAATCAGTGTACATTGTTTTGAGTCAGTGAAGAAGAGCCTAGTTATTATGCCAATACATTTAACTCCAGCTGTAAGCTGTCTGCATATGTTTTTACTATGTTTCTGGTGGGAATAGTCAGCAATGTGGTTTTCTGACATATTGACAGCCATGTTTTTGGGCTATGTGGCCTCAGCAATACAATATATCATCCACATTCCTCACTATGATCATGAAGTAAAGAAATTCATCAAACTGAATTTTTTTTTAAAGGGAGTCAATGGAATATGTCCCTGTATCTTATCTGTACCCAGGTTAGGACTATGGGAACTGTAGGAAAGTGACAGGAAAAAGGTGGGACCATTGTCCAAGCTTCCTGCTGGTCGGACAACACATTGTTTGGGTAAAACCTTTTCTTTTGGAGTTAGACATGTAACTATTATCTGGGATCATGGATTAGCATCAGACTTGGGTTCAAATACTATTTGAAATAATTTCAAATACTTTATCGGTATAAAGAGATTTAGATTTTAGGATAAGATTACTTAATTGAGCGTGCCTGTCTTTAAGGACCAATAGGGTCTCAGAACTGCAAGCCCTGCCCACTCCAGGCAGGCTAGAGCAAACAGCCAATAGTATTGAACCCAGGTCTGATTGATTAGCACAGTTGTTGGAAACAGAGCAAATTCAAGTTTGATATGCACTTGTCTGTGACAGCCTTTCTTAAAGTATCAGTCGCAATTCAAAGTGGGTCGCAGACATGTTAATGGTGGGTCGAAAAAAATATATATATAAACTCAGCAAAAAAAGAAACGTCCTCTCACTGTCAACTGCGTTTATTTTCAGCAAACTTAATGTGTAAATATTTGTATGAACATAACAAGATTCAACAACTGAGACATAAACTGAACAAGTTCCACAGACATGTGACTAACAGAAATTGAATAATGTGTTTCTGAACAAAGGGGGTGTCAAAATCAAAAGTAACAGTCAGTATCTGGTGTGACCACCAGCTGCATTCAGTACTGCAGTGCATCTCCTCCTCATGGACTGCACCAGATTTGCCAGTTCTTGCTGTGAGATGTTACCCCACTCTTCCACGAAGGCACCTGCAAGTTCCCAGACATTTCTGGGGGGGAATGGCCCTAGCCCTCACTCTCCGATCTAACAGGTCCCAGATGTGCTCAATGGGATTGAGATCCGGGCTCTTCACTGGCCATGACAGAACACTGACATTCCTGTCTTGCAGGAAATCACACACAGAACGATCAGTATGGCCGGTGGCATTGTCATGCTGGAGGGTCATGTCAGGATGAGCCTGCAGGAAGGGTACCACATGAGGGAAGAGGATGTCTACCCTGTAACGCACAGCATTAAGATTGCCTGCAATGACAACAAGCTCAGTCTGATGATGCTGTGACACACCGCCCCAGACCATGTGAGACCCTCCACCTCCAAATCGATCCCGCTCCAGAGTACAAGCTTTGGCGTAACACTCATTCCTTCGACGATAAACACAAATCCAACCATCACCCCTGGTGAGACAAAACCGCGACTCGTCAGCGAAGAGCACTTTTTGCCAGTCCTGTCTGGTCCAGCGACGGTGGGTTTGTGCCCATAGACGATGTTGTTGCCGGTGATGTCTGGTGAGGACCTGCTTTACAACAGGCCTATAAGCCCTCAGTCCAGCCTCTCAGCCTATTGCGGACAGTCTGAGCACTGATGGAGGGATTGTGCATTCCTGGTGTAACTTAGGCAGTTGTTGTTGCTTTCCTGTACCTGTCCCGCAGGTGTGATGTTCGGATGTACCGATCCTGTGCAGGTGTTGTTACACGTGGTCTGCCACTGCGAGGACGATCAGCTGTCCCTGTAGCGCTGTCTTAGGCGTCTCACAGTACAGACATTGCAATTTATTGCCCAGGCCACATCTGCAATCCTCATGCCTCCTTGCAGAATGCCTAAGGCACGTTCACGCAGATGAGCTGGGACCCTGGGCATTTTTCTTTTGGTGTTTTTCAGAGTCAGTAGAAAGGCCTCTTTAGTGTCCTAAGTTTTCAAAACTCTGACCTTAATTGCCCACCGTCTGTAAGCTGTTAGTGTCTTAACAACTGTTCCACAGGTGCATGTTCATAAATTGTTTATGGTTCTTTGAACAAGCTTGGGAAACAATGTTAAAACCCTTTACAATGAAGATCTGTGAAGTTATTTGAATTTAAAAAAAAATATCTTTCAAAGACAGGGTCCTGAAAAAGGGACGTTTCTTTTTTTGCTGAGTTTATTATATACAGTGCATTCGGAAAGTATTTAGACCCCTTGACTTTATCCACATTTTGTTACGTTACAGCCATATTCTAAAATTGATTAAATTGTTTTTTTCCCTCATCAATATACACACAATACCCCAAATGTATTAAAAATAAAAACTGAAATATCACATTGACGTACCTAAGTATTCAGACCCTTTCCTCAGTACTTTGTTTTCTCAGTACTTTGGCAGCGATTACAGTCTCGAGTCTAGGGTATGACGCTACAAGCTTAGCACACCTGTATTTGGGGAGTTTCTCCCATTTTGTTCTGCAGATCCTCTCAAGCTCTGTCAGTTTGGATGGGGAGCGTTGCTGCACAGCTATTTTCAGGTCTCTCCAGAGATGTTCGATCGGGTTCAAGTCCGGGCTCTGGCTGGGCCACTCAAGGACATTCAGAGACTTGTCCCGAAGCCACTCCAGCATTGTCTTGGCTGTGTGCTTAGGGTCATTGTCCTGTTGGAAGAACCTTCGCCCCAGTCTGAGGTCCTGAGCACTCTGGAGCAGGTTTTCACCAAGGATCTCTCTGTACTTTGCTCCGTTCATCTTTCCATCGATCCTGACTAGTCTCCCAGTCCCTGCCGCTGAAAAACATTCCCACAGCATGATGCTGCCACCACAATGCTTCACCGTAGGGATGGTGACAGGTTACCTCCAGACGTGACGCTTGGCATTCAGGCTGCCACATCTTAATTAAAATGTGAAACTTACAAATAAACAAACAAAGAACAAAACGATCAGAAATAAATGCATGGCGCATACATCACATACAAAATTCAAACATTCAATAACCCACAAACACAGGTGGGGAGAGAACAAACTAAATAGGGTTCCCAATTAGAGGCAACGACTAACAGCTGCCTCTAGTTGGGAACCAACTCAAAACCAACATAGAAAACACCAAACACCTCTGGTCACGTCCTGGCCCAAAACCCCATAGAAAACCCAGAGGGCTCTCTATGGCCAGGACGTGACCAGGGGTGTTTGGTGTTTTCTATGTTGGTTTTGAGTTGGTTCCCAATTAGAGGCGGAACAAATGTGGAACATGTGGTCCGTTCCTAACGATCGTCACAGAATAACCCACCCAACCAGGACCAGGCAGCGTGCCCCATTGGAGTGGAAGGAGAGTTGGACCTGGGAGGAAGTAATGGGAAGAAGCGAGACCCTTCCTTGGCGGGAGTCGCAAAGGAGAGTGGGAGGACAGCGACGACGCCAGGGGCCGCGTACCCATGCAGCCCAGGGATAGCCCCAAGATTTCTTTGTGGGCGGGCACATGGGGCTATCGGTTGGGCTGAGGAGAGAGCTAGAGCCTGAATGGAGAACGTATGAGGAGTTCAAGAAAGGTTACAGGAGAGAGGTATGGGCAAGGAAGGAGCTGCAGCGCAGGCGCCTAGAGGAGCGTCTGCCCAGCCAGGTGCGTCCTGTGCCAGCTCCCCGCACTCGCCCTGAGGTGTGTGTAATCAGTCCGGCGAGACCTACACCCGCTCCACGCACCCGGAGTCCAGTGCGCCTCCCCAGCCAGGTGCATCCTGTGCCAGCTCCCCGCACTCGCCCTGAGGTGCGTGCCATCGTTCCGGTGAGACCTACGCCGGCACCACGCACCAGGCGTCCAGTGCGCCTCTTCAGTCCGGTGACTCCTGTGCCGGCTCCTTGCATGCGCCCTGAGGTGTGAGTCATCAGTCCGGTGAGACCTGTGCTGGCTCCTCGCACCAGACCTCCAGTGCGCCTTCTCAGCCCGATACGTCCCGCACCGGAGCCGCCGGCAAGACGAGCTGCTCACCCGAACCCTCCCCAGCTTGAGGGGTGTTTGGTGTTTTCTATGTTGGTTTTGAGTTGGTTCCCAATTAGAGGCAGCTGTTAGTCGTTGCCTCTAAGTGGGAATCCTATTTAGTTTGTTCTCTCCCCACCTGTGTTTGTGGGTTATTGAATGTTTGAATGTTGTATGTGCTGTATGCGCTATGCATTTATTTCTGATCGTTTTGTTCTTTGTTTGTTTATTTGTAAGTTTCACATTTGAATTAAGATGTGGAAAAAGATGTGGAACGCAACACACGCTGCGCCTTGGTCCGTTCCTAACGATCGCCACACAGGCCAAAGAGTTCAATCTTGGTTTCATCAGACCAGAAAATCTTGTTTCTCGTGGTCTGAGAGTCTTTTAGGTGCCTTTTGGCAAACTCCAACTCCACTGTCATGTGCCTTTTACTGAGGAGTGGCTTCTGTCTGGCCACTCTACCATAAAGGCCTGATTGGTAGAGTGCTGCAAAGATGGTTGTCCTTCTGGAAGGTTCTCCCATCTCCACAGCGGAACTCTGGAGCTCTGTCAGAGTGACCATAGAGTTCTTGGTCTCCTCCCTGACCAAGGCCCTTCTCCCCCGATTTCTCAGTTTGGCCGGGCAGCCAGCTCTAGAAAGAGTCTTGGTGGTTCCAAACTTCTTCAATTTAAGAATGATGGAGGCCACTGTGTTCTTGGGGATCATCAGTGCTGCAGAAATGTTTTAGTACCCTGCCTCAGATCTGTTCCTCAACACAAACCTGTCTCGGAGCTCCATGGACAATTTCTTCAACCTCATGGCTTGGTTTTTGCTCTGACATGCACTGTCAACTGTGGGACCTTAAATAGACAGGTGTGTGCCTTTCCAAATCAAGTCCAAATCCTTTGAATTTACCGCAGGTGGACTCCAGTCAAGATGTAGAAACAGGATGCACCTGAGCTCAATGTTGAGTCTCATAGCAAGAGTTTGAATACTTATGTAAATAAGATATTTCAGATGTTTTGTTTTTATTAAATTTGAATATATAATTTGTATATATATACAGTATCAGTCAAAAGTTTTAACACACTTACTCATTCAAGGGTTTTTCTTTCTTTTTACTATTTTCTACATTGTAGAATAGGGAAGACATCAAAACTATGAAATAACACATATGGAACCATGTATTAACCAAAAATGTGTTAGACTTTTGACTGGTATTGTATATATATATAGTATCAGTCAAAAGTTTGAACACACTTTGTACATTGTAGAATAATAGTGAAGACAACAAAACTATGAAGACATCAGAACTATCAGTTGTGTTGTCACAAAGTAGGGTTGGTATACAGAAGATAGACCTATTTATTAAAAGACCACGTCCATATCATGGCAAGAACAGCTCAAATAAGCAAAGAGAAACGACAGTCCATTATTACTTTAAGACATGAAGGAAATATGTCCTTTGGTCTGATGAGTCCAAATTTGAGATTTTTGGTTCCAACCGCCGTGACTTTGTGAGACGCAGAGTAGGTGAATGGATAAACTCTGCATGTATGGTTCCCACCGTGAAGCATGAAGGAGGAGTTGTGATGGTGTGGGGGTGCTTAGCTGGTGACACTGTCTGTAATTTATTTAGAATTCAAGGCACACGTAACCAGCATTGCTACCACAGCACTCTGCAGTGATATGCCATCCCATCTGGTTTGCGCTTAGTGGGACTATCAATTGTTTTTCAACAGGACACTGACCCAACACACCTTCAGGCTGTGTAAGGGCTATTTGACCAAGAAGGAGAGTGATGGAGTGCTGCACCAGATGACCTGGCCTCCACAATCACCCAACCTCAACCCAGTTGAGATGGTTTGGGATGAGTTGGACTGCAGAGTAAAGGAAAAGCAGCCAACAAGTGCTCAGCATATGTGGGAACCCTATGCCTTTCGTCAAGGCATAGGGTGGCTACTTTGAAGAATCTCAAACATAAAATATATTTTGATTTGTTTAACACTTTTTTTGTTACTACATTATTCCATATGTGTTATTTCATAGTTTTGATGTCTTCACTACCTTTCTACCAGGTAGAAAATATTAAAAATAAAGAAAAACCCTTGAATGAGTAGGTGTGTCCAAACTTTTGACTGGTACTATATATATATATATATATATATACTTTTTATGTCAGTCACCAACAGTCACTCAATTAGCCATGCCAGCTACCATTTTGTAGATTTGTAAGTTAGGCTATCCAGCTATCTAAACTTGAAGTACTCATGGCAGAATACCAACCGGGCACGCAGGGCACTTTCCCAGGGGCCTTGATTTTTTATTTTGTTAAGTCACTCTCACTCAGATATCATATTAAAGGGAAAGGGGGATACCTAGTCAGTTGTACAACTGAATGCCTTCAACTGAAATGCGTCTTCCGCATTTAACCCAACCCCTCGCATGGCATAGGTCATCGAAAATGGGTAGAATTGCAGGAAATGTGGTGTAAAGCAGCAAAGAAATCTCTGCCCCATGGCAAAATGAGTATAATTGCATTATAATTTTGTTTTTATTGCACTATTTTCTCTCCGCCTCATGGAATAATGTGTAGAATTGCAGAAAACGTGCCTTATAACAGCAACATTTTCTTTACGCCCCATGGCAAAATGTGTAGAATTACAGGAAATTAACTTTCAAAACTTAGGGCCCCAAAAGGGGGCATGTTTTCATAAGCTTGGGTCCCCAGAAAACACAGAATTTCTCATTTGGGTGCCAGGTTGAAAAGGTTTAAGAACCCCTGGTCTGTGGTATTTGGCCACTTCAGGCTAGGTAGGTACTGAAGGACTTAACTAGGATTGGATTATGTGTCCTTTTTATGTGCTGCTCAAATCCCATGTAAACAGAGCAAGTTTTCCACATACAGGGGATTCCCTTCCATGGTTGAGGATGAAGTGATCTAACTCTGAGAAAAGGTAGAATGTCATTCCCAGATGGGGGCAGTGCAGTGTACAGCAGCCTTAAGCAATGGACTAACTACCGTCACCTAATGCTCAGTTTCACATGGACCCCTATCCTCTACCACTGGGCACATCATGTAGATCTGAGAAGTATTAGCAATATGGTAATAACCCCCACTCTGGGAGACTGGGAGTGGTGACTTTTTGCCTTAATGCTTATACAGTAGCAAATCCGTTCAGATCTACACAAATGCCTAGGGATTGGGAACAGGGGGCAAGGGGCTAGTGGCTGATTTTGGAACAGGCCACCTGATTACATAACAAATAGACAGTCAGTCAACCAGCAGTCAGTCAACAGAAAAGTAAATTATTTGATTTCACTAAACCCAATTTAACTCAATCCACCTCAGGAGTGCTAAGGTTTGGGCACACTGGCTAAATCCAGGTGAATCTTTTAAATTCACATAACTGCATTCCGAACTGAACACAGTAGATCATGCTGGCCGATATTATTCTAGCACCCTCCATTCACGTAGCCTTGTATGAACCATCCTGATCTTGCGATCTTACATTCTGTTTTGCTACAAACATTCTGTTAAGCTACACACAGAATGTAAGCTCTCGAGATCAGGATGGTTCATACGAGGCTACCACTAAAGTGATTTAGTTTTTCTCTCTCTCTCTCTCTCTCTCTCTCTCTCTCTCTCTCTCTCTCTCTCTCTCTCTCTCTCCCTCTCTCTCTGTCTCTCTCTTTTTCCCTCTCTCTCTCCCTCTCTCTCTCTTTCTCTCTCTCTCTCACCTATAGTTTCTCGCTCGTAGCGTTATGCTTCATCCCTCACTCTCCCGCTGAATATTAATGACTTCTACGCTAATGTGCTTACAGCGGCTGAGGTCGAGCAGACCCCTCCTCTGAATGGTAATCCGACTCCTCATTTGCATATCCGCTTAAGTGTCAGATTCCCCCACAACCCCTAAATCACGGCAGTGTGAGTGTGCGGAGAGGCTTCATACGGAGGCCAGTGGCCCCTGAGCAACGGTCCATAATCAATGCGGTCGAACCGTACATTCCGTACGTATATGGTCACATAAAAATCAAAGGCAGTTTTGATTGGAAAAAGGAAAAGGGGGATACCTAGTCAGTTGAATACTGAATGCATTCAACTAAAATGTGTCTTCTGCATTTAATCCAACCCCTCTGGTAGGTCAGAAAAAGTTTGCTGTGTAAAATGAAAGGTAATAGGACAATGGCAAGCCGTGTGTTGAAGAACAAGTGATGGGGTTTAGTCGTTAGTAAACGTCCCAGTCATCTATCATAGTGGATTCCTAATACAGTTTACAGTATGACCTACAGTGGTTCATTCAAAGGTAATCATGATGAAAAACAAAAACAGAGATTATGAATGTAAGACGATACAATAGAAACTGTAAGCTTATTATGACTTATTGATGTTTATTCAAATCCATTTATGTTTTATTTATTTAATTTTTTTTTATTTCACCTTTATTTAACCAGGTAGGCAAGTTGAGAACAAGTTCTCATTTACAACTGCGACCTGGCCAAGATAAAGCAAAGCAGTTCGACATATACAACAACACAGAGTTACACATTGGAGTAAACAAACATACAGTCAATAATACAGTAGAAAAAAAAACAAATCTATATACAATGTGTGCAAATGAGGTAAGATAAGGAACGTAAGGCAATAAATAGGCCATGGTGGCGAAGTAATTACAATATAGCAATTTAACACTGGAATGGTAGATGTGCAGTAGATGAATGTGCAAAGTAAAAATACTGGGGTGCAAAGGAGCAAGATAAATAAATGAATGCGGTAGGGGATGAGGTAGTTGGTTGGGCTATTAACAGATGGACTATGCACAGGTGCAGCGATCTGTGAGCTGCTCTGACAGCTGGTGCTTAAAGCTAGTGAGGGAGATGAGTGTCTCCAGTTTCAACGATTTTTGTAGTTTGTTCCAGTCACTGGCAGCAGAGAACTGGAAGGAAAGGCGGCCAAAGGAGGAATTGGCTTTGGGGGTGACCAGTGAGATATACCTGCTGGAGCGCGTGCTACGGGTGGGTGCTGCTATGGTTACCAGCGAGCTGAGATAAGGCGGGGCTTTACCTAGCAGGGACTTGTAGATGACCTGGAGCCAGTGGGTCTGGCGACGAGTATGTAGCGAGGGCCAGCCGACTAAAGCATACAGGTCGCAGTGGTGGGTGGTATAAGGGGTTTTGGTGACAAAGAGGATGGCACTGTGGTAGACTGCATCCATATGACTGAACCTGATGAGATTATATCAGGGATGAAAAACACCAATATGATAACAGCGATAAACAGCATTTAACAGTTGGGCTGAATGTATTAAGAGTCATAAATGTTGTACAATAAGATGTACTGAGCATCGTCATCTAACAGGTTCATTTTGAATAGGCTGACTTCTCAGCAACAAGCTTGAGAAACTGAACTTAATTTGATATCACTTCAGGTGAAGTGTAGTTTATATAAACTTCATCATATAGCATTCCGCAATGTTTTCTCCATCAACAACCTTAAAGTATGCTTACATAAGTAACATATGAGATCTTCATCCAGCAAAATGCCATAGTTTACCTAAAAAACAACACAACTATTACTTGTCTAAAACAGCTCCATAATGTCAAGCAGATGCTACTGAGGTTCAAAGACACTACGATTCAACATTACTGCCGAGACTCAAAGTAATGCTGCAGCATATGCTGTTCTCTGGGCCAAATTATTCTCATCAGCTGGGCAGTGCATGGACATTAGTGACTCATCTTAGTTGCCTGCCAACAACAACTTAATGTAAAAACTGTATCCCAGCAGACACGTGTCTGGGGTTGGTAACTCAACAACAAACATCCATACAGACCAATCAACAAATCTAAAGGCACACCCATTATAATGGTTTCTGTCTGGTAGACAACATATTCAGAATGGTTGGCATCGCTGTATATCTATTTACCTTTTCTAAATACAAAAGATGGTAGATAAAAAGACTGATTAATTGTAGGCGACCAGTTCCTATTCAAGTCATATAGTCCTTCTACTGAATAGTGGTTGGCATGATTCAACAGCCATATACTCACTAATATTTCTGACAGGAAAATGACATAACTGTTCCGAAAAGATAACAAAAAAAACCATCCAATTGACCAATTCTTGATGACGTTTGTTAATGCGTTTTTTTTAAATGATCAATCAGGACATCATCAGCTAGACAGGAAATGCTTCCACAACAGCTGGCAGGATGTGATGTTGGATGAAATATTAAAGAACAAGTCTAACACACATATTCAGGGCTGAGTCCCAAATGGCACCATATTCCCTTTATAGTGCACTACTATGAATGGAATAGGGTGTCATTTGGGACGCAAACACAAGTCCTATTCAGCTATTTTCCTTTAATGGCCCATTTTATAAAACATGACATTCAAGGCAAGAAAATAATAACCAACTGAGATGAATCCCATGAATAAAGTCCTTTAGTTTTCATAAACAATCTCTATTGTTTCTGCCTCTTTTATTGGTGGTGGTTGAGAGATTCAAAATGCAAAGTTCCCTGAAATATTATTATCTGTGCCATTTTTGATCTCATGCATGTAGAACACTTTGTTATTACCAAGATTTTCCCCATTAAATCCATCATAAAAATTATGATGGAAATTAAGGAAAACAAAATGTTTATTTACTACCCTTCTGGCTGAAATGATGGCTATGATGACAGTAATATATTGGTTGTTTATACATATATATTGGTATATACATGTATATTGGTGGTGTGTAGGGTATGTTCCTGGGAGTTGTTGCAGGCTTGGTATCTGAGGTAGGCTACAGGAGTGGAAGTCCACCGGGGCTTGGACCACTCCTGTTGAATAATTCATGAATGGTGTGCCATTGCATCTCTGCAACATTGCCTTGGTCTTCTTAAAGTTGCAACACCCCTATACACAGGAAAGTCTACATCTACACTGTAAAGCATAACTATTGAACTCACTGAGTGAATTGAGTAAAATTAATTTAAATTGTAATAGTCAAATTGATTGTTTTACGTTGTACTTACACAATTATTACTTGCTCCATTACTTTCAACCATTCTTACAGATATAACCAATATCTATCACCATTCTTACAGATATAACCAATATCTATCACCATTCTTACAGATATAACCAATATCTATCACCATTCTTATAGATATAACCAATATCTATCACCATTCTTATAGATGTAACCAATATCTATCACAATCTTTACTGTGGTTCAACCATTCTTACAGATATAACCAACATCTATCACCATTCTTATAGATATAACCAATATCTATCACCATTCTTATAGATGTAACCAATATCTATCACAATCTTTACTGTGGTTCAACCATTCTTACAGATATAACCAATTTATATCACCATTCTTACAGACATAACCAATATCTATCAATCACAATCTTTAGTGTGGTTCCGATTAAAATTCCCAGTGGTCGAGTTGAATGCAGTTGGACAGAACAATGGTGATATTCAAATCAACTGTGTAACTGGTGTTCAAGTTTAAAACACGAAGACAAATTAGTAGATTCTTGGTTCTCTCTTCAATTCCCCAAATGGCCAAACAGACTTAATGCAAACCACAGTCAAATCCTTGCAACTTGACGTCTTCTCAGAACTTCTTATTCATGATCGTTTAGCATAATGCTAATTCAGTGTAACCCAGTAGTTTGAACCATAACATAGGGGCAGCAATACCAGTCATGACAGCCATACCCATAACAAGTAGACATGGGGACTGTTCAGCTTCAATTGTATTCTAAAACAGCACAGTTTTACTGTGATTGTTCATTATATTTGGCAAACATCACCATGTATGACCTTTTAAACACTACTTCTAAATCCATGTCTGTAACCATCAATCTGTATCAATCTGTCATGTTCAATATTTTATGCTTCAGTTGAAGTGACCCAAATCCAAGGTGGCACAAACCTGATTGGTGGTCAAGTACATAATTCTTACATGTTTTGAAAAACTATATTTTTTCCTAATTGAACTTTAATTTGAACTGATAAAGACAACTGATAAAGACAACCTGACAAATTTAAATAACAAGCGTACATTTTGTTGTTACTAATGATCTATAAAGTAAGTGTTTGTGTTCTAGCCTACTGTTTAAAAATAATGTAAGAATATTCCAATGTCAGTGAAATATGAAACCAAAACTCACTGAACTGAACATATTTCCTTCCTCAGTCATGTTTTACATTAAAGCCTTATCCAAAAATGTTATGTCAAATGATCTGTCCTTTATGCCATTTAGGATAATAAAAAACTCCACCTAACATGGCTATGACATACTTGGAAGGTTGGACACATCTGCAACATTAACACATCTGTATTTACAAATGTAACCACTTTCCAGGTTAAACTACTGAGCCGACACGAACAGCACGAGAACCTGTGCCGCAACACTTCAATTTCTACCCACAAAACAAACATCCCAACACCTTTAATTAACAGGACAACCCCGTTCATAGCATACACTGAGCAGAACTCACCTCTGTACGAGATTGTAGTCGTTTGTTCATCTCGTAGATCCTATACTCGGGTTGGACCATGTAGGGCGAGTGCCTTCTGTAGAAGGGTCCGAATGGGGAGGAATAGAACGGGTCATTGGGAGGGTTCGACATGTTGAGTTCTTGCCGCGGTTACAAGCTGCACAGCGCAATTTCAACATCCACGCAACGCACATGGAGTGCGATGCTTTTGAAAGCGCTGTGGTACCAGCCGCTATACAAGGCTGAGCTACTCTGCACGTTGGGCTGACTAGTTCGCTGCTATAGCGGGGAGGTGAGGATGGGGAGGGGGAGGAAGGGACGTGGGACTGGAAGGCAGGGTATGAGAGAGGGAGGGGGAGCGCATGTTCATTGGACGGGTTTTAGGGCTGCATGGTTCCAGTCTAAGGGTCGTTTCCTGCTTCTATCCTTGTATTGGAGTCGACCCCAGTTCCGTTCAGACCGTTTTTGCTTTAGGGACTTTTTTTGTTACCAGTATTTCAAGCCCTTATAGCCATGTCTGATTTAGAGCAGTTCAGTCAATAATTGCAACACTGACACAACCAACAAATTCACCTAATTGACAATGTAACCTCAAGAGATGTTAAACCAAAACTGCAAATACATATCTTGACATAGTAGGTAAATATGACCACTGAGTAACCCACAACAGATTGAATATGTGAAAAAGAAAACGGCATCTTTCATGTCACTGTGGATGACACCAACTACATAGCCTACTACTACAACAGAAATCCAAGAGACAAAAATAGGTAACTTCTTCTGTCTAAGAAACTGTCAATTTGACATTCAGACCTGTGTGCTATGATGTTTTATTGATTAGATTGCTATCAGATCAATAATACTCAACCTGTACAGAATTTCAACAAGCCCATACGAATTTCAACAAGCCCATATCCGAATGGCCTATTGTGACCTACCAGTCAAGTTGACCAAAATGTCAACATCCTATATATAATGATTTCTCATCCAGACTGTGAAGTTTATGGCCCCCTTGAATACTCAGTATAATCAGGTATACACCCTTCACTGCACTGATTACTTTCAGACTACTTGCTCCCCCTCTGCTTCCCAGAGATGCATTGAAAAGCAGGAGATTTTACTTCTTCAATTGACTCCAGCTATATCAACAACATACCAAATACAGAGACAGACAGAGACACAGACAAACAAGCAGGCCGGCACTCCAGACAGACAGACCCACTACCAACTGAATATCACATTAATTGCCCGAGATGGATGAATTAATGTACTGATGCTCCAAAGGTCTTGTATAATTTCAGCCAGTAGTTTTGAAAGTTGTGCTCACAAGCCAAAACGGGTCCCTGAAAATTGTGCACAATTGTGTACTACATCCTCCATTTCGAATGATATGTAAAATATATACAGTACCAGTCAAAAGTTTGGACACACCTACTCATTCAAGGGTTCTTCTTTATTTTTACTATTTTCTACACTGTACATCAGAACTATGAAATAACACATCATGTAGTAAGCAAAAAAAGTGTTAAACAAATCAAAATATATTTTATGTTTGAGATTCTTCAAAGTAGCCTCCCTTTGCCTTGATGACAGCTTTGCACACTCTTGGCATTCTCTCAATCAGCTTCATGAGGAATGCTTTTCCAAAGGTATTGAAGGAGTTCCCACATATGCCGAGCACTTGTTGGCTGCTTTTCCTTCACTCTGCGGTCCCTCTCATCCCAAACCATCTCAATTGGGTTGAGTTCGGGTGATTGTGGAGGCCAGGTCCTCTGACGCAGCACTCCATCACTCTCCTTCTTGGTCAAATAGTCCTTAAACAGCCTGTAGGTGTGTTTTGGGTCATTGTCCTTTTGAAGAACAAATGATGGGATGGCGTATCGCTGCAGAATGCTGTGGTAGCCATGCTGGTTAAGAGTGCCTTGAAATTATTTATTTTTTGAATGAGTAGGTGTGTCCAAATTTTTGACTGGTACTGTATATATACAGTGTAGACTGAACACAAATATAAACGCAACATATAAAGTGTTGGTCCCATGTTTCATCAACTGAAATAAAATATCCCGGAAATTTTCAATTTTCCAAAAAGCTTATTTCTCTCAAATTTGGTTCACAAATGTATTTACATCCTTGTTAGTGAGCATTTCTCCTTTGCCAAAATAATCCATCCACCTAACAGGTGTGGCATATCAAGAAGCTGATTAAACAGCAGTCTCATTACACAGGTGCACCTTGTCACACAAAACAATGCCACAGATGTCTCAAATGTTGAGGGAGTGTGCAATTGGCATGCTGGCTGCAGGAATGTCCACCAGAGCTGTTGCCAGAGAATTTAATGTTAATTTCTCTACCAATGTCATTTTAGAGAATTTGGCAGTACGTCCAACCGGCCTCACAATTGCAGACCACGTGTAACCACACCAGCTCGGGACTTCCACATCTGCATTCTTCACCTGTGGGATCGCCTGAGACCAGCCACCCAGACAGCTGATGAAACTGTGGGTTTCCACAACCAAATAATTTCTGCATAAACTGTCAGAAACCGTCTCAGGGAAGCTCATCTGCATGCTAGTCGTACTCACCAGGGTCTTGACCTGACTGCAGTTTGGCATTGTAACCGACTTTAGTGGGCAAATGCTCACCTTCAATGGCCCTTGGCATGCTAGATAAGTGTGCTCTTCAAGGATGAATTCCGGTTTCAAATCAAATCAAATTGTATTTGTCACAAGTGCCGAATACAACAGGTGTAGACCTTACAGTGAAACGCTTACTTACAAGTCCTTAACCAACAATGCAGTTAAGAAAATACCAACATAAAAAAGTAAGAGAGAATAACAAATTATTAAAGAGCAGCTGTAAATAACAATAGCGGGGCAATATACAGGTGGTACCGGTACAGAGTCAATGTGCGGGGCACCGGTGTCGAGGTAATTGAGGTAATATGTACATGTAGGTAGAGTTATTAAAGTGGCTATTCATAGATATTAACAGAGAGTAGCGCAAAGTAGAAGGGGTGGCAATGTAAATAGTCTGGGTAGCCATTTGATTAGGTGTTCAGGAGTCTTATGGCTTGGGGGTAGAAGCTGCTTAGAAGCCTCTTGGACCTAGACTTGGTGCTCCGCTTGCCGTGCGGTAGCAGAGAGAACAGTATATGACTAGGGTGGCTGGAGTCTTTGACAATTCTTAGGGCCTTCCTCTGACACCGCCTGGTATAGAGGTCCTGGATGGCAGAAAGCTTGGCCCCAGTGATGTACTGGGCTGTACGTACTACCCTCTGTAGTGCCTTGCGGTCGGAGGCCGAGCAGTTGCCATACCAGGCAGTAATGCAACCCGTCAGGATGCTCTCGATGGTGCAGCTGTAAAACCTTTTGAGGATCTGAGGACCCATGCCAAATCTTGAGAATGGAGGCGTGCTCGGTCCTTCTTTTCCTGTAGTCCAAAATAATTTCCTGTAGTCCACAATCAACTGTACCGTGCAGATTGCAGACAGAGTGTATGGCGTCGTGTGGGTTCGAGGTTTGCTGATGTCAACTTTGTGAACAAAGTGCCCCAAGATGGTGGTGGGATTATGGTATGGGTAGGCATATACAGACAATGAACCCAATTGCATTTTATCGATGGCAATTTGAATGCACAGAGATACCGTAACGAAATCCTGAGGCCCATTGTCGTGCCATTCATCCGCCACCATCACCTCATGTTTCAGCATGATAATGCATGACCCCATGTCACAAAGATCTGTACACAATTCCTGGAAGCTAAAAATATGCCAGTTCTTCCATGGCCTTCATACTCACCAGACATGTCACCCATTGAGCATGTTTGGGATGCTCTGGATCGCCGTGTTTGACAGCATGTTCCTGTTCCCTCCAAAATACAGCAACTTCGCCATTGAAGAAGAGTGGGACAACATTCCACAGTTCACAATCAATAGTCTGATCAACTCTATGCAAAGGAGATGTGTTGCATTGCATGAGGCAAATGCTGGTCACACCAGATACTGACTGGTTTTCTGATCCACGCCACTACCTTTTTTTTTAAAGGTATCTGTAACCAACAGATGCATATCTGTATTCCCAGTCATGTGAAATCCATAGATTAGGGCCTAATAAATTCATTTCAATTGACTGATTTCCTTGTATGAACTGTAACTCAGTAAAATCTTTGAAATTGTTTTATGTTGCGTTTATATTTTTGTTCAGTTTATATTATTATTATTATTGATATTTTTTTGCAATTTGTGATCATGTTACAAATTCCCATTCGTAAAATATGTTTCAAATTTGTACCAGTGCTTAGATCCCGGACTGTGTCAGACATTTTAATCCAAGATGGCCTTCTGAGTCGGAGCAGTCTGAATCCATCGAGATAAAAGTTGTAATCCAAATGCCTCAGGCATTGAGTTGGGTAATTAAAAAAACTTTAGAAAAATCTATTAATACACCCTTAATTAAAAACTACATTTTTATATCTCAAGACCTTTTCAATTGACATTTCTAACAGCATTTGGTATCGCCTAAAGCGCTTACCATTGAAGTGTGGTTGCAGTATATTGAATTGAGCAACTAACAGATTCCAGCATTTACTGTGTTCTTACAGATTGTGATAACTGTACATGTGGTGTGACTAGGAGAGAGAATCTGCATGGTTGTAAGCCTCTTATAAATGCGAATGGTGGAGGAGACGAAGAAGAGGAGAGAGGAGACGAGAGATGTGGCTTAGTTGGAAAATGCCAAGGTGAGCGAGACAAAACACAGAACACTTCTGGATGAAAATCGAAATGGGTCAGGACACATATAGATAGACACTCTCCTTTGCTGGGTTCCCTTCTTGGTGTTACTATGGTAACATACCCTACTGCACAAAGTATAGCAAAAGCCGCCTCACCACAGGTTTGCACCTGAACACACCACTGCTGTTCTGTTCCTGTTGAGAAGAACGAACGCTTTCGCAGAACCATCTACTAACTCATTTATTATCATACAACAGAGAATGATGGAATACAGGATGATCTTTATTTCAGATGTTGTGTGTTTGACTAGTTTGTCAGCAATTTTGACTTTTGCATCATGTAAAGTGCTGTTTCCTGTTTGAATTTCTTAAGCAGTTGTGTTTTGTATTGCATAAGATAGCACATTGATTAAGTTTGTTACATGTGCAACAGAAGTTGGTATGCAATTCACCATTTTACTTATTAAGTGTTACATTTGGGTGACTAGAATTATGGTAGCCTAGTCTCTCATCTAACATTTGTGAAAGGGCCCTAAAATATTAGGAAGAGTCAGTCTACAGATGTCTGATTTGAGAAAAAGTGAATAATGAGCAAATCTTTCAGATCTACCTGGTTAGGTATGAGGTTCTAGGTATTAGGGGCTAGGTATTAGGGGAGGCTATTTCGGGCTAGGTATTAGGGGCTAGGTATTAAGGGAAGGTATTAGGGGCTAGGTATAAGGGGAAAATATTAGGGGAAAGTATTAGGGGCTATGTATTAGAGGCTAGGTATTAGGGGTAATGTATTAGGGGAAGGTATTAGAGGTTAGGTATTGAGGGATAGGTATTAGGGGTAATGTATTAGGGGAAGGTATTAGGGGTTAGGTATTGAGGGATAGGTATTAGGGGCTATGTATTGGGACTAGGTGTTAGGGGCTAGGTATTAGGGGCTATGTATTGGGACTAGGTGTTAGGGGCTAGGTATTAGGGTATAGGTATTTGTGGCTAGGTATTAGGGGCAAGGTGTTAGGGACTAGGTATTAGGGGCTAGGTATTAGAGGATAGGTATTAGGGGCAATGTATTAGGGGAAGGTATTAGGGGTTAGGTATTAGGGGATAGGTATTAGGGGCTATGTATTGGGACTAGGTGTTAGGGGCTAGGTATTAGTGGCTAGGTATTAGGGGCTAGGTGTTAGGGGCTAGGTATTAGGGGCTAGGAATTAGAGGATAGGTATTGGGGGCTTAGTAATAGGGAAAGGTATTAGGGGAAGGTATTATTGGAAGGTATTAGGGGCTATGTATTAGGGGAAAATATTAGGGGAAAGTATTAGGGGCTAGGTATTAGAGGCTAGGTATTAGGGGCAATGTATTAGGGGAAGGTGTTAGGGGTTAGGTATAAGGGGCTAGGTATTAGTGGCTAGGTATTAGGGGCTAGGTGTTATGGGCTAGGTATTAGGGGCTAGGTATTAGGGGCTAGGGTGTGGGGGAAGGTATTAGGGGCTAGGTATTAGGGGCTAGGTATTAGGGGATAGGTATTAGTGGAAGGTACTAGGGGTTAGGTATTAGGGGCTAGGTATTAAGGGCTAGGTATTAGTGGCTAGGTATCAGGAGCTAGGTATTAGAGAATAGGTATTAGTGGCTAGGTATTAGGGGATAGGTATTGGGGGCTTAGTAATAGGGAAAGGTATTAGGGGCTAGGTATTAGGGGCTAGGGTGTGGGGGAAGGTATTAGGGGTTAGGTATCAGGGGCTAGGTATTAGGGGGTAGGTATTAGTGGAAGGTATTAGGGGTTAGGTATTAGGGGATAGGTATTAGGGGCTATGTATTGGGACTAGGTGTTAGGGGCTAGGTATTAGTGGCTAGGTATTAGGGGCTAGGTGTTAGGGGCTAGGTATTAGGGGCTAGGAATTAGAGGATAGGTATTGGGGGCTTAGTAATAGGGAAAGGTATTAGGGGCTAGGTATTAGGGGCTAGGGTGTGGGGGAAGGTATTAGGGGTTAGGTATCAGGGGCTAGGTATTAGGGGATAGGTATTAGTGGAAGGTACTAGGGGTTAGGTATTAGGGGCTAGGTATTAAGGGCTAGGTATTAGTGGCTAGGTATCAGGAGCTAGGTTTTAGGGGCTAGGTATTAGGGGAAGGTATTATGGCCTAGATATTAAGGGAAGGTATTATATTAGGGGCTAGGCATTAGGGGATAGGTATTAGTGGAAGGTACTAGGGGTTAGGTATTAGGGGCTAGGTATTAAGGGCTAGGTATTAGTGGCTAGGTATCAGGAGCTAGGTATTAGAGGATAGGTATTAGTGGCTAGGTATTAGGGGATAGGTATTGGGGGCTTAGTAATAGGGAAAGGTATTAGGGGCTAGGTATTAGGGGCTAGGGTGTGGGGGAAGGTATTAGGGGTTAGGTATCAGGGGCTAGGTATTAGGGGATAGGTATTAGTGGAAGGTACTAGGGGTTAGGTATTAGGGGCTAGGTATTAAGGGCTAGGTATTAGTGGCTAGGTATCAGGAGCTAGGTTTTAGGGGCTAGGTATTAGGGGACGGTATTATGGCCTAGATATTAAGGGAAGGTATTATATTAGGGGCTAGGCATTAGGGGAAGGTATTACGGGAAGGAATTAATGGCTATGTATTAAGGGAAAATATTAGGGGAAAGTATTAGGGGCTAGGTATTAGGGGGAGGTGTTAGGAGCAATGTATTAGGGGGAGGTATTAGGGGCTAGCTACTAGTGGAAGGTGTTAGGGACAAGGTATTAGGGGAAGGTATTAGAGGATAGGTATTAGTGGCTAGGAATTGGGGGCTTAGTAATAGGGAAAGGTATTAGGGGAAGGTATTATTGGAAGGTATTAGGGGCTATGTATTAGGGGAAAATATTAGGGGAAAGTATTAGGGGCTAGGTATTAGAGGCTAGGTATTAGGGGCAATGTATTAGGGGAAGGTATTAGGGGTTAGGTATAAGGGGCTAGGTATTAGTGGCTAGGTGTTAGGGGCTAGGTATTAGGGGCTAGGTGTTATGGGCTAGGTATTAGGGGCTAGGTATTAGGGGCTAGGTATTAGGGGCTAGGTATTAGGGGCTAGGGTGTGGGGGAAGGTATTAGGGGAAGGTATCAGGGGCTAGGTATTAGGGGATAGGTTTTAGTGGAAGGTACTAGGGGTTAGGTATTAGGGGCTAGGTATTAGGGGCTAGGTATCAGGTGCTAGGTATTAGGGGCTAGGTATTAGGGGAAGGTATTATATTAGGGGCTAGGCATTAGGGGAAGGCATTAGGGGAAGGTATTACGGGAAGGAATTAGGGGCTCTGTATTAGGAGAAAATATTAAGGGAAAGTATTAGGGGCTAGGTATTAGGGGGAGGTGTAAGGAGCAATGTATTAGGGGAAGGTATTAGGGGCTAGCTATTAGTGCAAGGTGTTAGGGACAAGGTATAAGGGGAAGGTATTAGGAGCTAGGTATAGCGTCTAGGTATTAGGGGCTAGATATTAGGGGAAGGTATTAGGGGCTAGGTTTTAGGGGGAGGTATTAGGGCCTAAGTATTAGGGGCTAGATATTAGGGGAAGGTATTAGGGGAAGGTATTAGGTGCTTGGTATTAGAGGAAGGTGCTAGGGGAAGTTATTAGGGGCTAGGTATTAGGGGAATCAATTAGGGGAAGGTATTAGAGGATGGTCTTAGAGGAAGGTATTAGGGGCTAGGTATTAGGGGAAGGTATTATATTAGGGGAAGGCATTAGGGGAAGGTATTACGGGAAGGAATTAGGGGCTCTGTATTAGGAGAAAATATTTGGGGAAAGTATTAGGGGCTAGGTATTAGGGGGAGGTGTAAGGAGCAATGTATTAGGGGAAGGTATTAGGGGCTAGCTATTAGTGGAAGGTGTTAGGGACAAGGTATAAGCGGAAGGTATTAGGAGCTAGGTTTAGCGTCTAGGTATTAGGGGCTAGATATTAGGGGAAGGTATTAGGGGCTAGGTATTAGGGGAGGTATTAGGGCCTAAGTATTAGGGGCTAGATATTAGGGGCTAGGTAATAGGGGAAGGTATTAGGGGCTATGTATTAGGGGAAGATATTAGGGGAAAGTATTAGGGGCCAGGTATTAGAGGCTAGGTATTAGGGGCAATGTATTAGGGGAAGGTATTAGGGGCTAGGTATTAGTGGCTAGATATTTGGGCTAGGTGTTAGGGGCTAGGTATTAGGGGCTAGGTATTAGGGGCTAGGTTGTGGGGAGAGGTATTAGGGGCTAGGTATTAGTGGCTAGGTATTAGGGGCTAGGTATTAGGGGCTAGGTTTTATGGGGAGTTATTAGGGGAAGGTATTATGGCCTAGATATTAGGGGAAGGTATTATGGCCTAGATATTAGGGGAAGGAATTAGGGGCTATGTATTAGGGGAAATATTAGGGGATAGTATTAGGGGCTAGGTATTAGGGGGAGGTGTTAGGGCCTAGGTATTAGGGGCTAGGTATTAGGGGAAGTGGTAGGTGCTAGGTATTAGGGGAATCTATTAGGGGAAGGTATTAGAGGAAGGTCTTAGAGGAAGGTATTAGGGGCTAGGTATTAAAGCGTAGGTATTAGGGGGAGCTATTAGGGGCTAGGTATTAGGGGAAAAAATTAAGGGAAAGTATTAGCGGCTAGGTATTAGAGGCTAGGTTTTAGGGGCAATGTATTAGATAGATAGATTAAAAAAAACTTTGAAGCACCATTTCATTTCATTATTGAAGTTATTCAATTACGCTTTTTCCTCCTATTTTAGGACAAATTAGTATTACGGACATTAGGGAAAAACACACAAAACTACAAACTAATATTTGCACATTCTGATGATGAATTGCTCCAAATAGAGGGGCTAGGTATTAGGGGAAGGTATTAGGGACTAGATATTTTGGGAAGGTATTAGGGGTTAGGTATTAGGGGCTATGTATTGGGGCTAGGTGTTAGGGCCTAGGTATTAGGGGTAGGTATTAGGGGCTAGGTATTAGGGGATAATGTATTAGTGGAAGGTACTAGGGGTTGGGAATTAGGGACTAGGTATTAGGGGCTTGGTATTAGTGGCTAGGTATTAGAGGCTAGGTATTAGGGGAAGGTATTAGGGGAAGGTATTAGGGGCTATGTATTAGGGGAAAATATTAGGGGAAAGTGTAAGGGGCTAGGTATTAGGGGGAGGTGTTAGGGGCAATGTATTAGGGGAAGGTATTAGTGGCTAGCTATTAGTGGAAGGTATTAGGGACTAGGTATTAGGGGAAGGTATTAGGGGCTAGCTATTAGTGGAAGGTATTAGGGGCTAGGTATTAGGGGCTAGGTATTAGGGGAAGGTGTTAGGGGCTAGGTATTAGGGGCTAGGTATTAGGGGATAGGTATTAAGGAAGGTATTAGGGGCTAGTTATTAGGGGATAGGATTTAGGGGCTATGGGTAGTTTCTGGACCAGAGCTGTCATTGAGAGCAATGAGGGAGAGTGTATGACAGGACTAGGACGAGGGAACTAGAATGAGATAATTTACACAAGCTGATGGTTACCTCCATTCCGAGCCCTCAAATGTTTTCCAAATATGGACGAAGTATACCTCAGATGCCGGAGCAGCATTAAGTTCTATGGCAGAATCTCATTACCATCCTAATAGCTTGCAGCTTCATTTGCATTTTGCCGTGAGTGATATCCCCCCCCCTCGCTGCTGGATATAAAAAAAAAAAAGATTTAAAAAAACTTTGAAGCACCATTTTATTTCATTATTGAAGTTATTCAATTACGCTTTTTCCTCCTATTTTAGGACAAATTAGTATTACGGACATTAGGGAAAAACACACAAAACTACAAACTAATATTTGCACATTATGATGATGAATTGCTCCAAATAGAGGGGCTAGGTATTAGGGGAAGGTATTAGGGACTAGATATTATGGGAAGGTATTAGGGGCTAGGTATTAGGGGAAGGTATTAGGGGCTAGGTATTAGGGGAAGGTATTAGGGGCTAGGTATTACGGGATAGGTATTAGGGGAAGGTATTAGGGGTTAGGTATTAGAGGATAGGTATTAGGGGAAGGTATTAGGGGAAGATATTAAGGGCTAGATATTGGGGGAAGGTATTAGGGGCTAGGTATTAGGGTATAGGTATTAGGGGAAGATATTAGGGTAAGATATTAGGAGCTAAGTATTAGGGGCTAGGTATTAGGGGCTAGGTGTTAGGGGAAGGTATTAGGGGCTAGGTATTAGTGGCTAGGTATTAGGGGCTAGGTATTAGTGGAAGGTATTAGGGGCTAGGTATTAGGGGCTAGGTATTAGGGGAAGGTAATAGGGGATAGGTATTAGTGGCTAGGTATTAGGGGCTAGGTATTAGTGGCTAGGTATTAGGGGCTAGGTATTAGGGGAAGGTAATAGGGGATAGGTATTAGGGGCTAGGTTTTAGGTGTTAGGATTTAGGGGCGTAGTATACCTCAGATGCCAGAGCAGCAGTAAGTTCTATGGCAGAATCTCATTACCATCCTAATAGCTTGCAGCGTCATTTGCATTTTGCCGTGAGTGATATCCCCCCCTTGCTGCTGGATAAAAACAAAAATAACAAATGAAAACTTTGAAGCACAATTTTATTTCATTATTGAAGTTATTAAATTATGCTTTTCCCTCATACTTGGGGACAAATGAGTATTACGGACATTTTGAGCAATTAGGGAAAACCCCACAAAACTACAAACAAATATTTGCACATTCTGATGATGAATTGCTCCAAATAGAAAAATTCAGCAATTTTTGCCTTTTATTCACATTTCAAAACATAAGGTTGCAGTCTGGAATGGTAAAATAACATTTGCTACTTATTAGCATACACTGTAATAAGGGAGTTAATGTACTGTAGGATCACTTGATATGGGTACTGTCTGAAGTACATGACATGTGTGAATCAGATTATGTCAACAACTGCAGTTAGAAAATGAAATTAAAATGAAATACATTTACCATTCTGGGATTCTTCTTGACATACAGTAAGCATTATTATTTACGTAGATCTTATAACCAGTTTATTTGGTACAGCCATCTAGTACTGGGTCGGACCCCCCTTTGCCTCCAGAACAGCTTGGTATCAACGGACATAACGTGTGCCAGGAATACATTCCCCACACCATTACACCACCACCACCAGCCTTTACCATTGACACGAGGCTGAATGGGTCCATGGAGTCATGCTGCTTACGGCAAATGCTGACTCTCCCATTAGCATGACGCAACAGGAACCAGGATTCGTCGGACCAGGCAATGTTTTTCCACTTCTCAATTGTCGAGTGTTGGTGATCGCGTTCCCACTCGAGCTGCTTCTTCTTGTTTTTAGCTGATAGGAGTGGAACCCGGTGAGGTCGTCTGCTGCAATAGCCCATCCGTGACAAGGATTAATGAGGTGTGCGTTCCGAGATGACTTTCTGCACGCCACTGTTGTACTGCGCCGTTATTTGTCTGTTTGTGGCCCGCCTGTTAGCTTGCACGATTGTTGCCATTCTCCTTCGACGTCTCATCAAAGAGCTGTTTTCGCCCACAAGACTGCCGCCAACTGGAGTTGTTGAGTTTGTTGCACCATTCTTGGTAAACCCTAGACACTGTCATGTGTGAAAAGCACAGGAGAATGGATGTTTCTGAGATATTGGAACCGTTGTGCCAGGCATCGACAATCATACAATGCTAAAAGTCACTTAGGTCAATCATTTAGCCCATTCTAACATTCAATTGAACAGTAACTGAATGCCTCAATGACTTTTTGCCTGCTTTATATAGTGAGCCACAACCACGTGACTCACTATGTGTAGGGACAAACCATTTTCTTGAACAGGGTGGTGTACCTAATAAACCGGCCACTGAGGGTACATTATGGGCCCCTAGTGACACAGAGGACTTACTGAATGACTGACTTATGCTGGGCATACAGTACACAACTTCTAAAATCTTAAAATCAATTTCGTGATTTCCTTGTCCCAAATATTTCAGTCAGTCCATCCTCAACCCCAGGACATGGGTGCTCACATTACACAATGATTCCCTACAGTAAGACATCCTGTCCTGTGTTTCTCGGTTGTTGTAGGAAAAATATGCCGACACGCAAACAATTAGCTGACTTACAGCCATGACTTACAGTTATCAATAACAGCCTTGACTTACAGTCAACAATAACAGCCTTGACCTACAATTAGCAATAACAGCTTGACTTACAGTTAGCAATAACAGCCATGAATTACAGTTAGCAATAACAGCCATGACTTACAATTAGCAATAACAGCCATGACTTATAGTCAGTAATAATAACCATGACTTACAGTTAGCAATAACAGCCATGACTTACAGTTAGCAATAACAGCCATTACTTACAATTGGCAATAACAGCCATGACTTACTTTTAGCAATAACAGCCATTACATACAGTTAGCAATAATAGCCATGACTGACATTTAGCAATAACAGCCACGACTTACATTTAGCAATAAAAGCCACGACTTACAGTTAGAAATAAAAGCCATTACTTACAGTTAGCAATAACAGCCATGACTTACAATTAGCAATAATAGCCATGAATTACAGTTATTCTTGGCTATTAATAAAAGCCAAATGACATTTACTCCTGAGGTGCTGACACGTTGCACCCTCTACAACCACTGTTATTTTTATTATTTGACCCTGCTGGTCAGCTATGAACGTTTGAACATCTTGGCCATGTACTGTTATAATCTCCACCCTGCATAGCCAGAAGAGGACTGGCCACCCCTCAGAGCCTGGTTCCTCTCTAGGTTTCTTCATAGGTTCCTGCCTTTCTAGGGAGTTTTTCCTAGCCACCATGCTTCTACATCTGCATTGCTTGTTGTTTGTGGTTTTAGGTTGGGTTTCTGTATAGCACTTTGTGACATCGGCTGATGTAAAAAGGGTTTTATAAATACATTTGATTGAATAACAGCCATGACTGACAGTTAGCAATAACAGCCACAACTTACAGTTAGCAATAAAAGCCATGATTTATAGTTAGCAATAAAAGCCATGACTTACAGTTAGCAATAAAAGCCATGACTTACAGTTAGCAATAACAGCCATGACTTTACAGTTATCAATAACAGCCATGACTTTACAGTTATCAATAACAACCATGACTTTACAGTTAGCAATAACAGCCATGACTGACAGTTAGCAATAATAGCCATGACTTACAGTTAGCAATAATAGTCATGACTGGCAGTTAGCAATAACAGCCATGACTGACAGTTAGCAATAACAGTCATGACTTACAGTTAGAAATTACAGCCATGACTGACAGTTAGCAATAACAGCCATGACTTTACAGTTAGAAATAACAGCCATAACTGTATTTCGTAGTATTATTTGAATTGTCTCTCCCCAGTTATTCAGTTAGGAAAGAGTTAATATTTTCAACCAGCTCTTACACACATATAGCACACACATACACCCCCACAACTCACCACCACCACCACCCTTGATCACGCACACACACACACACATGCGCACACACACTTTCCACCCGCCTACCCTTGAACACACTCTCCCCCAACCCACACACACAGCCCCCACCCCCACACACAAACCCATAACTCCCTGCTCCCTCCCTCCCCACTCTCCTCTCTCCCCTACCCCCTCCCTCTCTCCCTCCATCCTTCTCCCCTCCCCTCAGGTCAGTTAATAAGCGAGCCTGTGCCTGAGCCTGGCTGTCTGGAGGACATGCAGAGCAATGTCTCCTGGGAATTGGCTCATGCAGAATGCTGCTCCGCTGAGAGAATGGAATTTTACCCTCACTAGACTAGACCCTCACTAGACTCCTAGTCTCACCGCTCAGCAGGAAACCTGAGACACACACACATATTCTCCTTGCATGTGTGTATTTGTGTAGACATCTGTGTTTTCCCTGAAGTAGTGTGTTCCAATATCTCAGAACACCCATTATATCCCCTCACAATCATTACATTTCATCATTAAATTAATGAAGATGCCACATCTTTGGGGACTTGTGATGATGTGGCGAACTGCATCCATTTCAGCTTTGATAAGTGAAACACACCCAGAGACAACAGTTCCAACAGTCTATGCCATTATAGCAGTTTATAGAGGCAAGAATGTTTATTATTTTATTTTATTATCTTTATTGATCTTTTTTTGATCATATAAATTTAAATAGTTCACATAAACACATTAGGAACTTCACTTTACTCCTTAAACCCACAGCTCCACCTATTGGTGTCTTGTATAACTACAAAAGGCAATGGGGAAAGACGTGTGCTAGAGAGGAGTGATCACTGTGGTCTGGACCTGTGTGGAGGTGTTAGTCACACAAACACATGGATGCAGAGACACACGCACACGCACAAGCACGCACGCACACACACACACACACACACACACACACACACACACACACACACACACACACACACACACACACACACACACACACACACACACACACACAACAAACACAGTCACTGTGTATAGGGATACCATCAAATATAAATCTGTTCCCAATGCAACATGCATTATTATGGGATATGAACTCATACACAGTGGTCCAAAAAGGAATGACTGACAAGCCGTTCCAGTACAATTATAGCTCCCATCCCAATTAATTTAGCAGAATCCCAATCCATGGTAGATTACTGCATGGTGCTTCAGCCTGCAGTGTGATCCACAAGGAGTGGTGGGATATGACGGCAGAGGAGCCAAAGAGCAGCCAGTGCCCCATGTGCAGATTATTCCTGCAATTCCAAGGGGATTACCATGTATGCAGATTGTAAACCCGTGTCGCAGCCCGATCCTGTCACATGGCTGGTTGATGGTTGTGACACAGCATGTTGGGTTCTGCTCAACACTGAAAGAGGATCTCATTATTAGCTGTGCTGTTGAATGTTCAACAATCTTTTGTTGTGGATTATGCTTTTGTTGTTTTTGTTTATATTATTTGCTGAGCAAGGGGAGTGTTTTCCATTGATGCTTTTTAGTGATATAATTTATTTTAATTGAAATATATATATATATATACAGTGAGGGAAAAAAGTATTTGATCCCCTGCTGATTTTGTACGTATGCCCACTGACAAAGAAATGATCAGTCTATAATTTTAATGGTAGGTTTATTTGAACAGTGAGAGACAGAATAACAACAAAACAATCCAGAAAAACGCATGTTTTAAATGGAATTGCATTTTAATGAGGGAAATAAGTATTTGACCCCTCTGCAAAACATGACTTAGTACTTGGTGGCAAAACCCTTGGCAATCACAGAGGTCAGACGTTTCTTGTAGTTGGCCACCAGGTTAGCACACATCTCAGGAGGGATTTTGTCCCACTCCTCTATGCAGATCTTCTCCAAGTCATTAAGGTTTCGAGGCTGACGTTTGGCAACTCGAACCTTCAGCTCCCTCCACAGATTTTCTATGGGATTAAGGTCTGGAGACTGGCTAAACCACTCCAGGACCTTAATGTGCTTCTTCTTGAGCCACTCCTTTGTAGGGGATCAAATACTTTTTTTCCCTCACTGTATATATATTTACTTTTCCCCCTTTCCCCCCCAATTTCATGGTATTCAATTGGTAGTTACAGTCTTGTCTTATTACTGCAACTCCCATATGGACTCGAGAGAGAGGCGAAGGTCAAGAGCCATGTATCTTCTGAAACACAACCCAACCAAGCCGTGACACAATGCCCACTTAACCCAGAAGCCAGCCACACCAATGTGTCGGAGGAAACACCGCACATCTGGCGACCGTGTTAGCGTGCATGCGCCCGGCCCGCCACAGGAGTCGCTAGATCGCGATGGGAGAAGGACATCACGCTGAGCCAATTGTGCACCACTCCATGTGTCTCCCGGTCTTGGCCGGCTGCGACAGAGCCTGGACTCGAACCAGGATCTATAGTGGCACAGCCAGCAACTGCGATGCAGTGCCTTAGACCACTGTGCCACACAGGAGGCCCAATATAATTTCTAAAGGGTAATAGTATTTTTATTCTGCTCTGAGTATGAAAAAGGTTGCTCTGTTTAATAAAACCTCGAGATGTTAAGTATGCAGGCTAATTTTATACAATGGCAAAGCATTGTATTTTCCATATGGCATCAGAAATCCAGAACATGTTATGGCATCAGAAATCCAGACCAAGTTATGGCATCAGAACTCCAGAACTGTAATGGTCTCTGTGATGCCGGTAAGGCAGAGTCAGGCGCAGGACAACAAAAATGAGTGTTCATAAACTTTACTCAAAATTTTACCAAACGAGTGGAAAAAACAATCACTCGAACACGGAACATAATACAACAAACAATCACGCACAAAAACATGGGGGAACATGTAATGATGGGAAATTAAAACCAGGTGTGTGAAAAAGGAAGACAAAACCAACGGAAAATGAATAATGGATCGGTGGCGGCAAGAAGACCGGTGACGTCGACCGCCGAAAGCCGCCCGAACAAGGAGAGGGACCAACTTCGGCTGAAGTCGTGACAAGAACATGTTATGGCATCAGAACTCCAGAACATGTTATGGCATCAGAACTCCAGAACATGTTATGACATCAGAAATACAGAACATGTTATGACCAGTGGAGTAAAGTACTTAAGTAAAAATACTTGAAAGTACTACTTAAGTAGTTTTTTTCAGAATCTGTACTTAACTATTTTTATTTCTGACCACTTTTGCTTTTACTTCACTACATTCCTAAAAAAAATTATGTACTTTTTACTCCATACATTTTCTCTGACACCCAAAAGTACTCATTACATTTTGAATGCTTAGCAGGACAGGAAAATGGCCCAATTCACGAACATCCCTAGTCATCCCTACTGCCTCTGATCTGATGGACTTTCTAAACACAAATGCTTCGTTTGTAAATGATATCTGAGTGTTGTAGTGTGCCCCTGGCTATCCATAAATAAATAAAAAACAAGATAATTGTGCTATCTGGTTTGCTTAATATAAGGAATTTGCAATGATTTATACTTTTACTTTTGATACTTAAGTATATTTAAAACCAAATACTTTTACACTTTTACTCAAGTAGTATTTTACTGGGTGACCTTCACTTTTACTTGAGTAATTTTCTATTAAGGTATCTTTACTTTTACTCAAGTATAACAATTGAGCACTTTTTCCACCATGACATCAGAAATACAGAACATGTTATGACATCAGCTACAGATACTCTAATGTGGTGTATACACTGTTTGGATTGTTTCCCAGCTGTAACATTTGTTTGGTAAAAAATATAGACATTTTAGTCACAGGAGTTGGTTTGGTTTGTTAAAACTACCTCGACACACTGACAACCCTCTCCTAGCAGCTCCTATTCCTCCTGTTTGTAGTGAAACAAGCCGAGGGTCCATTCAATCTCTGGATTTAAGCCTTTTTTCAAATTCCTCTTTGGATTTGCAGGCAGCGCAGACATAGTTTTTGCTTGCCTCTCCCAAACCCCCATTCCTCCTCCTCCTCTCGTCTGTTTCCCTCTCTCTCTCCTTCCCCTCCCCTCTTCTCTTTCCTCTACTCTCCCCCTTCTCTTTCTCATCCACATCCCCCTCCAATCTGGGCCCTCTACAGAAGTAAGCTCCTACCCTACTTGTTTGTGAATTCACATTCCATTAGGCACCAAACTGTAGCCCGACTGAGATTCGAACCCAGGTCCATGCGAGTGTCTGTTCACCACCATAGCAATTACACCAGGAGTATCAATCCTCTTGACGAGGTTGCTAGGTGATGTACTAAGGTGGATACAATACTCCATCTATTTATTTGACCTTTATTTGACCAGCTTGATTAAGTTGATTGATAACACATTCTCATTACAACAACAACATAGGGATGAATAGAGGAGACAGGAGATGAATTATGATGTAGGTGAAGAACATCATATTTTAGAGATTTTAACTGACTACAACTGGGTTTATGTTTAGTCAATATTTCGTTTTGGAGGGATGCCTTTGGAATACAGAGATGCAGGGAGATGGGAATATTCAGTCATACAAAGTCGAAATGAGACCAAATCTCACATTCGCAGAGAAAGAAAAATAACAATCTTTGTTCCCATCATTCATCTCACAAGCATGGCAACTCCATGCAGATGCGGACACAAACACACATGTTGAAAATAACAACTCTCACCTCTTTGAAACTTGGATACACGCATATCCATACTTACTACACACATTCTCCAATTTGATTTCTAAAGAACCAAAAAATCTAAGCATTCTGTACTTGACAGTTCAAAGACCATCAATCGATTTATGGTATGGTATGTCAAAATCGTCATTCCCATTACCCCCAACATGGTCCCCCCAATTTCATCCATTTGTATGATAATAATACAAGATGTAGTTAGAATTAATTCAAGGCCTTCAACCACCCCCCACCCCTAAATAAATGAAGCGGCTCTGACATCATCAGTCACAGGGACTTTGAACTGCCAGTAGACCATGCATCTTATTGAACTCAGATCAGAGTTGTTTATTGCTGTGGGGCCTATTCCTAACAGTACCCAGGTGTGACATGGGAATGGATAGATGCTTGAATGGGAGCCAACAGCTTCCTGCAATCCACATCCAAATCAATGTGTGGACCGAAGCAATGGACAAATTGTTCTCCAGCCAGAGCTTGATTCTCAGTGGGTTCCATGTGAAGCTGGAGTAATATTGTGTGCGTCCCAAATGGCACCCAATACCTATATAGTGCACCATTTTTTACCAGGGCTCAGTAGTGTATTATAAAGGGAACAGGATGCCATTTGGGACGTAAGCTTCTTCAAGCATCTCTGGACTGATTTCCATTTCCCAGCTTTTCTCCAAAACTGAGATGAGTCAAAAGTGCAACAAACTTGTGTCTTTCTGCTTTCCTAGTTTGTAACGAGCTGCTGTATCAGACTGAATTTGCCTCTTTAAAAAAATACCTCCCACAGAATATGAATACCAGCAAAAACGCAAATGAGCTCAACAGAATTTATTATTCTGCATAGGCTTTGCAAAACAGAGAGAGAGAGTCCAAAAAAATTGAAACCATGCCGAAAAAAGCGAGAGAGAGAGAGAGAGAGAGAGAGAGAGAGAGAGAGAGAGAGAGAAAGGGAGAGAGAAAACAAAACAAGATTCCCGGGCCCTGGGTTTTCACAACGGCATCGTGTGTTCTTGGATGTGTCGTTGCCATGGTAACCGAAAACTTGGTGACCTCGTTATTTCTGCCTAATCCGGCGCTGAAATTATGGTTGCTCCACCCTTTTCCCTGGCTGGCCTGATAACATAATCATTGCAAATGAGGCAAAAAAAAAGAAAGAAAAAGGCAAAGCATTTTGCCCAGCAGTGACAGAGCTAGATCATGACTACAGAGACACCACACAATAACTATCATGACTACAGAGACACCGCAAAATAACTATCATAGACTACAGAGACACCACATAATAACTATCATGACTACAGAGACACAACATACTAACTATCATAGACTACAGAGACACCACATACTAACTACCATAGACTACAGAGACACCACATAATAACTATCATGACTACAGAGACACCACATAATAACTATCATGACTACAGACACCACATAATTTACTATCATGACTACAGAGACACTACGTAATAACTATCATAGACTACAGAGACACCACATAACAACTATAATAGACTACAGAGACACCACATAATAACTATCATGACTACAGAGACACCCCATAATAACAACATTCACTCTCATTGTTTTCCAAAATAACTGTAATAGTTATTATTGGAGGTTGTTTTGGCCTAATAATGTATGGATTTTGCTTATCGTTGTGATGGAAAACAAATCAGAAATCATAACCAATATTAGGGCATATGAATTATGAACTTAGTTTGACGAAGTGAAACATTCAATTTATTATAATGAGTTGTGCCTAAAGTTGTAGCTAAGATACAAAGCTTGGAAGTTCGTAAAGTACTGCTGTTGTCGTAAAGTACTACTGCTGTCACTTACACAATGTGAAAAATAACATGTCATAGGCTTACTGTACACAGACACAGACGCGCACATGCACACACACTAACTTAAATTATTGATTTGTACGTTTGATTACATTCAGTTATCGAATAGGGCACGAGGAGCATTTTGTATGTCCTTTGAAATAAACATGAAAACTAATATAAAATCTTCAGTCATGCCTTTTCAATAATTCACCCAATTTACATATTATTATTGGCATATCGCATTACTCCTGACGGAGACACACTTACATATTCAAAACTATCATTACTCTGGTATTCTGTTGCATAAATTAACATGAATAATGAAGGACGAGGGCCCTTTAAAGTCATGATTTGAATGAATGCCCTTGTTGTAGGATACATGTATGAACATGAGGCTACATGCCTGTGAAAATTATATCAATGCTAAGTGCAGGCGCACTGCACTTAGCAGTTACTACATCCATGTTTGGACTAATAAATGAATTATATGTACCCATTGATTCTTGAAGAATATAACGTATACATGTCTCATGAGTAACGTATACGTCTCAACTGTTGTACCCCACCAGAACCCAAAATGCTGCTGAAACAGGGATGGGGAGGACACTTTGTTCAACTGCTAATTAACGCTTTAAGACCAAATAACCCTGGAAAATACATAGTCAAGGGCCAAAGCGTAAACTAAAAACATCACAACAAAAAATGCAGAAATTTATATTTGTAGTTTTCAGTCCAATGGTGACATAGGAAAGTTACATTTAGCCTGAAATCCTATTTAACGTGGGTTGTACTATGATTGTGTTGTAAAATAAAATGAACCCTCTGTATCAAAACATTACCTGTGTTTGTAAAAAGAGCAAAACTATTAATTCCCCAACTTTCACCCCCATTCTCAGACCTTACACACAGGATCTGTGTGCTTTGGAGAAGAGCCAAATGAGAAACATATGGTGTGTGTGTGTGTGTGTGTGTGTGTGTGTGTGTGTGTGTGTGTGAACATGTTTAACTATACTTGTGGGAACCAGAAGTCCCCACAAGAATAGTAAACAAACAAACATTTTACCAACTGGGGACATTTTGTTAGTCCCCACAAGGTCAAAAGCTATTTCTAGGGGGATTAGGTTTAGGGTTTGAATGGGACTGAATTGTGTGTCCCCACAAGGTTAGGTGTACAAGACTCGTGTGTGTGTGTGCATGCGTGTGTGCTTGCGTGACGGGGGGACGTTACAGGGTTCTGTAGGTTACTTTCTAAATGTAATCCGTTACAGTTACTAGTTACCTGTCCAAAATTGTAATCAGTAACGTAACATTTGGATTACCCAAATTTAGTAACCTAATCTGATTACAATTTTAGATTACTTTACCTTTAAGAGGCATTAGAAGAAGACAAAAATGTATTTTACCAATTGAATGACATCTATTGCAGGATAAATCAATGTTAAAGTTTACATAGCTGGCCATATACAGCATGGGTGTTCAATTTTACTTCATGGGTTGGTTATGTAGGCTTCTTCTAACCCATCGCTTTCTACTACATATAATAATACATTGAAATTATATCTTTACATTAAAAACCAAAGTCTATCAGAATTCCAGTCATTCCCATAAATGTTATACCCCATTGATCTTCAAGAATAAGAATTGGAAAGAATAGATTAGCCGATTTGTTTTACTTGAGCATGACCCCAAAACTAAGAACTTATTAGCCAGCCTTACTCTGTTGTTTATGATTTTGTTGTCATGGAGGACTGATTGGGCTCATTGATTTGAGTTGAAAAATAAATATTGTGCTTGTCAGTACGCTTTGTGTAGTTGCTGCAGAAGAGTCAGGCGCAGGACAGCAGAGATGAGTAACACAACATAGTTTACTCAATAAAATACAAAGTACATAAATTCCAAGCCCACCAAAATAGACCTGACATCAAATCAGGAGTAATAACTCACAACAAACATGGGGAAAACAGAGGGTTAAATAATGAACATGTAATTGGGGAATTGAAACTAGGTGTGTATAAACCAAAGACCAAACAAATGGAAAATGAAAAGTGGATCGGCAATGGCTAGAAAGCCGTCAACGTCGACCGCTGAATGCTGCCCGAACAAGGAGAGGGACCGACTTTCGTGACAGCGCTCATGGAATGGTATGCTTTGAGCACTACAGAAAATTGCTATTTACATGTTCAAAATGAATGCAATATGCTACATTTGCTATAGGCCAATTGTTTACCTTTTTGTTGGTGACACTTTGATATCTTGATAATATGCAGCTGTTTAAAGGGAAAATCCACATATGAAACAATAGCAAAACTGCTGCCCCGCCTCTGTTTTGGTAAAAAGCTGATGGATGGGCCTGGAGAAATGTAACCACTCTCAAATTAATAGACAGAGTTCTGGATACAAGGACTAACCATCCATGATATAAAAATAATTGTTTTAACCATGTTATGAGGCTATATAGTGTTTGTTAACATTTACAATGTTTGTAAACATTGAAGTAAAACAAGCCTACATTTTGGGTTCTTATGGAGTGTGACAGTTGAACTAAGCTCATGAGGCATTTATAAGTTATATTCCTGAAGAATCAATGGATATATATATATATATATATATATATATATATATATATATATACAGTACCAGTCAAAAGTTTGGACACACCTACTCCTTCAAGCGTTTTTCTTATTTTACTATAGAACAATAGTGAAGACATAAATAACACATACGGAATCATGTAGTAACCAAAAAAGTGTTAAACAAATAAAAATATATGTAATACTTTAGATTCTTCAAAGTAGCCAACCTTTGCCTTGATAACAGCTTTGCACACCCTTGGCATTCTCTCAACCAGCTTCACCTGGAATGCTTTTCCAACAATCTTGAAGGAGTTCCCACATATGTTGAGCACTTGCTAGCTGCTTTTCCTTCACTCTGCGGTCCAACTCATCAAAACCATCCCAATTGGGTTGAGGTCGGGTGATTGTGGAGGCCAGGTCATCTGATGCAGCACTCCATCACTCTCCTTCTTGGTCAAATAGCCCTTACACAACCTGGAGGTGTGATGGGTTATTGTCCTGTTGAAAAACAATTGATAGTCCCACTAAGTGCAAACCAGATGGAATGGCGTATCGCTGCATAATGCTGTGGTAGCCATGCTGGTTAAGTGTAACCTTGAGTTTTAAATGAATTACCAATAGTATCACCAGAAAAGCACCATTACACCTCCTCCTCCATGCTTCACGGTGGGAACTACACATGCAGAGATCATCCGTGCACCTACTCTGCATCTCACAAAAACACAGAGGATGGAACCAAATATATCAAATTTGGACTCATTAGACCAAAGGACAGATTTAATGATCTAATGTCCCTTACTCGTGTTTCTTGGCCCAAGCAAGTCTCTTATTATTATTGGTGTCCTTTAGTAGTGCTTTCTTTGCAGCAATTCGACCATTAAGGCCTGATTCACGCAGTCTCCTCTGAACAGTTGATGTTGAGATGTGTTTGTTACTTGAACTCTGTGAAGCATTTATTTGGGCTGCAATTTCTGAGGCTGGTAACTAATGAACTTATCCTCTGCAGCAGGGGTAACTCTGGGTCTTCCTTTAATGTGGCGGTCCTCATTAGATCCAGTTTCATCATGGCACTTGATGGTTTTTGCAACTGCACTTGAAGAAACTTTAAAAGTTCTTGAAATTTTCCAGATTGAATGCCTTAAAGAAATGATGGACTGTCGTTTCTCTTTGCTTATTTTAGTTGTTCTTGCCATAATATGGACTTGGTCTTTTACCAAATAGGGCTATTTTCTGTATACCACCCCTACCTTGTCACAACACAACTGATTGGTTCAAACGCAGTAAGAAGGTAAGAAATTCCACAAGTTCACTTTTAACAAGGCACACCTGTTAATTGAAATGCATTCCAGGTGACTGCCTCATGAAGCTGGTTGAGAGAATGCCAAGAGTGTGCAAAGCTGTCATCAAAGGGTGGCTACTTTGAAGAATCTCAAATATAAAATATATTTTGATCTGTTTAACAATGTTTTGATTACTACATGATTCCGTATATGTGATTTAATGTAGAAAATAGTAAAAATAAAGAAAAACTCTGGAATGAGTAGGTGTGTCAACTTTTGAATGGAACTGTATATACAGTTGAAGTCATCTGTACAAACAAAGTAACGTAAGTATAAACACCTTGGGACCATGCAGCTGTCATACCGCTCAGGAAGGAGACGCGTTCTGTTTCCTAAAGATGAACGTACTTTGGTGTGAAATGTACAAATCAATCCCAGAACAACAGCAAAGGACTTTGTGAAGATGCTGTAGGAAACAGGTACAAAAGTATCTATATCAAAAGTAAAACAAGTCCTATATCGACATAACCTGAAAGGCCGCTCAGCAAGGAAGAAGCCACTGCTCCAAAACCGCCATTAAAAAGACAGACCTAGGTTTGCAACTGCACATGGGGACAAAGATCGTTATTTTTGGAGAAATGTCCTCTGGTCTGATGAAACAAAAATAGAACTGTTTGGCCATAATGACCATCGTTATGTTTGGAGGAAAAAGGGGGGAGGCTTGTGTCGTGTCTTTGGTTATACCGGATTAAGTGAAATGACATGCTATTCTATAAAATAATTTCTCTGTAATTGATATTACCTGATAAAACTAATTATGTAAATGTAATTAACTAGAAAGTCGGGGCACCACAAAATAATGTTTATAGAGCTGTTATCTTCCGAATAAACTCTTAATAAAGACCTGGTAATCTTTTACATCAACAGCAGTCAATTATTAATCGTCACCTTATTCAGTCTCATCTGACCATCGTAGAATTCTTCACAAACCCTGGCTAACAAGTTGAATCAGCAATACAACATTTGGTTTAATTATTTATTTACTAAATACCTAAATAATCACACAGAATTACATATACACAGAATGGATCATACATGAAGAACGTCCCTGGTGGACGGAACCGATTTGACGGCTGGTTACACAAAGAGAGGGGGTTGGGCTTGAATGAAAGCGCGGGAAGACTGGAGAACAAAAGGGAAAACTATGCTATCGTAAATACAGGATATTATGCATTCTAAATAACCACTCATTTGGAAAAGGAAAATGCAAGACATATTTCCTCTGAGCTGCGCCTCGATAGATTGGTCGTAGATGGAAGGCTGGGTTGCCTAGCAGAGATCTCTTGTCCTTTGTCGAATGTCTCTGGTGTTAAACTGGTGTCTCTGGTGTTAAACAGGATACGTTGTGCATCCTTTCCTAGCCCACGTCTACAGCGGTTGCTGCTAACTCAACGGCTAGGAGGTATCACTTCTGGAGTGAATAAGAGTTCAAAGTTCATACCAAGTTGCCATACTTTTTAGCTCATGCTATATTCTGGCTGGTATAGTCGAAATTCATCCTTTCGGCGTGTCGATCGTCACCTACACTTTGACCAGGATACTAATTTCGTTAGGTTATTATCTTAGCCCTTTTAACGTAGGACCATTGTCCTAACGTCCTTGGAACACCAAGTTGAGTTTTCGTCAACGGGCTTATATAGTACTGGGAGAGAGGGGTGTTTTTCATAGTTTACAACCAATGTCTGTTCACTTGGCCGGGGCCACGGAGTGAGAAGACTTTTTACTCTATGAAAATCATTCTCTCATTTAGGAGCTAGAATTACATTTAATCTTTCCACAAATAGTTTCATATTTAAACATTTAAATTGCACAGCAATTCCATGTGAATCTGATAACTAGAATGTGTAGACTTTCCAAGATACAGTTTATGTCATCCTATCGTTAGTAATAATGTCTCCGATGCCAACTGATCTGACATCATATTCTTTAAGTACCAACGCATATTTTCAGCTGGTCGGATTACCGAAATATGGTTCCTTTCCCCACCCTTTTGATGTTACCATACACTCTCTATGTTAACAAAGGGATTTGAAGAGTCAACTCTATAGAGTAGAGAGAGAGAAAAGGGGGTATTTATGGGGTCATAAAACCTCACCAACAGGCCAACGTCATGACAGTCCCCCCTTGTTGGGTTCAATCTTGCGATTAACCTGCATGTTGCAAACCAACATAAAAATGACCGTGGGTTGTCCTGGTTGTGGACCATCGTTGTGGTCCCCCTCTGGTGGTTGACCCGGGTAGGGTTTTTGCGCCGGGTAGGAATTCCAGTCTGCTCCAAGGCTGGGCAGCGGATGTCCGCATTGGGATTGCCGTTCCGGACCCATCGTCTGGTCGTCCAGACTGGAAGATCTGGACAGTAACTTAGGTAGATGTTAACAACGCACACACACTATCATTACATCATTACATTTACACTATCACACACACACTATCATTACATTTACACACTATCATTACATGAAATACATCATTACATTTCCTCCCAAATGAACAGCGTTGTTGCACTAACTGATGGTTGTATGGGGAAGATGTTTATGGCTCTATCACTTTCTACGTGCCGAAGAAAATGAAACAAACTGAATGAAAGCATAAACAAAACAAAATATAGTTATTCCACCTTAATCATATAATTGGACTGTATTCTATCTACGTCCATGGTCTTGGCAAAATGACCCTATCATGGCATTGTCTAATGTCATATCTAGGGCTTTCCTAATTTGCGGGGTGTTGCTTAGGGCACTACCCTAAGTTGATAACTACATGATAAGTCTACAGCTGTAAGGCCCTAGTTTTGGGCAGTCTACAGGGATGACCTATGGACTTCTGGGAAGAAAACTGGTGAGTACTGTAGCTGTAGAGTCAAGGCCTCAAAGTACATGTTAAACTCTACTAAGGCTGGTATTTTGCTCGTACCCTTAAGTGATCCTAGCATAAATCCTAATTGGATGTTCCGTATATTCTTACACAATCACGCATGTCAAGGGGAAGAAAACCAAGTATCCTGGTAAACCACAACTTGTTCAGAATGAGTCTGACGTAATCAGGTAATTTTCACGTCAATGCCTGGAGGTCAGTCAGAATTGGTGTCAAGGGAGTCTGTAGTGGTTTTGTCTTCCACTATTGTAGTGGCGGTAGGTATGAAGAAGTCTATTTCATAGCTACAGTGGGGCAAAAAAGTATTTAGTCAGCCACCAATTGTGCAAGTTCTCCAACTTAAAAAGATGAGAGAGGCCTGTAATTTTCATCATAGGTACACTTCAACTATGACAGACGAAATGAGAAAAAGAAATCCAGAAAATCACATTGTAGGATTTTTAATTTATTTATTTGCAAATTATGGTGGAAAATAAGTATTTGGTCAATAACAAAAGTTTATCTCAATACTTTGTTATATACCCTTTGTTGGCAATGACAGAGGTCAAACGTTTTCTGTAAGTCTTCACAAGGTTTTCACACACTGTTGCTGGTATTTTGGCCCATTCCTCCATGCAGATCTCCTCTAGAGCAGTGATGTTTTGGGGCTGTCGCTGGGCAACACGGACTTTCAACTCCCTCCAAAGATTTTCTATGGGGTTGAGATCTGGAGACTGGCTAGGCCACTCCAGGACCTTGAAATGCTTCTTACGAAGCCACTCCTTCGCGTTGCCGTGCGGTGTGTTTGGGATCATTGTCATGCTGAAAGACCCAGCCACGTTTCATCTTCAATGCCCTTGCTGATGGAAGGAGGTTTTCACTCAAAATCTCACGATACATGGCCCCATTCATTCTTTCCTTTACACGGATCAGTCGTCCTGGTCCCTTTGCAGAAAACAGCCCCAAAGCATGATGTTTCCACCCCATGCTTCACAGTAGGTATGGTGTTCTTTGGATGCAACTCAGCTTCTTTGTCCTCCAAACACGACGAGTTGAGTTTTTACCAAAAAGTTCTATTTTGGTTTCATCTGACCATATGACATTCTCCCAATCCTCATCTGGATCATCCAAATGCTCTCTAGCAAACTTCAGACGGGCCTGAACATGTACTGGCTTAAGCAGGGGACACGTCTGGCACTGCAGGATTTGAGTCCCTGGTGGCGTGGTGTGTTACTGATGGTAGGCTTTGTTACTTTGGTCCCAGCTCTCTGCAGGTCATTCACTAGGTCCCCCGTGTGGTTCTGGGATTTTTGCTCACCGTTCTTGTGATCATTTTGACCCCACGGGGTGAGATCTTGCGTGGAGCCCCAGATCGAGGAAGATTATCAGTGGTCTTGTATGTCTTCCATTTCCTAATAATTGCTCCCACAGTTGATTTCTTCAAACCAAGCTGCTTACCTATTGCAGATTCAGTCTTCCCAACCTGGTGCAGGTCTACAATTTTGTTTCTGGTGTCCTTTGACAGCTCTTTGGTCTTGGCCATAGTGGAGTTTGGAGTGTGACTGTTTGAGGTTGTGGACAGGTGTCTTTTATACTGATAACAAGTTCAAACAGGTGCCATTAATACAGGTAACGAGTGGAGGACAGAGGAGCCTCTTAAAGAAGAAGTTACAGGTCTGTGAGAGCCAGAAATCTTGCTTGTTTGTATGTGACCAAATACTTATTTTCCACCATAATTTGCAAATAAATTCATTAAAAATCCTACAATGTGATTTTCTGGATTTTCTTTCCTCATTTTGTCTGTCATAGTTGAAGTGTACCTATGATGAAAATTACAGGCCTCTCTCATCTTTTTAAGTGAGAGAACTTGCACAATTGGTGGCTGACTAAATACTTTTTTTGCCCCACTGTATGTTATCCACGGAGGAGCTAACCTCACAATGGAAGTACTCTAAGTATTGGACCAGTCGTACGTGGTGTGATCATCGTTGATGACTTCTAAAAACTTTCATCCTGAATGGAGGGTTACATTTATTAGTGGCATATTAGTGTGTTGACCATTGGAAGAGTACTCTGGAGATTCCCTTCCCCCGTGTTGGACTCTGAGTGACTACTACTCCTCTGTCGCTATTATCAATAGCGATTTAACTTGTGAGGTCTCTAATCCTCTTACTGAGTGTTGCTGGACTGACTGTGGTATTGGTACTGGTACTCAAGGGGACCAGTTGTCCTACCAATTTATTCTGAAATGTTATCCTACAGGAATACATGATTAGAGCATTTTACTAGTTGTCTTGTAGTGGCTACTACACATGGCAAGGAATGATTATTGTTGCCATTTGTTTTGGAGATGGACAAGTCCACTGGACTTCTTTTACGACCAGTGTGGTACACCTCAGTACTATCTTAGATGTGTTCTAAGATAATCCCCGTATTGGGGCCTGTCTGCTCCTCACTTTCACATAGGGGAGTTTACAACTAGATTTGATTTATGCTCTGACGGCCTCGTACGGTGTTGTCCGTAGTCTCGTCCCCCCCACCGGCCTCAATGAGGCTCATCATGGGTCTGGGCTACTATTCCCCCCCTTTGCGTCTCGAGACCCCCCCACCAGTGGGTGGTGTTGGTATCCGAAGCACAAACGAAGAGTTCGGACCCTATGTACGAGTTGTCAGTGGCCGCGTTGTTATGAGAAATGCTGTAACCAAATCTCCTGGTGTTTGTGCTTCAAAACGGTCAGTGGCTGTCGAGGCCTGTCAGTCACCACCGCGTCCGTGTGTGGCAATCTCTTCTGTACCTGCGAACTGAGACGAGGATATCGGTCTGTGAAATCGCAAAGTGTTTCACCAGTGGTTGTCATTGGGTCAGTTGCTGGACTGATGCCATTAGTGTCATTGTAAGGGGTGACAGTCCCCCACAAAGCGGAAAGTGCATCAGCGGAAGCAGAGTATACTCTGCACATCAATGTTTTTCTTGCTGAGACGGCCGCAGTGCTTGCAGAAGTGTCCGAAGGGCAAGAGAAGTTCATCTCAACTACCGTATTGCACGACTGCAAGGAGGAGGGAAGTTGCTTATTCACAGTGACAGCTGGCTCGAAATCATGGACAGAATGGTCAATCAGGTTGGCTGATGGAATGTGTCGAGATATCTTAATACCTCCTTGGATCGGATTCTGCACCAAGAGGTTTCTAAAGGTCTTTTTTCCAAGGGGTGCTTTCGACAGATGCCCCTCGTGAATGACTGCGTTGCAGCTAGCGTTAGGGGAAGACAGTGTGGTCAGTGGAGAAGGCACTGTGGCCTGTGACCATACCTGGTTGGTTTTCCAATCCATCAGTGGGAGTAACCGATCCATCAAGTCTGCTCCAAGTAGCAGGGGTACAGATTCGAGGCTGGTAACATACACAGGGTGAACGAGAGATGCGTCCTGGAAGTGTAGTTTCAGCATGACTCTCAATGTGAGAGGCGAGGTAGTCT
The DNA here is from genome assembly GCA_030435695.1 of Brachymystax lenok tsinlingensis. NCBI lineage: Eukaryota > Metazoa > Chordata > Actinopteri > Salmoniformes > Salmonidae > Brachymystax > Brachymystax lenok. The sequence continues at coordinate 21,684,812 of CM059789.1, forward strand.
GAGTGACCCCTCGAAGTGTAGTGTCGCATCGTTCCACTTTTAACTTCTTAGGGAGCGGCAGCTGAGGTGTCGGTTTTGGAGAGTCTAAAGTAAAAGGCCTGCCACTCAGGCCCAGAAACTAGGATATGCACATAATTAGTACTATTGGATAGGAAATACTCTTGGATAGGAAATACAGTGGCGATAGCACCCCACTGCTCCCTAAGTAGTTAACCAACGTTTAGTTGGCTTCAAAGCCCTTTTGAGATCATCGAACAATGTTTGAGAGATGAGCGATATTGTCGCGCCTTGATCAATTAGCGCATGACAAGTTAAGCAGTTCTCCAGGACTGTTTGCAGGTATGGGCATTTAGATTCGTGTTAAGTGGAGTGGTTGTTCGCAACAACGTGATGTGCCATTTCTGATCAAGGTGGAAGCAGATCGACTTTTCAGATTTTGAGTGGGCTTGGCTTTAACGAAGCGTTTTACCTTTTTCTTCGCAACCTTTGTATCAGAGTCTGTAGACAAAGCCCGTGGGCTTGTTTCTTGATCAAGCGGGCCCTGGATAGGGTCTCGAATGAGAGCGGGAGAAATTTGAACTTTAACGTCCTTGCTATGGGTGTTAATTCCTGCGGACCTGGTGTCCGGTAATTCCCCGTCTAGTCCTTGTGACTTATACCCTTTTCTCAAATGTTTCTCGCTTGAGTTCTTCACGTAGTGGAACTTCTGGAGAACATTGGTCTACGTTTTGATCATCCTTCAACCCTTTTTTACCTTTGTGCTCTGACACTTTGTGTGGGTTGGTTGCAGGAACGTAGCGAACAGGTCGATTGTAGCTTTAGTCGTTTTGATGGTGACGTACTTTACGGTTATTTTGACCGCGGTGGTTAATGGAATCGTGGTTTCGTGGTAGAAACCGTTGTTGTGCGTCATCTCTCAACGCTCTAATACCTGATAATGCACCCTCTAACTAGAGTGAGTTCTCCAGGTCAAACTTCAAATGCCTCAAAAGCTGTGCTTGCAAGCTCTCTGAGTTGTAAGATCCTGTATGTCAGCTAGGAACGTCTCAGTATCGTTTGGATGACCTGGAACGGGGTCAAAGGTGGGGAAATTCTTTCAAGTTTGTCAAGGTATTCCGCGCCAAGCGGGCGGAGAGGGTTGGCTTCATCCTGTGGGGAAGAGAAGACTGAGGGACACGTGAGGGAGGCAATGTCTGAAACCTATTGCTTGGATGGATAGTCACACTGTAGAGCATGACCATTCAGGACTTCCTCCAGATGGTACCTAAGGGTGGTATTCTGCTGCATTGCAGAGTCCACTTGAGCGCTTAGACTACTGATTTTGGACACGTGAGTGTCGCACTTGCTCCTTTCGTTCTCAAACTTATCTGTCATGGTTTGCAGATAAGAGGTCCTGAGTACGGAGCAAGAGATTCAGTGATAAGATTTATTCCGCTTGCTTAGAAATCAATGTTTCCATCTTCATCACCCGAGGTCTCTCATCATTCATTTGGTCAGCGACTTCAATGAGTTCTGCTGATTTGTCATCCAACTTAGTCATTGTGTTCATTAACTGATCGTCTTTGGTCTGCAGAATTTGGAGTAGAACCTTGTTACCTTGAGTAACTTTCAACAAAACTGCCTGCATGTTATCAAATTGCGCGCTCCTGTTTGTAGATAACTCAACAGATTTATCTAGTTTGGAGTGGACTACATTGTATTTAGTTTTAGATAAATCGAGTTGTTCCTGGAGACAACGGTTTTGTTGAAGAGTTTGTGCTCGTTCATCATCATAAGTTTTTTCAAATACTTATAATTGTTTCCGATTTCAAACACAGTTCCTCCGCTAGTAGCTTGTTTTCATTTCCTGCTTTTGTCAATAGTTGCTTGGTTCTCTCCACCTGTCCCCTCATGTTAGCCATGTCTTGCGCGTGCGCGTGTGGTATTGGACTGATGCCAATCTTTGATGGCGATACATAAGTGCTAAAGTGGAGAGAACCGTCACAAAGCCTGTGTTCGATGGTTGATTTTGGAGAGTGTTGTTCGCAATTTCGGCAGTTTTTTTTCTAATTACATAATTAGGGTAATTCCTACTTTATACACTTTCAGGCATAACATAGGATCCCCTTAACAAGGGAAGGGTTTTACTGATAACGCCGAAAAGGGTTTGAGCATAATACGTTATTGGACAATGTTTTAACCGGAACGTGTGGCAAACAACAAAATGCACTGTGGTCTACTCGCGTGGAAACGCGAGAGAGATAATTATCGCTGGTCAAGCTAATATCTTCTCAATTTCATTCGGCTGGCTTTTTGTCCTCGCTCGAGAAATTATTAATGACCAAGCCTATTTGCGTCTGAAACGTGCGAGGCAGAAATAGCCCTGCGTTTGGCAAAACGCTCTATTTCTCAAATTTCTATATTTAGCTTTATCAGCCCTAATACAGAAATGTATAGCTTACGCTACCCACTGACTACGTCAGAGAACAACACGGAGGCAGTCTCCAGATATACGCACACCACCAATAATTCCTGTCTACAACTCCAATAACGTGTATAATAAACTGTGTGCAATATGTAATCTTTTCAATTTTATATAGGCTGAATCAAAATGAAAGCGTCATCCTATTTTAGATTCCTCGCACGGGGCGTCATGAATGTTTTATCAAATTGACCCAAACGTGCGGCCTAGTTTTATCTTAGATTCCTCACAGGGGGCGCCATAAATGTTGTGTCTTTGGCTATGCCAGATTAAGTGATATGACATGCTATTCTATAAAATAATTTCTCTGTAATTAATATTACCTGATTAAACTAATCATGTAAACGTAATTAACTAGAAAGTCGGGGCACCACGAAAGAATGTGTATAGAGCTGTTATCTTCCGAATAAACTCTTAATAAAGACCTGGTAATCTTTTACATCAACAGCAGTCAACTATTAATCGTCACCTTATTCAGTCTCATCTGACCATCGTAGAATTCTTGGTTCTTGGAATCTTCACGAACCCTGGCTAACAAGTTGAATCAGCAATACAAAATTTGGTTTAACTTCTTAGGGAGCGGCAGCAGAGGTGACGGTTTTGGAGAGTCTGGCGTGCCCAAAGTAAAATGCCTGCCACTCAGGCCCAGAAAATAGGATATGCACATAATTAGTACTATTGGATAGGAAATACTCAGTTTCTAAAAGTGTTAAAATAATGTATGTGTGTATAACAGAACTGATATAGCAGACGAAAATCCGAGAAATTTCTGTCCAGATTTTTTGTGACCTTTGCTCTGTTTGATACTCTCTCTATTGATTTTAATGGAAACCAGCTCCTAGACTGCAGTACCTATGGCTTCCACTAGATGTCAACAGTCTTTATACTGAGTTTGGAAGCTGTAGCCCTGAGCAGAACGGATAGGAACAGGAAATAGTTGAGGTAGCTCAGCTGTCAACAAGATTTTACGGGCGCGAGACCGTATGCGCGCCCCCACTGTATTTTCCTTTCATAACGTTTAGGTTACCATCCGAGTGAAATATTATCGCTAATATTCATAAAAGGATAGCTAAGGATGCATTATAAATGATCTATGATTTGTTTAGGAAAAGTTGATAGATATATTTGAACGCATTCTCTTCACGGTTCAATGGGCAATTCGACGTTGGATTTTCTGATCATAACGCACCAACCAAACGGAGATTTATGGATATAATAAATGACTTTTTCTAACAAAAGAACCATTGGATGTCTTCGTTGGACACTTGGGAAGCCCTCAGCAGAAGTTCTTCGGAAGGTAAGAGATTTATTTTAGCGAGGCTGTAAAAGTAGCCAGGCTATAAAAGTAGCGAGGCTACATACAGACACCGGTTAGTCAGGCTGACTGAGGTAGTATATGTACATGTAGTTATGGTTAAAGTGACTATGCATATATGATGAACAGAGAGTAGCAGTAGCGTAAAAAAGGGGTTGGTGGGGGGTGGGACGCAATGCAGATAGATAGCCCAGTTAGCCAATGTGCGGGAGCACTGGTTGCTCGGTCCAATTGAGGTAGTATGTACATGAAAGTACAGTTAAAGTGACTATACATATATGATAAACAGAAAGTAGCAGCAGCGGGGGCACAATGCAAAAAGTCCGGATAGCCATTTACCTGTTCAGGAGTCTTGGGGGTAAAAACTGTTGAGAAGCCTTTTTGTCCTAGACTTGGCACTCCGGTACCGCTTGCCATGCGATAGTAGAGAGAACAGTCTATGACTGGGGTGGCTGGGGTCTTTGACAATTTGTAGGGCCTTCCTCTAACACCGCCTGGTGTAGAGGTCCTGGATGGCAGGCAGCTTAGCCCCAGTGATGTACTGGGCCGTACGCACTCCCCTCTGTAGTGCCTTGCATTCAGAGGCGGAGCAATTGCCATACCAGGCAGTGATGCAACAAGTCAGGATGCTCTCGATGTTGCAGCTGTAGAACCTTTGCAAATTGGAGGGGGTCTAGGGTTTCTGGGATAATGTTGTTGATGTGAGCCATTACCAACCTTTCAAAGCACTTCATGGCTACGGACGTGAGTGCTACGGGTCTGTAGTCATTTAGGCAGGTTGCCTTTGTGTTCTTTGGCACAGGGACTATGGTGGTCTGCTTGAAGCATGTTGGTATTACAGACTCAATCAGGGGCACGTTGAAAATGTCAGTGAAGACACCTGCCAGTTGGTCAGCACATGCCCGGAGCACACGTCCTGGTAATTCGTCTGGCCCCGCAGCCTTGTGTATGTTGACTTGTTTAAACGTCTTACTCACGTCGGCTACGGAGAGCGTGATCACACAGTCATAAGACGAGCGTCAGAGCCGGCGTAGTATGATTCAATCTTAGCCCTGTATTGACGCTTTGCCTGTTTGATGGTTCGTCGCAGGGCATAGCAGGATTTCTTGTAAGCTTCCGGGTTAGAGTCCCGCACCTTGAAAGTGGCAGCTCTACCCTTTAGCTCAGTGCGAATGTTGCCTGTAATCCATGGCTTCTGGTTGGGGTATGTACGTATAGTCACTGTGGGAACGACGTCCTCGATGCACTTATTGATAAAGCCAGTGACTGATGTGGTGTACTCCTCAATGCCATCGGAGGAATCCGGAACATGTTCCAGTCTATGATAGCAAAACAGTCCTGTAGTTTAGCGTCTGCTTCATCTGACCACTTTTTTATAGACTGAGTCACTGGTGATTCCTGCTTTAATTTTTGCTTGTAAGCAGGAATCAGGAGGATAGAATTCTGGTCGGATTTACCAAATGGTAGGCAAGGGAGAGCTTTGTACGCGTCTCTGTGTGTAGAGTACAGGTGATCTAGAATTTCTTTCCCTCTGGTTGCACATTTAACATGTTGATGGAGATTTGGTAGAACTGATTTAAGTTTCCCTGCATTAAAGTCTCCAGCCACTAGGAGCACCGCCTCTGGGTGAGTGGTTTCCTGTTTGCTTATTTCCTTATACAGCTGACTGTGTGCGGTCTTAGTGCCAGCATCTGTCTGTGGTGGTAAATAAACAGCCACGAAAAGTATAGCTGAAAACTCTCTAGGCAAGTAGTGTGGCCTGCAATTTATCACAATATACTCTACTTCAGGCGAGCAAAATCTAGAGACTTCCTTAGATTTCGTGCACCAGCTGTTGTTTACAAATATGCACAGACCGCCCCTCCTCGTCGTGTGCTGTTCTATCTTGCCGGTGCAGGGTGTATCCCGCTAGCTGAATATCCATGTCGTCATTCAGCCACGATTCCGTGAAACATAGGATGTTGCAATTTTTAATGTCCCGTTGGTAGGATATTCGTGATCGTACCTCGTCTAATTTATTGTCCAATGATTGCACGTTGGCGAGTAATATTGACGGTAACGGTAGCTTTCCCAATCGCCTTCTCCGGGTCCTGACCAGGCATCCGGCTCTTTTCCCCCTGTACCTGCGTTGCTTCTTCTTGCGAATAACTGGGATGTCGGCCCTGCCGGGTGTTTGGAGAATATCATGTGCGTCTTGCTTGTTGTTGAAAAAATCTTTGTCTAATCCGAGGTGAGTGATCGCTGTCCTGATACCCAGATGCTCTTTTTTGCCGTAAGATACGGTTGCAGAAACATTATGTACAAACAAATAATGCGAAAAAAAACACATAATAGCACAATTGGTTAGGCGCCCGTAAAACGGCTGCCATTTCTTCCGGCGCCATTTTCTGTCTTAGCCCTTTTTTATCTTAGCCCTTTTAACGTAGGACCGTCGTCCTAACGTCCTTGGAACACCAAGTTGAGTTTTCGTCAACGGGCTTATATAGTACTGGGAGAGAAGGGCGTTTTTCATAGTTTACAACCAATGTCTGTTCACTTGGGCGGGGCCACGGAGTGAGCAGACTTTTTCATCTATGAAAATCATTCTCTCATTTAGGAGCTAAAATTACATTTAATCTTTCCACAAATAGTTTCATATTTAAACATTTAAATTACAGTTTATGTCATCCTATCATTAGTAATAATGTCTCCGACGCCAACTGATCTGACATCATATTCCTTAAGTACCAACACATATTTTCAGCTGGTCGGATTACCGAAATATGGTTCCTTTCCCCACCCTTTTGATGTTACCATACACTCTCTATGTTAACAAAGGGATTTGAAGAGTCAACTCTATAGAGTAGAGAGAGAGAAAAGGGGGGGAAGGTATTTATGGGGGTTATAAACCTCACCAACAGGCCATCGTCATGACACTTGCAAGCCGAAGAACACCATCCCAACCGTGAAGCACGGGGGTGGCATCATCATGTTGTGGGGGTGCTTCGCTGCAGGAGGGACTAGTGCACTTCCCAAAATAGATGGCATCATGAGGAAATAAAATTATGTGGATATATTAAAGCAACATCTCAAGACATCAGTCAGGAAGTTAAAGCTTGGTTGCAAATGGGTCTTCCAAATGGACAATAACCCCAAGCATACTTCCAAAGTTGTGGCAAAATGGCTTAAGGACAACAACGTCAAGGTATTGGAGTGGCCATAACAAAGCCCTGACCTCAATCCAGTTCTGGGCAAAACTAAAAAAGCGTGTGCGAGCAAAGAGTCCTACAAACCGGACTCAGTTACACCAGCCCTATCAGGAGGAATGGTCCAAAATTCACCCAACTTATTGTGGGAAGCTTGTGGAAGGCTACCCAAAATGTTTGACCCAAGTTAAACAATTTAAAGGCAATGCTACCAAATACGTATTGAGTGTATGTAAACTTCTGACCCACTGGGAATGTGATGAAAGAAATAAAAGCTGAAATAAATCATTCTCTCTACTATTATTCGGACATTTCACTTAAAGTAAAGTGGTGATCCTAACTGACCTAACACAGGGCATTTTTACTAAGATTAAATATCAGGAATTTTGGAAAACTGAGTTTAAATGTATTTGGCTAAGGTGTATGTAAACTTCTGACTTCAACTGTATATCATTTGTAAGACCAAACATTGATGTAGCAACACCATATTGCCCCTTTAATTCTATCAAAAGTATGCGAGTTTGAGCATGTGTCCATTATGCCTATGGATTTATTTTTATCAGCATGAATTAGATTGAGCAATAAAAACCAAACTGTTATTTTGGATCCGCACTATGCAGCTGTTGCAAGAGCGCATTTTTCACTGGCTGTCCACTGGTTTCAAAAACAGTGATGACAGGCAGCTTAAACTTCTTGAATTCAATCATTATTGGGTTCAAATGCACATTTAGATTTGTGAACAGCCATCCACATCAACCACAATCCGTAAGGCACAAATAGCTAAATGAGAGAGCAGCAGTGTGATTCACATCAATGCGCTATGTAGATATCAATAATAAGTGATATCCGTATCGCCATAGACTACACCCCTGCTGTCATCCTTAAAACTCCAAGCGTTTATTCAAGTTGGATAATCTTTGGATGCCAACAGCAGTCGCACCATTGGAAGACATAGCTTGAACAGTAGCCTACAAAAGCCTATTCCTGCTCGCAATCCATCAAACCCATTTTGGTGTGTCATCATAGTGGTCTCTGACTTGTGGTCAGACTCGCTCAGGTGGAACAAACTTAAACTTGCGCTTTTTTCAATGCTGATTTGAATGTAATTGAGAAAAAAAAGGTCACAGATTTTTTTTCCGCAAACATCCTTTCTGAATTTAAAAGTAATCCTCGAAGTAATCATCTAGTTTTTCAAAAGTATCTGTAGTCTGATTACAATATTGTAGCTGGTAACGCAACGGATTACAGTTAAAAATGTAATCCTTTACATGTCCATTACTCCCCAACCCTGGACGTTACAGGGAAGTCTGTGCTTCCAAACTGAGGAATAACCTCTTAGGAACCAAGGGAGTCTCCTCGACCTCCAAAACCTTTTGGACGCTCCATTCTCATGGTGGGAGAAAGATGTCCATCCATAGCTCTAAGCACTTGAGTGGACCAGAGAGGACCATGCACATAACTCCCAAGAGGCTTATCTTGGGTCCCATAGTGTAGCTGATAGAAAGTCTCAAACCGGTCACAGCAGCATCAGATCCCCCCACACATGACCTGGACAGATCACCCCCCACACATGACCTGGAGTCCACTGTCTTGTTGCAGTGACACATCCACATCACCTTTTGCTGCTGTGTCTAGTTGGATAGACAAGCAGAGTGTGTCTCAAATGGTACCCTATTCTCTACAGTGTACTACTTTTGACCAGAGTCCTTTGGGCCCTGGACAAAAGTAGGGCACTACATAGGAAATAGGGTTCCATTTGGGATGCTGTTCAAGCTCTGAAAACAAAATGGCAACATCAGATTCCCATTATGGTTGTAAAGACTTGAAAATAAAATCATTATTGGTCCATGGTTTATTGGCTTGTGTCATTTTAGGACCACATTTGATACTACTACATTAAAATGGTTGTGTGTTGTTTAATGGTTGTACAATGGTTGAATGGTTGTTGTAGTGCAGTGTAAATTGTATTATGGTCAAACAGGACTCTGAAGGAAGACACCCAGGACCAGATGTCTTTCCCTACTCAAAGCATATTGACATGTCGTTATACTTGATGTGGATGACTTCAAATCAAAGAGGCCTCAAAGAGAGTATTTCCACTAGTACAGAGTTTTTCCCAGTAGGAATAAAATGTAACAAGTAGAAAGAAAGGTAAAATAAAGACCGATCATGTTTTATTTATTCTCTATGAATTTTTCTCTGACGACAGTAGGCTACGTCTACCTTTGTAAATATGGCCCTTAAAAAACAGGAATCTTATTAATTTCAGACCGCTGAACTGTCAGGTGAAAGTGAGCCTGTTATGAAGGCCCTCTCCCACCTCCCCTCACCATCACCATATTAATAAGAACTCCTATTGTCTTTCATTTCTGCATTCTCTTCACCTCTCCGGTGACTGTTCGGGTATCAAAGAGAGGTTTTGGTGATCTTTTTTTGCCAGGGGTGTAAGTAAGTATTAGCTTACAGCCTCAGGCATATTCTCTCCAAATGGCCCTGTTATGTGAGCCAAGTGCCCTCCACATTTAGCTGGGCCAAGAGGGGAGCGGAGAACTAATATCCTTAATTGTCCTAACTGCGTCTAGAGTCGTGTGGAACCTCCGAAAACTGCAGTAGTAGCTTGGAGAACTGACTGCAGTGACGGCTATTATGATCTAATTTCTAATTTAATTTAGGAAAACTTCAATATGAGGGTGTGATTCAGTGCTTAAAGATTATTGTCTCACTAAACAGAATGGAAGCTGGAAATCGAGGTTATTGTCTCACTAAACTGAATAAAAGCTGGAGATATAGGTTAAAGTCTCACTAAACTGAATGGAAGCTGGAGATATAGGTTAAAGTCTCACTAAATCTTGTATTAGAAAATGATCTTTCTAGCTATATCTTGTGGTACAATGCATTACATTTCCTCTGTATGTTTTAATTATACATGGTTCCTGACCAATAAAGTTTATAAAATAAATAAATAAACTTGACCAAAGCATTAAGAGGGTTAACATTCACTTTCACGTCAATCCTACTTTTAAGGCTTTCCATAGCATTGAGTCATAATTCTACACTACCTACAGCATGGTAACTTGCTCTGGTAATGTAATAAAAGCCTGTGACCTTACATTCAACCTAAATATGACAACATCTGCTAATATGACGTGTGGCATCTATGTAACAACTTATGATAAATGCTTTCAACCCTAAGCCATGCACAATCTATTAATAAGATAGGTAATATGTTTTGTCTTTGATAAATTAGCCATCACGACAAGGAGCCACATCAATAAAGTAACAATAATACCATTGTGATGGTGTTGTTAGCTGTCATGTCATTCCATTCATGTGCTTTATGTGATAGGCTATGTGTGCAGACAAGAGGTACTCATACATCAAAGCATTGCCTTGGGTATCAGCGTTGTGTATTTCAGTGTATTGTTTATGGTTGCATCCCAAGGATATGAGCTGAATACAACATTGCTACAATTTGTTTTGAGACAGTATTCTCCTTGCAAACATATCACAGCTATCCAAATGGAAGGCAACCGAATATGAGCAAAATCATGAGTTTGATTAAGCTCTGCAGAAACCTTTGTATAGGGGAACGTATGAACGTATGATGCTAATGTCCTGACTTTTATTTTAAGGAACAGGAGTAAGTATTCTGGTATTCAAGAAAATAAAGTCTAGCAATTAGTATCCTGTGCAATGATTAAATGACACAAGGTCCATTTAATTACAGGGAAATACTTATCATGCAAATTCGAATTATGTTGCCTTGTCTTAAACAGTCCAGATAGGTGATAGCACCATCTAGTGTTGGGTTATGGGGATAGAAACACTGAAGATATACGCCTCATGTTTGTGAGGTCTTCCTCTGAAACGTCATAGTATACTGGGGCAACCTGATTCAGGAGTGAGTGACCATTCATAATTGCTTTGGCAAGCATTAGGATTTAGTAATACTCAATATGTTACAGCTTCAGTTATTATATGATTATTTTATCAATATTACAAATATTCCTATAGGATAAAGGAGGATAAATGTTGTGGTTTTTCCATACACAGATATTAAACAGGTTAAACATATTTAGTCTTCATTCTGGTTATTTCACTCAAGATCTTGTCCTCCCAAATCCCCCCCACCTCCTCCTCTCTCAAACACAACACGTGTGCTTAGGTTCTAGGTTCTCAGAGGTAGTGCTGGGGTCTACTCACATGCAAGCCATATAACCCTGTAGCAGGCAGGCTAAGGGGGCTAACCACTACCATCTGCCCTCACATTATGCCCACCCCACCGCAATCTCTTTCAGGTCCCAATGGCTTCCACATGGCACCCTGCCATTTTAGACATAACCTCCCCTCTCTACCCCCCCCCCCAATAACAACAAAATTCAAATGGGGGTGGGAAAATGCGTCTGGGGGTAGGAGGGGGTCCATTTAATCAGGATATTCATCTCCATGGGGTTTGTTTCAGGCCTGTGCTGGGGGAGGGGCCTCAGATGGGGCTATGCAGGATACTTGGGGCTATGCAGGATACTTGGGGCTATGGAGAATTCTTGGCTCAACTACAGGGGGGAACCCAAGAGGAATTTTCTGTTCTGTTCTAGTCTGTTTTATTCTATGGCTGGTGTCACTAAACGGTGTATCTTGGTTAATTCTACATGTTTATCTTGTGGAGAGACCATGAAACAGTAAGGTGGTCAAAACTGCAATAATGTGTCCAATATTATATCAGCTAAATGGTCATAATCATTTATTCACAATACTAAGTTTTAAAACTGTGTGGTCACATAACTAGTTTCCTTCAGTCCACTTTAGTCTTGCGAGCAAGATTCCTTAGTCTTGTTTCGTGAGGAAGCTGGAGATTGAGATTAAAGTCTCACAAAACAGAACGGAAACTGGAGATCGAGGTTATTGTCTCACTAAACAGAATGGAAGCTGGAAATCGAGGTTATTGTCTCACTAAACTGAATAAAAGCTGGAGATATAGGTTAAAGTCTCACTAAACTGAATGGAAGCTGGAGATATAGGTTAAAGTCTCACTAAACTGAATGGAAGATGGAGATTGAGGTTAAGCTGAATGGAAGCTGGAGATCCGAGGTTAAGGTTTTAATATCAGAATGGAAGCTGGAGATCGAGGTTAAGGTCTCACTAAACTGAATGGAAGCTGGAAACTGAGGTTAATGTCTCACTAAACTGAATGGGAGGTGGAGATCGAGGTTAAGGTCTCACTAAACAAAATTAACAAATCACCCAGGCGTTTCATCTTGGCAAATGCAAATTTCCCAATCCCACAACAGCAAACGAGAAAACATACATTTCAACTATTTTAACCACTTTTATAGCCCTTCCACTCTAAATAAATAAAACAAACAATAACCCATATTTTTTACTCTTGTTCTGTCATCCTATATATTGTCCTATACATCATCCTATATATCATCCTATACAAAATCCATCATCCTATATATACATCATTCTATAAATCATCCATCATACTATACATCATCCTATATATAATTCTATACATCATCCTATATACCATCCTATACATAATTTTATACATCATCCTATACATCATCCAATACATCATTCTATACATCATCCTATACATCATCCTATTTATCATCCTATACATCATCCTATATATCATCCAATGCATCATCCTATACATCATCCTACATATCACCTTATACATCATCCTACAGTTGAAGTCGGAAGTTTACATATCTCCACAAGACCTCCACAAGTCTGGTTCATCCTTGGGAGCAATTTCCAAATATAAACACCATGGGACCACGCAGCCGACATACCGCTCAGGAAGGAGACGCGTTCTGTATCCTAGAGATGTACATACCTTGGTGCAAAAAGTTCAAATCAATCCCAGAACAACAGCAAAGGACTTTGTGAAGATGCTGGAGGAAACAGGTACAAAAGTATCTATATTCAAAGTAAAACAAGTCCTATATCGACATAACCTGAATGGCCGCTCAGCAAGGAAGAAGCCACTGCTCCAAAACCGCCATTAAAAAGACAGACCTAGGTTTGCAACTGCACATGGGGACAAAGATCGTTATTTTTGGAGAAATGTCCTCTGGTCTGATGAAACAAACAATAGAACTGTTTGGCCATAATGACCATCGTTATGTTTGGAGGAAAAAGGGGGAGGCTAGCAAGCTGAAGAACACCATTGCAACCGTGAAGCACGGGGGTGGCAGCATCATGTTGTGGGGGTGCTTTGCTGCAGGAGGGACTGGTGCACTTCACAAAATAGATGGCATCATGAGGAAAGAAAATTATGTGAATATATTGAAGCAACATCTCAAGACATCAGTCAGGAAGTTAAAACTTGGTTGCAAATGGGTCTTCCAAATGGACAATGACCCCAAGCATACTTCCAAAGTTGTGGCAAAAGACTTAAGGACAACAAAGTAAAAGTATTGGAGTGGCCATCACAAAGCCCAGACCTCAATCCTATAGAAAATGTGTGGGCAGAACTGAAAAAGTGTGTGCGAGCAAGGAGGCCAACAAACCTGACTTAGTTACACCAGCTCTGTCAGGAAGAATGGGCCAAAATTCACCCAACGTACTGTGGGAAGTTTGTGGAAGGCTCCCTGAAAAGGCAATGCTATGATATACTAATTGAGTGTATGTAAACTTCTGACCCACTGGGAATGTGATGAAATAAATAAAATCTGAAATAAATCTCTCTAATATTATTCTGACATTTCACATTCTTAAAATAAAGTGGTGATCGTAACTGACCTAAAACAGGGACTTTTTACTAGGATTAAATGTCAGGAATTGTGGAAAAACTGGGTTTAAATCTATTTTGGCTAAGGTAAACTTCCGACTTCAACTCTATATACCATCCTATACATCATCCTATACATCATGCTATACATCATGCTATACATCATCCTATACATTATTCTAAACATCATCTTATACGTCATCCTATGCATCACCCTATACATCATCCTATACATCATGCTATACATCACCCTACACATCATTCTATACATCATCTTATACATCATCCTATTTATCATCCTTTATATCATCCTATAAATCGTCCTATAAATCATCCTATATATCATCCTATAAATCATCCTATATATCATCCTATACATAATCCTATATATCATCCTATACATAATCATATATATCATCCTATACATCATCCTATATATCATCCTATACATAATCCTATATATCATCCTATATATCATCCCATATATCATCCTATACATCATCCTATTGGCTTAGCGGCTAAGTGTGAATACAAATTCACCCTAGGACAATTATTACACCATAGGTTTAAACTCTGCTATTTCTCAGTGAGCTGCAGGAGCTATGGTTATAAGGCTTGGGCCCTGTTGATGACACACTATAATAAATCGCAATGCCTGCAATGAATAGAAGAGAACAAGGAGGTGGTGTTCAGTCCTGCTGATATAGGGTGGCGGGGGGCAATTCATCTAGATGTGTGAGGGCCCCAGGCACATTCAACACGTCCCAGCTGCATACTGTACATTAGCTCATGATGTTGTAGTGCTACAGAGTGATTGCCAGTGGGAATACATACAGCCATTGTTTATCACAGAAGATATATATCACTTGATCAAAGATACCTCCCTGTGATAGCTACTTGACAATAAGAGTAACAAGGAATATCTTTTCATAGTGCTACTGATGCTATTGTTCTGTGTAATATGTGTTAGGCCTATGGGGATCTCCTGTTGTATTGTGTCATGTTTGTACAATTGTTCTTAGGAAGGATATTCGTTGTTCAGAATTTTTTTTAGCAACCTGGGCTTGTCATATACAGTGAAACCAAGACATTTGAATATGGCACAATGAAAATAAGATTCTGACCTTGTATTTTCCCTTTCACGTTTTTAAAATGTATGTACTGTGTGTATGTATTTATTTAACTGGCAAATAATATCAATCAAGCAATGTCCAGATTTTCAGTGGAGACCATTTACTGTGCGTTGTCTTTTCCAAATCCACTCATCTATTGTAAGTGTTAACATCAATCTATAGTTAGTTTTGTAACCAACACATATTCCTTTGAATCATATTGGAGAATGTGTGACCTGTTTCAGAAAGCTGGTGTCGCACGTAACTACTTCATAGGAGAGGCAAATGCATTTTATCAAAATGCATTTTTTGGCATAAATACCTTCTTGAACATAACTACATTGTGACTTAAAAAAATATAATCTTATCCCTTTTTGTCCCCAATTTCATGGTATCCAATTGGTAGTTACAGTCTTGTCCCATCGCTGAAACTCCCATTCAGACTCGGGAGAGGCAAAGGACAAGAGCCGTGTGTCCCCCAAAACACAACCCAGCCAAGCCGCACTGCTTCTTAACACAATGCCCACTTAACCCGGAAGCCAGCCGCACCAATGTGTTGGAGGAAACACTGTACCCCTGGCTACTGGCTACTGTGTCAGCATGCATGCACCCGGCTCGCCGCAGGAGTTGCTAGAGCACAATGGGACATTGGTCTGCCATGTAGCATGATTCTGTCTATAACGTGAGCTGCTCAGTATGTGTAGATAGTCCTTGCTACTGTGGCTTTTTTGAAAGACAACATTATCCATGGAGAACTGCAAAAGTGTTGCTACTGCTCCCAACAACATTGCTGCCCAGAATTTATCAGGCGCTATCAACAAAGATCAGTGGGAAAAACTTGTGATGGCCTACTTTGTGCACACGGTCAGTGTGAACCGAAGTGACTTGACCCAACGCGGGCCTAACAAGATGTATCTAGCTACAAATAAACGTTCATCCATGTATACGGGTAAGAGTCTAGCTACATTTTCAGATATTATAAGTTTCAAATTTTCTAAGAAAGTTATTTTCATTTCAAGTTAAAGTGTACTGTTAGCTAGCAAGCAAACGTTAGCTTGCTGGCATGCTAGCTAACGTTACATGCATGATCTGTGTAGTAATATTATTCGTATCTCAGGAAGCCAATTGCATTGCTAGTTATAGCCTAATGTTACCTAGCTAGCTAACATTGAACCTAGTTGGTTAGCTTTATCTACCTGCACATTCATACTACAGCATTTCATGCATGGTGGCTAGCTATGACAATCAGTTTGTATTACTAGTAGTATGGGTTGTGATTATGTTTCATTGTTTAGCTAGCTAGGTAGTTACATGTCTAAACAAAAGACTACACTACGCCAGGTGATTTCATGACCCATCAAGTTACCAGGTGTGTCTGGGGGTGATTACGTCCATCTATTGTTTTTCATGAACATGTGTATGTCTAGACAATAGTGACCCATCCACTTAGCTAGGTGTGGTTGGGGGGTGGTTATAGCATTTTCTTCACATGACCAATCAATTTAGACAAGTGTGTCTCTGGGTAAGCATCATCTAATAATTATAAAATATGTATAAAATATTTTTACCTGGACTCTTTCTATTTTCTATATTGCTACTATGCAAATATGCAAGTAAGCATTTCACTGTACCGTTTACACCTTCTGTATCCTGTGCATGGGGCAAATAAACTCAGATTTTAATTGATATAGTCTGTGTTTACCAGAGACGGTAATGTGAAGAACAACCTGACCTGCACCAAAGATTAGGATATAGGCCAAGGACTAGATAGTGTATTTTTATCTGGAGTTTTTCCTTATTGTAGCCTACTACTTTCACCACTTTTAGTCTTGAAATCTTTGGTTGTTTAGTACACTACCTTACACCTGTTCAGCACATGGCCTCACATGTGAATCCTTAAAGAGACTGGTGGGGCTAAGGCTTAAGAGGGTGTGATCGATACTGAATAGGTGTAGACAAAGAAGAGCTCTCCAGTAGGTGTACCAAATCATTCATGGGTAATTTTCTCAAAAGTGGGGTTAGAAGTTGATCCACTTTCAAAGCAGAATTACTTTCACATTGTTCCTCAACTGCAGTGTATGATATACCATTTTGTAGCTCTGAGTCTTCAAATTTTGCTACACAAGACCGAATCGAGGTGGTCGGTCACTTTTGACTGGTGAATTGAGTTGTTATCCAGGAGCACCACCTGGTGGGAAAGGCTACAGTATGTCACTGGAAATGGCCATGAGTGAGCTAGATCAAGTCAAGGCAGGTAAATAATTGAACTGGTCTCCAACCCCATTCAAAATAGTGTCTTCTAATTATGACCAGTGAAGTTCAATTAAATATTATATTATTGTGGATGAGGGGGAGGTGGGCAGGGATCTGGATTTTATGGTGGTTGGAACTGCTACAAATCCTTGATCCCCAAAATGTGTTTATCCTCTATAATAGTTTTCAGCAGATCTGTATTCAATTCAATTTAAGGTGATGGTGATTTTATTTTATTGACGGCCTACTATTGTTTTTCATGAACATGTGTATATGTCTAGACAATAGTGACCCATCCACTTAGCTAGGTGTGCCAAACCCTAACCCGGATGACGCTGGGCCAATTGTGCACTGCCCTGTGGGACTCCCAATCACGGCCAGTTGTGATACAGCCTGGAATCAAACCAGGGTCTGTAGTGATGCTTCTAGCACTGAGATGCAGTGCCTTAGACCGCTGCGCCACTCAGGAGCCTGAGTGATGCTGTAGTGCTTTGATTGCTTCTCACAAATTATGAAATCAGATTGTGATTAATGTGGATTTTTATTCAAATTGAGACAGAGGTGGTAAAACCACATCAAACAGCACAAAATAAAAAAAATGTTTTATGAGATACTGATAATAGTACTTAGACAGTACATCTTCAACCATTCACACGCATATTGAGTACTCGACACAAGACACAGAGTATGGCAACTCCACTGAAATGCATTGTACGTTTGACATTAAGACAGTGGCTTACTTCATTTTCATCAATCTCAAACTGGATCGAACTAAAAGAGTTCAAAATAAGTAAATGTACTTGAGGTTCATGTTTCCTCTGCAACTGATTCATTCTACCACTAGATGGTATTGTGGGCATATTTTACTTCCCCTCCCCGCTCTCCTACCTTCCCCTCCCTCCTCTCCCTCTCTCTATACCAGGGATAATCAACTATATTCAGCAATTTATCGACGGTAAATCGAACACAAGAAGTCCAAACAGTGTGTGGGTGGGGCCTGTGTCTTATTGTGTGGGTAGGGCCTGTGTCTTATTGTGTGGCTAGGTATTGTGTGGTATTATGTGTGTAGGAATGAGTCTTATAGTGTGGGTAGGGTCTATGTCTTATTGTGTGGGTACGAAATGTGTCTTATTGTGTGGGTAGGGCCTGTGTATATTGTGTGGGTAGGGCCTGTGTCTTATTGTGTGGGTAGGAGATGTGTCTTATTGTGTGGGTAGGATCTGTGTCTTATTGTGTGGGTAGGGCCTGTGTCTTATTGTGTGGGTAGGGCCTGTGTCTTATTATGTGGGTAGGAAATGTGTCTTATTGTGTGGGTAGGGCCTGTGTCTTGCCTCCGGTGGTGGTGAGCTGCATTAGACTGCCCGATGCTGGACGATCCGCGCCAGTGGCCCAACTGAAGAAAGTTCTAGAAGACAGAAAAATAAGACTATGAGAAAATAATAAAAGTAAGAGAATGAGACTATGAAATAGCTAGACTATGGGTGCTAGCAGTTACTACTTGTAAGTGAGTACAAGTGAAACATGGTTGGCTTACAGTATATGATATAAGAGAGTCCACTTTTTAATTAAGCGCTGGATGAGATTGAGTTGTTTTCTATATGTCAAAGTCTAGAAGAAATTTCAAGAAAACAAAAAAAGGACACAATATTGATGCCTTTTATGTATTTTATGCCTCTGTGCCTCCTAGTGTGATTTGAGTTGACAATGACCTATTTCAACAGCAACTATATCATGAGATTGCCTATTCACAATTCAAAGTCAACATTCTACACCAGTCCACCAAATGGACATTTGATAAGCAGATGAACTGAATCAAAGTGCTCATTTAAATGCCCCTCCCATTGCTCCTACGTATACTCCCAGACCCTCATCTGTTTCTACTGGTAATCTGCAGGGTTAATGTTGTCCAACCCTTCTGGGATTATAAAACTGGATCAAATCCCATCTAATCTCTACTGTGCACAGAGGAGAGACTGGAGACTCAGTGCTCTGTGTCTAAACTGACATGAAAAGAGGAACACAACCTTTAGGGGCTCCATACACTAGTTTAAGGGCTCCATTCACTAGTTTAGGGGCTCCATACACTAGTTTAGGGGCTCCATACACTAGTTTAGTGTGTTAGTTAAGTACATAGTTAACATTGCATTTACAAAAAATGTGGGTACATCCTGTAAAGAGTATCCAAGTAATAGATGCCAAAACTATATCCAGTCAAGAGTATTGAAGAAATGTAAGATTATAATTAGTTGATTGATATGTCCATCAAATTAACCTTTTGATCACATTACAGCATTATTCAAACCAGACATTGGGCTCTAAATATATTTTGGCAAGATGTTGATTTTAACAAGTAATACTGCAATACAATTGAGTAGGCCATTTTCCCAGGCCAAGTGACAGCATTGCCATCTTCTGGTGAAATATTGGTATACAAAAAAGATTGTCTATAATTATATTCATACATTGATCAAAGACATACATCTGTATGTTCTAAACCTTTAGAATAATTACATTTAATGACGGTCTTACAGAATAAATACACATATAATTTTATTTCTCAAGATCAACTAAATGATCAGTAAAAACACACGGTAATGAAAACAACCCATCATCCGCCATATCACACTCACTCTGCAATGTACTCCAGCGGTGTCCAGGAACCAAAGTCTGCATCAGGCATGAACTTCCTGTTCATTGGCGTATCCAAGGTTACCCTGTGTAATCAAGTCACATGACAATGTTCTGGCGGTGGTAGAAACTGACTGCCTGAGGCCTGAAGCTCTGGTCCTGGACTGATTGTAACAGGTCCATGTAAGCCCCTTGTCAACAGACTAAAAAACAACAGTAAAGCTAGTGTAAAGATGATATTTACCACCAGCAAGCATCCTACAACCTCTGATGAAGGCCTTTCACTGTTATATTTTGAGATGAGCATGATAATTGATACATAAATACTTGCATATATTGAAATATGATTTTACATTTCAGTTGTATTAGTTGTATGTTTGAAAGTGCACAGATGCAGTCTACAGTATTTTGAATGAGCACAGATGCAGTCTACAGTCTTTTGTGCACAGTTGCAGTGAATAAAGCAACCCTCCTATTCATGTTGGTAGCGCAGAAGAACTGCAAGTCATGGGGGTAATGCTAACCATATGTGACAGCTACTAGTAGCCTGGCATGTGGTCTCAGTCCAACCTTATGCAATTGGAATATACCATAACAGAGCCCTGAGAATATTGACTACAAAACTCAAGATACAGGCTTCCCATTCTGACAGTGAAAAAACATGCTTTACATCCATGTGTTAATCAATGAAACTATGTATACAGATAGCTGCTCATGAGGTGAATACATGTAATGTACAGTGAGGAAAAAAAGTATTTGATACCCTGCTGATTTTGTACGTTTGCCCACTGACAAAGAAATGATCAGTCTATAATTTTAATGGTAGGTTTATTTGAACAGTGAGACACAGAATAACAACAAAAAAATCCAGAAAAACGCATGTGAAAATTTTTATAAATTGATTAGCATTTTAATGAGGGAAATAAGTATTTGACCCCTCTGCAAAACATGACTTAGTACTTGATGGCAAAACCCTTGTTGGCAATCACAGAGGTCAGACATTTCTTGTAGTTGGCCACCAGGGTTTGCACACATCTCAGGAGGGATTTTGTCCCACTCCTCTTTGCAGATCTTCTCCAAGTCATTAAGGTTTCGAGGCTGACGTTTGGCAACTCGAACCTTCAGCTCTCTCCACAGATTTTCTATGGGATTAAGGTCTGGAGACTGGCTAGGCCACTCCAGGACCTTAATGTGCTTCTTCTTGAGCCACTCCTTTGTTGCCTTGGCCGTGTGTTTTGTGTCATTGTCATGCTGGAATACCCATTCACGACCCATTTTCATTGCCCTGGCTGAGGGAAGGAGGTTCTCACCCAGGATTTGACGGTACATGGCCCCGTCCATCGTCCCGTTGATGCGTGAAGTTGTCCTGTCCCCTTAGCAGAAAAACACCCCAAGAGCATAATGTTTCCACCTCCATGTTTGACAGTGAGGATGGTGTTCTTGGGGTCACAGGCAGCATTCCTCCTCCTCCAAACAATGCGAGTTGAGTTGATGCCAAAGAGCTCCATTTTGGGCTCAACACTTTCACCCAGTTGTCCTCTGAATCATTCAGATGTTCATTGGCAAACTTCAGACGGGCATGTATATGTGCTTTCTTGAGCAGGGGGACCTTGCGGGCGCTGCAGGATTTCAGTCCTTCACGGCGTAGTGTGTTACCAATTGTTTTCTTGGTGACTATGGTCCCAGCTGCCTTGAGATCATTGACAAGATCCTCCCGTGTAGTTCTGGGCTGATTCCTCACCGTTCTCATGATCATTGCAACTCCACGAGGTGAGATCTTGCATGGAGCCCCAGGCCGAGGAAGATTGACAGTTATTTTGTGTTTCTTCCATTTGCGAATAATCGCACCAACTGTTGTCAACTTCTCACCAAGCTGCTTGGCGATGGTCTTGTAGCCCAGTCTTGTAGCCCATTCCAGCCTTGTGTAGGTCTACAATCTTGTCCCTGACATCCTTGGAGAGCTCTTTGGTCTTGGCCATGTTGGAGAGTTTGGAATCTGATTGATTGATTGCTTCTGTGGACAGGTATCTTTTATACAGATAACAAACTGAGATTAGGAGCACTCCCTTTAAGAGTGTGCTCCTAATCTCAGCTCGTTACCTGTATAAAAGACACCTGGGAGCCAGAAATATTTCTGATTGAGAGGGGGTCAAATACTTATTTCCCTCATTAAAATGCAAATCAATTTATAACATTTTTCACATGCGTCTTTCTGGATTTTTTTGTTGTTATTCTGTCTCTCACTGTTCAAATAAACCTACCATTAAAATTATAGACTGATCATTTCTTTGTCAGTGGGCAAACATACAAAATCAGCAGGGGATCAAATACTTTTTTCCCTCACTGTATTCGTAATGTAACCTTTGACCTCTATTGTTGCAAATAAATTAAATTCCTAATGACTATTTCAAATGAGTGCAGGCTTTTCCTATTCCTATTCATAATTAGTAAGTAATAAACTGTAAAAATAACAAATGGTATCTTTGGCAGGTTATAAACTGTAATAATAACTAATGGTATCTTAGGAAGGTTTCTCCTATTCCTAATAAGTAATTGATTAACTGTAATAAAAACAACAAGATACCTCACAATTTAATCATTTAGCAGACACTCTTATGCAGAGCAACTTACAGGAGCAATTAAGGTTAAGTGCCTTGCTCAAGGGCACATCAACAGATTTTTCAATTAGTTGGCTCAGGGATTTGAACCAGAGACCTGTCAGTTACTGGCCCAACACTCTTAACTGCTTGGCTACTCACGGTAGTATGGCAACAGCCACAGCTCCAGGGGGTATCCCACTGTCTTCTCCTGCTAGACTCTGACAGAGCTGGTGGACTGCTGATTTGGCCATGCCATAGCCCACCATGCCTGAGGAGAGAGAGAAAGACGGAGGGATGGAAAGAGGTACAGCGAAATAGGAGAGATGGTTGGATAAAATCAGATAAACAAAAAAACACCAATAAATGTTACCATAATAACAAGGGACATGTAAATATACACAATACTAGAGTTACAAAGTAATCCGATGCTTGTCGGATGTGGCAGGGCTTGCAAACTATTACAGACTACAAAGGGAAGCACAGTAGCGAGCAGCCCAGTGACACGAGCCAACCAGACGAGCTAAATTACTTCTTTGCTCGCTTCGAGGCAAGCAACACTGAACCTGTCCTTGACTGAGTCTGTAATACCAACATGTTTCAAGCAGAGTCTGTGTGCCCAAGAACACCAAGGAAACCTGCCTAAATGACTACCAACCCGTAGCACTCACGTCTGTAACCATGAAGTGCTTTGAAAGGATGGTCATCGCTCACATCAACACCATTATCCCAGCAACCCTAGACCCAATCCAATTTGCATACTGCCCCAACAGATACACAGATGATGCAATCTCTATTGCACTCCATACTTCCCTTTACCACCTGGACAAAAGGAACCCCTATGTGAGAATGCTATTCATTGCTACAGCTCAGCGTTCAACACCATAGTGCCCTTACACCATAGTGCCCATTGTCCTGTTTTTCAACAGGACAATGACCCAACACACCTCCAAGCTGTGTAAGGGCTATTTGACAAAGAAGGAGAGTGATGGAGTGCTGCATCAGATGACCTGGCCTCCACAATCACCCGACCTCAACCCAATTGAGATGGTTTGGGATGAGGACCGCGGAGTGAAGGAAAAGCAGCCAACATATGCTCAGCATATGTGGGAACACCTTCAAGACTGTTGGAAAAGCATTCCAGGTGAAGCTGGTTGAGAGAATGCCAAGAGTGTGCAAAGCTTAGCCGGTAAGCTCTTAAGTATTAAAGCTAATATTAAGCAAAAAATATAAGCACAAATAACCCCTAAGCACATCCAATCTTTAAGCACTAGTACTATCTTCCAATGTCTTGTTTTTGTCAGTAATACAGACTATTTGTATTGTGATATCAAAAATACTTCAAGAGCAGCTTTTTTCCATCTTCATAACATTGAATACATCTGACACTTTTGGTAAAAAAAATATGCAGAAAACCTAATCCATGCTTTTATCACTTCAAGATTAGACTACTGCAATGCTCTACTCTCCAGTTACCCGGATAAAGCACTAGTGCTAAATACAGGTGCTAGAATCTTGACTATTACCAAAACATTTGATCATATTACTCCAGTGCTAGCCTCTGGCTTCTTGTTAAGGCTAGAGCTGATTTCAAGGTTTTACTGCTGACCTACAAAGCATTACAAGGACTTGCTCCAACTTATCTCTCTGATTTGGTACTGCCGGACATGCCTACACGTACACTACGGTCAGAAGATGCAGGCCTCCTTATTGTTCCTAGAATTTCTAATCAAACAGCTGGAGACAGGGCTTTCTCCTACAGAGCTACATTTTTATGGAATGGTCTGCTGATCCATGTGAGAAATGCAGACTCGGTCTCAACCTTTAAGACTTTACTGAAGACACATCTCTTCAGTAGGTCCTATGATTGAGTGTAGTGTGGCCCAGGGGTGCGAAGGTGAAAGGAAAGGCACTGGAGTGACGAACCACCCTTGCTGTCTCTGATTGACCGGCTCCCCTCTCTCGAAAGGGATTCTCTGCCACTGACCCTATTACAGGGATGAGTCACTGGCTTGCTAGTGTACCCCCATGCCGTCCCTAGGAGGGTTGCGTCACTTCGTGCCAGTTTTTTTTTTGCTATACTCAACTTGACTGACGTGACCTTCCTGTCCGGTTTTGCGACCTTTCGCACTTGTGCAGTGGGGGAGATCTTCGTGGGCTATACTCGGCCTTGTCTCAGGGTACTAAGTTGGTGGTCAGTTGATATCCCTCTGGTAGTGTGGGGGCTGTGCTTTGGCAAAGTGGGTGGGATTATAATATCTTTCCTGGTTGGCCCTGTCCGGGGATATCGTCGGACAGGGCCAGAGTGTCCCCCAACCCCCCCATCTCAGCTTCCAGTGTCTATGCCGCAATAGCCCTTGTGCCGGGGGGCTAGGGTCAGTCTGTCCTATCTGGTGTAATTCTCCTGTCTTTTTTTTTTTTTAATTATTTTTATTTAACCTTTATTTATACAGGTTTTTCTCATTGAGATAACATCTCTTTTCCAAGAGAGACCTGGTCCAACAGCAGCAGGGGGAACAACGTTTCAGACAAAACAACTTACATACACTAATACTACATTAAACAAAACTATAAACACACATACAGTACAACAAAAACATTTTACGTCTTGACTAAAAACAGCTGGCCTAAAAACAATTACACTTTTCTATGATATATACATCGATCAAGTGTTTAAACTCCACCAGCGAAACTAGATCATCAAATTTTAAAATGTTCAGGAGAGAATTCCAGGACCACGGAGCTAAGTAACTAAAACTATTTCTACCATGCCGTTCTAATTTTTGGTACTGTTAGAAGCAAATGAGAATGGGACCGTAATTGATATTTATTTACTGACCTGACTAAAAAAGAACAGAGATAAAATGGCATTTTACCCAATATGGCCTTATAAATCAGTGTTTAAGCCTACGCAAGGTCAATGACGACCAGCCAACAGCACTGTAGAGTTCACAATGATGTGTTAGACGTTTTTGATTTGTAATGAACCTGAGGGCTGCATGATACACTGAATCAAGTGCTCTCAGGGTAGTGGCTGAGGCCTGCTTATATATATATAACATCACTAAAATCTAAAACCGCCAGTAATGTACATCGTACCAGCTCCTTCCTGGCCGCAAAAGGAAAACAGGCCTTATGCCGGTAATAAAAACCTATTTTCAGCTTGAGCTTCCTTATCATGTTCTCTACATGCACAGTGAAGCTCAGCTTATCATCAACCCACACACCCAAATATTTGTACACTTTAACTTGCTCTATAGTATGTCCAGCCAATGTAGCATTGACATGATTAGTAACATGCCTGGCATTTGAAAATATCATGCATTTTGTTTTACCCGAATTTAGAACCAGCTTTAAATCATACAGATTCTGTTGTATGATATTAAATGCTCTTTGGACATTTTCAAAAGCTAAAGATAAACTACTACCACTTGAATAAAGAACAGTATCATCTGCATAAAAATGAACATCCGCTGTTTCAATAAGATCCCCAATGTTGTTGATATACAAAATGAACAACAGTGGGCCCAAAATAGAACCTTGCGGAACACCTGAGCACACCTCTATGGACTCAGATTTACAACCATCCGCCATTACACATTGTGTATGACTTGATAGGTAATTTATAAACCAATCTAGAGCATGACCAGTAATTCCACAACATTTTAACCTTTGCACTAACACAGCATGGTCCACGGTGTCAAAAGCCTTCGACAAATCAATAAAACAGACACACAATGTAACTTCTAATCAAGAGCACAGTGAATGTCATTTAAAACCTTTAATGTTGCTGAAACAGTGCTGTGGCCAGACCTAAAAGCTGATTGCATTCCATTTAAGATGTTGTTTTCTTGTAAGTAAGCCTTTAGCTGCAGGACTCCAGTACCTTTGACAGTACAGACAATTTTGATATGGGTCGATAGTTGTCAACTAGCGAAGGATCTCCACCTTTCAGGAGAGGCAGTATAAAAGCGGATTTCCATAACTTGGGGATTTCCTTAACATCAAGCGTGAGGTTAAAAATACATGTTAAGGGGGGAGCAATGATGTCTGCAGCTAGGTGTAGGAGGCAGGGGTCTAGTTCATCAGGGCCTGGGGAATTTTTCCCATCAATTTCTTTCAGGGCTTTACGCACTTCTGAAACAGAGAACGACAAAAAGGAGAACCTGGCGAAGGAGTGCACAGGGGTGTCAGGCAAATTCATAGGGGGCTCAGTTATACCTTTGACCTTTTCAAATAAACTTCCTGCATCTAAAAAATGCTGATTCAAGGCTTTCAGAATGAAGGTTCTCTCAGTTACAATCTGTGTATCGACCAACAATTGTTTGGGAAGCTGTGTATCTTTTTTGCACTCCAAACCCTTCACTACTTGCCAAAATTTGGATGGATTATTAAAATTTTGTGAAGTGGATTTCAGGTAGTGGTCTGCTTTCAATTTATGGATCATAGCCACACCAATATTTCGAAGACGTTTAAAAGCCATCCAATCATCTGCCAAACCAGTCCCTCTTGCTTTAGCCCACATAGCATTTCGTTCCCTTATGATTTTAGCCAGTTCCTTAGTAAACCAAGGGTTCTCTCTGCCCTTAATCCTGAATTTTTTAAAAGGGGCATGCCTATTGCATACACCCTGCAATGCTTTGTGGAAGAAAAGGCTAGTTCAACATCAGGGATTAATTCCATTCTATTCCATTCAATGCTAGATACATCATGTAAAAAACCTTGAATATCAAACAGCTTCCAGTTTCTTCTCGTAATGACACATGGAGATTTCTTAGGAATTTTACCATCTCTCACACAGGCAATAGCACAGTGATCACTTATGTCATTTGCAAAAACACCAGAAGCATTAAAACGATGAGGGGTATTAGTTAAGATCAAATCAATCAAAGAGGATTTCAGAGGATATTTTATATTCAACCTAGTTACACTGTTGATAATCTGGGTAAGATTATAAGTATTGCATAGAATTTTGAGTTGATCAGAGCTAGATGTTAGCCAGTCCTGATTCAGATCACCCATCAGGACAAACTCAGAGTTGACATTCTGTGATAACAATTCAAAAATACAATCCAATGAGCCAACAGTAGCAGATGGAGGTCGATAACAACAAGATACAACAATATTTAAAGATGAGCCAAGGTTTAGGTTCAAAGACAGATATTCAAATTGCTTAGGTTTAGTAACAGAAGTCAGAACGACCACTGAGAACTTGTCTTTTATGTATACAGCAACACCACCACCCTTAGATTTACGATCTGTACGAAACACATTGTAACCATTTATGCCAATATTTTTGTCTGTAATATATTTTTTAAGCCAGGTTTCAGAAAGCATAAATACATCAGGGTCGGCAGTTTCTATCCATATATTCACAAAATCAAGCTGTGGCAGAAGACTTCTTACATTCATATGCAAAAACTTGACTACTTAATTGGGCAGGGGTAAGAATATCAGGACCTGGGTTAGACTGCACATTTCCAGACAGTAGAAGCAGCAAGATAATGGCAAGTCTAGATCGGGTGTTACAACATTTGGATTTACAGACACCACTTGGACGAGAATCCATAGTCACCAGAATCTTTAACGCCACATATTTCAGGAGATGTGTAAAGTCCAGAGACATGGTTAAGTACCAAGAGAACAGTCCTGACATGTAGGCGCAAGAATACGATTTCTCCCATATTGTTTGGGAGAAATGTGCATAGTTCTCATGTGCATTTCCGGAGCAAGCGTGGGGCTTCTCACAATACTCGAGGGAGAAACAATCATATATTTCCTCATTTACAGTGTAATGGGCTCTAAATGTATCGCCAACATTGTAAAAGCCACGGGTAGACACCAGCAAAATGAACAACAGCATCATGATTGTTAATTGCCCTATAAGTCACTAATCAAATAGTCCAACCGCTAATCAATAAAAAGTCAGCGATGTAGGTGAGCAAAGCTCCGGGGGTAGAGAGAGAGTGGCGAGGGCACCTGTACATACCCCTATGCCAAATAACTCCTCAGACCCGGCCTTGGTTGACAGGATCACGGGACAGAGAAAAGCTGCCCGAGCAACTGATGCAAAATGCGTCGCGGGATCCAAAATAAAATGTTAGCTAGCTACTAAAAAAACTTTCAAAAACAACAAACCGAGCTCTCCAGAGCTACGTCAAAGTCCTGCAGATGGTGACGGCTGAGTTTGCTCACAAGAAGACCCGATGCTGTGCTCTTGGTGCAGTGTAACCTCTGAGTTTTATCTGGTGTCCTGTTCAATCTTAAGTATGCTCCTTCTAATTCTCCCATCTCTCTCTCGTGCTCTCTCTCTCTCCCCGCTCGGAAGACCTGTGCCCTAGAACCATGCCTCAGGACTAACTGGGCTGACAACTCCTGGCTGTCGCTGTCCCCAGTCCACCTGGTCATGCTACTGATCCAGTTTCTGCTGTTCTGCTTGCTTCTATGGAACCCTGACCTGCTGTTTCAACCCTCTCTCTTTCTACCGCACCTGCTGTAACAACCTCTGAATGCTAGACTATGAAAAGCCAATTGACATTTACTCCTGAGGTGCTGACCTATAACCACTGTGATTACAATTTGACCCTGCTGGTCATCTATGAACTTTTGAATGTCTTGAAGAACGATCTGTCCTTAATGGCCATGTACTCTTAATCTCCACTGGGCACAGCCAGAAGAGGACTGGCCACCCCTCAGAGCCTGGTTCCTCTCTAGGTTTCTTTCTAGGTTCTTGCCTTTATAGGGAGTTTTTAATAGCCACCGTGCTTCTACATCTGCATTGCTTGCTCTTTGAGGTTTTATGCTGGGTTTCTGTATAAGCACTTTGATTTCTGCTGATGTAAAAAGGGCTTTATAAATATATTTGATCGATTGAATAGGCATAAGGCAATCGACACACTTGCAGTACCTGTTAATGGTCATATTAAAGATGGTCATATTAAAGACTCACACACTTCTGCCACAAGGAAGAATTTAAGAGAATATTAAAAATACGTAAATCTTTTGGTTTACAGCATAGACTTTGTAAAACAGGGTACATACTGTACCTCCTTTTTCAATTAAAACATTAAAACATACTTTCTTCAATATCAAAACCTTATCCATCATTTATTGAGAAAAAAACCCACACAGGTGAGAGTTAAACTATAGAAAACATCCCCAAATAATATTAGACATACCACTGTCAAAAAAGTAATCTAAACCAAGCCTGTGAGGGAAATCAATACAATTTCCTGGCCTGTGTCTAGTGTAGCACTGGTTTCTACAGTAAGCTACATTTCAATGGGAGAACAGCACAACACACTCTAACCATGTCTACATGTAGAGAGACGCAAATTCTGCTGACTCATTCTCCTCCCCAACCTAACAGCCAATGAGAGTGGGGGCTTTAAACCGACTGCTGATCAGGGATTTTAGGTGCCCTAGTGTCAGGATTTATATTGTTCTCACGACCATCAGATGGGTTACACACCACACAGGGAATGGCATGGGTGTTGGGTCCTAGAGGTACCATCACATGCATACAGGGTCATGAACAACATAACAGGAGAAAAGAACAGCAGGTTTCCATTTATTGAGATGTACCGGAGGGAGGTCTGCAGAGTGGTCACTAGCTGGCACAGCCACAAAGTCATCAAATCAGATTTTAAACCTAACCTTAACCACAGTGCTAACCCTAATGCCTAACCCTAACATTAAATTATGACCAAAACGCAACAAAAAAATGTATAGAATGCCAGTAGAATCAAATAGAATTCCTTTAGAATAGAATAGAACCCCAGTAGAATAGAGCACCAGTAGAGTAGAGGTAAGTGGCGTCTTACCACTAGTACCACCAAGTGATGCTTTAGCCCCAGCCAGAGTCAGTAGTCCACCCTGCTTCAGGTGCACAGCAGCCAGATGGCTAGATATGGTAGAGGTCCACACACTCTGCTTCCACATCATGTCTGTGTTTTTGTACAGGTCTAAAAACAACATACATAAGAGAAGATGTTTGAGGAACAACATTTTAATAATTAATGAACCATGTCATTAAATTAAATGAACAAACATCCCCATTGAATGCCAGATGAGAATTCAGCCTATGGGGAAATTGGTTTGAAAGGGGTTTAAATGTTATCAAGAGCGACTTACAGTAGTGAGTGCATACATTTTCATATTCTGTTTGTACTGGTCCCCCGTGGGAATCAAACCCACAACACTAGAGTTGCAAGTGCCAGGCAGTACCAACTGAGCCACAAGGGACCTGGCATTCATATCACAGTATGTGTTCAAAATGAACTGATGATATCTCAGTGAAACACTCTTGAACCTTTGGAGCTGCAATTTCCTCCAGCCCATCCGCCTGCCACACACAAGATGGCATCCACTTTCTGGTCCCCTAGCAACTGGGCCACATCTGCTGTCACCTGCAGCATAAGACAACAGTCTATTAAAACGGGCTAGAATCTGGGTGTTTTACGTAATTATCCAGCGTTTTGCAAATGGAAAGTCAATGATTGTTTCCCTTGACACCAGAGTATCCAATAAGCCATAACCGTCAACATCACAGAGGGAGCAGGTGAAAGCACGCTCCTCCTACCTGACCTGCTTGCTCGGTAAATGACTCGGACAACTTCACCAGCACGTTCGCATTTGCCTCCTCATTGGCAACAATATCGATGCTGGCTACCCACTATTGGAAAATATAGAAAGAACAACAGAGCATGAAACATTTGCATTCTTTGGAAAATAGAATGATGATATCGAACTATCCTTCAACGTTGGCTATTTATTACACATGCAATTCAAAAGTAGGCTCATTATATAGGCTCAACTGATTATATGTTTTCCGATAGCTCTGGACTGGCATCGTTAAAACGTCTTGATGATGACAATTGATGATGACAATTTCAATGGTTTTATTTAATTTTTCTTGCTTCTTACCATAGCATCTAGGGCTAGGCCTACTCAACAAGTGGTTATTGAAAATAGAATTGACACTGGGGCAAGCAACTGCTCACAATCCTTTCATAATTGTATTCTATATGAAGAAAAAAACACGTATAGCACTCACCCATCCTTTAGATTTGAAGTGCTGAACAATTATGCTACCCAGTGCACCTCTTCCTCCGTATACGAGTACCCGACTGGCAGCCATGCTTTCTTTACTATGCGCTTCAACAATGATGACTATTTCACTACCATTACACGACAGCTACCGGAGAGAGAGAGAGAGAGAGAGAGAGAGAGAGAGAGAGAGAGAGAGAGAGAGAGAGAGAGAGAGAGAGAGAGAGAGAGAGAGAGAGAGAGAGAGAGAGAGAGAGAGACCCACCCTCAATATTTAAACAGACACACTCAGCACATCAGAGGCGGACCTTAGTTCAACAGTGTTCTAAAAAAAGGAAAAAAAGAAAAGAAATTTGCGTAAGCTATTAGAACATTATCAGTGCATATGTTAGCCTACACCAGGGATGGCCAACTAGCAGGCCGCGGGATGCACACATTTTGAACTCAGTCAAGGTCGCAACTTACTGTTGAGAGTTAGAATAGTACAATGCACAAGGCACAATTTCTCAATTTGGTTGTGCATCAGCAGTTTTTCTCCTTTGTTATGTCAGTCACTGACAGTCACTCAAGTAGCCCATGCTAGTTAACTAGCAGCCTGCTATCTAAACTTGTAGTAATCATGGTCAAGTCATAATCATTATGCTTAATTTTATGTAAAAAGCATACCTCTTCAGCTGTCTATATCCTCCTAAAATATAATTTTTCATTGTGGCGACCGGCTTGTCCGAATTCTTCTTGTTTTACTATCCTTGTGAGGAATTATGTTACACACAAGGATAATAAAAAAAAAAAGAACACACACACACACACACTCACAAAAAATGTGTATACTCATGTATTCAGATAAAATAAAATACAGGATTTGAATACAGCAGCAGTGAGACAGCCACATGCTATGACAGCAGCCTGGCCTGTGGGAGTACATCCTAGTATTCCTGAGTACAGCATGTCTGAATCTGTCACAGCAACACAGATCATTGAGATATCATCAAATAATTGTCATGCCCTGGGCTTTCACTCGCAGTCAAACATATCAGACTAGATTTCTAATTGCACACTGACGGCTTATGGCCTAGCTTCTCAAGTAAATTGCACATCTAATGAATACACACTTGAAATAAACATCAGAAAATGAGACAGTGAAATTCAAAATGCTTGCTCGCATAGACTAGTATTTGATCACGCAGCTTTGACCAAGTAATGCCTGTAGATTACGACAAATTAAAACCTCCTAAGGATTCACCCCTTTTTTTCAATTTTCGCCTAAAATGACATACCCAAATCTAACTGCCTGTAGCTCAGGACTGGAAGCAAGGATATGAATATTCTTGATACCATTTGAAAGGAAACACTTTGAAGCTTGTGGAAATGTGAAAATAATGTAGGAGAATATAACACATTAGATCTGGTAAAAGACAATACAAAGAAAAAACCTATCGTTTTTTTTTTTTTTTTTGTACATCATCTTTGAATTACAAGAGAAAGGCCATCATGTATTATTCCAGCCCTGGTGCAATTTAGATTTTGGCCACTAGATGGCAGCAGTGTATGTGCAACGTCTTAGACTGATCCAATGAACCATTGCATTTCTGTTCAAAATGTTGTATCAAGACTGCCCAAATGCACCTAATTGGTTTATTAATAACTTTTCAAGTTCATAACTGTGCACTCTCCTCAAACAATAGCATGGTATTCTTTCATTGTAATAGCTACTGTAAATTGGACAGTGCAGTTAGATTAACAAGAATTTAAGCTTTCTGCCAATATCAGATATGTCTAAGTCGTGGGAATTTATTTTGTTACTTACAACCTCATGCTAATTTCATTAGCCTACGTTAGCTCAACTGTCCCGTGGGTGGGACTCCAATCTGTAGAGATCCTTAAGAGGCTATTAACAGTGTGTCCAGGTTTAGGCCTATTGACAATCACATACGGTTATTTAACTTGGATGAATGATATGATAACCTGGGTGGAAGTCTGAAAGTGCTTAAGTTGTTGTGATGAAACTGGACTTGGCTAAAGCAAGAATAGACTGTTACCCACGCTAATGATAAGATGGTGAGGAGGGAATGAGGCATGCTGATAGGAACAACACTAGCAGTGTTGATAGCTAAAGTCTAGAGGAGCAAATACTATGATCAACTCCCTGGAGCAGTGTGTTGAACATCATGATCATCCTTTTACGTTCTCCTGCATCTGACAGAAACATCTTGCTGTTTGATAACTGATAAATCACAGAAAAATACTGGGGAAATGTTTTTATATCATTTAATGTGTCGTAATCTATAGACATTACTTGGTCAAATCATTTAAACTGTGAATGAAGTGTACAATAATTCGATATTATAAAATTGTATATTTTGAAGTCCCACCACTTCTTCGGTTTGACCACTAGATGTCATCAAAATGACATTCTATTCAGTGTTAGCACTAATTGAGGGAAAATATGTATTTCATGATCAACAAAGGCAAAACAAAGTGTTTCATCTCTATTTAAGAGGAAATAAAAATTCCTCAGGGATGGCATAAGACGTTAAACCTGGCATCCTATACACCATGACTAGGCCCAACCAGTTTGATAGATATGACTTACTAGTAAATAGAAATCCATCAAACTAGTTAGGCCTACAGCTCAATGGCCCACAGGTGAACTGGCCTTTCATGTTGTGAGCCAGGTCGTCACAGTGGATATGCAGTGAGGAGGCAGACAAGGAAGGCC
The DNA here is from genome assembly GCA_030435695.1 of Brachymystax lenok tsinlingensis. Classification (NCBI taxonomy): domain Eukaryota; kingdom Metazoa; phylum Chordata; class Actinopteri; order Salmoniformes; family Salmonidae; genus Brachymystax; species Brachymystax lenok. The sequence goes on from CM059789.1 coordinate 21,718,872, forward strand.
TGTGCAAATCCCCCACAATGAATATCACAAAATGTATTAACAGTGAAGGAGGGGAATAAGCTGGTGAGTAAGTGGCGTCTGCACAAGATATACAGTCAGGTCCCAAATTATAGGCACCTTTGATCAGTGGTGGAAAAAGTACGCAATTGTCATACTTGAGTAAAAGTAAAGATACCTTAATAGAAAATGACTCAAGTAAAAGTGAAAGTAACCCTGTTAAATACTACTTGAGTAAAAGTCTTAAAGTATTTGGTTATAAATATACTTAAGTATCAAGAGTACATTTCATTGCTAAAATATACTTCAGTATCAAAAGTAAAGTAAAAGTATAAATTATTTCAAATTCCTTATATTAAGCAAACCAGACGGCACCATTTTCTTGTTTTTTTTTAATCTACAGATATCCAGGAGCACACTCCAACACAAAGACATAATTTACAAACAAAGTTAAGTGAGTCCGCCAGATCAGAGGCAGTAGAGATGACCAGGGATGTTCTCTTGATAAGTGTGTCAATTGGACCATTTTCCTGTCCTGCTAAGCACTAAATATGTAACGAGTATATTTGGGTGTCAGGGAAAATGTAGGGAGTAAAAAGTACATAATTTTCTTTGGGAATGTTGTGAAGTAAAAGTAAAAGTTGTCAAAAATAGAAATAGTAAAGTGAAGTACAGATACCCAAAACAACTACTTAAGTAGTACTTTAAAGTATTTTACTTAAAATGAACAAAAAATACCGTATAAAATAAATAATACAAATACTGAGCTATGTTGTATGCTATTTTTTTGGGGTGAAAATTATATAATTTTATACTTATGCAATTGCTCAGAGAAAAAGATTTTGTCTAAAAAAGAAAGGGTCAACATTTTTTTCACCATTGTTTTCAGTACCTTTTTCTCACCTTGCAAGGATAATAGCATTGAGGCTTTTTCTAAAATGTTTTATGAGATTGGAGAACACATTGGTTGGGATCTTAGACCATTCCTCCATACAGAATCTTTCCAGATCCTTGATATCCTTGTCTGCGCTTATGGACGGTTCTCTTCAATTCAAACCACAGGTTTTCAATGGGGTTCAAGTCTGGAGACTGAGATGGCCATTGCTAAATGTTGATTTTGTGGTCAATTAATAATTTATTTGTGTATTTTGATGTGTGCTCTGGGTAATTGTCTTGCTGGAAGATCCACTTTTGGCTAAAATGTCCTAGTACAAGTCCTTAACAAGAGCCCCAGTGGAAGCAAAATATCCCCATAACATCAAAGATCCACAACAATATATGTGACGGCCTGTCCCAACGGGGGCTTATGTCAACAACATTCTTTTGGCGCAGCGGTCTAAGGTACTGCATCTCAGTACTAGAGGCGTCACTACAGACACCCTGGTTTGAATCCAGGCTGTATCACAACTGGCTGTGATTGGGAGTCCCATAGGCCGGCGCACAATTGGCCCAGCGTCGTCTAGATTTAGCCGGTGTAGGCCGTCATTGTAAGTAAGAATTTGTTCTTAACTGACTTACCTAGTTAAATAAAGGTAAAAAAAAAGAGTGGATATGAAAAATGAAAAAAATACTATGGTAAAAATACTGTAGTGTTTTTGTGGACTTTACTATAGTAGATACTGTAGTATTTACAGTTAACTACAGTATAAATAATGTAGTAAAATAAAATACGAAGCATGAAAAAGTTATGCTGCTTTAAAAGTGTATAAACTTGTTATCCCACTTAGGAGACAAGTTGGAGGAAATGCCCTTGAAAGATTTTGTTGAGTGCTAGAGAGTTCCTCTTTGTTTACGCCCATTCAACATCGTTCACAGCCTCTTAAGCCTTAGCCCCACCCATCTATTTAAGAATTCACATGTAAACGAATGGCCAACCGTTAGTATGGTCAACCCCTCCATTATCTCAGCCAATCATGGTTGCTAGCAAGGAAGTATCCTTTCTTTCTCCCTATATGGCTCAGTGCTTCCTCAGTGGATAAACTAGGGTCATAATGTAATTTGTTATAAATATTTATGCAAGTTTATATTGAAGTCATATGGGGTTATTTTCTGCTTATGCATCCTTATTTCGACGCCAAACCCTCCACTGGTGTGCATGGCCAAATAGCTCTATTTTCATGTCATCCAACAAATGTAAATGTAAAAATACCAGTATCAAAATAAGGATGCAATAACAAGAAAATAACCTCATACCTACTGTAAAATATTGGTGTGTATTTGATGTTATGGAGCTATTTCGCTTCCACTGGACCTTGGACCCGTTATCCTCGCAAGGTGAGGTTTGAAGGGTATTGAAAACAGGGGTGCCAATAATCTTGACCCCTCTCTTATAAAATATATTACTTGTTAAACAAAATCTTTTCCTCTGCGCAATTGTATTAATATAAAAAATATAGTTATTTTTTCATACAATATACAGTAGCTCAGCATTTGTATTATTTATTTTATACAGTATTCTTTGCTCATCTTTATCAAGGGTGCCAATAATTTTGGAACTGACTGTATTCAACAAAAAAAAACAGGACGTTGAACAAGGCCCAACTTACCTGAATTAAATAATAAATAATTGTTTCAAAGCAACAGCCAGTTAACAGGTAGGCCTAGGTCAAACAAAGTAAGCATTTACATTTATTAGGCTTAACTTTAACGTAAATTCTTAAACGTGATCAACATGTAGTTAAACTATTAATCCACAAATGCATTTATGGAAGAGTAGGTGCATTGGTAGTCTATTAGTGCTCTAACGGGAGAGGACTTGATAGCAGAGCACCTTGGAGGTTGATCTGAAAGTAGAAGAAAGTGGATTTAGATACTCTTAAGTGGATATGAACTGATATCAAAGCCAAAAATCGAAGTTTACTTGAGGGCCAGGGAGAGACGCAGGGGGCAAAGACAGCCCCACTATCAAAGATAGTATCAAATATTCTATAGAAAGCAAGAGATGACACTCCCAAAGCTGTGGGATAGAAGTGTCTTGTTTGGATTTAGGACAATGATATGAGTGGAAAAGCAATACGGATGGATGATACTGGGGAGCGCAATGTGATCAGAGGTGGAGAGGGGGTGAAGATTCCAAGCAATAAAAAACGTTCCTATGGGTGCTTATGGGTGGGAAGATTGGAAAAAACAATTAAAAGTGGAGAGAAAGAAATAAAATCGGGATTTTGTCTTTGTTGAGGAAATTGTGCTGTAGAGAAACAGGAATAGAAAGCTGAGAAACTTTGTTTAGTGATTATATATTAATGACTGTAAATGAAAGAATGCTTTGAAATAACCACAATCATTCATTTATGTCACTCTTGATTATCATGGATACATGCATCTACATGATATTATTTAACTTACAGGCAGAAAGTTCAATGCTTTTAACTTTGTGTCATGAGTATTTTGATTTAGTTGAAATGTTTCAGTCATGAAACCACTTTGATAGCAGCTTTTGACTTCATTCTATCCATATCAGATTGCATTTTAGAATCGAGGAATAAGGCAAAGAAAGAGCCAGCCTTTGATGTTTTATACCTGCGGACAGAAGCCTGTATTAAGCATTTCAGTTCCAGGAATAAGTTCCAGCTCTTTTTTGTTATGTCTCCATGGGCAAGGTAATGCCTTGTTACTACCCTCCCTGGCAGTTTCAGGGAATAGAACATAGGCTATGTCCCATGATAGCTCCATTGCTTTGGTAAAACCTCTCACGACTATATGAAGGAAAGATGGAGACCAGTTTTGGGACTAGGTGGAAGTTAATGCAAGGTGCAATAACTGTGGTCTAATTGGGGCCCAGAGTTTTTCCTTGTCAAGTCACATGGTCAGGAAAAAGTCCTGGCTTTAGCTCTAATACATGTAACTCATTATCTCAGTACTTACAGGTATGGGAAATTCCGCGGTAACGGAACGGAATTACGCTTTGACTCAGATTTTCGATTAAAACATATATGCCAAACAAAAACCATTGATTTCAAAGTTTACCAAACCATACAACTTCATGCACAAGGACTACTTTTAACAATTTAGACAGAATATTTCACAAAAACACATTTACTGGAAGAACTGTGCAGAAGCAAAGTTTGGTAACAGAATTACAGTAAAATCTTCCTCAGTTTTTTTGTGACCACGTTTAAAAAAAACTCTGTTAAATATCTGCTTTGCTGTTCGAATAAAGACTCAAAGATGTCTGCAGAAAGAATACGGTGTCAGCTATGACATGACAACTTGAGTGAAAAAAAAAAATAATGTTATTGAACTACTGTAGGTGAAGTGGCTTTACATCCGGTAACTGACTTACAGTAACAAAATTATATCATGGGTCCCTGATCTGTACAATACAGAAATGCATAATTCTAGATATGACTGTCATTCTCTTCATAGTGATCTATTCTGAATAGGTACAGAAATGTAGATATATGCAATATCCTTCTTTTGCAGATTTGGCTATTATTGTAAGACCACATTTGGTTGGTCCGGAACAGACCAAATCTGAAACAATCCTAGACGTCTACATTTCACAAGTTTGGACATTACAGTACAGCACAGTAGAGCACAGTAGAATACAGCACAGCACAGTAGAGTTCAGTACAGTACAGGAGAGTACAGTAAAGTAGATATGTTCAGTAGGATACAGTACAATACAATACATTATACTGTACTCTACTCTAGTGTGCTCTACTGTACAGTACTGTAATATACTTTCCTTTACTGTTATGTACTGTACTTGACTGTGCTCTACTGTGCTGTCCAAACTAGTGAAACATAGAGGTCTATGATTGGTTCAGATTTGGTCAGGGTGGATTTTGGCCAGGGCAGATTGAGCAAATTTAAACTACGTTTCAATGTCCATGGACATCCGATGTCGGTCGGTGCTCAGTGGGTGAGGATGCTTGTCACAGTAACTTGAAAGAGGGTAGATGGTAGGTGTCATGGTAGGTGTCAGTAAGAGCCGGGCGAGGTGAAATTAATTGGAGAGAGAGAGAAGAGAGCGGAAGAGAGCGAGAGAGAGAGAGAGAGAGAGAGACAGAGAGAGTGAGAGTGAGAGTGAGAGAGAGAGAGAGAGAGAGAGAGAGAGAGAGAGAGAGAGAGAGAGAGAGAGAGAGAGAGAGAGAGAGAGAGAGAGAGAGAGAGAGAGAGAGAGAGAGAGAGAGAGAGAGAGAGGAGTTGTCCAGACTGTTTTCACAGTCTTGTTTTAACCACCAGATGACAGAAAGAGAAAAAAATAACAGGTATGAGCTGAACATAACAGTATGCCAGTGGAAGGGAGGACAGTAGCAGGTGATCCAACTATGGTTTGTGGCTTCTATGATTTGCCATTGTAGACAATTCTATTGCAGTAATTCCTTAACCAATTTGGTAACCAAATTAAGAGTTTCAATCACTAAATAATTCATAAACAAAGTTGATATCAGTAAAAATACTATAACTAATTGGTAGGTCTACCTATACTTGTTACTTCTGTGAACTTTCATCATGCTCCCTCCTCATGAGGGAGAGAAAGGCGAAAATATCATAAAGATATGTGTGTTTTTGGTAACAGAATTACAAGGCACTAGGCAATGTTTCTTAAACTTACAGAAGGTAAATAATTTGTCCAAAACTAAATATGAACTTCACATGCTGGTGCTCATGGGTCCTTTTACAAGGAAATGCCCATGCGCAACAGGCTATAGGCTACAGGTATGCAATACACCAACAATAAATACAGGATATATGACAATAATAACATCCGATGAAATTGTTGGAAACGTCAAGAGTTTTTCTTTTTTATATAAGTATACTTTTTGCTCAGAGCACCTGGTTGTACATTTAGGCATCCAAGTATATGTGACTGGATGGTGTAGAATAAACATGTACATGTACCAAAACAAACACTTTTCAAAGATAGTGATGCCAAACTGAAAACACGTCTTGCCTTATACTCTGCCACAAATTAGCATGTTGTCCTTTCTATCTTAATTAAACACAATGCCAACAGGGATGCAAGGTCTTGGGGGAAAAAATGGTATACCTCAATCAACTACCTTTATAGAAAAAAATACAGCTTACTTGTGTGTGTTTGTGTGTGTGTGTGTGCATTTGTGCGTCTGTGTGTGTGTGCCTCTGTTGATTGTGACATGGGTAATTAGCTATCTCTCTCCTCTTCGTGGCGTGGGTGGCCAAATCCTGTTGCGTTTTCAACATCACTTCAATTACAAAAGTGCTTTGATCAAGTTTGAAAAGTAATTTCCTATTGTCACCACCTTTATCACCTTCATTTGTACTTCTAAATTTCTTGTTTTCTTGTTTCTCCTAACATCTTCAAACGTTTAGCTAGACAAAAGGTTAGCTAGAGGTGCTTAAAGGGGCAATCTGCAGTTGCTACATACATTTTTGTACTTATAAATTAATGATATGTACCCGTTGACACTTATTTAAATGCCTCATGAGCTTAGTTCAACTGTCATACCCCATCAGAACCCAAAATAAAAGCTTATTTTATGTCAATGTTTGTAAACAAAGTAAATGTAAACAAACACTATATAGCCTCATAACTTGGTTAAAACTTCAATTTTAATATCATGGATGGCCACTCCTTGCATCCATAGCTCTGTCTATGAATTTGAGAGTGGTTACATTTCTCCAGACCCATCACTCAGCTTTCCACCTAAACATGGGCGGGGAGTGCACTTTCTTTTTGCTTAAATTACTGATTGACGCTTTAACTGACCCAACTCATTTAATCTGTTCTTAAAGGTTCAAAGTCCAAATAACTGTTGTCTCCATCTTAGGTTAGTTTGGGTTGTGTTGATGTTGCTGATGCTTTGGTAACCCTTTCTGTGATCTGTCTAAGTGTAATGCATTATGAATGGCATTTAAAGTGCCCTTCTTTTGGCCCTTAGTGCTAGTCCTACAAAGGATTACTTTAACATATGAAGGCTTATTAAAACAGGCGTGATAAATGCATACTGACTAAATGTATTAATTAAGCTTCACAAACAGGTGACATTGTGCCTTATAAGGCTAACCACACTGAAAAAACTATAAATGCAAAATGTAAAGTGCTGGTCCCATGTTTCATGGAAAGAAAAGATCCCAGAAACGGTCCATATGCACAAAAAGCTTATTTATCGCAAATATGCACAAATATGTTAACATCCCTGTTAGTGAGCATTTTACCCCTTTGTCAAGATAATCCATCCACCTGACAGGTGTGGCTTATCAACAAGCTGATCAAACAGAATGATCATTACACAGGTGCACCTTGTGCTGGGTACAATAAAAGGCCACTCTAAAATGTGCAGTTTTGTCACACAACACAATGCCACAGATGTCTCAAGTTTTGAGGGAGTGTGCAATTGGTATGCTGACTGCAGGAATGTCCACCAGAGCTGTTGCCAGAGAATTTAACGTTCATTTCTCTATCATAAGCCGACTCCAATGTAATTTTAGAAAATTTGGCAGTATGTCCAACCGGCCGCACATCCGCAGACCACATGTAACCACTCCAGCCCAGGACCTCCACATCCGGCTTCTACACCTGCGGGATCACCTGGGGGGGGGCTGGCTCTCAAGTGGGTGGGCCTATGCCCTCCCAGGCCCACCTACAGTATAGCTGTACCCCTGCCCAGGCATGTGAAATCCATATATTAGGGCCTAGTTAATTGTTTTTATTGACTGATTTCCATATATGAACTGTAACTCAGCAAAATCTTTGAAATTGTTGCATGTTGCATTTATTTTTTTGTTCAGTATAAAGGAGCTCATGACTCCTTGTAACAGACAATGAAAATGAATAAGAGCAGATGAATGCACAAATAATAAAACATTGCACACAAAGGCTGGATAAGAGTTTTTTAAATATTCAGACAAAGACAAAGGTATCCCTTGTCAGATAATTTTACAAAGGCATCACACTGAGAGCTTTGTGTTGGTGTCAAGAGGTCGAGTAGAGAGGTCATCTAACATCACTCTCATTCTTCTTACACAACCCTCTCAGAACCATAAGTGCCAACCAAGGCTGAGTGCGGGCCCGGCGTCCCATGCGCCAAGGCCTAGTAATTCAGCCTGTCACAGTGGTTGTAGCCGAGGTTGACAATGCAATCTGGAGCTCTGCAGAACACTTTCATGGATAATAGAATGTGAAACTCCAGTCACAAAATCACATCTGTGGTATTGCTTCCACACCCCATTAGAGTACCATCATAATCCTTCTCAAAATAAGAGACATAAGACTGGATGTATTTGCCCATTCAATGTCTGAAATAATCATGCTTAGTTCTCATGCACATATCGACATTTACATATTTCCCCTGTTTTCTCCTATACCATATTTCACATGTAAATGTATGACAATATGATAAATCGATGCAATTTCAGCAATATCTGGGTGAGATGGGTCTTCTGAGCACAGATGTGCCATGATACACACAAGCCCGTTGGGAGAACGTTATATGGAAGGTTTCCACTTATTCCAACCATAAATCATGCTGTAACTTGATTTGGCAGTGGCAATGACATGGTTGACATATGGGGCTGGATGACTATCCGTGTGCATCATGTTTGATTATGTTAATGTACACGTGACACTATATTGGCTTGAATGTTGATTATGCTTGGTGACTTAAAAGAAAATGATATTTGAATATGCCTATATACATACCTGGAATTCAACGATAATTGTTCAGTTTCACTATTGTTTCAAGAAGGATAGGGTTCATGGTTTACCATATCAGTTTATTGAGATGTAGTCAGCTCAATTTCCATTTAAAATGTTCTGTGTGGTTGGTAGAATAACTTGAAGGAATATGCTTTTACAGCACTGTTCAGTTTAGAAAAAACGGTGGTACCATCTGGTAATGTGCGTATTGATGCGCAAAATATGAATAATTTCCCGAAAACATAAATTATTGTATTAGTATGTACTTATAATACATCCTCTGTTAATGGTGACTTACTTGCATGATGCTTGCAGGACTTGACTGACTGATTTCAGTGTCGCAAAATTCTGAACAGTAGGAAAGGGGACATTCGACATCCCCCCAACCCCAATTCATTTCAAGTCAAGGACAATTATATCCAGCGAATGGAATCAGACAAGGCAGATTGTCTCCACTCTCGCTCTGGAGGAGCTTTCTACGGGGCTTTTGATTGGTTCATCCTGTGATTGTATGTAAATCGGATCGGGACTCAGCCAGTAGGTGAGGTTGGAGCTGGTGGCTGATGCCTCAGTGGCACAGGAGACAAGAGAGTGAGGTTAGACCGCTGCTTCTAACGGAGCTGTCCACTCCTCCGGTGGTGCTGTGCTGAAAATCAGGGATTCGCTCTTTATACAAAATGGTTGATGGTATTCGAAAAGGATTTAAAGATTTCCCGTTTATAAACTTAGTCTAAGGTCTATTGTGTGGATTTCTAGTTACAAACGGTGGATTTCTTCTGACCCATTTGACATATAGTTGTTGTGAACTACAGTTTTTTCCTAATCTCGTGCGGATTATCCTTCTGGATGGTTTGTGTCTGGACATACAGGTAAAACTCAATAGACATGGATATTTCTAGTGTTTCTTCTGCTAAAAACAAATAAAAAATGTTAAATGTGAATATAAATATACAACATGGTCCACTGAAAGTGCACCTTACATAAAAGTGTGTTTCATTTATCATCGATTTGCAATATAATCGACATCAAGGGCAAATCCCTCCGTAAAACTATTTCCCCATTACCTGAAATCTGTCCTCGTATTTAAATACAATATTCAAAGAATATATGTATCAGATTTGGGATTTAGTTTACTTACCACAGGTCTTAAACTCATCTATGCCGTCTGAACTGTAGGCAAAAGGCTACAACTGCATCAGTTGATGGCAATGAAGTTGCGAGTTGAGTCTGCATGGTTTACTCTATGTCAGTGCGCTATAGGCTACTCCGCTACTGTAGCTTGCTAGAATTCCGTGAGTGGTAGCCTAGTTATGAAACTAAGTCAATATTTTGGGGGATGTCAGGGACGCTCCATGCCAGTGCTTCGGCCATTTAATTTCGCTGCATAGTATTTAGCGTGTTTTTTTTTCTTTAGCACACTAATCCTTGAGTGACACCGTTAGCGGTTGAGGGATTATGCTCGAGTTTTATTTTCATCCCCGCTCTCGCTGCGCGTGACTCATTTAGCTATAGGCATAGTCTTTGTATGAGACCGTGATGGCCATTTATTCTATTTGTTTGATTCCCCACTTTGAATTGTTGTACTGTATCTTAGTCTTTAAATCCGAGTGCATCTCGCTTTGAATAAACTCGTAAGTATTTCATTGTTTTATTCTAATGAACTCTTTGTTGATTAAATGTGTTGTTTGGAGAAAATCTACCCAATGTGTTTTTGGATTGTCTGTCTCTGACAGGCCTATAATGATCCTCTACTTCTCTCTGCCCCTTGTCATCCAAACTGGAAGATAACAGTCATTAGAAACTCATTAGAAACTCCCAGACTATTAGTGAAAGGGTAGTGCCCTTTGAATTAGGGATGCATAGGCCATCTCCCCAAACTTTCCAAATATATTTCAACCTTCTTTGCCTTTTCGCTACACAGCTCAACCTCTCATGTCAGGTACATAAATTGCATTTAAAGAAAGCCTGCAGAGCCACATTGATCCAAGTTCATTAGAAGGCTAAGAATATGGAGTTGCATTTAAAGAAAGCCGGCAGAGCCACCTTGATTCAAATTCATTAAAAGGCTATGAATATGGAGAAGTTGCTTTTAATGGTCATTCAACCAGTAAAGCTATTAATATTCAAGCGTCGCCCATGCTGACCACTCACTCTATCGATCAGCTGTTTTTAATTGTGAGCTTCCACTTAATGGGTTTGTGCCAACAGACAGACTCATAAACAGAAAGGCAGACAGACAGACTCACAGACATACAGACTCACAGACAGATAGACAGACAGACAGACTCACAGACAGACAGAAACACAGACTCACAGACAAACTCACAGTGGATACCAGTCTAGGATTTTGACCCTCTATTGCAATGGTATTCAACTCTTACCCTACGAGGTCCGGAGCCTGACGGTTTTCTGTTCTATCTAATAATTAATTGCACCCACCTGGTGTACCAGGTCTAAATCAGTCCATGATTAGAGGGGAATAATGAAAAAACACAATGGAACTGGCTTTTAGGTCCAGAGTTGAGTTTGAGGGCTTCATACTTTTATCAATCAGTTTCTATCAGTGTCTATTGAAGTTGTGGATGGCCTGTAGTGGGATGAATGTTACATGAGTGATGATGAGGCAAGTGACCTATAACAACTCTCTTTACATAAACATACAAGCATGCATGATACAACATTTCACACAAACACACACACACACACACACACACACACACACACACACACACACACACACACACACACACACACACACACACACACACACACACAGAATAGCACCTCATGATCAGCACATGTTGACATAATAATGTTGTTGGAATACCAAACATAATACATTCCTCAGTAGACAGGCATTGATGAAACAGCAGGAATTAATGTGCACTCTGCCTCTCATTACAATGATTTGGCAATTACCCTGGGGACAAAACCAACACGTGCACATTCGCTACTCAAAGTGGCATATTTATTTCCCAAAAGGACATCATCAGGAATTTCAGCCTGTATTCATGAAGCGTCAAGGAGTTCTGATCTAGGATCAGGTCCCCGCTGTTTAATCATTGCTATCTAAAAAGGCAAAACTGTTCCCAGATTAGTATTGCTTTTCTGATATTTTTGAGTTTCTCCCCTAGTGATGGTAGTGGTGGTAGTGTTGGTACAGATGGTAGTGGAAAGTAATTATTCTATTGCCCTTGTAAAGCAAAGTCATTTCACTTTAATTTCAGTGTCTATTTCTTCAGTTCTTTTCTCAGCTTTAGTATAGAGAGAATGTCAAGGTCTTTTGTTGTATCTAGAGTACTGGTAGTGATGGTGGTGATGGTAGTGATGGTAGTGGTGGTAGGGATGGTAGTGATGGTGGTGATGGTAGTGATGATAGTGGTTTTAGTGATGGTAGTGGTTTTAGTGATGGTAGGGACGGTGGTGTTGGTAGTGATGGTTGTTGTGGTAATGATGGTCAGGATGGTAATGGTGGAAGTAATGGCAGGGATGGGAATGATGATAGTGGTGGTAGTGATGGTGGGGATAGTGGTGATTGTAGTGATTAGTGATGGTTGTGATGGTATAGATGGAATTGATGGTAGAGATGGTGGTGATGGTAGGGATGATTGTGATGGTAGTGACAGTATGAATGGTATTGGTGGTAGTGATGGTGGTGATGGTAGTGGTGGTAGTGATGGAAGGGATGGTATTGGTGGTAGTGATGGTGGGGATAGTGGTGATTGTAGTGATTAGTGATGGTTGTGATGGTATAGATGGAATTGATGGTAGAGATGGTGGTGATGGTAGGGATGATTGTGATGGTAGTGACAGTATGAATGGTATTGGTGGTAGTGATGGTGGTGATGGTAGTGGTGGAAGGGATGGTAGTGATGGTGGGATGGTAGTGATGGTAGGGATAGTATTGATGGTTGTTGTAGGGATGGTGGGGATTGTAGTCATGGTAGGGATGTTGGTAATGGTAGTTGTGGTAGTGATGGCAGGGATGGTAGTGGTGGTCGGGATATGGTGATGGTAGTGAAAGTAGTTGTGATAGTGATGGTAGGAATGGTAGTGATGGTAGTGATTGTGGAGATGGTAGGGATGGTACTGAGGGTAGTGATAATTAAGGATTGTGGTGATGGTAAGGATAGTGGTGATGGTAGTGGTGGTAGTGATGGTGGTGATGGTAGTGGTGGTAGTAATAGTAGGGATGGTAGTTATGGTAGGGATGGCAGTGATTGTCGTGATAGTAGGGATTGTGTTGATGGTAGGGATGGTTCTTATGTTATTGATGGTAGTGATGTTTGTGATGCTAGTGATGGTAGTGATTGTGGAGATGGTAGGTATGTTATTGGTGGAAGTGATGGTAGGGACGGAAAGCAAATCCCCGCCTTAAGTCAATACTGCCATCTATTGGTAAACATAAATATACCAGGTTACTACAGTTGTGATGGTAGTTGTGGTAGTGATGGCAGTGATTCTAGTGATGGTGAAGATGGTTGTGCAAGTAGTAATGGTAGTGGTGGTAGTGATGGCAGTGATGGTGGTGATGGTAGGGATGGCAGTGATAGTGGTGATAGTAGGGATTGTGTTGGTGGTAGGGATGGTTGTTATGCCGTTGATGGTAGTAATGGTAGTGATGTTTGTGATGCTGGTGATGGTAGGGATGGTAGTGATGATAGTGATGGTGTTGATGGTAGTGGTGGTAGTGGTGGTGGTGTTGATATGCATGGTAATGATGGTAGTTGTGGCAGTGATGGTGGTGATGGAGGTGATGATAGGGATGTCAGTGATGGTGGTGATAGTAGGGATTGTGTTGATGGTAGGGATGGTTGTTATGTTATTGATGGTAGTGATGTTTGTGATACTAGTGATGGTGGTAATGATAGGGATGGTAGTGATGGTAGTGATTGTGGAGATGGTAGGTATGTTATTGGTGGAAGTGATGGTAGGGGTGGTAGGGGTGGTATCGGTGGTAGGGGTGCTAGGGGTGGTAGGGATTGTAGTGATGCTAGTGGTAGGGATGGTGATGATGGTAGTGATGGTAATGGTGGTAGTGATGGTAGGGATGGTGGTGATGGTAGTGAGGGTAGTGGTGGTAGTTGGGGTAGTGATGGTAGGGTTGGTAGGAATGGTAGTTATGGTAGTGATTGTGGAGATGGTAGGGATGTTATTGGTGAAAGTGATGGTAGGGATGGTAGTGATGGTAAGGGTGGTAGGGGTGCTAGGGGTGGTAGGGATTGTAGTGATGCTAGTGTTAGGGATGGAGATGATGGTAGTCAATGGTAAGGATGTTAGTGGTGGTAGTTGTGGTAGGGATGGTAGTGATGGTTATGATGGTAGTGATGGTATTGCTGGCATGGATGGTAGTGGTTGTAGGGATGGTAGGGAATATGGTGATTGTGGAGATAGATGTGTTGCTGGTTATTGTCGTAATTGTAGTGATGGTAGGAATGGTAGGGGGGAAAGGGGATGAAATACAAATGGAATACCACAGCGAGGGAGTAAATGTTTTGTAAATGTCTGTGTCTGTCTGTGGACCAAAGTGTTTAGGACCAAAGTGTTTCGGGTGTGAGGTCACTTAGGAACTTAACTTACTGTAACACTTGACTGTGTTGGAATAGGGGTTATTTATGGATATAGACTGGCAAAGTCACTATTTGATGGGCTGTGAGAAATACACTATGTATACCCCTTCAAATTAGTGGATTCAGCTATTTCTGCCACACCAGTTGCTGACAGGTGTATGAATGTTGTGCACACAGCCGTGAAATCTCCATAGATGAACATTGGCAGTAGAATGTCCTTACTGAAGAGCTCAATGACTTTCAACGTGGCACCATCATTGGATGCTACCTTTCCAATAAGTCAGTCTGTCGAATTTCTGCCCTGCTAGAGCTGCCCCGGTCAACTGAAAGTGCTGTTTTTGTGAAGTGGAAACGTCCAGGAGCAACAACAGCTTAGCCGTAAAAAAAGGGGACTGCCGAGTGCTGAAGCGTGTATTGCGTACAAATCGTCTGTCCTCGGTTGCAACACTCACTACTGAGTTTCAAACTGCTTCTGGAAGCAACATCAGCGCAAGAACGGTTCGTCGGGGGCTTCATGAAACGGGTTTCCATGGCCAAGCAGCCGCAAACAAGCCTTAAATCACCATGCGCAATGCCAGGCGTCGGCTAGAGTGGTGTAAAGCTCGCCGCCATTGGACTCTGGAGCAGTGGAAGCGCGTTATCTGGAGTAATGAATCACGCTTCACCATCTGGCAGTCCAACGGACGAATCTACGTTTGGCGGATGCCAGGAGAACGCTACCTGCCCCAATGCATAGTGCCAACTGTAAAGATTGGTGGAGGAGGGATAATGGTCTGGGGCTGTTTTTCGTGGTTTGCGCTAAGCCCCTTAGTTCCAGCGAAGGGGAAATCTTAACGCTACAGCGTACATTTACATTTTAGACGATTTTGTGGGTCCAATGTTGTGAAAACAGTTTGGGGAAGGCCCTTTCCTGTTTCAGCATGGCAATGGCCCCATGCACAAAGCCAGATCCATAAAGAAATGGTTTGTCGAGATCGTTGTGGAAGAACTTGACTGGCCTGCACAGAGCCCTGACCTCAACCGCATCAAACACCTTTGTGATGAATTGGCCTAATTGTCCAACATTAGTGCCTGAATTCACTAATTCTCTTGTGGCTGAATGGAAACAAGTCCCACAGCAATGTTCCAACATCTAGTTGAAAGCCTTCCCAGAAGAGTTGAGGATGTTATAGCAGCAAAGGGAAACCAACTCCATTTTAATGCCCATGATTTTGGAATGAGATGCTCGACGAGCACGTGCCCACATACTTTTGGTCATGCAGTGTTGCTTGTTGACTTTGACTGACTTTGTCTCCATTAGCATTCAAAAACTATAAGAATCCAATTGTAATAGTGTAGTTCATTATTTCTTATTTTTCCTTTCAAGTTTACTTCATTGTGGCACAGCAATGCTATTTGCTCATAGTGTGGATTTCCATCAGTGCAGTATTGATTGAATCCCAGCCATGATATAACACTTTCATTAGTGCAACATTATCACAATTTCAGTGATCCAGTATTAATGTAAGCATGTGACATGTATATACATGCATCTCAAGCTGTCTGCTGCGTACAGTATGCCTGTCTTTAACCCTGTGTGGGTTGATACTTTTGGTCTTGAAGGCTGATGGTCAGGTCACTGTTATCTAGTTCATTAGCAGGATGGGGGAGGGTTAACGGGTTAACACAAGCTCAGCCCGTGGCTGTGTGGTAATCCTGTATATACAGTAGGGTGTGTGTGACTCTGTGTTTGTGTGGTGCATATGTATGTGTCAGTGTGTGTGTGTGTGTGTGTGTGGTTATTGGGTGGAGATCAAAACACTGAATGTTGATGTTATTGTCTTTGCTGTTTGCTCTCTGGTTATTATGTAGGAGGACCAGCAGGCCATTGCCATTGACCATGCTAAGGAGTCTGACCATGCGTCACATTTTAATAGTTGCACATGTCACAACTAGCTGCACGTCACAGCATTGGCCAAGTGTGACTACATTGTTCTGGCCTTCTTTAGATATCACTGTGTTTATGTAATGTTGTGTAGCGATCGTAGAAAACCCTGCTTCTATTGTTCTTGCATAGCAAAGTAATTTCACTTTTATTTCAATGTCTAGGTATTTTCTTGTATCTACAGTACAATATATGAGCATGGATGGCTGCAACAATCCCACTGAAGGTGTGACATTCAGTCCTTTGAGACATAGGCCAGTAACTTTATCACAGGTGGTTGTCCAAAGCCAGGTAAATAATGCAACACACTCTGAGGATAAATTAGGTTACATTTTAGTAAGTAATAGCAAGTCATTGACCACAGTGTAAGACCAGTAAAAGTAAGCCTTGCATTCGAAATGACTTGAAGTGCATTCATACCCAATATAATTAAGTATTATGAGACTTCTAGTACATTGAATGGTGCTTTTATCCGAATTGAATTGACAGCCATATCTCGTTGACTGCTGATAATGTTGTTGCATTCTGCTGGTGGTGCTGAGAGCTGAGAGATAATCACTGCTGACGCGCTTGGTCATTGAAATTCCACATTTCATTTTCAAGTGTTTCTCAGAATTTCCTAGGATTATTTATCAAATATGACCTTTTAAGAGGAGGGCTTTGTTGCCATGGTGTTACTTGTAGATGTGATCTAAGCATTCAACTGTGCTGGTTTATTTTAGAACCGACTGAATACATGGAGGAAAGAGGGGAACTTTAGTTCATGTTAATATAAGGATACTGTAATTAGTTTGGAAACAGTTATATTTGTATGTAGAATGTTTGTGTTTCATATGTGCAGATGATAGAAGTCTGGCTTTACGGACAGACAGATTGATGGGCATGCCAGTCAGGGAGACGGACAGAGCCACACGCACGCACGCAAGCATGCACGCACACACACTTCCCCAGCATTTTGACATTTCTCCTTCAGCAGGCACATTTCTCTTCAGTGCGGGGGAGGGGGGGATGCAATACGCAAAGCATACGTTCAAAGCTCATGTGATCACATTTTATGTGTTGTGATGGATATCTGAATGAAACCAGATAACAGCCTCAGAAAAAGGATTTGGGATAACAAATAATGCTCTCACAACATGTGGACCACAAATGCACACAAGTGGCCGTCTCCTCAATCATCTCTTGTCTGGTGGGGTGAGCGTACGCCGGCGTTATCCGCCTGCCATTTAGAAGCTGTGTTCCTCATGTATTGAGTCAGGGATATGTATCATTTGTTCGGTGTCCATTTTAGGACACCCTCAGCCTCTTGGCTCATCACTCACAAGGAGGGCTGAGAGGGCGAGCGTACAACTCTGTTTTCCTCCATCTGCATTTGGTGGCTGTGTTTCTCACAAGGAGAGGTGAGGCTTGAGGTTGTCCTAGAATGGGCACCGTACACCTGCCCATAGGCCAGGATTAGTCTTCTGGTTCCTCTCTTATCCTTTTAAGACGGGCACTTGATTGATGCCCCGTGGCTTAGGTCATGTGACCACTCATGGACATGCTGGAAGGATGCTAATAATTGCCCTCTAGGTAGAGGGATTGTCTAGGGACAGTTTAATTGTCTATGTCTATGTCTATGGGGTCAATGGGACAGATCCCTCAGGGCTTTGTCATCTGAATGACTGTTACTCATGTATAGGATGATAAACCTTTAAAGTGGTGTGGTTGTGAGAGGTGTCACTCATCTACTGTTCAGAGATCACAACAAAACGGCACATGGAAATGTTACGTTTGCGTACCGTCAGCTTTGTTTTTTAATGCAGTATGAGGGAGACAGCACAAATGACTTAATGAAGTGTCTATGCATCACAGAAGGATTGTACCTTTAATATAATGTAACTATTGAGAGTTGTTTCATCCTTTGCACCATCCTTTGCACTCAGATTACTGACAATGTAAAGGCTGCAACTGGGCAGAATCCACAATAGTTTTCAGAGAATACAACTGTAAGCTCAGGAGCGAGTCAGGCAGTGAAAGAGACACCTCATAAGAGGGACACCTTTTCTACCCATATGCTCAAATAAACATATGTTGTCATGTCGGTGAAGATTAATCATTTCCAAGTACACATTACATGTTAACATGTTTTTGTCTGTGCACCCATGCTTAGAAATGTTCTATCTATTTTACTACACAAGGCTTTTAATTTGTGGAAATGTATTGAGATATTTGAGAGGTCCATATGTTTTCTATATGTGTAGTCAGAGGGACACATTGGTATTGGTGTAGAGTTCCCATATAAAGCATGCATATATTGCCTAGAGGCTGCAATTTGCAACACATTATCTATCTTGCAAGTATATGGTATGTGGTAATAATACTAAGCAACCATTAGAGTTTTATATGTTCTGTATGTTCTGACCGGGGTAGTGTGAGGAATATGAGTTGAAGGCACACGCACCACGTTGCAGGTAGGCTAAAGGCATCATTGGGTTCTGATGAGAAGTAGGTTTGAGTAGGGGCAAGTTTGGGCAACACATTCAGAAAGATTATCTCTCTTAGCCAACATATTCAGAAAGATTATATCTCTTTGGCAACATACTGAGAAAGATTACCTCTCTTGGGCAACATATTCAGAAAGATTATCTCTCGAGGCATCATATTCAGAAAGAGTATATCTCTTGGGCAACATATTCAGAAAGATGATCTCTCTTGGGCAACATATTCGGAAAGATTCGATTTTATATTTTCTCCACAGTGGGTTTATTGTATATATTCTATATGTAGGTTGTTAGGCGAAAGAACAAGACAGCAAAATAAGCTCAACTCCTGTGAGAGTTACAGAGTTGAGCACAGCAGTAGTGCCGGAGGTTCAGTGCTGCTTTGAAACTGAAGGATCTCTCACATCCCTTTATCTGCGTCAGCTACAATGCTGTCGGGCAGTGGGAGTGAGAGAAGTGCCACGATAACTCTAGGAAAGAAGACGTGGGAGAATGTTTGTGTGGCAGACACACAGAGCACAGCAGATGTTTCACTGTTCCCAGTGTGGATCTTCGAGACAAACAGTGGTAACTCCAACCCCAGAATTGATCTTTACACAGAAATACTGCTGAGCATGCTTAAAGAGATCTGCTCACCGGGGGATTGGATCTGTTTGCTGGAGTATATTGGAAAACACAAGTGGGGAGGAGTAGGAGTGTGGAGCGCTGGGATTGGGCAACTGTAGACCAATCACTTTACTAAATCATGATGTGAAGATCACTCAGTGGACTTACTTATTTCCCTGGTCAGGTCATATGGTCTGGACCAGTGGTTCCCAAACATTTTATAGTCCCGTACCTCTTCAAACATTCAACCTCCAGCTGCGTACCCCCTCTAGCGCCAAGGTCAGCGCACTCTCAGATGTTGTATTTTGCCATCATTGTAAGCCTGCCACACACACACTATACGATACATTTATTAAACATAAGAATTTGTTTTTGTCACAACCCGGCTCGTGGGAAGTGACAAAGAGCTCTTAGAGGACCAGGGCACAAATAATAATATAATAATAATCAATAATTTTTCTCTTTATTTAACCATCTTACATATAAAACGTTATTTGTTCATCGAAAATTGTGAATAACTCACCACAGGTTAATGAGAAGGGTGTGGTTGGAAGGATGCTCATAACTCTGCAATGTTGTATTGGAGAGAGAGAGTCTCAGTCTTAAAGGGCTGAGAATCCACTCTCACATAGGTGCGTGGTTGCAAAGTGCATCAGTGTCTTAACAGCACGGTTGCCAAGGCAGGATACTCTGAGCGCAGCCCAATCCAGAAATCTGGCAGTGGCTTCTGATTAAATTAAATTTTCACAGAATCGCTTGTTGCAATTTCGATAAGGCTCTCTTGTTCAGATATTGGTAAGTGGACGGGAGGCAGGGCATGAAAGGGATAACGAATCCATTTCAGGAAAGTACCTGCGTAATTGCTCACCCAACTCACTCAGGTGCTTCGTTATATCACATTTGACATTGTCCGTGAGCTTGAGTTCATTCGTCATCATGCAAGCGGTCAGACAAGTGAAAATTATGGTCAGTAAACAAAACTTTAAGCTCGTCTCTCAATTAAAAAAAATGTGTCAGTACTTTGCCCCTTGATAACCAGCGCAGTTCTGTACGTTGTAAAAGCGTTACATGGTCGCTGCCCATATCATTGCATATCATTGCATAGTGCAGAAAATACACGAGAGTTCAGAGACCTTGCTTTAACAAAGTTAACCATTGTCACTGTGTCCAAAATGTCTTTCAAGCTGTCAGGCATTCCTTTGGCAGCAAGAGCCTCTCTGTCACGACTTCCACCGACGGTGGCTCCTCTGCCTGTTCGGGCGGCGTTCGGCGGTCGTCGTCACCGGCCTATTAGCTGCCACCGATCCTCTTTTCCTTTCTGTTGATTGTTATATTGTTTGCACCTGTTTTGTGTTTTAATTCTAGGGCTATTTAAGCCGGTCAAGCCCGCCTCCTTTTGTGCGGGCTTGTTTATCTGTTTTTGGTGGACGTTAGTTCATGTAGTCGTTTATGCCCGTGTCCTGTTTCGAGCGCCTTTTTTGTCTGTGCGCCTGCTGTGTGTTGGGTGTTGTATTAACACGCCGGATTAAAAAGGAGCGTTTTTCCCTACACCGTGCTCTCTGCGTCTGACTCCACACCCACCACTTCTAGCTGTTCGTGACACTCTCGGTGGATGCTGCAGTGTACCCAAGTGGCATTGGAAGCAACTGCTTGCACAAGCATTACCAGTCCACTATGTCTGCCTGTCATGGCTTTTGCGCCATCAGTACAGATACCAACACATCTTGACCACCAACGTGTATTTGATGTCACAATACTGTCCAGTACTGAAAAAATATCCTCTCCATTTGTCCTGGTTTCCAGTGGTTTGCAGAAGAGGATGCCTTCCTTAATTGACCCCCCATAAACGTAACGGACATACACCAGGAGCTGTGCCAGGCCCACCACGTCTGTTGATCATCCAGCTGTAACGCCTAAAGTTCACTGGCTTCTATGCAAAGCAGTAATTGTTTCAAAACATCTCCTGCCATGTCACTGATGCATCATGAAACAGTGTTGTTTGATGAAGACATTGTCTGTATAGTTTTTTTTGCCTTTTCCCCCAGCATTGTCCCAGCCATATCCACGGCAGCAGGAAGAATTAAGTCCTCCACAATAGTATGGGGCTTGCCTGTCCTAGCCACTCGGTAGCTCACCAAATAAGATGCTTCTAGCTCCTTCTAATTAATGGTATCTATTGCTTTTATACATGTCTTACTACTCAAAGTCGTCTTAATTCTCGCTCAAAAACTCCTGTGGCTTATTTTTAAAATTGGCATGTTTTGTTTCTAAATATCTGCGCAAGAGTGAAGGTTTCATCGAGTTGTGAGATAGTTCTTGCACTTAACACTGAGGAAAGGCACTACTCCCAGTATAAGTGAACCCCAAATCAACATAGTTCTCATCATTTTTGCGTATCTTCGATGGTCCAACGTCCCTGTCTGTTGTTCAGTGCTTTCCCGGGTAAGGGGGCAGTAGCTCTTCGGCTGCATCAGATTCATAACTGTCAGTGTCCATGCTAGCTGGGCTAAAAACAAATGTAGAATTACTGATGCTAGCATTGGATGTACTCGTGGAAGCAGAACAACTTGTGTCGTCGACAGGTGCAGGTGTAGTACTGCTGGTAGTAGAGCTGGTATGTGTCTCTATGGACGCAGGCCTTACTAAATGGACTGTTTGAAAATGTAAAGAATTTGTGTTTTTTTGTTTAAAATAATAGAATTATGCCCCGACGGCATTGCGCAGACCCATTGGGGAATACCTGGTCTCGACAATCCTCTTTAGTCATCGCACACATAACAACACTTTTTCACCATAGCAACACTACACAACATAGAGAGATAAGCATATAGCTGACTCATAAACATGCAGTATTACGAGTCAGGTTCACTCAACGGTCGATTTGCCAGCCCCCAAAAATGTAATTGCCTCTTAGTATGTCTATGGAAGAAAACCGCGTTTGTCAAATCATGTATATTTACGTCTCTGCCTCAACCTACAAGGTTAGAGGGTCAAATACGGTTAAACTATGTACAAGAGGTCATACTGTACAATCAAACCCCCTGCTGTAGTGAACCCCTGTGTACTGGTGTGTACATGCATGAACTAAATAAAAACCCTCCACCTATCACAGTCCATAGTCTCTCCAGTTGTCATGGAGTGCCGGTTCTATGGAGGGCAAAAAAGGGCTCAGATGGAGCTTTGCTGGGCACCTGTCAAAGTGGAATGTATTATGTACATTGTGAGTGCTCGGTAGTCATCATTTCAAAGTCAATGCCGAAGCTTAGACATGCTGTCTTGGATTTATAGCCACGAAGCAGAGGCACCAAGAAGAGGCACCACTTTCAATCTCTCTCACTTTGCTCCCCACGCAAACACACATGGCTCTTAAGAGTTGCGATTTGTCTCTCAAATGCAGCCTCCGATCAAATGAAAAAAGGATGTGGGTTTTACTTTAAAAGTGTTGCCCTTCATTTTCCATCTTTCCGGAAGAAATCAAAAGTTGTCATGGAACAGCTGTAATTTCATTGGCATAAAAAGAAACAGAACCAATCTTAATCAAATCTAAGCCCTATAACAAATGTATTTGTTTGATCATTATACAAATATTTTGGGACCATGTTATTCAATCAATAATACACTTTATGTTATACATCAAACCAGTGGCGTAGAACAAGGACGATCCATACAGCCTATGTTGTAATATACTGTATCAATGAATCATCTAACCAGCAACCACAGTAATACCATATCAGTAATGAGTTATGAGTATCAAGGGATGCAGGCTTACGCAACAAAGAGGACACTGGTGGAGGATGAGGTGAGTTTGCCCCACAAGCGGTTGGAGCATCTGGAAAAAGCAGTATATAAATCCAATAATTTATTGTTATTATAAATATCCCCCCCAGCACATGGCTATCCTCTACAAAAAATTACAGCATGAAAATAATATACAGTATTTCCCACCTTTCACATTTTCTCTAGTTTTGAATATTTTTGATACTGAATGTTAGCAGATCTTCAACCAAAACCTAATATTAGATAAAGGGAACCTGAGTTTGCAAATAACAAAAAAAAAGTATAGTTATTTATTTAATTAACAAAGTTATACAACACCCAATTCTCCTGTGTGAAAAAGTAATTGCCCCCTTACACTCAATAACTGGTTGTGCCACCTTTAGCTGCAATGACTCCAACCAAATGCTTCCTGTAGTTGTTGATCAGTCTCCCACATCACTGTGGAATTTTGGCCCACTCTTGAATGCAGAACTGCTTTAACTCAGCAACATTTGTGGGTTTTCAAGCTTGAACTGCTCGTTTCAAGTACTGCCACAACATCTCAATTGGGATTAGGTCTGGACTTTGACTAGGCCATTCCAAAACTTAAAATGTGTTGCTTTTTTTTTAACCATGGATAATTGTCTTGATGCATGACCCAGCTGTGCTTCAGCTTCAGCTCACAGACGGATGGCCTGACATTCTCCTGTAGAATTCTTTGATACAGAGCAGAATTCATGGTTTCTTATTAAGGCAACTCGTCCAGGTCCTGTGGCAGCAACACATCCCCAAACCGTTGCACTACCACCACCATGCTTGACCATTGGTATGAGGTTCTTACTGTGGAATACAGTGTTTGGTTTTCGGCAGACATAATGGGACCCATCTCGTCCATGTCTGTGACACAGGATCTGTTATAAATACCACCCCACCCCAATCCATTTAACATTTAGACACCAGGGGGAAACAGTAGATTGATGACACTGGGAGATGTGCTATGGCCCATACCTGGGTTAAAATACTATTTGAAAATTACTTTTAGTGTTTGCTTTAGCCTGCCTGGAGTTCCAGTGTTTGCTTTAGCCTGCCTGGAGTTTCAGTGTTTGCTTTAGCCTGCCTGGAGTTCCAGTGTTTGCTTTGCTTGCCTGGAGTTCCAGTGTTTGCTTTAGCCTGCCTGGAGTTCCAATGTTTGCTTTAGCCTGCCTGGAGTTCCAGTGTTTGCCTTAGCTTGCCTGGAGTTCCAGTGTTTGCTTTAGCTTGCCTGGAGTTCCAGTGTTTGCACTTTTGCAATTATTCTATTGGTTCCATTGCACCAGACAAGCTCAGTCAAGGCCAGCTAAAGTATTTTAAATGATCTCAAATAGTATTTGAACCCAGGTCTGCTCTGTCCTCAACCAGAAAGAGTGGCATCGTCAGCAAAAGGACCAGCGGGTGTCCTACTGCAGGCACAGAGGAAGCCAACAAGTCACAATAACACATTATGAACACTTCCTGGTCTTAGAGCAGATCTTTGTAACACATTGCTTTTGACCCTTGACCTATGGAAACAGCATGTGGGCACGAGCCCTGCCAGCGTTGTTGAGATATGTCTACTACTCAGAACAACAGGGGAACGGGGTCATACCCCTGACGTCAGTTATCCTAGGCTTGTGATGTGAGGAGGACTTTAAAGCAGCGGCATTCACCAAAGTTTGGGCAGTGTTTCACTCAGTAGTACCTTTAGCTCTCATGTAGTTCTATTGAAAAAAGAGACACTGTAAAACAGTGACTGGAACACATGTTGAAGCTGTTTTATGTTAGCCTGCGTTGTGTCTTTCCGTGGTTCCACGGAAAAAGCTTTTTAAGGATTTTTATTTTTTTTCCACACGTTGTTTGGTTTAATTGCCATCGTGCCAAGGTCAAACTTGTTTTCATACTGTGTAATGAATAATTGAAGATGAGTGATATTCAGAATGTGACTTTATTGCTTTAGTACAGTAGATACTGTAGGAATAATTTTCTAGTGTGCCACTATATCTTCTGTAAATAGCATTTGGATGTAACTATGTTGCAGCAACTGATGAAAATTTTTGTATTAAGCAATGTGTTCTCTCTCACAGTTACTTATTTTTAACTAATGCCAGTTCATCACCATCATTATCCTAATACATCGACTCTTTTGTCTTCCTTTATCTTTATTTAATTATTTCCCTTTACTTGATTCCAAATCAGATCTAATCTTCTTCGTTGAGTGTGAGGCACTTATTGAAAGCATTCGTTTAAACCAACAACATATTTGTGGTGCCCATTGTCTACACTAATTACAGCTTGGTTGATTTATGGTCTCAGGCCCCCAACCGATATTGAACTGCAGCCACAGTCGAAAGGGTCTGCTGAACTGCTCACTATTATTTTTT
The DNA here is from genome assembly GCA_030435695.1 of Brachymystax lenok tsinlingensis. NCBI lineage: Eukaryota > Metazoa > Chordata > Actinopteri > Salmoniformes > Salmonidae > Brachymystax > Brachymystax lenok. Next base: position 21,744,227 of record CM059789.1, read on the forward strand.
TCCTTTTTTTACAGGATCATACCAATGAAGACACCCAGATGGTGCTCACTGGCATTCTTGTTGGGAATGGTCTCCCTCGGAGTGGGAGTGGGAGTCGTCGAGGGGAGGCCCGGCAAGGAGGAGGGATTCGTGCCGCCACCCTATCGACCTGTCGTGAGGTTCCGACACAAGGTATTGTATCATTCCTGTTCCATTAGCCTTTCATAACAAGAGGACTCTGCAGTGTTGTGAAGATGATTACAATGGAGTTTCCTGAGAATCAAGCTACTTTTGTTTTTTCTTCAGGCTCAGTGATTTATTACTGATGATTTGCCAAGGAGACTTGAGCATCAAGTTAACATCAAATTTATAAATGTATGTTGAATATATCTGATTTAGGTGAGGGGAGAAGGGGAATTTATTAGAGGAGGCATGAACGCTAAAAGTGAACTGCCATTTTAGCAAAAACATCCAAGTTGATTGTGTAATTGAACCTTTATCGACTTAACAACACAGGCCTAGCTCTGCAAGCACAATCGGATTCCAAGAAAAAAAGTATTTCTCAAATCACTAACAAGCTCTCTCCCCCACTCTATCTTTCTTACTTAAAAAGGCAAGAGCCGTGTGATTGTCATATTACATAATATATAAATGAAGTCCAATTGGAATGCAGAGAAAAAACATTTGATGGGCACACTCTTTTGTCTGCAGGCATTTGTATGTGTGGGTGTGGGTGTGGGTGTTTTCCCCTGAACACACTCTTACTGTAAACCCCCCCGTGAGTGATAAGCATTGGAATACACACTCCTTAGCCTCTGCCATCTCGAAATAGAGACCTTTGTTATTATTATTGGCTTATTAATTGTGTTGGCATGCGAATAAAACACGAGAAACAATGGTAATTATAAGCCCAGGGATCAGTGTTGATTATGACATTGTGAGAGAGAGAGAGTGTGAGAGAGAAAGAAAATCCAGAAAAGAGCCGTTAAATTCTACAACCACCTAAAAGGAAGTGATTCCCAAACCTTCCATAACAAAGCCATCACCCACAGAGAGATGAACCTGGAGAAGAGTCCCCTAAGCAAGCTGGTCTTGGAGCTCTGTTCACAAACACAAACAGACCCCACAGAGCCCCAGGACAGCAACACAATTAGACCCAACCAAATCATGAGAAAATAAAAAGATAATTAATTGACACATTGGAAAGAATTTATAAAAAAACAGAGCAAACTAGAATGCTATTTTGCCCTAAACAGAGAGTACACACTGGCAGAATACCTGACCACTGTGACTGACCCAAAATGAAGGAAAGCTTTGACTATGTATAGACTCAGTGAGCATAGCCTTGCTATTGAGAAAGGTTGCCATAGGCAGACCTGGCTCTCAAGAGAAGACAGGCTATGTGCACTCTGCCCACAAAATAAGGTGGAAACTGAGCTGCACTTCCTAACCTTCTGCCAAATATATGACCATATTAGAGACACGTATTTCCCTCAGATTACATAGACCCACAAATAATTTGAAAACAAATCCAATTTTGATAAACTCCCATATCTATTGGGCGAGAAACCACAGTATGCAATCACAACAGCAAGATTTTTGACCCGTTGCCACAAGAAAAGTGCAACCAGTAAAGAACAAACACCATTGTAAATACTTACAAAAAAAGTATTTGTATTTTATTAAACTAGGCATGTCAGTTAAGAACAAATTCTTATTTACAATGACGGCCTACCCCGGCCAAACCCTAACACGGACGACGCTGGGCCAATTGTGCACCACCCTCTGGGACTCCCAATCACGGCCGGTTGTGATACAGCCTGGAATCGAACCAGGGTCTGTAGTGAAATTTATAGCACTAAGATGCAGTGCCTTAGACCGCTGCACCACTCGGGAGCCCATACAACCCATATTTATGTTTATTTATTTTCCTTTTTGTACTTTAACTGTATATAGACTTAATATGACATTTGAAATGTCTCTATTACTTTGGGACTTGTGTTAGTGTAATATTTACTGTTCACTTTTTATTGTTTATTCATTTCACTTGTTTTGGCAATGTAAACATATGTTTCCCATGCCAATGAATCCCCTTGAATTGAACTGAGAGAGAGAGAGATAGCGAGGGAAGGAGGAAGTAGGAGGACAGATGGTGTTAGCAGAACGTGAGACTGGCTACACTTCACCAGAGGCTGGAAGTTGGCGTTGTACTGAAGACAGACTCAAAGGTCATATTGACATGGGAGTTGTTAAAAAAGGCTAATATTGACAATGTTTTCATTAATGTGGAACATGTTGTGTTCAGCGTGGCTTATAAAAAAATTTATGGACAGTTCTGAACATTGCTATGCTGCTTATTTGAGACAAAAGGCTTATAGAAGTGATGCAAATTAATCTACATTTGCTAAATTGATTTAGAAAAAGTCACATGTGTATCTTCAAGTAAGAACTGCCCCTAATCAATAAGATCAACCTTGTGACTACAGAAATGGTATCTATATCATATCTCTCCCATAACATATCCCTTGTAAGGTCAAAATAGTAATGTCTTTCAATGTCCATTCCCTTTCAAAAGCAAGCAGAGTACATTATCTTAGGTATACCACTTTAAACTGCGTGACATTGACCATATAATGACTTCATCAATCATGTTTTCAGCAGCAGGACTGAACAGCTTCTTCTCTGCAGTCCACTGCTCACCATTCTCTTTCTCTGTCACCTGTCTGCCTCTCAGAAATAAGCTGTGTCTCATACTCAACCATTGTCTAGTTCGGTGAGCTGCACAGTATGATGCTAGGCAGTACAGACCTGGGTTCAAATACTATTTCAAATAATTTCAAATACTTTATCTTGGCTTGATTGAGCTCGCCTGGCTTAACAGAACCAATAGAGAAGTTCCAAAACGACAAACCTCCCCCACCTGGCACTCGAGGCAACTTAAAGTGAACTCTCAGTATAGTTCAACGTTTTCAAATAGCATTTGAATCAAGGTCTGGAAAGTAGGACTTTCTATACATTAGATACTGGCCCAATTTAATAACCTAGGGTTCAACCTGGACATACAGTACACTGCATGTACACTAGCCTTCAAAAGTTTGGGGTCACTTAGAAATGTCCTTGTTTTTGAAAGAAAAGCACATTTTTTTGTCCATTAAAATAACATCAAATTGATCAGAAATACAGTGTAGACATTGTTAATGTTGTAAATGATGGAAACTGCAGATTTTCTATGGAATATCTACACAGGCATACAAAGGCCCCTTATCAGCAACCATCAATCCTGTGTTGCAATGGCACGTTGTGCTAGCTAATCCAAGTTTATCATTTTAAAAGGCTAATTGATCATTAGAAAACCCTTTTGCAATTATGTTAGCACAGCTGAAAACTGTTGTTCTGATTAAAGAAGCAATATAATTGGCCTTCTTTAGACTAGTTGAGTATCTGGAGCATCAGCATTTGTGGGTTCAATTACAGGCTCAAAATGGCCAGAAACAAAGTAATTTCTTCTAAAACCTGTCAGTCTACTCTTGTTCTGAGAAATTAAGGCTATTCCATGCGAGAAAGTGCCAAGAAACTGAAGATCTCGTACAACGCGGTGTACTACTCCCTTCACAGAACAGCGCAAACTGGCTCTAACCAGAATAGAAAGAGGAGTGGGAGGCCCCGGTGAATTTATTCCACACCAAAATTATCCCTGTGAGTGTAAATAATAATTTTCAATGTGTGTGATACCGGACCTAAGCCTTACTTTACTTATGATTCCAAGTATTTCTCTAGGATCTTTCCAATCTCCTACTCATTTGTGGATTTTGGGGTGGACAACAATATGTAATCAAAACTACGTTAAGTGTAATAGCGTAGATAAATACTCTGCTATTGCTGTGGAACAGATTACAAAGAATTTTGTACAGTATAATAAAAAATACAGTATATTATGTTTAATATCAGGGATACATATTCTTCTGTGTTGTGGACTTGCCTTTTATTAATATAATATCCAATATGAGTCATGGCTGCAGTAGATGTGTAGCATCTGAGTAGTAAATTAATCATCATGTGTTATGATAAATTAACCTACTGTATCATTGCCAGAGTGGTGTACCCTCTGTGCTGTGACTGTGCTGAGTGGGCCCAGCATTGTGGCTATGACTTTCATTATAAGGAACAATGCAATGCATATTGATGAATATTGATGACACGGCCCCACTCGGAACATTCATGTCCGAATTTTTTATGAAATAAATCAAATAAAATTGTGTTAGTCACATGCGCCGAATACAGTGAAATGCTTACTTACGAGCCCCTAACCAACAATGCAGTTTCCAAAAAAATTCAGGATAAGAATAAGCGATAAAAGTAGCAAGTAATTAAACAGCAGCAGTAAAATAACAATAGCGAGACTATATACAGGGGGGTACCGATACAGAATCAATGTGAGGGGGCACCGGTTAGTTGAGGTAGTATGTAGATGTAGGCAGAGTTATTAAAGTGACTAAATGCATAGATGACAACAGAGAGTAGCAGTGGTGTAAAGAGAGTGTGGGGGCAATGCAAATAGTCTGGGTAGCCATTTGAATAGATGTTCAGGAGTCTTATGGCTTGGGGGTAGAACCTGTTGAGAAGCCACTTGGACCTAGACTTGGCGCTCCGGTACCGCTTGCCGTGCAGTTGCCATATCAGGCAGTGATGCAACCCGTCAGTATGCTCTCGATGGTGCAGCTGTAGAACCCATGCCAAATCTTTTCAGTCTCCTGAGGGGGAATAGGTTTTTTCATGCCCTCTTCACGACTGTCTTGGTATGCTTGGACCATGTTAGTTTGTTGGTGATGTGGACATCAAGGAACTTTAATCTTTCAACCTGCTCCACTGCAGCCCAGTTGATGAGAATGGGGGCGTGTTCGGTCCTCTTTTTCCTGTAGTCCACAATCATCTCCTTTGTCTTGATCACGTTGAGGGAGAGGTTGTTGTCCTGGCACCACACGGCCAGGTCTCTGACCTCCTCCCTATAGGCTGACTCGTCGTTGTCGGTGATCAGGCCTACCACTGTTGTGTCATCGGCAAATTTAACGATGGTGTTGGAGTCGTGCCTGGCCGTGCATTCATGAGTGAATAGGGAGTGCAGGAGGGGACTGAGCACGCACCCCTGAGGGGCCCCTGTGTTGAGGATGAGCGTGGCGGATGTGTTGTTACCTACCCCTACCACCTGGGGGTGGCCCGTCAGGAAGTCCAGGATCCAGTTGCAGAGGGAGGTGTTTTGTCCCAGGGTCCTTGGCTTATTGATGAGCTTTGAGGGCACTATGGTGCTGAACGCTGAGCTGTGGTCAATGAATAGCATTCTCACATAGATGTTCCTTTTGTCCAGGTGGGAAAAGGCAGTGTGGAGTGCAATAGAGATTGCATCATCTGTGGATCTGTTGGGGCGGTATGCAAGTTAGAGTGGGTCTAGGGTTTCTGGAATTATGGTGTTGATGTGAGCCATGACCAGCCTTTCAAAGCACTTCACGGCTACAGACGTGAGTGCTACGGGTCAGTAGTCAATTAGGCAGGTTACCTTAGTGTTCTTGGGCACAGGCACTATGGTGGTCTGCTTAAAACATGTTGGTATTACAGATCCGGACAGGAAGAGGTTGAAAATGTCAGTGAAGACACTTGTCTGTTGGTCAGCGCATGCTCGGAGTACGTGTCCTGGTAATCCGTCTGGCCCTGCAGCCTTGTTAACGTTGACCTGTTTAAAGGTCTTACTCACATCGGCTGTGTGATCACGGAGCGTGATCACACAGTCTTCTGGAACAGCTGGTGCTCTCATGCATGTTTCAGTGTAATTTGCCTTGAAGCGAGCATAGAAGTAGTTAACCTTTCTGGTAGGCCCGTGTCACAGGGCAGCTCTTGGCTGTGCTTCCCTTTGTAGTCTGTAATGGTTTGCAAGCCCTGCCACATCCAACGAGCGTCAGAGCCGGTGTAGTACGATTCGATCTTAGTCCTGTAATGACACTTTTCCGGTTGAATAGTTCATCGGAGGGCATAGCAGGGTTTCTTATAAGCTTCTGGGTTAGAGTCCCGCTCCTTGAAAGTGGCAGCTCTAGCCTTTAGCTCAGTGCGGATGCTGCCAGTAATCCATGGCTTCTGGTTGGCGTATGTACGTATTGTCACTGTGGGGACAACGTCATTGATGCACTTATGAATGAAGCCAATGACTGATGTGGTGTACTCCTGTACTCCTTGTGTGTTCTTCAAGCTTGAACATCTGAATGTCATCACATTGGATTGGAATTGTCCTTTGAAGCACAATGGAATTGTTAAGATTACGTTTTCGTGGTACAGATCTGGGAAGGGTACCGAAAAGGTTCTGCAGCATTGAAAGTCCCAAATAACACAGTGGCCTCCATCATTCTTAAATGGGAAAAGTTTGGAACCACCAAGACTCTTCCTAGAGCTGGTTGCCTGGCCAAACTGAGCAGTCAGGGGAGAAGGACCTTGGTCATGGAGGTGACCAAGAACCCGCTGGTCACTCTGACAGAGCTCCAGAGTTCCTCTGTGGAGATGGGAGAACCTTCCAGAAGGACAACCATCTCTGCAGCACTCCACCAATCAAGCCTTTATAGTAGAGTGGCCAGATGGAAGCCACTCCTCAGTAAAAGGCATACAACTGCCCACTTGGAGTTTGACAAAAGGCACCTAAAGGACTCCCAGACCATGAGAAATGAGATTCTCTGGTCTGATGAAACCAAGATTGAACTCTTTGGCCTGAATGCCAAGCATCACGTCTGGATGAAACCAGTAAAGCATGGTGGTGGAAGCATCTTGCTGTGTTGATGTTTTTCAGTGGCATGGACTAGAAGTCTAGATGAACTGAGCAAAGTACAGAGATATCCTTTGATGAAAACCTGCTCCAGAGCGCTCAGGACCTCAGATTGGGGAGAAGGTTCACCTTCCAGCAGGACAACGACCCTAAGCACACAGCCAATGCAGGAGTGGCTTCGAATAGGTGCCAGGTGCACCGGTTTGTGTCAAGAACTACAACGTTTCTACGTTTTTGATGCTCAACAGTTTCTTGTATGTATCAAGAATGGTCCACCACCCAAAGGACATCCAGCCAACTTGACACAACTGTGGGAAACATTGGAGTCAACATGGGCCAGCATCCCTGTCAAACTCTTTTGACACCTTCTAGATACCATGACCCGGTGAATTTAGGTTTTTCTGAGGGTAAAAGTGGGGGTGCATCTAGGGCTGTGGTGGTCATTAAATTATGTCAGCCGGGGATTGTCAAGGAAATAACTGCTGGTCTCACGATAATTGACCTGTCACGTCCTGGCTTTGGGTTTTGGGCCAGGACGTGACCAGCGTTGTTTAGGTGTGTCTATGTTTGGTTTTGAGCCCGGTACGTCCTGTTTTGGCTCCACGCATCAGGCCTCCAGTGTGTCGTACCAGCCCAGTACGTCCTGTTCCGGCCCCACACACCAGGAGTCCAGTGCGCTGTCTCAGCCCGGTGAATCCAATGTCAGCTCCACGCACCGGTCCTCCAGTGCGCTTTCTCAGGCCGGTACGTCCGGCACCGGAGCCGCCACCGACACCAACATGCCCACCCCCCATTGAGTTTTGGTTTGCGGCCGGAGTCCGCACCTTTGGGGGGGGGGGTACTGTCACGTCCTGGCCATAGAGAGCCCTCTGGGTTCTCTATGGGGTTTTGGGGGGCCAGGACGTGACCAGGGTTGTTTAGGTGTGTCTATGTTTGGTTTTGAGTTGGTTCCCAATTAGAGGCAGCTGTTTGTCGTTGCCTCTAATTGGGAATCCTATATAGTTTGTTTTCTCCCCACCTGTGGGTTTGGGTTATTATTTGAATGTGTTTCTGTTAGTGCTTGTGCGATACATATAGGTTACGATCGTTTATTCTTGTTTGTACATTTTTATTTCACTGGGAAATAAATATGTGGAACTCCAACCACTTGCGCCATTGGTCCATGTTTGAAAACGATCGTGACAGACCTTAATTAACATAAACACATTTAGCATCTCCTGGCTTCCACGCACAGCCTACAAGCCACTGATGCAGACCTTTGGACATCTGCTTTTTAAAAAGTCTAATAAATCCATTTGAGATAGCCTACAGTGGTTCCCAAACATTTTATAGTCCCGTACCCCTTCAAACATTCAACCTCCAGCTGCGTACCCTCTCTAGCAACAGGGTCAGCGCACTCTCAAATGCTGTTTTTTGCCATCATTGTAAGCCTGCCACACACACACACACTATATGATACATTTATCAAACATAAGAATGAGTGAGTTTTTTCACAACCCGGCTTGTGGGAAGTGACAAATAGCTCTTATAGGACCAGGGCACAAATAATAACATAATAATCATCATTTTGCTCTTTCTTTAGCCATCTTACATATAAAACTTTTGTTCATCAAAAATTGTGAATAACTCACCACAGGGTAATGAGAAGGGTGTGCTTGAAAGGATGCACATAATTCTGCAATGTTGGGTTGTATTGGAGAGAGTCTCAGTCTTAAATCCATTTTCAGACACAGTCTGGCCCTGTATTTAGTTTTCATGCTAGTGAATCCACTCTCACATAGGTACGTGGTTGCAAAGGGCATCAGTGTCTTAACAGAAGCGATTTGCCAAGACAGGATACTCCAGAAATCTGGCAGTGGTTTCTGATTACATTACATTTTCACAGAACTGCTTGTTGCAATTTTGATGAGGCTCTCTTGTTCAGATATCGGTAAGTGGACGGGAGGCAGGGCATGAAAGGGATAACAAATCCAGTTGTTTGTGTCATCCATTTTAGGAATGTACCAGCATAATTGCCCACCCAACTCACTCAGGTGCTTTCCTATATCACATTTGACATTGTCCGTAAGCTTGAGTTCATTTGCACACAAAAAATAATACAATAATGTAAAGACCTGTGTGGTGTCCTTGTTAATGCAGACAGAGAAGAGCTCCAACTTCTTAATCATAGCCACACATTGAATATAGTTGTGGAGAGTCCCTGTAATCCTATATTCAGATCATTTAGGTGAGAAAAACCATCACCCAGATAGGCCAGTCATGTGAGAAACTCGTCATCATGCAAGCGGTCAGAAAAGTGAAAATGATGGTCAGTAAAGAAAACTTTAAGCTTGTCTCTCAATTCAAAAAAAAACATGTCAGTACTTTGCCCCTTGATTACCAGCGCACTTCTGTACGTTGTAAAAGCGTTACATGGTCGCTGCCCATATCATTGCAAAGTGCAGAAAATACACGAGAGTTCAGGGACCTTTATTTAACGAAGTTAACCATTTTCACTGTAGTGTCCAAAATGTCTTTCAAGCTGTCAGGCATTCCTTTGGCAGCAAGAGCCTCTTGGTGGATTCTGCAGTGTACCCAAGTTGCATTGGGAGCAACTTCTTGCACGCGGCGTTACCACTCCTCTATGTCTCCCTGTCATGGTCTTTGTGCCATCAGTACAGATACCAACACATCTTGACCACCAACGTCCATTTGATGTCACAAAGCTGTCCAGTACTTAAAAAATATCCTCTCCTGTTGTCTTGGTTTCCAGTGGTTTGCAGAAGAGGATGATTTCCTTAATTGACCCCCCATAAACGTAACGTACATATACCAGGAGCTGTGCCAGGCCCACCACGTCAGTTGACTCATCCAAGTGTAACGCTTAGAATTCACTGGCTTGTATGCGAATTAGTAATTGTTTTAAAACATCTCCTGCCATGTCACTGATGTGTCATGAAACAGTGTTGTTTGTTGAAGGCATTGTCTGCATAGTTATTTTGGGCTTTTTCCCCCAACATTGTCTCATCCATATCCACGGCAGCAGGAAGAATTAAGTCCTTCACAATAGTATGGGGCTTGCCTGTCCTAGCCACTTGGTAGCTCTCCATATAAGACGCTACTAGCCCCTTCTTATTAACTCTTTAGGCATCATCAGCCGAGGTGTCGGTTTTGGAGAGTCTGGTGTGCCCAAAGTAAAATACCTGCCACTCAGGCCCAGAAACTAGGATATGCACATAATTAGTACTATTGGATAGGAAACACTCTGACGTTTCTAAAACCGTTAAAACAATGTCTGTGAGTATAACTGAACTGATATAGTAGGCAAAAAAAAGAGGAAAATCCATCCGGATTTGCAGTTTTTTTTGTAGATTACCTTTTTCTCCTGGCTGCCTATTGTATTCAACGTTATATAGGACCTAGACTGCAGTACCTATGGCTTCCACTGGATGTCAACAGTCTTTAGACAGGGTTTCATGACCTTAGGTTGAATTAGAAGCCAATAGAAGAAGAATTTAGAAGTGGACCCCGGAACTCAATAGAATGACATGCGCGTTCAGGGTCTCGCGCGCTCTGTGTTTTTTTCCTTTCTTATCGTTCAGGCTATAATCCGGTTGAAATATTATAGTAAATATACATAAAAGCATACATAAGGATACATTAAAAATGATTTTGATTTGTTTGGATAAAGTTGATAGGTATAATTTGAACACGTTTTCTTCACGGTTCAATGGGCGACTCGACGGTGGATTTTCTGAACATAACGCGCGCCAACCAAACGGAGATTTATGGATATAATAAATGACTTTTTCTAACAAAATAACCATTGGATGTCTTTGTTGGACACTTTGGATGCCCTCAGCACAAGTTCTTTGAAAGGTAAGTGATTTATTTAAGCTCTTATATGGGTTTTGTGTGACCCGCGCTGGTTATGAATTTATACTAATGTGGAAAATATGTGGGGTGCTATCCTCAAACAATCAAATGTTGTGCTTTTGCCGTAAAGTCTTTTTGAAATCTGACAACGCTGTGATATTGCCAAGAAGCAGAGCTTTTGATGACTATGCAACACTTGTATATTGATGAATGTTTAATAATTCAACTTTTATATTTTGAATTTGGCGCCTTACATTTCACCGGGTAGTGTCGGGAACGGCCTGCTAGCGCCCCCGTTTCTCCCTAAGTAGTTAATGGTATCTGTTGCTTTTGTACATGTCTTACTTATCGAAGTCGGCATAATTCTCGCTAAAAAACTTGTGTCTTATCTTTCAAATTGGCATGTTTTGTTTCTAAATGAGTTAAGGTTTCATCTACTTTTTTTAACCCTTCATCAATTTTCGAGCAAACGGAATGAGCAGCAGCTACGTTTGGCTACATACAGACCGTTAGTGGAATTCCCGCGAGAGAGTAATGGTTAACTTGGGGATTGCTGGTGCGCTAGCGCCCCAATCCCGACACTACCAGGTGAAATGCAAGGCGCCAAATTCAAAATCCAAAAGTTGAATTATTAAACATCCACCAATATACAAGTGTTCCATACTCATCAAAAGCTCTGATTCTTGGCAATATCACAGCATTGTCAGATTTCAAAAAGGCTTTACGGCGAAAGCAGCACATTTGATTGTTTGAGGGTAGCAACTCACATATTTTTCCCATAGCCATGAATTCATTAGCCAAAGTGTCCAACGTCCTAATGTCCTAAGTGTCCAACGAAGACAATCCATGGTTCTTTTGTTAGAAAAAGTAATGTATTTTATCCATAAATCTCCATTTGGTTCGCGCATTATAATCAGAAACGACAGCTTCCACTACTCCATTGAAACGTGACGAGAACTCGTTCATCTTATACCTATAAACTTGTCCAAGAACAATCAAACATAGTTTTAAATGTATCCTTAGGAACACTTTTACGTATATTTACTATTATAAATCAACCGGAATATAAACTGATCAATAAAGACGGTAAAAATCACAAAGCGCGCTTTGTCGGGAGCGCGCGCTGCCTACTGTTGACATAAATGGGACACTTCCTGGTTTCCTCTTATTCTCTGCTCTAAAGCATCCAAAACGAAAATGAACACTGTCTCGAGACTGTTGACATCCAGAGGAAGCGATCGGTACTGCATTCATATGCCCTTATATGGGCATTTTCATAAGGGATGGGTTCCAAATGAGGCACTCTGTCAAAACCACTTTTTCCAGGACAGAAATTCCTCGGGGTTTCGCCTGCCATATCCGTTCTGTTTTACTCACAGACAAATGGTTAACAGTTTTAGAAAATTCAGAGTGTTTCCTATCCAATGGTACCATATGTGCATATCCTATTTTCTGGGCCTAAATGGGAGGCATTTTACTTTGGGCACGCCAGGCTCTCCAAAACGGTCACCTCTGCTGCTGGAGCCGGTGAGGTTAAACCTGCTGTTTGTATTTCGCTTACAACATCTATGTCGAGGTTAATTGCTTTGAGGGGCGTCAAGGACCATCCACACACGACAGTATGTCAAAGCGGTTAAATTTGCTTACAAAAGTGCACTTAATGTACATAGGAATGCAGTTATAATTTCTGAGAGGTGAGGTCTCTAAGCTACAGCAAAGACCTTGTTCTGGAATTGCTTTGCATGCCTTTACTCAGCCTTGGATCAGGACAGAGCAGAGGATGATTGGGGTAACGGGTTGGAGTGAGCTGGTATTCTGTCATTACACTGCTTGTGCTCAGTTTATGCCATTGAGATAAGCTGTGACCCCATTAGCTTTCACTATAAAGACTGTTTCCAATCACATAGAGCCATTCAGCTTATAGTATGGAGCTTTGTCTCTGTCGTCATCAACAGCCAATCGGCTGCCTTACCTGTGATGTCATTCCACAAATGCCCAAATGTCCCGCTGTTTTTGTAAACTAATCCAAATGAGTGATTAGGATTTTTATTCTGATCCCCATTAGCTGTGTAAGAAGCAGCAGTTATTCTTCCTGGGGTCCATACAAAACATAGAACATGAAAAAATACAGAACACTAATGGACTGGAACAACAAGTGTGAAATCAGCTAAGTCATTCCACAAATGCCCAAATGTCCCTCTGTTTTTGTAAACTAGGCCTAATCCAAATGAGTGTGAAATCTGCTACGTGATAGGTGTAGTATGTATGGGCATACACCATATTAAAACATTTTGTAATTTCTATTTGTTTTCAAGAATATCCTTGTCCATATGAATTAAAGCACACCTATATTCAATTTCTATTTTCAACTGTATGTTTGCGTTGGAAACCATGATATGGCTCTGCCCATTATATAACAGACCTCTGTTCAAATGCATGTGTATTTGATTGTGTTCTTTAAATACTTATTTTATGCGTATTTGAGTATTTTCAAATAATGTGGCCTGAATCAACTACTTCTATTTCAATATTCAACTACTTCTGTTTTCACGTATCAAATATCCAAGTACTTACTTCCAAGTGTCTTTGAAAGATTTTATGCCACTGACCTACACACTGGCCCCATAATGTCAAAGTGTACAAGTTTACAAATTCATAAAAAATGAAAAGCTGATTTGTCTTGAGTCAATAAGTATTCAAACCATGGGGAGCGTTTCTGCACAGCTATTTTTAGGTCTCTCCAGAGATGTTAGATCGGGTTCAAGTCCGTGCTCTGGCTGGGCCATACAAAGACATTCAGAGACTAGTCCTTGGCTGTGTGCTTAGGGTCGTTGTCCTCTTTGAAGGTGAACCTTCGCCCCAGTCTGAGGTCCTGAGAACTCTGGAGCAGGCTTTCATCAAGGATCTCTGTACTTTGCTCTGTTCATCTTTCCCTCGACTCTAAACACACAGACAAGACAACGCAGGAGTGGCTTCGGGACAAGTCTCTACATATCCTTGAGTGGCCCAGCCAGAGCCCGGACTTAAACCCGATCTAACATCTCTGGAGAGACCTGAAAATAGCTGTGCAGCGACGCTCCCCATCCAACCTGACATAGCTTGAGAGGATCTGCAGAGAAAAAGACTCGAGATTGTAATCGCTGTCAAAGGTGCTTCAACAAAGTACTGAGTAAAGGGTGTGAATACTTACAGTATGTAAATGTCATTTATATTTATATTACATTTTTTCTAAAATGTCTAAAATCTGTTTTTGCTTTGTCATTATGCGGTAGTGTGGGTAGATTTATGAGGGAAAAAAACAATTTAATAATTTTAAAATAAGACTGTAATGTTTCAAAATGTGAAAAAAGTCAAGGGGTCTGAATACTTTTCGAATGCACTGCACACTGGAGTGTCTTACCAAGGCGACATGGGATGTTCCTGAGTGGCCTATTTACAGTTTTGATTTAAAGGTGATTCTAACATGTATTGACTCAGGGGTGTATTTCATTTTCAAGAAATTTGCAAACATTTCTAAAAACGTTATTGGGTATTGTGCGTAGATGGGTGAGATTTTTTATCCACTTTGATTTCAGGCTTTAGTACAACAAAATGTGGAATACGTCAAGGGGTATGAATACTTTCTGATGGCACTGTATGGTATTAAAATAACAAAGGAATAGGGATTTTTTTTACATGAGTTTGTTTTGACGTTATCTACTTGTTGTAGCATCACAAAATGGAGACAAGGAGAGGGAGGCTGATGAGAGCCACAGCTCATATACACTGGCCCACCCACATGGCAAATCTAGATTAAAAGTGGATAAGCCGACAGAGAGAGAGATAGAGATTTAGTTAGAGAGGGTGTTTATGTGTGAGTGAGAGAGAACCAGAGAGAGAGGGTGATAGAAATAGAGATAGAGAGATATAGTGATAGAGGGGGGAGAGACAGATAGCTCAACAATTATTAAGGTTGAAAGGAAAGCTTTAGTGAAACAGTGTCCGCAGGGTACGCAGAGTGGAGAGGCGGTATGTATATGTGTGCGAGCTTGTGCGTAATTGTGTCTGTGTGCTGGATTGGGTAGATAAAGCTTGCGAGAGATGCGGGCGGTCCGCCAGCTAGCTGTAACAGGGGGCAGATGGTCCATTGGTGTACAGCTGGGGATAACAGGGGGTAGATGGGCCATTGGTGTACAGCTGGGGATATCAGGGGGCAGATGGGCCATGGGTGTACAGCTGGGGATATCAGGGGGCAGATGGGCCATTGGTGTACAGCTGGGGATATTAGGGGGTAGATGGGCCATGGGTGTACAGCTGGGGATATCAGGGGGCAGATGGGCCATGGGTGTACAGCTGGGGATAACAAGGGGCAGATGGGCCATGGGTGTACAGCTGCGGGTAACAGGGCTTAGATGGGCCATGGGTGTACAGCTGCAGGTAACAGGGAGCAGATGGCCCTGGGTGTACAGCAGGGGGTAACAGGGCAGATGAGCCATGGGTGTACAGCTGGGTGCTCGCACTACCAGCCCCAGGGAGAAGTCTGCCAAAGGCCTATGAAATCACTCACCTTTAAAATGCGACCCCTGACTTTCCATACAATGTATCTCCTCAACTAATTGATCGTCTTACTTTGGCTACAGTTATACAGTAGTCATGTCTTTGAAGATTGCAGGCAATATGTTCTTAGCTATAGGATGGACGGTCTTTTTGACTCTCTCACAATTCCAGTTTAGTTGAAAATGCATAGTAGGGTGCATCAAAAAACACAATTCTTGAATTTTGATATGGCTGGGTGCTAAAAGTGTTCCAATATATGTAGAAACAACACATGCAAAATATTTTTCCAGTACATGATGATTTAGGGGTGCCACCACACATCTGTTTTTGTTGGATAAAGTGGTTAACAGTGCTCAATGGTCGCCATGGAGATCTGAGGTAAACAATACTACAGCTCAAGAAAACTGAGGTGATCTTTCTGTTTGAGGTGATCTTTCTGTGTTGGGTATGTATTATTGCCGCAGCAGCCAGACAGTCCCGCTGTGAAAAAGGAGCTGGAGGAGGTGACGGCAATGTCCAGCTTGGAGTCGGAGAGTGATGAGGAGTCAGAGGAGGATACTAACACCATCCCACAAGCATAAGAAGACTGGAACAAACGTCTTCATTCCACATGACATCCTTAGCCGACCAAGTGTCGTGTCACTGGCTACAAGGTTGAAGATGTCACCAATGCAACAAGCTGCCTTCACTCGTGGCCTTGTTGCAGAGTCAGGTGATGAATGTACACATCTCTCTGCATCTTACGCAACAGCTGACCGAGCAAGACACCAAGTGCTGGAGACAATCAGTGAGGAACAGCACAAGCAGTGGACACCACCTCCATTGTGCACCCTACACTGGGACAGCAAGTTAACACCGATGCTCAGCAATGTGCGCCAGTTGGAGGAGCGTCTGACAGTGGTGGTTGGAGATGCAGAGCGGCTGAAACTGCTTGGTGTCCCGGCGTATAAGAAGCAGACCAATGAGGCATGTGGAGTGATCATTGCCCGGTTGACATGCAAGTTGCTGCAGGACTGGTGCTGCGCTGACCAGGTTGTCAACATGGCATTTGACACCACTGTGTCAAACACCGGCCATCTCACAGCAGCCTGCATTGCCATACAGCTCTCACTGGGCCGACCACTGCTTTGGTCTGGGTGCCGGCACCACATTGGTGAGGTCCTCCTGAACCAGGTTTTCACAGACCTGAAGGTGGAGTCATCACGCTCGCCAGAGGTTACCTTGTTCACACGTCTGAGAGAGAAATGGAACCTGTTACCACAATAATCCAGCAGCCAATGGTCCCGCTACATTCCTGGCAACACCGAGCAACCACTCCTGGGCAATTTACATGCTGAACTTGTCAGGTGCGCAAAAGAAGTCACTGACCACAAGCGAGGTGACTACCATGAGTTTGTGCAGCTGTGTCTTGTGTTTCTGGATGCAGATGGTGAAGAGCAGACCGCAGTGAGCTTCCAACGACCGGGAGCGCTCCACAAGGCACGATGGATGGCCAAGCTGCTCTATACTCTCAAGCTGGCTTTGATGGAGCAGCACATCGCGTTGCTTCCCCCAGGGCACAATCACCACACGGCAGCAGGTGCCGAAGATTCGGGGCATTTTCATTACACACATCTATGCAAAGTGGTGGTTGACCTGCGAGAAAGCTGTAGATGCTGCCTGGAATGACCTGACACTCTACCACCACCTGCAGGCATACAAGGCTGTAGATGAGGGCATTGCAGCATCAGCGATCAAGGCGCTGGAGAGGCATCGCTGGTACCTGACAGGTGAGATGCTACCCCTGGCTCTCTTCAGCAGCAAGGTGCCCAATGATGACAAGCGTGCACTTGCCAGAGCGATCTTGGAGCACAAGCCCGCTGATCTCCCCATGCACATCCCTGAGCAGCGCTTTGGTACTGGCTTTGGCAAGCCAAAGTTCCCCACCCTCTTGCCAACCACCAGCTTGGCTGACCTCGCCAATAAGGATTGCTGGTTTGGGATGCACCAGCTGCACATTGATCCAGAATTTATGTCTCTCGATGTGAAGGAATGGGCGACCAATGCTGCGTTCCAAAAAAGTGAGATCAATGTACGTGCAATGAACGTGGTCAATGACTGTGCCGAGCGTTGCGTCAAGCTCACATCCGACTTCGTCGCAGTGGCAAGGAAGGAGCAGCACCTGCAGAATGTGCTGCAGGCAGTTGAACATGACTGCAACCAACAGCCAAACCTTCGCCGCTGCAAACGCAAGCTAATCCCTGAATAGGACGGTTACTCTTGGGTGGCGGGTGGGGAGACATATCTGGGGGGAGACGCACTGGCTAGGTTCAGAGTTCAGGTTCAATTTCCTCTCTCTTTCTCCCTGGTGATGTTGCTCAGTGGAGCAGACTCTGGCACAGACTGAGCAATTAATTTTGAAGTTTAGTTAGTGTCAGCTCTTACCATTAGGCCCTGTTAGTTGCCAGTGAGTTAGCCACTAGAGAGGGTTTGTTCTTTTAAGTGTGTCAGTATCGCCCCTTGTGTTTAACAATAAAGTCAATTAAACTTTCTATGTGTGTCCGACATCCATCACTGCTGCACAAAATTCAGGGTAAGGCCACGTGAACATGTCCCATTGACCTCTATTCATTTTGTCTATAGGACAAATGAATGGAGAATCTTGAAAGTTGAATTCTGATAAATGCCCAAGTTGCCCAAAGGGCAAACAAACAACTTTTACTTTGATAACCCTATAGAACATGTTACTGTATAAAAGTTAACTGTACTCAACATTTCCAGGTCAACCTTATGGCAATTAGACAAAAAAATTTCAAATTTTTTGAAATTTCGCCAAAGTTCATGTGTTAGGTGGCAACGCTAAATCTCAATGGAATTCCTCAAAACTTTGCAAAAGTCATTTTTATGTTAATTTGAACAAAATGCAATGCCAGCCAAATTGATATTTTGAAATTAAAATTTCCCATTCAAATTTGATGCACCCTAATGCATAGTCAGTGGCAAATATTTATTCATTGTTATCTGTAGATCACTAATGGTGACAAGGCTTCAGATTAGGCACATATTAGAGCCATCGTGTTCCCTGATTGGACCATTAATGTATTAGAGCCATGCAATAGATCCTGTGTGTAGCTGGTGTAGAGGAGTCAGGCTCAGGACAGCAGAATTGAGTAATAAACGTATTTACTCCAAATATATTCGCAAAATACAACAATAATATATCGAGCCCACAATAACGGACCGTATTACAAAACAACAATTACTCACAAAAAAACATGGGGGAACAGAGGGTAAAATAATGAACAAGTAATTGGGGGATTGAAACCAGGTGTGTAAGACAAGGACAAAACAAATGGAAAATGAAAAATGGATCGGCGATGGCTAGAAGACCGGTGACGTCGACCGCTTGAACGCCGCCCGAACAAGGAGAGGGACCGACTTCGGCGGAAGTCGTGACAGTACCCCCCCCTTGACGGGCGGCTCCAGCAGTGCGCCGACACCGGATGACGAGGCGCAGGGCAATCCGGGTGGAGAAGGTGGAACTCCCGCAGCAACGAAGGATCCAGAACGTCCTCCACCGGCACCCAGCATCTCTCCTCCGGACCGTACCCCTCCCACTCCACGAGGTACTGAAGGCCCCTCCTCCGACGCCTCGAGTCCAGGATGGCTCAAACAGCATACGCCGGGGTATACGGTGGGGTCGAGAGCCAGACCCGGTCCCCCGGTGCAAACACTGCAGTGGTGGTCGGCGCTCGCCTTCTGCCACCTCACGACCCGTTGCAGGTGCACATGGGCGGCGTCCCAGGTCTCCTCCGAGCGCTTAAACCATTCGTCCACCGCAGGAGCCTCGATCTGGCTCTGATGCCAAGGTGCCAGAACTGGCTGATATCCCAGTACGCACTGGAAGGGAGAGAGGTTAGTGGAGGAGTGGCAGAGGGAGATTTGGGCCATATCTGCCCAGGGGGATGAACGCCGCCCACTCCCCCGGCCGGTCCTGGCAATATGACCGCAGAAACCTACCCACATCCTGGTTTACTCTCTCCACCTGCCCGTTACTCTCGGGGTGAAAACCTGAGGTGAGGCTGAACGAGACCCCCAGACGTTCCATGAACGCCCTCCAAACCCTGGACGTGAATTGGGGACCCCGATCAGAGACTATGTCCTCAGGCACCCCGTAGTGCCGGAAGACGTGTGTGAACAGGGCCTCCGCAGTCTGTAGGGCCGTAGGGAGACCGGGCAAAGGGAGGAGAAGGCAGGAACACCAGGATCGTGGTGTTGCTCTGAGAGGGAGGAAGATCAGTCAGGAAATCCACCGACAGGTGCAACCATGGCCGTTGTGGAACGGGTAGGGGTTGTAACTTCCCTCTGGGCAGGTGCCTAGGAGCCTTGCACTGGGCGCACACAGAGCAGGAGGAAACATAAACTCTCACGTCCTTGGCCAAGGTAGATCACCAGTACTTCCCACTAAGACAGCGCACTGTATGACCGATGCAAGGATGACCAGAGGAGGGTGACGTGTGGGCCCAAGAGATCAACCGGTCGCAGACAGCAGATGGAACGTACAGACGCCCAGCTGGACACTGAGAGAGAGTGGGCTCTGTATGTAACGTCCGCTCAATGTCCGCGTCCAGCTCCCACACTACCGGTGCCACCAGGCAAGAGGCCGGGAGTATGGGAGTGTGATCCAGGGACCGCTCCTCTGTGTCATACATCCAGGACAGTGTGTCTGCCTTAGCGTTCTGGGAACCTGGTCGGTAGGACAGGGTGAAAACAAAACTGGTAAAGAACATGGCCCACCTTGCCTGGTGAGGGTTCAGTCTCCTCGCCACCCAGATGTACTCCAGATTGCGGTGGTCAGTCCAGATGAGAAAAGGGTGTTTAGCCCCCTCAAGCCAATGTCTCCACACCTTCAGAGCCTTTTACGACAGCCAACAGCTCCCGGTCCCCCACATCATAGTTCCGCTCCGCCGGGCTGAGCTTCTTCGAAAAGAAGGCACAGGGGCGGAGCTTTGGTGGCGTAACCGAGTGCTGAGAGAGCACGGCTCCTATCCCAGCCTCAGACGCGTCTACCTCCACTATGAATGCCAAAGAGGGATCCGGATGAGCCAGCACGGGAGCCGAGGTAAACAGAGCCTTCAGGTGACCAAAAGCCCTGTCCGCCTCAGCCGACCACTGCAATCGCACCGGTCCCCCCTTCAGCAGTGAGGTAATGGGAGCCGCTAGCTGACCAAAGCCCCGGATAAACCTCCGGTAGTAGTTGGCAAACCCTAGGAACCGCTGCACTTCCTTTACCGTGGTGGGAGTCGGCCAATTACGCACGGCTGAAATGCGGTCACTCTCCATCTCCACCCCTGACGTGTAAATGCGGTACCCTAGGAAGGAGACGGACTGTTGGAAGAACAGACATTTCTCAGCCTTGACGTACAGGTCATGCTCCAACAGTCGACCAAGCACCCTGCACACCAGGGACACATGCTCGGCGCGTGTAGCGGAGTATATCAGAATGTTGTCGATATACACCACAACACCCTGCCCGTGCAGGTCCCGGAAAATCTTGTCAACAAAGGCCTGGAAGACTGATGGAGCATTAATCAACCTGTACGGCATGACGAGGTACTAATAGTGCCCTGAGGTGGTACTAAATGCCGTCTTCCACTCGTCCCCCTCCCGGATACGCACCAGGTTATAAGCGCTCCTGAGATCCAATTTTGTAAAGAAGCGCGCCCCGTGCATTGACTCTATCGCACTGGCTATGAGAGGCAGCGGGTAGCTGTAACTTACAGTGATCTGATTGATACCCCGATAGTCAATACACGGGCGCAGTCCTCCATCCTTCTTCTTCACAAAAAAGAAGCTTGAGGAGGCAGGTGAAGTGGAGGGCCGAATGTATCCCTGCCCCAGGGTTTCGGAGACATGTGTTTCCATAGCCGCCGTCTCCTCCTGTGACAGAGGATACACGTGACTCCTGGGAAGTGCTGCGTCTACCAGGAGATTTATCGCACAATCCCCCGTCGATGGGGGGGTAATTGAGTCGCCTTCTTCTTACAGAAGGCGAGAGCCAAATCGGCATATTCTGAGGGGATGCGCACGGTGGAGACCTCGTCTGGACTTTCCACCATAGTCGCACCGATGGAAACCCCTAAACACATCCCTGAGCACTTTTGTGACCACCCCTTGAGAGCCCTCTGTTGCCACGAAATGGTGGGGTCATGGCAGGCCAACCAGGGTAGGCCCAGCACCACAGGAAATGCAGGAAAATCAATAAGGAAGATTTTCTCCTTGTGACCCTCCTGCATAACCATGTCTAGTGGAGCGGTGGCCTCCCTAATCAGCCCTGACCCTAATGGTTGACTATCTAGGGCGTGTACAGGGAAGGGCATATCCACAGGAACAATGGGGATCCCTAAACTATGGGCATATGAACGGTCAATAAAATTCCCAGCTGCGCCTGAATCTACGAGCGCCTTATTCTGGGAATGCGGGGAAAACTGTACATTTAATAAACACATACATGTGAGCAACAGGGGGCTCTGGGTGAGCCTGGTGCCGACTCACCTGGGGTGACACGATAGTGCCCTGCCTGCTGCCTCTACTCCCTGAGGAACCCTCCCAGCAGCGACCAGCAGTGTGCCCTCTGCGGCCACAGATGGAATGGCCCCTCCTCCGGTCGCCCTAAGCGCAGCACCTCCCAGCTCCATGGGCGTCGGATCGGAGGTGCTGGGAGATGGAACTGACATCCCTGATCCGGATGTCCGCGGGTAGCCAGCAGGTTCTCCAGCTGGATGGACAGGTCCACCAGCTGGTCCAACGTGAGGGTGGTGTCTCGGCAGGCCAACTCCCGACGGACGTCCTCGCGCAGACTGCACTGGTAGTGATCGATCAGGGCCCTGTCGTTCCATCCAGCGCTGGCGGCCAGGGTCCGCAATTCCAAAGCGAAATCCTGTGCGCTCCTCGTCCCCTGCCTCAGATGGAACAGACATTCACCCGCCGCTCGACCCTCAGGCGGGTGGTCGAAAACTGCCCGAAAGCGGCAAGTGAACTCTGTGTAATGGTCCAACCCCGCGTCTCCTTCACTCCATACTGCGTTGGACCACTCCAGGGCTTTGCCTGCCTGAGAGGCAGGAGACGAGGGTGGACACGCTCTCACGTCCCGAAGGAGCCGGGTGGACGGTCGCCAGGTAGAGTTCCAGCTGGATAAGGGAACCCCTGGCATTAGGCAGCCGTCCCATCATAGTCCCTCGGGAGCGTGAGCTGAATCCCACTGGGACCGGGTGAAGGAGGGGTGGACAGTGGGGCCTGCTGTGGGGTCATGACAGGCCAACCAGGGTAGGCCCAGCACCACAGGTAGGCGCTGGAAGACCTCCTTCTCTCTCCCATCGATCCATCGTCTGCAGAACGCGATCCATGGCGGTGCCCAGACGTTGCAACATGGTCGCGTGCTGCTGGACGCGCTCCTCTACCGCCACAGGAAGGGCGTCTGCTCCTGCTTACTCCATTCGTTTGGGTGAGTGATTCTGTAATAAATCCTGTGTGTAGCTGGTGTAGAGGAGTCAGACGCAGGACAGCAGAATTGAGTAATAAACGTATTTACTCCAAATATATTCACAAAATACAACAATAATATATCGAGCCCACAATAACGGACCGTATTACAAACCAACAATCACTCACAAAAAAACATGGGGGAACAGAGGGTTAAATAATTAACAAGTAATTGGGGGATTGAAACCAGGTGTGTAAGACAAGGACAAAACAAATGGAAAATGAAAAATGGATCGGCGATGGCTAGAAGACCGGTGACGTCGACCGCCGAACGCCGCCCGAACAAGGAGAGGGACCGACTTCGGCGGAAGTCGTGACAAGCCAACATGTTCCCTGATGGGATCATTCTGTGTTGTCATGGATCGCCTGGGTAGTGGTCAGTAGGTACAAATAACATTTAAACCCAGGGAAATGTGAAGGTAGTACCTGAACTTGTCCAACTAGAACAAGTTTTTCATTGCAGACCATTTTCCTACAGTGTGCCATGCTGAACACTACCCTGGTGAGTGAAGTGACCTTCTCTATACATGTGTAAGTAATGTGTTGGCATGGTGCGGTTCAACATACATGACTTGTCTGGCATCAAGAAGCCAATATGAGTCATAATCCCCTTTCATTTCATGCCTCCAAACTTTAGTGGCATATTAATGTTGACATGGCTCAATACCAGAGTACATTTTCTAGTGACACGGAAAACAGCAAGATACATGAAACACTAGCAAGTATGTTATTAGGCATTCTGTCAACTGAGACATTCTACAACATGTCACTACTCTGTTGAACACTTATTGATGAGTCACACAGTCCATTGATTTAGGTAAATCCACTGGGGATTTATATGTAAACAGACATTGTTCTATAGATTTTCTGTGCATTTTACTATGTCAATCTATGTGTTAGATAAAATGAATGATAAGTATTTTCTGCTTGGTGTCAGTCAGAGAAAAGAGAAAAGCTCTCGTTATTGACTCTGGACCTATTACATTACCCTGCCAGTAGCTGGAATAAAAAGGAGGAATTCTCCACACAGAGGATGGAATCAAATATGTATACGGTCTTCAGCAGCTGGTGAATTGCCATACACTACTGTAAATTGAAACCTTTTATTTCGCCATAACGGCCCTATACCATCATTGGGCATAAAATACCAATGATTCACTAGTAAATAAATTGGTAGTGTTGCGCTCCAAAGTACCTTCTTTAAGGGCATAATGGTACATAACGTTTTCAATTGCCATTTTTCACGCTCTTGCCGCTTCCTTTAACCTTTAAAGACACCCCTTTTATGGAGATACAGACATTACCTCTTAGCCTTTCACTGTCAAACACTCTGCATATGTTATGTACTTCAGTGACTTGGCAGTAACTCATGAATATGAAATGTAACAGAAAAGCCAAATAGTCACTGCACTTTATGATAAAATAAACATATTCCCAATAGTATCCTATTATTCTCAATAGCCACCTCAGCTAAGTGCTTTATACAGTAAAAATACATCATCTTTCTATGCATTTATAAGCCTTTGACATGAATGCCTTCAATATTTGTAGCAGCGGTTGAGATTCCACTCATAAAAGTGAAATTGCTCTTGGTGTTATTACTCTGTTGGCGAATGTTGATCTAGTTAACTTGATGCAAGTGTGACTGTGATATCTTACAGCTTTCTGCCTTTCTGTTTGTTGTTGTTTCAGCAGGATGGGATCCCAGGGAGTTTGCGGATAAAGGGTATGTCTCCATTTTTTTTTCTTTCTCTCTGTCACAGTGCTTGGGCTTTTACTTTCATGAATATTATTGTTGAGTCGACTATGAAACTGTTATTGGAGAGTTGTGTAAAACGATTGACGAACCTAAACAGTTAGATAACACACATTTCCACTGAATGAACTCAGTGATAAGTATGACTAAGGGCCCTTCATAAGCTAATTGTTTTAAGATGGTTATACGATGGATCATTTAGCTATTTGATTTTGAATTTTAGGACCCCTTTATGTATAAGTCAAAAGATTGGACACACCTACTCATTCAAGGGTTTTTCTTTATTTTTACTATTTTCTACATTGTACAAAAATAGTGAAGACATCAAATCTATTAAATAACACATGGAATAATGTAGTAACCCAAAAAAGTGTTAAACAAATCAAAATATATTTTTGATTTTAGATTCTTCAAAGTAGCCACCCTTTGCCTTGATGACAGCTTTGCACATTCTTGGCATTCTCTCAACCAGCATCACCTGGAATGCTTTTCTAACAGCCTTGAAGGAGTTCCACATATGCTGAGAACTTGTTGGCTGCTTTTCTTTCACACTGCAGTCCAACTCATCCCAAACCATCTCAATTGGGTTGAGGTCAGGTGATTGTGGAGGCCAGGTCATCATATGCAGCACTCCATCACTCTCCTTCTTTGTCAAATAGCCCTACACAGCCTAGAGGTGTGTTTTGGGTCGTTGTCCAGTTGAAAAACAAATGACAGTCCCACTAAGCGCAAACCAGATGGGATGGCGTATCAATGCAGAATGCTGTGGTAGCCATGGAAATCCAGTAGTCATTCTATAAGGGTTCTATTTTTGTGCATGTACAGGTAGAACATGAGTCAAACCGCTGAACATGACTGAAGTGAATCTACTCCCACTGCAATGCATGAAAGAGACTAGCCTCTCTGCCATCAAAGAGATTAGCCATTCTGTCATCAAAAACATTAGCCTCTCTGCCATCAAAGAGACTAGCCTCTCTGCCATCAAAGTGGATGTCTGTCATTCACTGCAGTTTTGTTGACCCCTCTCATCTCTTTGAGGAAGGAAGGTGTGAAGAGAAAGCCAGAGGATTTGATCTTTCATATCCCATTAGAGATCCTCAGATTTTTTTAGAATATTATGAGCAAACCAAATAAAGAATTACCATCACGGATAATTACATACATGGTTCATTATTTGATGGACTATTTACTCTTCTGTCTTATAATAATACTTGGTAACACTTTAGGCTACTGGTATAAGGCTTTGCTACTTGTTGTTAACATGTATGACTTCTTCTGATGTAGTATAGCAGGGCTTACAGTGAGGGAAAAAAGTATTTGATCCCCTGCTGATTTTGTACGTTTGCCCACTGACAAAGACATTATCAGTCTATAGTTTTAATGGTAGGTTTATTTGAACAGTGAGAGACAGAATAACAACAAACAAAATCCAGAAAAACGCATGTGAAAAATGTTATAAATGGAATTGCATTTTAATGAGGGAAATAAGTATTTGACCCCTCTGCAAAACATGACTTAGTACTTGGTGGCAAAACCCTTGTTGGCAATCACAGAGGTCAGACGTTTCTTGCAGTTGGCCACCAGGTTAACGCACATCTCAGGAGGGATTTTGTCCCACTCCTCTTTGCAGATCTTCTCCAAGTCATTAAGGTTTCGAGGCTGACGTTTGGCAACTCGAACCTTCAGCTCCCTCCACAGATTTTATATGGGATTAAGGTCTGGAGACTGGCTAGGCCACTCCAGGACCTTAATGTGCTTCTTCTGGAGCCACTCCTTTGTTGCCTTGGCCGTGTGTTTTGGGTCATTGTCATGCTGGAATACACATCCACGACCCGTTTTCAATGCCCTGGCTGAGGGAAGGAGGTTCTCACCCAAGATTTGATGATACATGGCCCGTCCATCGTCCCTTTGATGCGGTGAAGTTGTCCTGTCCCCTTAGCAGAAAAACACCCCCAAAGCATAATGTTTCCACCACCATGTTTGACGGTGGGCATGGTGTTCTTGGGGTCATAGGCAGCATTCCTCCTCCTCCAAACACGGCGAGTTGAGTTGATACCAAAGAGCTCCATTTTGGTCTCATCTGACCACAACACTTTCACTCAGATGTCCTCTGAATCATTCAGATGTTCTTTGGCAAACTTCAGACAGGCATGTATATGTGCTTTTTTGAGCAGGGGGACCTTGCGGGCGCTGCAGGATTTCAGTCCTTCACGGCGTAATGTGTTACCAATTGTTTTCTTGGTGACTATGGTCCCAGCTGCCTTGAGATCATTGACAAGATCCTCCCGTGTAATTCTGGGCTGATTCCTCACCGTTCTCATGATCATTGCAACTCCACGAGGTGAGACCTTGCATGGAGCCCCAGGGCGAGTGAGATTGACAGTTATTTTGTGTTTCTTCCATTTGCGAATAATCGCACCAACTGTTGTCACTTTCTCACCAAGCTGCTTGGCGATAGTCTTGTAGCCCATTCCAGCCTTGTGTAGGTCTACAATCTTGTCCCTGACATCCTTGGAGAGCTCTTTGGTCTTGGCCACGGTGGAGAGTTTAGAATCGGATTGATTGATTGCTTCTGTGAACAGGTGTCTTTTATACAGGTAACAAGCTGAGATTAGGAGCACTCCCTTTAAGAGTGTGCTCCTTAACTCAGCTCGTTACCTGTATAAAAGACACCTGGGAGCCAGAAATATTTCTGATTGAGAGGGGGTCAAATACTTATTTCCCTCATTAAAATGCAAATCAATTTATAACATTTTTTACATGCGTTTTTCTGGATTTTGTTGTTGTTATTCTGTCTCTCACTGTTCAAATAAACCTACCATTACAATTATAGACTGATAATTTCTTTGTCAGTGGGCAAAAGTACAAAATCAGCAGGGGATCAAATACTTTTTTCCCTCACTGTATGTCGTCAACCCAGTCAAAATGGCTGTTATTTAATCAGGAACATAAGACGATCCTGAGGTCTTATAAACATGTGTAATACCTGCTTCTGAAAAGTGTCACCAATACTTTCAATGTTATTATACCGACTCATACATCTCAAGCCCACTGTTTTTGGTACATTACTTATTATGCTTTGCTGGAAATGTCAATAGATAAGAGGCCAACACTTAGAGATTGAATGTAGTACCTCTAGTATCTCCTGTGCACACCCTTAACATGGCACCTAACCGCCCACACAATTACCCTTGCATCTAACCGCCCCCACCATTACCCTGGCACCTAACCGCCCACACCATTACCCTGGCACCTAACCGCTGACATCAATTACCCTGGCACCTAACTGCCAACACCATTACCCTGGCAACCTAACCACTGACACCATTACCCTGGCACTTAACCGCCCACACCATTACCCTGGCACCTAACTGCCAACACCCTTACACTGGCACCTAAATGCCCACCAATATGGCACAAGGCAATTCAGAACGCAATAATGCGCCATGACAAATGTCTGAGTGACTCCCACGTCCTGACAGATGTATCTCGTGTGTCACTATGTCACCTTTGTAATGTGGAGACCCTTCAACATGTATGCACGCAGGGATGAGTGAGCGCACCCACGCACGCACGCACACACGCACGCACGCACGCACACACACACACACACACACACACACACACACACACACACACACACACACACACACACACACACACACACACACACACACACACACACACACACACACACAAACCTCAGCTAAAACACAAAAGTCAATGTCAGGAGGTAGAAAGGTGATGTGGTGACCATGATGTCTGCCACTAAGTGTTATGAAGGGTTGGTAATGGATGTCTCATTGCCATTTTTTCTCTCCACCTCTGGAAGGTCAAAGCTGTAATTGTAGAGGGAGCATTAACATAAAGGGCGGCCCCCAGCTGTCGGCTGAGATTCCGTTTAATCCACACCTCTCTGTAAGCAGGGAGAGGAGACTAGTATCAGACCATGGCTTGTTTTCAGCAAACTAATTTCAGGCCAGGTAACAAGACAGCGTAAGTAAAAGAGATTCAGAAATAATTAAACTATTGTAGCTTTCTCTTTAGAGAAGAGGTTGGGGGTTCACCCTCTGGCTGGAAGGAAAAGTTGTATTAATGGTTCATTGAAGTTATGAACACCTTACATTTTACTTACTGCTATAGATAGTTGATTTCATTGGGGTATTAGAATATATTTTTTGTCAAATGTGTTGTCAAATCTCAAGGAATGAACCAAATGTGATGGTGACCTTATATGCCCTAGCTGCAGAATATTTTGAGACTTTTATTCAATCCTCAGTAAGTTAACAGAAATTGGACAGACATAACATATTGTTACAGTACATAAAGTTAGTTTCTATGCATGCTGTTTTCAAATGTAGACATATTTTTACATTTAGACATTGGTCGAGGGTCACATAAAACAATTCAAACAGATCCAGAATCCAGTGGCACATAAGCAAAAAGGACTTTGAATGTCAGAATAGAAGACACAAAGACGGACAGAATACACCCATCTCATTCCACAACTCATTGTAATTGAAAAACCAAATGAAGTCTGGGGCCATAGCAACACCTCTGGCTGTTCGGCTCGGTACAAAATACCTTGGGATGTTGTTGGGGAAATGCTATTTGTTGGAGTAAATAGACTATTTCAATTTACAATATTGAAAAGCTGGTGAAACCAACATTTAAAATATATATTATGTCCATTTGGTGCAACACTGAGTTACTATTTGGAACAAAAGTTTTTCGGAATTGGAAATTGCAGTTCCCTCCCAGAATAACAATCGCCTTCTATTTTGAATTCAATAGCAGACATAATTATCAAATTGCTAAAATTATTACTTTGTACGCATCCACACCCCTACACCACCTCCCCACCCTACTTTGAATAATACAAAGGCAGTTAATACAATTATTTTCCCCCCGCTATGGGACTGGGTTACACTTATAATAACTTTTCACAGCAGTATGTAAGAGTGGAACGTTAAACATTGTGCAATGCGCTGCACTTTCCGCTGACAGACTTATTGGTGGAAGACTTCCTGTTGTTTCAATCATGACACAGTCACGTCCCATAGTCTCCCAATGAGTTAGTATGTAATAGCTTTCATAAATCTTCATCAAGTTACGGGAATTAAGATTCACAGAATGTAATAGACTTTTAATAGAATTCCTTTTTGGAGAGAAATTAAGAAGAAATTGAGAAATTGCCTGAAGATATACTGAGAAGTAAAGAGGCATTGGGAATAGTTGGATGACATAAGGTGCGTGACATGCTAAGTTTCTCATGGACAACAGTGACTCTTAACCGACGAAGCCTAAGTGGACAGGTGGGCTTGACCTAAATACATGTTAAAGCTGCCTCAAGAGAGTTTGTAATCTCTATCTATCATATACGCACGGTAGCCTATACTGTAGATGCACTTGAAAAAGCCTTGTGAATGACCCCATCCACTTCTAATAGTCTTGTGGGAGCCATATTTGTGGTCACTCAGATGAATGCTACAGTGGGTAATGTTCCACTCATAGTAGGCAAAAAGTCACCATTATCAGAACTATTCATCATAAATATGATTTATCTGATATTTCCTCATTTACATTTATATTGTAACTCCAGGAAAGGCTCCACTCTACATAAGAAAAGTCAAAATTTTGCATTTGCTGAATATTCATGGTCGTGAATCCTGTGTACAGGAGGGACTGCACACTTTTTCTAAGGTAATGTGTATAATTTTTGTCCAACAACAGATGTATGGCCTTAAACAAGGTGAAACAAATCTAATTGAGATTCATTATCATTACTCTCAATGATCCACAAAGATCTGTGGTACTTACAATGGAGGGCACGATGAAGGATGGTCAACACAGTTGACTGAAGGTCAACACAGTAATTGTAGAGGGAGCATTATCTTGAAGGATGGCCCTAGCTCTTGGCCAAGATTCTCCTCTTTAATGCATTCTTTATCTAGGCACCAAGAGTGGATCAGCAGTGGATCAGGACTGGATCAGGATTCAAGCTTTAAAATTAGTTCTTAAGTAGCTCAACTTATCTACACAACTCCGTGGCTGAGAGGGCGAGAATCAAGTTCCAGTAATTCCACAGTGGTTTAGTTGAAAGTCTATTCATAAGCATTCCTCAAGAGGAAATATCTCACTTTGCTCTCTCCAAAGTTTGATTAGAATTGCGACGAAGACAGCAGTGCAAGTATCTAATCCAGGGTATCCCAAACTCGGTCCTGGGGCCCCCCCTGGGTATACGTTTTGGTTGTTGCCCTACCACTACACAGCTGATTCCAATAATCAAAGCATGATTATGAGTTGGTTATTTGAATCAGCTGTGTAGTGCTAGGGAAAAAACAAAACGTGCACAGGGGGGGCAGGACCGAGTTTTGGAACCACTGATACAAGCCATTGTGTTGTGGTGAAATTAAAATAGGAAGATGTACAAAGACCTTGGCCCTGGAGAGATGAATAATGCTCTTAGGGTTGTAACTCCTAAGAGTTCCCCCCGATTATGCTCCTCAACTCATTTTTTGTGATTATTAACTGGGCGCCTGCCGAACATAGTTTTTTTTTTTTTTTTGACTTATTTCACCTTTATTTAACCAGGTAGGCCAGTTGAGAACAAGTTCTCATTTACAACTGTGACCTGGCCAAGATAAAGCAAAGCAGTGCAACACAAACAACACAGAGTTACACATGGGATAAACAAGAAGAAAACAGAAGGTCCCCTCTAAGGCCCCTGTCATTCTGAATAGATACATTTTTCATTGCCCTTCTGTTTTTTTTTATTATGGAAATGTTTTGATCTAATAAGAAACAGTTACCACCCAAGGAGCATTTTTTGCGTTTTCAAACCCACCTGTCAACAATCTCGGTTGGTTTTCAACTTGATGTGGGTTCGGAGTCTTGCTAAGCTAAAGCATGCTTTAACGGTGTCATCAACCTGCCCCTGATGTCTTTTGTGTGTATTATTTCCAGACTACACTGATCTAACCAGTAATCAAACATGATGAGTTAATGACAGAGGAAAAGCTTCAAGCCTGTTACTAAGCTTCTCAAGAACAAGAACACACCGACACAGACACACACTAAATGTGACATTCAGCATGTTCTTGTGTTCTTTCCACACACTATCAACTAGCTGTTCTAATCGAAAAACAAAAACTCATCCTCAAATTAACTAATTCCACATCATAATATGAACACATTACTGGGACATCTGTTTCTGTCCACTTCAGCAGAAAACCAAGGGTCAAAAAGACAAAAACAACAACCGTACCAAAACCCCCCAAGATATCTTATATCAACAGACACACAATGTGGCTAGCTGCCACCAGCAAGACAGCTTAATGTTATGTGAATTAGCGCTGGGAGTTGACAATTAGTCAAGCGTGGTGCGCTGTGACAAATAGGTTCGTTTACTGAGATGTTATGAGAGATGCATTCTAATGCGGACCCTTTTTCACTGATGAGGCCAAGGAGAGTAATGGGACGGAAAGTTCCATCTTGGACGAGTGAACGTGCAGTTGGATCGCACAAACAGCACCTTAACACTCCAATTGTGTGCTTCAGTCTAGAACAGGGGACTAACGCTCACTTGCAGCCAATCGATTGGCCTGAGCACTCTTGGCTAGGTTTAGCTTCTTGTGGCAAAAGCAGTACTTTCCTGTTGAATACTTGGCTAGCTCCCTTGTCACCATGTTTCTGTTCAGGCTTCACTTGTGAGCTACATCGAGAGGAACCTAAAGGCCTGTGTGATGGAGTCATTTATGTGGAAGGGGGACATCAATGTTTAAAATGTTTTCCAGTGTGCTTTAAATGGTGGCCAAAGCTTTTGCAACTCAAATAGTCACTCATGAAATGTTGAAAATATGTCATGCAGCCCCAGCAAAGGCAAGACATTGTCACAATGTTGCAATTACTGTGGTGTAGGTCGTGATGAGATGGACTCAACAACACCTTTTCAAAGCATAAGCTTAGGTGCCAACGCAAATTACAAAAATTTCATAGGCCACAACCTTGTACAACATCGGCATTATTGGCAAATGTTGAGCAACAACCTTGTAACAAAGCTACAATGTCCTCAAATGTAACATTGTGACTACCTATTGGCTGCATTCCTAGCAATGTTGTGTTGGCAGAGAAAAAGCATAAAGTATTTGGGAATCATTCTCCCATAGGGAGGTATAGACCTATCCAAGTCATTGAGGATTTGGACAGATGCACCACACTGTTTTAAATTAAGAATTTTAAGTGAAGAATCTATTCCTCATAACAGTAGCAAAGCTTTTATGCATATATGCCTTTTAAACCACATAGGCCTTTGGGTTCCTCAGCTCAGCGCAAGTCAGTGCCTACCCAGGCTTTTACTGTAGTAACAGCCCAGAGGAAAAATATTTTGCTCAGAGTGGTCTTTTCTTCATCTCTGAAGAAATATGGGAGATATCAATTTTGTATGATTTAGTAATCACATATCTGAACTGTTTCTCATAAGGCTCCCTTAGGAGCAAGGAGGAGATGAAAAAGAGAATGAATTATTGAGACTTTTATGAGACAAATGAGCTTGGATTGATACTTACATTTGAGAAGTATGACAAATAGATGAGATCTTATCATTGTATCCACATGAGATCATTCATGTCTCATGTATTGCTCCAGAAAATACTTTTTGAGATACAGTATATACAGGAAGAGCGAGCTCTAACCACACAGAAAAAGTTACGTTAGGTTGCTTGTAATAAAAAATTGTATTTCTTGTAAAATAACAAAATAGTGGCATTGTCTAAAAGTGGTGTGAAATTGAAATTGCTGTCATTAACCCCATTTCGACTGAGAGCCAAAGTGGAAAGCTTCCTGCAAAATGCCTGGGCGATCTGTCTTAAAAGGGTCAGTCAGAAGATACCAGCTTATAACTGGTACAAACTATACCACCTACAGACCTAGTAAAACTCCCTATGAACGCAGCTAAACACACAGGAAAAGTGTACTCTAATAATTGGGATGCAAGTACAGGGAGTGAATTTATTTAATAAACGAACAAAACAAGAAACACGAGTAGCGTACAGACATCAAACATATAAACAGAAAGAATAACGCCTCGCCAAAGGCAAGCAACAAGGATTTTTTTGCTTTTTTACTGGTGACGTCGAGGCCAAGGGCGGCTGCCGTAGCAACCTGGGATGCCTTAGCTGGCTCTTCAGACTTCAGTGCTTCAGCTGGCTTGATAGGTTCACAAGCTACCGGGGATGCCTCAGCTAGCTTCCATGCCTCAGCTGGCTTGACAGGTTCTCAAGCCTCGGTTGGCTCGTCAGGCTCCCATGCCTCAGCTGGCTCGTCAGGCTCACATGCCTCAGTCGGCTCGTCAGGCTCCCATGCCTCAGCCGGCTCGTCAGGCTCCCATGCCTCGGCCAGTTCTACTGGTTCCCGCGCCTCAGCAGAAGCTACTGGTCCTCAGGACCGTCCCTCTGGTCGTCGTCCTGCGGCTGGAGCCGCACATCAGGGTGGGGGTACTGTCACGTCTACTCCTGCTCCTCCTCTCTGGTGCTCATTGTCGGGCAATTTACTCATTATTATGCACACCTTTCACCATCGTTACGCACACCTGCGCCTCATGAGACTCACCTGGACTCCCTCACCTTTCTGATTACCTTCCCTATATCTGTCACTCCCTTTGGCTCTTTCCTGAGGCATTATTGTTTCTGTTTGTATGTTTCATGTCTGTACGCTACTTGTGTTTCTTGTTTTGTTCCATGTATGTTTAATTATTAAATTCACTTCCTGTACTTGCTTCCCGATTCTTAGTGTGCACGTTACAAAATTACATTATTTATAAGGATTGTCACAATACCAAGGTATTACCCACAAACAATGCCAAGCCAAATAATCAAAACATAATGGAAAAATGTTTTTGTTACTGATATTCACATCTCGTATCAATATAACACTGAATTTTACCTTGCGCTATTCACAAATGTTATACGCCTGTGGTAGCTACTGTGGTTGTGTGAGTGGTGGTTACGGTGTCTGGTTGTGTGAGTAGTGGTTATTGTGTCTGCTGTGGTTGTGTGAGTAGTGGTTATTGTGTCTGCTGTGGTTGTGTGAGTGGTGGTTACGGTGTCTGCTGTGGTTGTGTGAGTGGTGGTTACGGTGTCTGCTGTGGTTGTGTGAGTAGTGGTTATAGTGTCTGCTGTGATAGGGGCCTTGAGGAGGTGCATGGAGGTCCGAGTAATGGGGAGCTTTGTATGCCATGACTGAGAAGGAGACAGCAGAGGAGGAGGAGGGCAACATGTCTAGTTGCCATGTCTGACAGAAACACTATGACAAAAAGAGGATTTAGATCAAACATTGAATATTGTGATCCTAATGAATAGAAAAACATTATATCTATAATAACAACACTGTGGATAATTGCTCAACTCTAACTGAGCGGTTATGCTCGTCTCTCTAGCCTCCCACAATTTTCAAATCTTCTGGCTGAACTGCGTCTGTACGTAATAGAACATCAGTTTGTCATAGAAGAACTACGTCACTGCTAACAGTACGTTACTATCTTATCCGCTTGAATAAAATACTAAATAGTATCTAGCAAGATGGAAATCACAGAGGTTCTTTTTAATTAGTGCATTTTGCATGTGGCTAGTTTACATCAACTACCGTCACTAAAATCACTGCAAAGGTTTTGTCTGCAAACTTTGGTTTCGAATTGCAACGTTCTGGCATTACCTGCCTCGTTATTTGTTGGGAGAGTTGTCTGTATGAAGAGGACCCACCTAGAGGACGCACCACAGAAAATCTTCTTTCCCTTTTTGAAGTTGCCAAAATAGTCCGTCATTGAAACCAGACCCTAGTGACTTGCCTAGTGTCAGGTTTTCAAGACTTCTGTTATGCCATAACCTCATTATTGTTTTTTTTTATTTTTATTAAGACCCCAAAAATAGTCGCCCCAAAGGGGTGCAGGGTGTTTCAATTCTAATTCAAATAACTTTTATTTCCTGAGAGGGAACTTCATGTGTGGTGACATGACAGACTGACCTGGCAACAGCGTAGCCCGAGTCCTGTGAGTATGGAGTCCCGGAGCAAGGTTTGTAGGGCGTTCCTCCTCTGAGGGAGGAAGTAGAAGAGCCTAGGGTGTGTCTAGACGCTGCTCACTGAAGCTTGTGTCTACAGACAGAGCATGGGGTGGTGGAAGACAGAAGACAGCCTCTGACTGATATCTGAAGACTGCACAGAAACAATGAGAAGAGAAGATTAGATATATTACACAAAAGCAGGCAATGAGAGTCTGATGCATGAGGGACCATAAAGTTAAATTGTGAATACATATGAAAATGGAAGCTGGATGGTTGTGATGAGCCTCGGTGAGTGTACCGCGTCGGGTTGTTTGGGAGCTGGGGGTTGAACCTACTCGGTCAGGGCCTCCTGTAGGCACAGTCTGGGGTGTGTAGGAGCCACTCATTAGGTCATAATATTTAGACCTCTGCTGGCCTGCAGATACACACACAAACATGTCCACAAACATTCAGGATAGCGTCGGAGGAGAGGGCTGCCATCTTATCATCTCTCAACCAACCATGCTATTTTATTAGTTTTTTCGAGTTTTTCGTAACATGTTTTGTACATAATGTTGCTGCTACCGTCTCTTATGACCGAAAAGAGCTTCTGAAGATCAGAACTGCGATTGCTCACCTCAAACTGGACAAAGAGTTCTTCTTCAATGAGTCGGATGGGAGGGATATACTACTACAGAAACCCGACCAGGCCCAGATCCCCGTGATTCGCTGGAGAAGGAAACTGAGATTTAGTGCAAAAAGATCTGGGTGCCTTGTGAGGATCAGGCAACGAGTGGCTAATCTGCCCTTGCCTTCCATCCTGCTAGCTAATGTTCAAACGCTGGAAGATAAATGGGATGAGCTGAAAGCACGTATATCCTACCAATGGGACATTAAAAACTGTAATATATTATGTTTCACCGAGTCATGGCTGAACGACGACATTAACAACATACAGCTGGCGGGTTACAGTGCCTTGCAAAAGTATTAATCCCCCTTGCCGTTTTTCCTATTTTGTTGCATTACAACCTGTAATTTAAATGGATTTTTATTTGGATTTCATGTAATGGACATACACAAAATAGTCCAAATTGATGAAGTGAAATGAAAAAAATAACTTGTTTCAAAAAAGTAAAAAAAATAGAAAAACTATGAAAAGTTGTGCGTGCATATGTATTCACCCCCTTTGGTATGAAGCCCCTAAATAAGATCTGGTGCAACCAATTACCTTCAGAAGTCATATAATTATTTAACTTAAGTCCACCTGTGTGCAATCTAAGTGTCACATGATCTGTCACATGATCTCAGTATATACAGTGGGGCAAAAAAGTATTTAGTCAGCCACCAATTGTGCAAGTTCTCTCACTTAAAAAGATGAGAGAGGCCTGTAATTTTCATCATAGGTACACTTCAACTATGACAGACAAAATGAGGAAAAAAAATCCCGAAAATCACATTGTAGGATTTTTAATGAATTTATTTGCAAATTATGATGGAAAATAAGTATTTGGTCACATACAAACAAGCAAGATTTCTGGCTCTCACAGACCTGTAACTTCTTCTTTAAGAGGCTCCTCTGTCCTCCACTCGTTATCTGTATTAATGGCACCTGTTTGAACTTGTTATCAGTATAAAAGACACCTGTCCACAACCTCAAACAGTCACACTCCAAACTCCACTATGGCCAAGACCAAAGAGCTGTCAAAGGACACCAGAAACAAAATTGTAGACCTGTACCAGGTTGGGAAGACTGAATCTGCAATAGGTAAGCAGCTTGGTTTGAAGAAATCAACTGTGGGAGCAATTATTAGGAAATGGAAGACATACAAGACCACTGATAATCTTCCTCGATCTGGGGCTCCACGCAAGATCTCACCCCGTGGGGTCAAAATGATCACAAGAACGGTGAGCAAAGATCCTAGAACCACACGGGGGGACCTAGTGAATGACCTGCAGAGAGCTGGGACCAAAGTAACAAAGCCTACCATCAGTAACACACTACGCCGCCAGGGACTCAAATCCTGCAGTGCCAGACGTGTCCCCCTGCTTAAGCCAGTACATGTTCAGGCCCGTCTGAAGTTTGCTAGAGAGCATTTGGATGATCCAGATGAGGATTGGGAGAATGTCATATGGTCAGATGAAACCAAAATAGAACTTTTTGGTAAAAACTCAACTCGTCGTGTTTGGAGGACAAAGAATGCTGAGTTGCATCCAAAGAACACCATACCTACTGTGAAGCATGGGGGTGGAAACATCATGCTTTGGGGCTGTTTTTCTGCAAAGGGACCAGGACGACTGATCCGTGTAAAGGAAAGAATGAATGGGGCCATGTATCGTGAGATTTTGAGTGAAAACCTCCTTCCATCAGCAAGGGCATTGAAGATGAAACGTGGCTGGGTCTTTCAGCATGACAATGATCCCAAACACACCGCCAACGAAGGAGTGGCTTCGTAAGAAGCATTTCAAGGTCCTGGAGTGGCCTAGCCAGTCTCCAGATCTCAACCCCATAGAAAATCTTTGGAGGGAGTTGAAAGTCCGTGTTGCCCAGCGACAGACCCAAAAAATCACTGCTCTAGAGGAGATCTGCATGGAGGAATGGGCCAAAATACCAGCAACAGTGTGTGAAAACCTTGTGAAGACTTACAGAAAACGTTTGACCTCTGTCATTGCCAACAAAGTGTATATAACAAAGTATTGAGATCAACTTTTGTTATTGACCAAATACTTATTTTCCACCATAATTTGCAAATAAATAAAAAAAAAATCCTACAATGTGATTTTCTGGATTTCTTTTTCTCATTTCGTCTGTCATAGTTGAAGTGTACCTGTGATGAAAATTACAGGCCTCTCTCATCTTTTTAAGTTGGAGAACTTGCACAATTGGTGGCTGACTAAATACTTTTTTGCCCCACTGTATACACCTATTCTGAAAAGCCCCCGAGTCTGCAACACCACTAAGTAAGGGGCCCCACCAAGCAAGCGACACCATGAAGACCAAGGAGCTCTCCAAACAGACCAGGGACAAAGTTTTGGAGTACAGATCAGGGTTGGGTTATAAAAAAAGATCTGAAACTTTGAACATCCCACAGAGCACCATTCAATCCATTCTAAAAAAAATTGAAAGAATATGGCACCACAACAAACCTGCCAAGAGAGAGCCGCTCACCAAAACTCACGGACCAGGCAAGGGGGGCATTAATCAAGAGGCAACAAAGAGACCAAAGATAACCCTGAAGAGCTGCAAAGTATCTGTCCATAGGACCACTTTAAGCCGTACACTCCACAGAGCTGGGCTTTACGGAAGAGTGGCCAGAAAAAAGCCATTGCTTAAAGAAAGAAATAAGCAAACATGTTTGGTGTTTGCCAAAAGGCATGTGGGAGACTCCCCAAACATACGGAAGAAGGTACTCTGGCCATCAAGGAAAACGCTATGTCTGGCGCAAACCCATCACCTCTCATCACCCCGAGAAAACCATCCCCATAGGGAAGCATGATGGTGGCAGCACCATTCTGTGGGGATGTTTTTCATCGGCAGGGCCTGGGAAACTGGTCAGAATTGAAGGAATGATGGATGGCACTAAATACAAGGAAATTCTTGAGGGAAACCTGTTTCTGTCTTCCAGAGATTTGAGACTGGGACAGAGTTTCACCTTCCAGCAGGTACAATGACCCTAAGCATACTGCTAAAGCAACACTCGAGTGGATTAAGGGGAAACATTTAAATGTCTTGGAATGGCCTAGACAAAGCCCAGACCTCAATCCATTTGAGAATCTGTGGTATGACTTAAAGATTGCTGTACACCAGCGGAACCCATCCAACTTGAAGGAGCTGGAGCAGTTTTGCCTTGAAGAATGGCCAAAAATCCCAGTGGATAGATGAGCCAAGCTTATAGAGACATACCCCAAGAGACTTGCGGCTGTAATTGCTGCAAAAGGTGGCTCAACAAAGTATTGACTTTGGGGGGGTGAATAGTTATGCACGCTCAAGTTTTCAGTTTTTTTTGTCTTATTTTTTGTTTGTTTCACAATAAAAATATTTTGCATCTTCCAAGTGGTAGGCATGTTGTGTAAATCAAATGATACAAACCCTATTCTAAGGCAACAAAATAGGAAAAATGTCAAGGGGGTGAATACTTTCACTAGCCACTGCAGGACTAGCCACCTGCAGGACAAAACAGCAGCCTCTGGTAAGACACGGTGCGGGGGCCTATGCAAATATGTGAACAACAGCACGATATCTAAGGATTTTTTTCTCGCCTGAGGTAGAGTATCTCATGATAAGCTGTAGACCACACTATTATAAGCTATAGACCACACTATTAGAGACCTAGAGATTTTGAATCTGTATTTTTTGTAGCTGTCTACATACCACCACTGACCGATGCTGGCACTAAAACTGCGCTCAATGAGCTGTATACCGCCATAAGCAAGCAAGAAAACGCTCATCCAGAGGCGGCGCTCCTAGTGGCCAGGGACTTTAATGCAGGGAAACTTAAATCAGTTTTACATAATTTCTATCAGCATGTTAAATGTGCAACCAGAGGAAAAACAATTCTAGACCACCTTTACTCCACACACAGAGACGGGTACAAAGCTCTCCCTCGCCCTCCATCAGGCAAATCTGACCATAATTTTATCCTCCTGATTCCTGCCTGCAAGCAAAAATTAAAGCAGGAAGCACCAGTGACTCGGTCTATAAAAAAGTGGTCAGATGAAGCAGATGCTAAACTACAGGACTGCTTTGCTAGCACAGACTGGAATATGATCCGGGATTCTTCCGATGGCATTGAGGAAAACACCCCATCAGTCACTGGCTTTACCAATAAGTGCATCAAGGACGTCAACCCCACAGTGACTGTAAGTACATACCCCAACCAGACGCCATGGATTACAGGCAACATTCGTACTGAGCTAAAGGGTAGAGCTGCCGCTTGCAAGGAGAGGGACTCTAATGTGGAGGCTTATAAGAAATCCCTCTATGCCCTCCGATGAACCATCAAACAGGCAAAGCGCCAATACAGGATTAAGATCGAATCGTACTACACCGGCTCTGACACTCGTCGGATGTGGCAGGGCTTGCAAACTATTACAGACTACAAAGGAAAGCACAGTTGAGAGCTGCCCAGGGGCACAAGTCTACCAGACGAGCTAAATAACTTCTATGCTCGCTTCAAGGCAAGTAACACTGAAACATGTATGAGAGTATCAGCTGTTCTGTACGACTATGTGATCACAGTCACTGACATTTTCAAACTCTCCCTGTCTGAGTCTGTAATACCAACATGTTTCAAGTTGACCACCATAGTCCCTGTGCCCAAGACCACTAAGGTAACCTGCCTAAATGACTACCGACCCGTAGCACTCACGTCTCTAGCCATGAAATACTTTGAAAGGCTGGTCATGGCTCACATCAACACCATTATCCCAGAAACCCTAGACCCACTCAAATTTGCATTCCGCCCCAACAGATCCACAGATGACGCAATCTCTATTGCACTCCACACTGCCCTCTCACACCTGGACAAAAGGAACACCTATGTGAGAATGCTATTCATTGACTACAGCTCAGCGTTCAACACCATAGTGCCCTCAAAGCTCTTCACTAAGCTAAGGACCCTGGGACTAAACACCTCCCTCTGCAACTGGATCCTGGACTTCCTGACGGGCCGCCCCCAGGTGGTGCAAGGACAACTCCCTCAATGTGATCAAGACAAAGGAGATGATTGTGGACTACAGGAAAAGGAGGACCGAGTACGCCTCCATTCTCATCGACAGCCTGTAGTGGAGCAGGTTGAGAGCTTCAAGTTACTTGGCATCTATATCACCAACTATCATGGTCCAAGCACACTTAGACAGTCGTGAAGAGGGCACGACAAAACCTATTCTCCCTCAAGAGACTGAAAATATTTGGCCTGGGTCCTCAGATCGCC
This sequence comes from Brachymystax lenok tsinlingensis, assembly GCA_030435695.1. Classification (NCBI taxonomy): domain Eukaryota; kingdom Metazoa; phylum Chordata; class Actinopteri; order Salmoniformes; family Salmonidae; genus Brachymystax; species Brachymystax lenok. Next base: position 21,785,639 of record CM059789.1, read on the forward strand.
AAGCCAAGTCTAGATCCAAGAGGCTCCTAAATAGCTACTACCTCCAAGCCGTAAGTCTCCTGAACAGCTAATCAAATGGCTACCCAGACTATTTGCATTGCTCCCCCTCTGGAACGCTGCTGCTACTACTCTCTGTTATTATCTATGCATAGTCATATTAATATTTCTACCAACATTTACATATTACCTCAATTACCATGACACCGTTGCCCCCGGCACATTGACATTGACTCTGTACCGGTGCCCCCTGTATATAGTCCCACTATTGTTGTTTACTGCTGCTCTTTAATTATTTGCTATTTTATCTCTTACTTTTATTCTTTGGTATTTTCTTAATACTGCATTGTTGGTTAAGGGCTTGTAAGTAAGCATTTCACTGTAAGGTCTACACCTGTTGTATTCGAGGCATGTGACAAATAAACTTTGATTTGATTTGATTACACAAGGTTGTCATGTCTTTAAAAAAATACCAGTACAACGATATTGAGTACAATAATTTTTTTCATGTCTCCATAAAACACCTCTATGCTTCAATATTAATAATGTATAAAAAAAGTCTGTCTGCTCCTCTCTACCTACTTTTCCCTTGCAATCACCTGAGTTTCCCTTAGTCCCGTTAGTTTGGCTGCTCATGTATTGTACACGTTTATCTAAGGAACTAGCCTACACATATTGGCACTGGCACTTGTTAAAGGTATACTTCAGGATTTTCCCCAGTCAGATGAACTCGTGGATACTATTTTCATTTCTCGGCGGCGTACAGTTTGAAGGAAGTTGCTAACTAGCGTTAGCACAATGCATGGAAGTCTATGGTAACTGTTAGCATGCAGACAAATATGAGCTTGTATTGTTCCTCCTGAGTAAATATGAACAAATGCTTAGTCTCATTTTGGTGTTAAAGAGAGACAGTTTGTGTCTAGGAGAAACAAAGGATACAAATAGATCTCTTCTTGGATTTTGCTTTCCTATGGGAATACTGGCACTGCCTGTAGCATACAGTTTTGTGTAATCTAACAAATTATCTCTTGATCATAGAGCATTTAAACATAGAAATTCACTATAATTGTCAAATTATTTCCATTTATTCCATAAACACAAACAACAGTTGTATAATACTACAGGTAAACCGATGCTCAACAGGAATTCATTCATATGTATCTAAAACAGTATCTACAGTGGGCTAGGCTATTTTTCCATCTTCCCTACCACTCTCTTTCATATCGTAAAACTCCATATTGTACAAACAAACACTTGTTTTCGTATATAAATTTTCAGTTCCATGGTAGACAACACAATGGATTGAACTTTGCAATAGTTTCACTGAGGAAACCGTCCAGTGTCAAGAGAGATGCTAAATCAGTTCAAACTCTTGAACAACGCTCTTCAACTGAATTGCCTCTGTTAAATAGCTGGCGGTTAAAAGATATTTGTGAGATGGAAGCTATCTACTGTACTTAGTTTACCCTTACAGTCATATGCTCTGCAATACAGCGGCACAAGAACACATTTGACAATCTTCTCATCATTTCTGAGCAGGTCGGTCCTTTCTAGGGTATTAATGTTAAAGTCTTTCTCAATAGAAAAATGCCACAAATGGTTAATGGTGACACTACCGAGACCTCATCAGGCTTCTCTCTGCCTAAGACACTCCTGACTAGCAGGTTTTAATTTTGTCAGTGTGGAGGAATGAATTCCAATTGTTAGGGATTGAGAGATAGCAGGTTAAATGACACGAGCATGCCACCGTTAATATATTACTATTTGTTTTCCATGACAACAGGTAGGCTAGTAAAAATACATAGTTTCTCCTGCTATATTTAATGCTAATGCTTTTTCTCGAGTGCAGACGCTTTTCTGGTTTCTACATATGTCGCTTCTCCATAGACTGTGGTCACACAATATGTTACTGGTGTAACTTTCAAGGAACTAATCCAAGTGGGGTGACGGGTAGCGAGCGAGTTGTGTTGTGCGTGTGATGTCATGTAGACTTTTTGCATTGTTTAGTGTGCTGTTTATTCAGATTTGCATACTTTTGTTCTTGCACGTGGGTCTTCTGGGGCATCTTAACTCACGGCGGTGAGATGAGCTGAGCTGAGATGAGAGCTTCCAAACGGTTGTTTACTACACTCCCCAAGGACAGAGCCGCTGTTATGTAAAACCTCAGATGGGCCGGGGGACTTGCATCCTGGGTTTAAAAAAAAAATTAAGATGGCAAATGGAATATAGAAGGAAAAAAAGACGCATTGTATATCTGAAGGCTAGTGCTGTAAATAGCATACTTTGGGGGCATGCTTATGAATGTGAATGAGAGTGGTTCAGTTAGATTCAGCTTTGTGATGTGTTTGAAGGCTTCAGATTCAGAAATGCATTACAAAGAGAATACGTTGGCACAAACCTAAGAGGTAAACGTTTCTGGTAGACACAAGGCACTTGATATTTATGTATCATATTGATTTCGCAGAGCATGATGCGAGGAGTTGTGCACAGGCACAGTATTGAGATTTACATCCTAAATGCTCACGTCTTTGAACCCCTGCAATGTCATTCTGGTCATGTCTGCTGAGTCCAGAATTAAACATGATCTGCATCTCATTATGAATGCATAGCAGGACGTTGCCCTTCAAGTGATGTACACTGGGGTCAACATATGTTGGGACCTTCAGATTAAGCACAGGGCTGAATAAATCTAGTACCAACTGTATCCCAGTGAGAATTACTTCCTTTTCCCTTGTTCAGAATCTTGTTAACTTGACATCTTGCTGTTGCCTTCAAATCAAGGCAATTCCCCATACTGAAATGACCCTGTGAGCTGTGAAGTTTGTATATAAACTATCCATTCAACTATGTCAATGTATCTGTCTATCTGTCTTTCTGACAATCATCCTCATTGCTATACCATACAGTTATGAATAACATTTTCGAAGTGAAAGTTCCAAATATTTGATATACAGTACCAGTCAAATGTTTGGACACACCTTCTCATTCATGGGTTTTTCTTTATTTTGACTGTTTTCTACATTGTAGAATAATAGTGAAGACATCAAAACTATGAAATAACACATATGGAATCATCAGACCAGAGGACATTTCTCCAAAGAGTACTATCTTTGTCCCCATGTGCAGTTGCAAACCGTAGTCTGGCTTTTTTATGGTGGTTTTGGAGCAGTGGCTACTTCCTTGCTGAGCGGCCTTTCAGGTTATGTCGATATAGGACTCGTTTTACTGTGGATATAGATACTTTTGTACCTGTTACATCCAGCATCTTCACAAGGTCCTTTGCTGTTATTCTTGGATTGATTTGCACTTTTCGCACCAAAGTATGTTCATCTCTAGGAGACAGAACGCGTATCCTTTGTGAGCGGTATGACGGCTGCGTGGTTCCATGGTGTTTATACTTGCGTACTATTGTTTGTACAGATGAATGTGGTACCTTCAGGCATTTGGAAATAGCTCCCAAAGATGAACCAGACTTGTGGAGGTCCACAAATATTTTTCTGAGGTCTTGGCTGATTTATATAGATTTTCCCATGATGTCAAGCAAAGAGGCACTGAGTTTGAATGTAGGCCTTGAAATACATCCACAGGTACACCTCCAATTGACTCAAATGATGTCAATTAGCCTATAAGAAGCTTCTAAAGCCGTGACATAATTTTCTGGAATTTTCCAAGTTGTTCAACCACTCCACAAATTTCTTGTTAACGACTCAAATACCAGTGGGTCGCTAGCGGGATCATCCCGACACTACCAGCTAAAACCTGTAGCGCCACATTTAAAATCCGAAAATTGAATTATTAAACATCCAGCTATATACAAGTGTTCCATACTCATCAAAAGCTCTGTTTCTAGGCAATATCACAGCGTTGTCAGATTTCAAAAAGGCTTTACGGCGAAAGCAGCACATTCATTTGTTTGAGGGTAGCACCTCACATATTTTCCAATAGCCATGTATCGATTAGCAATCATGGCACACACATAACACATTTCACAGCGAAAACAAAGTAATTACCTGTTGAAGAACTTCTGCTGAGGTCTTCCTAAGTGTCCAACGAAGACAATCCATGGTTCTTTTGTTAGAAAAAGTAACGTCTTTTATCCATAAATCCTCCATTTGGTTCATGCAAAACGACAGCCTCCATTACTCTTTTGAAACGCGGCGCCAACTCGTTCAAATGTTACCTATAAACTTGTCCAAAAACAATCAAACATAGTTTTAAATGTATCCTTAGGAACATATTTACGTATATGTACTATTATAAATCAGCCGGAATATAAACTGAACGCTAAAAACGATAAATAAGGCACAGCGCGCCTTCTCATGCACGCGCACTCTGAAGAGTTTTCATAACGTGGTCTCTCGTTCCATGCTGTTTATCAATGGCCGAAATTCCCCCAAGATGGAGTAAAACACCGTCTCGTGGTTGATGACATCATAAGGAAGCGACGTGCACTGAGTTCACATGCCTATATATGGTCATTTTTGGATAGGGAGGGCTCAAAAATGAGCAATGTGTCAAAATGACTTTTTTCAGGACAGAGATTCCTCAGGGTTTTGCCTGCCAAATGCGTTCTGATTGACCCACAGACACATGGTTAACAGTTTTGGAAAATTCAGAGTGTTTCCTATCCAATGGTACTAAATATATGCATATCCCATTTTCTGGGCCTAAATGGGAGGCATTTTACTTTGGGCACGCCAGGCTCTCCAAAACAGTCAGTTTTGCTGCTGGAGCCGGTGAAGTTTAACAAACTATAGTTTTGGCACGTCGGTTAGGACATCTACTTTGTGCATGACACAAGTCATTTTTCCAACAATTGTTTACAGACAGATTATTTCACTTATAATTCACTGTATCACAATTCCAGTGGGTCCGAGGTTTACATTCACTAAGTTGACTGTGCCTTTAAACAACTTGGAAAATTCCAGAAAATTATGTAATGGCTTTAGAAGCTTCTGATAGGCTAATTGACATCATTTCAGTCAATTGGAGGTGTACCTGTGGATGTATTTCAAGGCCTACCTTCAAACTCAGTGCGTCTTTGCTTGACATCATGGGAAAATCAAAATAAATCAGGCAAGACCTCAGAAAAATAATTGTAGACCTCCACAAGTCTATTTCATCCTTGGGAGCAATTTCCAAACGCCTGAAGGTACCACGTTTATCTGTACAAACAATAGCGCACAAGTATAAACACCATGGGATCACACAGCCATCACACCGCTCAGGAAGGAGACGCGTTCTGTCTTCTAGAGACTAACATACTTTGGTGCGAAAAGTGCAAATCAATCCCAGAACAACAGCAAAGGACTCTGTGAAGATGCTGGAGGAAACGGGTACATAAGTATCTATATCCACAGTAAAATGAGTCCTATATCGACATAACCCGAAAGGCCGCTCAGCAAGGAAGAAGCCACTGCTCCCAACCGCCATAAAAAAAGCCAGACTACGGTTTGCAACTGCACATGGGGACAAAGATAGTACTTTTTGGAGAAATGTCATCTGGTCTGATGAAACAAAAATGTAACTGTTTGGCCATAATGACCATCGTTATATTTGGAGGAAAAAGGGGGAGTCCTGCAAGCCGAAGAACACCATCCCAACCGTTAAGCACGGGGGTGGCAGCATCATGTTGTGGGGGTGCTTTGCTGCAGGAGGGACTGGTGGCACTTCACAAAATAGATGGCATCATGAGGAAAGAAATGTATGTGTATATATTGAAGCATCATCTCAAGACATCAGTCAGGAAGTTAAAGCTTGGTCGCAAATGGTTCTTCCAAATGGACAATGACCCCAAGCATACTTCCAAAGTTGTGGCAAAATGGCTTAAGGACAACATAGTCAAGGTATTGGAGTGGCCATCACAAAGCCCTGACCTCAATCCCATAGAAAATTAGTGGGCAGAACTGAAAAAGCGTGTGCGAGCAAGGAGGCCTACAAACCTGACTCAGTTACACCAGCTCTGTCAGGAGGAATGGTCCAAAATTCCCCCAATTTATTGTGGGAAGCTTGTGGAAGGCTACCTGAAATGTTTGGACCAAATACTAATTGAGTTAATGTAAACTTCTGACCCACTGGGAATGTGATGAAATAAATAAAAGCTGAAATAAATTATTCTCCATACTATTATTCTGACATTTCATATTCTTAAAATAAAGTGGCGGTCCTAACTGACCTAAGACAGTGCATTTTTACAAGGATTAAATGTCAGGAATTGTGAAAAACTGAGTTTAAATGTATTTGGCTAATGTGTATGTAAACTACAGACTTCAACTGTATGTATATATATATATATATATATTGTTTTTTATATTTTATGTTTTTTTTTTCATTTAGTTAAGCCAACTACAACTAGAAATACAGAAACTCTGTGCCCCAAATCATATACTCTCTCCCTCTGCCCCCCCCCAGCATGCCTTTCCTTTTGAAACTTCGAGTCATCAATAAACTAATCATTGCATGGAATTAGTAATTTGTCTTTGATGTCACTGGATCACCCAGAGATTGGGCGTGCATACCAATTAGCGACTCCCTCTGCCCTTCTCTGACCCTGTCCGTGGTGTTTGGGCACCTCGCTGTGCAACACAAAACCCATTGAATAATCATTATGCCACCGCACCAAGGGAGATTAATAATCCCCAGCAAACCAAAGCCATTGATTGTCTCAAATGTACACTTGTATTGTTTAATCCTCCCTGACAGATAGGGGCTAATACACCCACGGGGAGTTGCTACCACTGTGATGAAGCCTCTTTACCAGTCAAGTCGTTTGTTTGTTTGTTACTGTATTCAGGTTCCCTGCCAACGGTTTGCCTCGTTGACCAATGACAGTAGATGTTTTTTATTTTCCTCTATAGTGGGTTAGAACACCATGTGCACTTTGTGCTGCAGAGGAATTGGCCATTGTAAAGAAGACATCTGAGGCCCTGAGGCATCGTACCATCATGATGCACCACTCAATATTTAGTGGTCAATAGGAAAGCTGTGGAGAGCTCAGATGATTACAGAGAATAGTAATGCATCCCCTTGTTTATACTTTGGTCCTAATGTATATTTAAGCAGTAAGGCCCAAGGAGGCGTGGTATATGGCCAATATACCACGGCTAAGGGCTGTTCTTAGGCATGATGCAACGCGGAATGCCTAGATACAGCCCTTAGCTGTGGTATATTTGCCATATACCAAAAACCCCAGAGGTGCCTTATTGCTATTATAAACTGGTTACCAACGTAATTAGAGCAGTAAACATACATGTTTTGTCATACTCATTGTATGCAGCTGATATACCATGGCTTCCAGCCAATCAACATTCAGGTCTTGAACCATCCAGTTTATAATTCATATTATATAGCTCACTGCGGCTGTGGATTGATTGTCAGATAAATGGTAGAATTTCTAAATAGTGGGGGGGGGTTTGTAAATAGTACGACAGCTCTCAAACTAGAGTCAAAGTTGCGCATTTTTCTTGTTACTTTATGCGCGCAATGTTTTTACCATATTCAGACGTGGTGGAATGGTGCCCTAATGATCATGGCAATATACAACCCCAAAACAACATCATTAGAGCTCCAGCAGATAAATTATGCTTACTGGGTGAATGTTCCCAGTTCAGTATATTGTTTCAGTGAATATCCTTATTCTCAGTGGGATTGTTTTTCCAGCATTGGTGGACATGTTCTTTTTCCCCTTGAGGGTGATTCCAAAGGGCAATGGAACTGGTAGATAGGGGATCCAAGAGGGAGCAACCAGCCGTTACAGAGCCAATACATTTGATATGGTTCAGAGGTTATCGTAGTGACTGCTCCTTGCCTTGTCAAGAATACTTCCTGCTCATGAAGGTTGACATGTTAACCACACGATAACTCACTCTGCCTGGAAAGTAGTACAAAATAATATAAAACACAAACATTTGCCTCAAGGAATATAGTAAATACTTGTATTAAACCTAGACAGTTACTATAAGTCAACTTCAAAAGCTTTCAAAACTCTGATTATCGTCCCCGTACTCTTCTAGTTTCTGATTTGAAGGTTTCTAAGCTTTTGTAAACCTAGAGCTACTTCAGGCCTTTTAAAGTCTAACTGTCATACTATTACTTGTCTTTTGTTCTTTTTTCTGATATGAACATTTCTTTACTTTGGTTTTCCTTGCAGGGTTTTTAGGCCATAACAATGGCTTCCAGAGTCCTTGTGAGCACAAGTATTGTGGCCTGGGGCGTCACTGTGTGGTCAACCATGAGAGCAGTCAAGGGGAGTGCATCTGTCTGGACCGCTGTAAACCACACTACAAGGCAGTGTGTGGCTCGGACGGCAAGCTGTACCAGAACCACTGTGAGCTCCACCGGGCCTCCTGTCTGGGTGCACAGAGGATAAACATCATGCACAGCGAGGAATGCTTCTACAAAGGTAAGAATTACAACTCATATAGCTTCATAAAATGGCTGTCATGGAACTTTATGCAGGAGCAAAGTACAGATGTAGGATCTTAATTTGGTCTGTATTGTCACAGCAAAATAATCCTATAACAACAACATTTTAAGGTTTGTTAGCTGGCCGAAAGTAGGCTACATAAAAAGTTCAATACAGTTAATATAACCGTATGTTAGTGTGGGTTTTCAGTGAATTTATGTAAATATTCTCAGCAACAAAAGAGTTGTCAAATTAAAATGCTACACTTGTAGTTGCAGGAGATGAGTTGTATCTTCTTTATGCTCTAGATTAGAGCTTTGGAGAAGCCACCAGACATCCTGCCTCATTGCAGTTCTCAGAAATTCCTGTCTTGCACAGAATGTTTGTTTGTTGTTAGAAATAAGGATTTTGTACAGTCACGGAGCCATCTCTCACCTTATGAACCTGATACAACATAATGTAGCTACTTCTTGTATCTCTATTCGTTTCTCAGTCGATGCAAAGCATTGCTTGTTTATATAATGTGCAGGTGGTAATACTGTACACACCAAGGCTCAGATTTCCCAAGAGACTTTAAGATGCTCTGGAACATTGATTGTGCAAAGACACCAATTACTTTCCGTACATGGTAAGGAGTTGGCTTATCACTTTTAAAGCTCTATAGGTGTTATGGCGTAGATTATGGGGTAGGTCCCAATAATATCACCTTTTTCCTGAATTGTGCACTTGTTCACTTCTTCCCACAAATCTGAAAACATTTTCACCACAGGAGGTTGGTGGCACCTTAACTGGGGAGGACGGGCTCATGGTAATGGCTGGAGAAGATTGAGTGGAGTGGTATCAAATACATCAATGCCATTCCATTTGCTCCATTCCAGCCATTATTATGAGCCGTTCTCCCCTCAGAAACCTTCACTGGTTTCCACCATATTTCTTATACCAGGCATTTGCTTTAGAATCAGTGAAGGGAAGTAAACAAGGTCACACTTTGGAAAGAAGGAGAGATCACTGGGACACACCAGGGGCATGAGAGAAAGGTCAAAGCTATGTCATATAATAATATTCATGAGAGAAACATTAGATTACCTTTAATTTAGCAGGATGCACAATTAAATGGTTTCTGTGCAAGTGAACTTCTGCAAACAATTGTCACACTATAATAATCTACTGTAACAGTGTTGCTTCCGTCCCTACACTCACCCCCTTTTTCCAAATGGTATTTCTCACATGCTTCGTAGACAACAGGTGTAGACTAACAGGGAAATGCTTAGTTATGGGTCCTTTTCCAACAATGCAGAGAGAAAGACAAGATATAAATAAATGGTAACTTGTCACCTGGTGTCATAACCATGTCATAATATGTCATAACAGCTGACATAACTTGTCATAACACTGCCATGACCAATATATTTACACCTGCTGTGGCATAAATTGTGTTATTTATGGCTGGTTATAACAACTACATAAGAGTGTCAAAACCCCAAAATAAAAACAATTCCTGCCAACAAGTTACCTTTTGTTTGAAAGGTTGTTTCTTTGTTGTTGTTGTAGTGAAATCTTTAGTGTCAAAGATTTGTTTTCATCACATTTTAAATAACTTGTATGAAATACACTTTATGATGCTGTCATGAAGCATTATGTCCATCCTGTATCACTTTACTTGGAGTAAGAAAATACACTTTATGACACTGTCTAGAAGCATAATGACCATCATAATCATATAAGTCAGATAGACATATCACGTACATGCTCTTACATCAGTCATCAGTCAAAAAGAGGGTGCCTTTTGTCCTGCTCCTGAAATCGGTTCCTGCATTAATTCCAGTCATCAGCAACAAAGCATTAGGGTAGGTGCATGTCTGACATCAATGTGTGTGCAATTACATCAATGTGTGCGTAATTACAATGATAATTCAATATGGTCAAAAAAAAAATATGTATAACATAAAAATACTGGTGTAATGGAATGTTTTGCCTTGTGTGGTAGGTTTGTGGGTTTTGACACTCTTATGTAGGTGTCATAACCTGAAAAATATGGGTTGTTTATGAATTCAACGGACCAATAAAAAGGGATAGAAAAAACATAGGTGCTGGATTTTAGGTCAGTAGCAACCACCACAGGGTGTCCGTAAAGAACACAAGGATGCAGTAGATCCAGTTCAAGGATTTAATGAAGATCCACACACACACATACAACACCACTCTCTCTGATACTAATTGTTATTATTTAGCTGCATGCACAATAACATCAGAAAGAAAAGCTATTTATTCTAAGGAGGTAAAATAAGCAGGAGAGAAAAACAGGTTGATCATCAGAATAGAAACTACAGACTGCCTGAGGCCCTGCCTGGTAGGCTATTACCCTAAGTCCCGGGAAAGAAGGCTGCCTATTCCTATAGGAAAACCAAAGAAAGTTGGGGTCTTGGAATGGAGGTGAGCTGGCCATTTTTACAGCCGCCCCCAAATGTGTTGCACATATTTTCTTCAACAGACAAGCCAGCTAAGGGTCAATAGCTTCTTGAGGAAGGGCTGGCAGCTAGATGAGTCGAGCAACAGGCTTGACGTAGGTTCTGTCCTTGACTTGGATCTTTGCTGTCCTCACTTTCCCATCTGCTCCAGGAATAACTGACTTGACAGTTCCAACTTGCCAGAGTGCCCTAGGAGACTGATCATCCACGATCATCACAACTGTCCCCACTACAAGGTCTTCCTTATCCTTCTGCCACTTGCTGCAAGGAATGCCACTTGGATCTGTCCATTGGTGTCTTCAGTACAGAGCGTACAACGGCACCGTACGCACAACGGCACCATACGTACGTTCTGAGGGATCACTGAAGACGTGAACACTTCTTGTGCTGGTTGGGAGATCCATGTCTGGGCTGACATAACACCTTGGTAGTGTGATCTGAGACAGCTGTGGAAGTTCGTTCTCCCAAATAATCCACACTTGGAGGAGATATTCAGGTAGGTCTGGGTCATCCCACCCTCTTTTCTTAATCCAGAGCCTCTGGACCACAACCTTGGCCTGTGTGGTGTATGGGACGATGAAGTCGAGTGGATCGTATTGGCTGGCAAGAATCCAATATATGTTGCGCAAGGTGGGTTCAACTTTCTCCATGTGACTTTGCTTGTAGCCAAGTGTGTCAGACAGACATTGCCATCGTAATCCAAGGGTGCACTCTTGGGGTTCCACGCCATCCTGGGTGAACCACAGCTCACTGTTCTCCGACCTGGACTCTTGAGGTAGGTGTTCGATGACTGCTGGAAGGTTGCTGGCTCACTGGAATAGATCGAATCCTCCCTCAGCAAGAAGGTGCTTTAGCTTGTCCACCAGTTTCTTGGCTTCATTCGCAGAAGGGAGGCTTTGTAGACTGTTGTCTACATAGAAACAGCGTTCTACGGAAAAGCGCACATCTTCTTCGGGCTCACTGCATCTGAAGGGCAAACGTGGCACAGCAGGGTTACATGTCGTCCCGAAGGGAAGAACCTGCCACTCATAGACGTCAGCATGATCATCACGGTTTAGGCCTCACCACAGAAACCGGAGAAGAGGCTGGTCTTCGGGTAGCAGGCGGACTTGATGGAACATCCCCTTTATGTCACTGCTGATGGCCACAGAGTGTTCCCGGAAACGGAGAATGACTCCAAGCAGAGTAGCTCCCAAGGTCGGTCTGGGAAAGAGTTGTTCGTTCAAGGTCTTGCCCCTTTAGTTGAAGGAACAGTTGATGACGACTCTGTTTTTCCCATTGTGACCAAATGATGTGGAATGTACTAATCTTGGTACTCTTCGACTGTTACTGGGGATACCTTCTTAACTTATGAACATCTGCGATGTACACTGCTGCTTTCTCTGGATCCTTGGACAGACACTTCTCTGTCCCTCACAGATGAGCCAGTACTGCCTCCTTCGGAGCTTCCAAGAGAGGAAGGTTCTTCTTCCACAAAAGGGGAGTGGCGTTTCTTTGAACCCCGTCCACTTTGACCCTGACTGTCTTCTCCTCTAGAAGATGAATGGCTTCTACATCTTGTCTGAACCGTGTGATAAGCTTCTCACTCCTGTACGGTATCGTATCCAACTGCCAGAGGTTCTCTACATGGCTGAAGAGCTCTGCAGATGGAGAGACAAGGGATGTATGAAGACACTGTTGTGGAGCAAGACTTTTCTGCAGGAACTTTGAAGGACCTTGAAGGGTCCATCCAAGCTGAGTCTTGATGGCGGCAGGTCCACCAGGGGGACCCAAATGCACTGGCTCTGTCGGGGTGATTAGATGGGGATAGTCTGATCCGATGAGCAGTAGCGGCTACGCCTGATCCAGAAGTTGAAGGGGTGGGCCTTTGAGGTGCCGATATCTTTTCTGAAGGGCTTCGACTGAGTAGGTATGCGGTGCAAGGCCCAACTCTTCAGCTGTGAAGGCTCTGTGAATGTCAAAGGACCTGTTTGGTTGAGTAACAGGGGCCACAGAAAATAACACAGAATCTCCATGGACGACTCGGAAATCTTGACGCACCGTACAATATCCTCAGGATATCCTTGGAGTCCTAGCTGCTCTGCCGCTTCCTGTAGAAGTATAGTGCGCTCCAACCCATCATCCAACAGGGCGTACGTGTCAAGTGACTTGTTGCCGCTCCACAAGATGACTCAACTCCTCTTCAGCAGCACCTTGCTGCTGTCGGAAGGTCGATCAACATAGTGGAGTTCACCAGGCAAATGCTCTCTGTTGATGCCTTTGTGCTGGCGGTCTTCATAGCGTTCATGCTAGCATTCTTTGTAGCAGTCGTGCTAGTGTTGACCTCGATGCGAATCTCAAGATGCTTCTTCTCGCATTTCTTGCACTTAGCCTTGAGAGTACACTGAGCTGCTTCGTGTTCGCATCCACACTTCCAACATCTTTAATTTGTCTTGTTCCAGGATTCTTTCTGTTCTTTGGAAAGGATCTGAAAGTTGGTGCATTCATTCATGTAATGCTGCGTGGTGTTGCAGAACGGATAATACTTCTTTGGCTTCTCCCGTGACCTTTCCTCCGGAGACTGGTTCTGTGCAGAGACTTTGACTTCGTCCTTTCACTGCTCACCTCTGTGGAGGATGGTGGTGGTCTTGGTCTTGTCTTTACACTGATCTCTTGTGAGCTAGGGTGGTCCGTGCTTTGGTCGCTTCTGAACTGTGTGCCACTCTACCAGGTGAAGGAGGGTTGTAATGGGTCTCTTGATGGGGTTCACACATCTCTTGAAGCTGGCTCTTAGGTTGTGTGGTAACTTAGCTAAGAGGCGGATGATATGTGAGCCACACCTCAGTTCTGTCTGTCCATTACTCCCTAGCTGATCCAACATGCCAACCAAGGCACGCACCCTCAGAGCGAATCTTCGGAATGCTTTGGTTTCACCACTCTTGATGTTGGTGCCATCCATTAACCCTGCGATGCGTTGGAGGGCAAGTTGGTGGGGCTGGCCATACAGTTCTGTCAGGGACTCCATGGTGGCACTGTATGGTACCTGCTGTTGCTGTAGGAGTCGACAATATCTGAAACTTGAAGTACTTTGCTGCATCTACAGGCAGCACATTGTCGAGGGCCACCTTCAGCCCTGCAAACTCTTGTGGGTCTTCATTGATAAAGTTGGGGATGGTAGGAGTTGGTCCACGGTAGACACGCTCCCAGCTGGGTGGAGAAGGTGTGCAGTAGCGGACGGGTGAGTGCCGACAATAATCAGGTGAGTAGGCCCGGCGGCGACGGTCAGGCAAGTAGTCGCAGTGGCGATGGTCATGTGAGGGGTGATGACAACAGTCAGGTGAGTAGTCGCAGCGGCTATGGTCAGGTGAGTAGTTACGGTGCCTGCGGTCAGGTGAGTAGTCGCGTCAGCTTCTGTCAGGTGAGTGGTCACGGCGGCGACATTTAGGTGCGGGCTGACGACGGCAATCAGGTGTAGGCTGACCGCAGCGGTCAAGTGAGTAGTCACAACGGTCAGGTGAGTAGTCACGGGGGCGACGGTCAGATGTAGGCTGACTGCAGCGGTTAGGTGAGGGCTGACGTTGGTGATCCTGTGAAGTTAGCCCTCTCGGTGCCTCTGTAAGGCTACGAGTTCTGCAATGAAAAGTCGACTGGTCTCGCTGGTGTGATGGCTCACGACGTCGAGGGGTTGACTGAGTAGATGATAACGGTGACTGGTCTGAGAAGGAGAGCCCTCTGATCCCAAGGTTTTCAATGAGCTACTCTATATTATCATCTCTGATTGTCACCAGCTGTGCACGCTCACGCTGACTTTGATGATGCCTGCAGTCATCTCTTGTCGAGATGCGCCTGCTATGGGGGGCCGGTGAGTTGGCCATTGATGAACATGAGGCTCCATCCTCACTGTTGCGGGTCAGCCTGGGTAGTGTCTTGAACTGTTGGGGACCCATTGAAGCTGATGAATTTTCTCAGATTCCTCTCCAAACAGCTTCAGGCACGTTATGACTGTTCTGAAAGAAGAACGGGTTTCTCTCCCGTCTTGTACAGGAGGGTAGCTGCTGCTGGTCTTGTTGTGAGAGTAATTAATTCCGCTCACAGTGCCCTCTGATCATGGCCCCTCATTGGAGTGGTGTGTTGTGTGTGGTGTCTGCCTTGACTCGTAGCTTACCTCATAGTCAACCAGACGATGTGGGGGCAAGTCTGATGGCTGGGACGAAAATAACATGCCTATATACAGAGAGTACCAGTACTGAGTCGATGTGCAGGGGTACGAGGTAATTGAGGTAGATACAATACAGTGGGGCAAAAAAGTATTTAGTCAGCCACCAATTGTGCAAGTTCTCTCACTTAAAAAGATGAGAGAGGCCTGTTTATGTATTTATTTGCAAATTATGGTGGAAAATAAGTATTTGGTCACATACAAACAAGCAAGATTTCTGGCTCTCACAGACCTGTAACTTCTTCTTTAAGAGGCTCCTCTGTCCTCCACTCGTTACCTGTATTAATGGCACCTGTTTTAATTTGTTATCAGTATAAAAGACACCTGTCCACAACCTCAAACAGTCACACTCCAAACTCCACTATGGCCAAGACCAAAGAGCTGTCAAAGGACACCAGAAACAAAATTGTAGACCTGCACCAGGTTGGGAAGACTGAATCTGCAATAGGTAAGCAGCTTGGTTTGAAGAAATCAACTGTGGGAGCAATTATTAGGAAATGGAAGACATACAAGACCACTGATAATCTTCCTCGATCTGGGGCTCCACGCAAGATCTCACCCCGTGGGGTCAAAATGATCACAAGAACAGTGAGCAAAAATCCCAGAACCACACGGGGGGACCTAGTGAATGACCTGCAGAGAGCTGGGACCAAAGTAACAAAGCCTACCATCAGTAACACACTACGCCGCCAGGGACTCAAATCCTGCAGTGCCAGACGTGTCCCCCTGCTTAAGCCAGTACATGTTCAGGCCCGTCTGAAGTTTGCTAGAGAGCATTTGGATGATCCAGATGAGGATTGGGAGAATGTCATATGGTCAGATGAAACCAAAATATAACTTTTTGGTAAAAACTCAACTCGTCGTGTTTGGAGGACAAAGAATGCTGAGTTGCATCCAAAGAACACCATACCTACTGTGAAGCATGGGGGTAGAAACATCATGCTTTGGGGCTGTTTTTCTGCAAAGGGACCAGGACGACTGATCCGTGTAAAGGAAAGAATGAATGGGGCCATGTATCGTGAGATTTTGAGTGAAAACCTCCTTCCATCAGCAAGGGCATTGAAGATGAAACGTGGCTGGGTCTTTCAGCATGACAATGATCCCAAACACACCGCCGAACCAACGAAGGAGTGGCTTCGTAAGAAGCATTTCAAGGTCCTGGAGTGGCCTAGCCAGTCTCCAGATCTCAACCCCATAGAAAATCTTTGGAGGAGTTGAAAGTCCGTGTTGCCCAGCGACAGCCCCAAAACATCACTGCTCTAGAGGAGATTTGCATGGAGGAATGGGCCAAAATACCAGCAACAGTGTGTGAAAACCTTGTGAAGACTTACAGAAAACGTTTGACCTCTGTCATTGCCAACAAAGGGTATATAACAAAGTATTGAGATAAACTTTTGTTATTGACCAAATACTTATTTTCCACCATAATTTGCAAATAAATAAATTTAAAATCCTACAATGTGATTTTCTGGATTTCTTTTTCTCATTTCGTCTGTCATAGTTGAAGTGTACCTATGATGAAAATTACAGGCCTCTCTCATCTTTTTAAGTTGGAGAACTTGCACAATTGGTGGCTGACTAAATACTTTTTTGCCCCACTGTATGTACATATATAGTGCCTTCGGAAAGTATTCACACCCCTTGACTTTTTCCACATTTTGTTATGTTACAGCCTTATTCTAAAATGTATTACATAAATAAAAATAGTCAACCTACTGTTACAGCCTTATTCTAAAATGTATTAAATAAATAAAAATCCTCAGCAATCTACAAACAAAACCCAATAATGACAAAGTAAAAACAGCTTAATTTTTTTTTTTAGACCCTACTTAGACCCTTCGATTTGAGACTCGAAATTGAGCTCAGGTGCATCCTGTTTCCATTGATCATCCTTGAGATGTTTATACAATTTGATTGGAGTCCACCTGTGGTCAATTCAATTGATTGGACTACAGTGCATTCGGAAAGTATTCAGACCCCGTAACCTTTTGCACATTTTGTTACGTTACAGCCTTATTATAAAGTTTATACAATAGTTTTTTTTCTTCCTCATCAATCTACACACAATACCCCAGAATAATAATGTTTGCAAAAAAACAACAACAAAAAACGTAAATATCACATTTCATAAGTATTCAGACCCTTTACTCAGTACTTTGTTGAAGCAGCTTTTGCAGCGATTACAGCCTCAAGTCTTCTTGGGTATGACGCTACAAGCTTATATTTGGGGAGTTTCTACCATTCTTCTCTACAGATCCTCTCAAGCTCTGTCAGGATGGATGGGGATCGTCGCTGCACAGCTATTTTCAGGTCTCTCCAGAGATCCAACACTCTACTCAGCAAACTGGATGTAGTCTATAACAGTGTCATCAGTTTTGTCACCAAAGCCCCATATACAACCCACCACTGCGACCTTTATGCTCTCGTTGGCTGGCCCTCGCTACATATTCGTCACCAAACCCACTGGCTCCAGGTCATCTATAAGTCTTTGCTAGGGAAGGCCCCGCCTAATCTCAGCTCACTGGTCACCATAGCAACACCCACCCGTAGCACGCGCTCCAGCAGGTATATTTCACTGGTCATCCCCAAAGCCAACACTTCCTTTGGCCACCTTTCCTTCCAGTTCTCTGCTGCCAATGACTGGAATGAATTGCAAAAATCTGGAGACTTATATATCTATAACTTTAAGCATCAGCTGTCAGAGCAGCTTACCGATCACTGTACCTGTACACAGCCAATCTGTAAATAGCACACCCAACTACCTCATCCCCATATTGTTATTTATCTTTTTTCTCTTTTGCACCTCAGTAGGCACATTTCGAGCCTCTTAGCAAAAGGTCTGAATACTTATATAAATAAGGTATTTCTGTTTTTATTTTTATAAATCAGCAAAAAAGTTAAAAAAAAGTTTTATTTTGTCATGGCATATTGTGTGTAGATTGATTAACAATTTAATACATTTTAGAATAACCTCTTAAGCATTCTCAATTACCAGGGGGTCGCTAGCGGGCTCATCCCGACACTACCAGCGAAAATCTAAAGCGCCAAATTTAAATTCCGAAAGTTGAATTATTAAACATCCAGCTATATACAAGTGTTCCATACTCATCAAAAGCTCTGTTTCTTGGCAATATCACAGCGTTGTCAGATTTCAAAAAGGCTTTACGGCGAAAGCAGCACATTCATTTGTTTGAGGCTAGCACCTCACATATTTTCCAATAGCCATGAATCGATTAGCCATCATGGCAGACACATAACACATTTCACAGCGAAAACAAATCAATTACCTGTTGAAGAACTTCTGCTGAGGTCATCCTAAGTGTCCAACGAAGACAATCCATGGTTCTTTTGTTAGAAAAAGTAACGTCTTTTATCCATAAATCCTCCATTTGGTTCTCGCGTTATAATCAGAAACGACAGCCTCCACTCCTCTATTGAAACACGGCGCCAACTCGTTCAAATTATACCTATAAACTTGTCCAAAAACAATCAAACATAGTTTTAAATGTTTCCTTAGGAACACTTTTACGTATATTTACTATTATAAATCAGCCGGAATATAAACTGATCAATAACGACGATAAAACAGACGCTCCGTGACTTCTCGTGCGCGCGCAATGTGACCAGTTTTCATAAAGAGTGGACCTCATGGTTTCCTCGTTTTCTCTGGGATTACTCACCCAAAATGGAGGAAAACACCATCCAGAGGCTGGTGACATCACAAGGAAGCTTCCTGCACTGCAAACATATGCCTATATATGGTCATTTTCAATAGGGAGGGGTTCCAAAATGAGCAATGTGTCAAAATGACTTTTTCCAGGACAGAGATTCCTCAGGGTTTTGCCTGCTATATGCGTTCTGATTGACCCACAGACAAATGGTTAACAGTTTTGGAAAATTCAGAGTGTTTCCTATCCAATGGTACTAAATATATGCATATCCCATTTTCTGGGCCTAAATGGGAGGCATTTTACTTTGGGCACGCCAGGCTCTCCAAAACAGTCACCTCTGCTGCTGGAGCTTGTGAGGATAAGGCTGTAACATAACAAAATGTGGAAAAAGTCAAGGGGTCTGAATACTTTCAGAAGGCATTGTAGATAGGGGAAAAGTTACTAGGCAACAGGATATATAATAGACAGTAGCAGCAGCGTATGTGGTAAGTGTGAAAGTGTGTGTGGCATCAGTATGCATGTTATGTGTGTGTGGGCGTATGTTTGGGTGTCAGTGTGAGTGTGTGGGTACAGTCCAGTGTGTGTGTATAGAGTCAGTTTGACCTCCTCCTTCTCCGCAGCAAACCCTGCAGCTGGGCAGAGCCCAACTGAGTGATCCGGGTCAACAGCATCAATGTAACAGTGTTGCATCCTTCCCTCTTTTTGCCTCAACCTGGGCTCGAACCAGGGACCTTCTGATCACATCAATAAGTGCCTCCCACAAAGCATCTTTATTTATCACTTTACAAAAGCCTCAGCCCATGCAGAGCAAGGGAAAAAACGACTTCAAGTTCTCAGAGCAAGTGACGTCACCAATTGAAATGCTTCTAGCGTGCACCACTAACTAGCTAGCCAATTTACACCGGTTACACTACATGATAAGCTACACAGGAAAATATTAATACAGTAAACTCATGTTTTTGAAATTTCTATTTTTTGAATTGAGAGAATAATATAATCAAAGATGGGACATATTTGTATATTTTGCAGAAAAAACTACCGCATCATAGAAACCTTCCATAATTTCTCATCACTTCCCTTAGATGAGTCTGAGGCAGTTCAGTCAGGGTAGGGCCCTTTCTGCATGTATACACAAAGGGCTCCAATCAGACAGGCCTTTCATCCCAATCAGACAAAGACATTTGGATCAATGATATCTGTCCCTTGGTGTCTGATGCTCTAATCAGCCTCTCTGGTGTGTCCTGTCTGGTCAACTCTCCATCCCAGCCATCTGCAAATCCAGCCTCCATCAACGACCATCCACAAGTGGGATTGTGATATTTGACCAACGTAGGCTGAATCAATACAAGATCAACATGAGCCAAAGGAATAAGGCTCTCTGACAGGAAATTGTTTCTTTTTTCATTCTTCTCTTTTAGCTGCTCTTTGTCCGTGGCCAGACAGTTTTTTACGGTGACTGATTTGTAATCAATTTCTTATTGAATGTGAACAGCAGAGGCACCGCTCCTAGACCTGTTGGTCCAGTTAAAGCCCTCTCCTTTAAAAAATATTCATAGCCCTTTGAAAACATAGTTTTTCTCTCTAGAAATACTTTACAGCAGTATTACAGCAGTATTGCAGGAGTATTGCAGCAGCATTACAGCAGTATTGCAGCAGTTACTGTACTTCTCACCACTTCCTGCTGTTCCATTACTCTGTTCCCTGTCAGGGCAAAGCTAATGTTTACAACATTTGTCTTTCTTCCACATTATTGCCCGCATAGGTCTTGGCAGCAAATGACTGCAGATAATTTTTTAATTGCAGCGGATACTATTGTCACAGTGTAAATGGTGGGAAATAGATAATATCAAATGATTGTGGGTTAATAGTGTTCAAATTATTGTGGTTTATTAGTGGTCAAGTGAGTGGGGGTTATTAGTGGTCAAATGGAATGTGCCTAAATGTTATATTATAAAACATGTCATAATTTTTTCCCCAGCCCATGCAGACCCTGTTTTCAATTTACCTTGTGTTATTGGGCATACATACTTTCATTAGGGATAAATATTTTCATAAGTGTAATCGTGATTTTCAATCATTTCAGTATCACTCTAATTGTTTTAGTCTTTGGTCGTGTCAATGTAAATGTAGACAAATTCAGGTTCTGCCATTTCTATTAAATAAAGTCTAATACCTGATCACTGTATGGACCAAACAAATCTAACATGACCTCTACTATCTTTACACCGCTGGCAATGAAATTAACCAACTTTACTTCCTTCTAATTAAATCAAGCTATCAGTGACTGACAGACATGGACCATAGACCCAGTAGAGCCACCCTGTATAATGTCACACTAATGTCACACTTATGTTATAGCAAGACAAGAAACAGACGTCCAGGCCTTTACAGGCCTCTCTAAAATACTTTAGTGAAGTTGCAAATGCCAGATTAGGTTGATAGACGGACAATTAGCACCCGGGGTTTGGATTTAGGCATGCCTAGCAGCATTGATTGTTTTCAAATGACACCCGTGAGAAGAAATCCCCCCACCCGCTAGGCTCTTTTGAGTTGGCCTCAGCTTAATGAGTACATGTGGAAATGGACAGCCTCTATATGCACAGTGCTCCCTCTCTCACTCTTATCTACTAGGAAGAACAGGATAAAAAATGACAGCCGTGCGTTGACTGAAGGTTTCTCATTAGGCCTCTGGATAACGTATGACCCCCGTCTACTCCCTCCTGCTGCTCTGCAACCGAGTAGGGATTGGATCTGATTGAAAATTAAGTGGCGCACAAAAGCTTGTCCAATCCATGGGGGAAGTTTGGTGGATGGAAGCAGGGCAATCTCAGCAGCAGACAATTGACACAACCGTAGACAATTAACAATGAGGCCCTGGCATACCAATCGAATGCTCTCTCTGCTTCAGTCACATCCATTTATCAGTGGGATGACATTTTTAGTTTGTGTTGTTATTTTCAAGTGACAAGCAATGACGTCACTCATCCGGAGCAAGAATTCAATCATAGAACCAGTGTTATTGCTTTAATGTGTAGCTATTTGGATGTTGAGTGGTGATATAGCACATCAAATCAAATCAAACTTTATTTGTCACATGCGACGAATGTGTAGACCTTACAGTGAAATGCTTACTAACAAGCCTTTAACCAATGGTTCAGTTCAAGAAGAGTTCAGAAAATGTTTACCAAATAAACTAAAGTAAAAAATATCTATGTGATTTCAGTGTGCCTACAAAGACAGGTTTAAGATTGCCCTAGGACTTACCTTAAGGTAAGATATGCTTAATTACAATAGCCTAAGGAGTATTTGGTTAGGCACGTCTTGATAAGTGATTAGCGACTGGAGTCAAATCAAACACGCATTGCAGAAACGTGCCACTGTAGAGAAAGTCCCATGTTTCCTGTGCAACAAAGATGCACTCATTCATTAAAACCAAAATAAGTTGATTGGAATGTGCAACATCTGCAGAGTCTCACCTTTATAGTGCATGTTTTCATACTGAATGTGCTACAGTGTTATTGAGTATTTCCTTTTATAGGATTTTACCTCCAGGGAAATGAACATTGAGTTAGTACGCGTGGTCCTCTCTGCATTTATTTACATTCAAGAAATTACATTTCACGTTGACTACTGTATTTGTATGTAGAGGAAGCAAATAAGGTTTTAGTGTTTCATCCAAAGTTATAGTATATGTTGTTGCAAAACAGAAATAGTTTCTGTCAAAATGTTAACCTGAAAAGAACGCAAGTCAACTGTCAATGTTACCTGTTGCTAGGTTTGTGGTGATATGGACTGAATTCTCCATGGATATGAAGTGTTTTTCTATATCTCTCAACACATATTGCATATTTAACATAATGCAAGTTGTTTATTATACATAGTAAAAAATGTTTTATCACAGTGAGTAATCTTGATTACTTAGTCTTTGTTTGAATATCCATATGTTTCATTCAGCAACCAAGTGTCGTGAATTAACTTTTAACATTAAATCTGACTGTTATTTATCTAATTACCTAAATATGTTTAATTGTCACCCAATTAAATTAATCATGTAACAATTAACTCATTAGGATCTGGGGCACCACGAGAGCGGTTCTTTAAAGAGTTACCATCTCCCGAATTACTCTCTAAAGGTATTTACCTATCACATCTATAAACAGTTAACTTATTAATCATAACCTCGTATCATAACTCTGAACAGTTGTAACCTCCTTGCATCTGCAAAAACCTGAGCCTTACTTTTGATTCAGTACTACACAAATTGGTTTAATTATTCATTAACTAGCTAACTAAATGGTAAAACAGGATAAACATACACACTTAATAGATTAAAAACAGGTCCCTAGCGGACTGACAAAATTATGGCAGCTTGTTACAAAAGACATGGAGAGGGCGAGAGAGAGAGAGGGACAAAGACACTTAACGTTGGTACATTTAGAAACTACTCTCACCTGGGCTCCTGAGTGGTGTAGTGGTCTAAGTCACTGCACTGCATTGCAGAGTCCCTTGTTTGAATTCAGGCTGTATCACATCTGACTGTGATTAGGAGTCCCATAGGGTGGTGCACAATTGGCTCAGTGTTGTCTGATTGTAAATAAGAATTAGTTTGTAATGGCTTGTCTAGTCAAATAAAGGTTAAATATACAACAATACAAAATAAGTTGTGGGTTCTGATGGGTGCAGTGGTCCAAGGCACTGCATCTCAGTGCTAGAGGCATCACTACAGACCCTGGTTTGATTCCAGGCTATATCACAACCAGGTGTGATTGGGAGTACCATAGGGTGGTGCACAATTGGCCCGGTGTTGTATGGTTTGGCTGGTGTAGGCTGTCATTGTAAATAGTACTTTTGCACATGAACTGCTGCCGCTGGGAGTAAGAAATCATGAATGTATTTACGTGCAATTCCTTGGTTTGCCGTGTATCTCTCGGAACCGGGCTGCCTTGGAAAGGGGGTTGGCACGATTGTAAGGCTCTGATTGTCCGAAATGGTTCTGACAAGTCTTCTACTGTTGTCCTTTTCTCTTAATTTATTATCAGAGAATATGTGGATTTTTGTTTTGTCAACCACAACCTACAGTATCCCAATGGCCTTCACAGTGTGCCTTGCATCAAAACTCTTCCCTGTGGAGGATTCCCTGGTGGCCTGCTGTACTTCAGAAAAACATGCTCATGAAGCCATCATGGCTTCTTTTCCCCGGAGACCTTCTCCCTTAATGAGGTGTCTGTGCCTTTCAATCCTAGTGAGACAACACAGTGGGATTTGTCTGTTTATGTACCGTAAGAACTCAGAAGCTCTAGCTTTTTTTAATGACTAGGCTTGGCACTGATGCAGCGACCTTCCCATGAGACCCTGGGTGTGTCCCCTCCTGTACATCCGCATTGTCACCGGCAGCCACCAAAGAAAGGCTCCTCATTAAATACTGACCTGTTTTCAAGGGCACTGGGTGCAAATTGACCCCCTGGGTCTGTCCTCAAGCCGGTTTTGATGCAACGTACCTATATGTACAGTGGTTGCTCCACTAAAAGTTTAGCAATTATGCTGCGGAACATAGAGGTAATTTGTCATTTAGTACGGTACTCTGCGTCACTTCTTAATTTCTCCAGACCAGCACAAGGGGAGTTAGAGCACTGATTGTGCTTTTGGGTCCCAAGGCACTACTGTGTCTCTGTAGTACTGTAGCCTAGTCCCGACCAGTCACGTTGTACAGTGCCTTAGTGGCGCAGCGGTCTAAGACACTGCATCGCAGTGCAAGCTGTGTTGCTACAGATGCTGGTTCAATACCTGTGCTGGCCTTGAATGGGAGATCCTTGAGTTTTTGGTTTCTCTCCCTCTTAAAAATGAAATAAATAATTTTAAATAACAAAATGGCTTTATTTACAAATTAGTAACAGTGTCTCTCACATGTTCAAGAATGTTTTTTTTCTCGCTCATTTTACTTTATTTTAAATCAAATTAATCTAAAAAATATTGTTATTTTTTAAACAAAGCGATTATTATTATTATTATTATTATTATTAATTTAGAATTATATAAAAGCCCCTTGGATATTCTGACAGATATATTACTAACCTTGTTATTAGCAGGACAATAAGGGGCGGGGGCATTATTGGCTAATAGCAGGACAATATACCTTTACCAACACCTCTCTGTAGTTTAATACTTTGTGGATGGGGCCTCCCGAGTGGCGCAGCTGTCTAAGACATTGCATCACAGTGACAGGTACACTGTTGCTACAGATACAGGTTTGATACTTGTGAGGAAGCTTTTGGTTTTAATTTAGAATCCTCCAATCCTCTATGTGTAATTAGAGGAACTATTTTAGCACCGTTTCGTGCTGCTCTGAGACAAGCATGGGGACTGATCTTGATAAATCAATGCGATTTTTCTTTTTACTGAATCTCCATTTGGGTATTGGTTACACTACAATTATACAATTAGGGTGTAGAAATGTTATGCACTTAGTGTAACCTTTATTTAACGATGCAAGTCGGTTAAGAACAAATTCTTATTTACAAGGACAGCCTACTCCTTCCTCCAGTCGGGGACCCCGATCTCCCACGTGCCCATGAACACAGGGATTCTTTAGCTGAATAGCCCAGTACTGTAGCCTACTCCCGACCATCACGCTGTACAGCGCCATATTTTCCATTCCAGCCCTATTTATTTCAAAAGCATATTGAAGTTAGAAGCAAAATAATTTGAAGCAATAACTACTTCAGCATCGTTTCGAGCTGCTATGAAACAAGCATGGGGAATGGTCTTGATAAATCAATGAGATTTTTATTTTCACAGAATCTCCATTATCTCCTTATCTCAGCTCGCTGGTAACCATAACAGCACCCACCCGTAGCACTCGCTCCAGCAGGTATATCTCACTGGTCACCCCCAAAGCCAATTCCTCTTTTGGCCGCCTTTCCTTCCAGTTCTCTGCTGCCAATGACTGGAACGAACTACAAAAATCGTTGAAACTGGAGACACTTATCTCCCTCACTAGTTTAAAGCACCAACTGTCAGAGCAGCTCACAGATCACTGCACCTGTACATAGCCCAACCAACTACCTCATCCCCTACCATAGTCATTTATTTATCTTGCTCCTTTGCACCCCAGTATTTTTACTTTGCACATTCATCTACTGCACATTTACCATTCCAGTGTTAAATTGCTATACTGTAGTTACTTTGCCACCATGGCCTATTTATTGCCTTATGTTCCTTATCCTACCTCATTTGCACACATTGTATATATATTTGTTTTTTTTCCTACTGTATTATTGACTGTATGTTTGTTTTACTCCATGTGTAACTCTGTGTTGTTGTATGTGTCGAACTGCTTTGTTTTATCTTGGCCAGGTCGCAGTTGTAAATGAGAACTTGTTCTCAACTTGCCTACCTGGTTAAATAAAGGTGAAATAAAAAATAAAAAAATAAAAAAATATTTGGGTTTTGGTTACACTACAATTAGGGTGTGAAAATGTTATACCCCTTAGATATTCATTTTGAATCCTCCAATCCTCTTAATGCTTGTAGTACTGTAGTCTACTCCCGACATTCACGTTGTACAGCGCCATATTTTCAGTTCCATTCTAAAGGAAACCCTGAGGGTTTTGTTTTTCTTGGAATAGAAACACCATAATATTAATCAAATTAATTAAGCAACATTTCTTAAAATCAATCCCATATACTATGTTCTTACAAAAAAGGTTTTTAAATTCTCTAGTAATGCCAATATTGAAAACCATCAAATGCTTCTCAAAGATGCCCTCTGGTGGTCAAACTATCACTAACTTGCATTAATGGTAAAAATGGCTGACAATTAAATAACGTGCCATAGAATTATGCAGCAGTCCGCAAGGTTTGCTGCTGTATGACGCAACTTTTAAAGGAGGAACCACTATACATAAATCTCAAGGCCCCATTTAAAAAATGTTTGTGGTCCGCTGCAGGGCTTATAGTGGCTAACAGTTCATTGCTAAAGTGCACTAACACTCCGGGGAGTCCAGATTAAACATTCCGTCCCATATCCAATTAGATGAGGCTATCAGTTTGGTTTGTAACTAAGAACAGCACACAGACACATCAGAGAAGAGACAGAGATGTTTAAGTACCCTCTTGTCTTGAAATCATACAGCACAAGGATTTCTGTATGATGGTGATAGTCAACCCTGCACTTGAAACAAAACCTTACCTTTTGCTCTTATATTAAGAAATATTACTTTAGATGAACTCAAAATTATAGTTTGCCACGATTTGTGAGAAAAAAATAGCTTTTGCAATAGGGGAAAATACACCCAAGGTTTATCAGCAATGAAATCAATCCCTTTTAGAGTCACATTTCTCTGATGTACAGTTTATGAACCTGAGCATTTAGTATGTTTCAGCAAAGTCACAGGAACATGTATGAGGGAATTGATGCAGTGGGTAATGGAAGAAACACCAGACCAGACACTAAACTTTTAGTGGGTTGTGATTCACTGTTAACAGGAGGAAGATTGGTAGGGATGCAAAGTGTTCAGGGGAGCTTCCCGAACACGCAAAACTTTTTACCAATAAAAAAGTTATATAGACAATAGACAATACAAAAGATTAACCTAGGTGACGTCAACTCTCGGACTGTAGAATCAATATGCTGTGTGTTGGAATGGAGCTATCAAGTATAGATGTTGTTGTCTATCTAGTTCAGTATAGATGTTCATGTCTATAATGTTCAGCATAGATGTTCTTGTCTATAATGTTCAGTATAGATGTTCTTGTCTATAATGTTCAGTATAGATGTTCTTGTATACCATGTTCAGTATAGATGTTCTTGTCTACAATGTTCAGTATAGATGTTCTTGTTTGTTATTGCTCTTCAAATGGCTTGTTCTGAGACTCTACATAATTAATCAAATCAAATCGTATTTGTCACATACACATGGTTAGCGGATGTTAATGCGAGTGTAGCGAAATGCTTGTGCTTCTATTTCCGACCATGCAGTAGTATCTAACAAGTAATCTAACAATTTCACACCAACAACCTTGTACACACAAGTGTAAAGGAATGCGAGTACGTACATATAAATATATGGATGAGCGATGGCATAGGCAAGATATAGTAGATGGTATAGAGTACAGTATATACATATGAGATGAGTAATGTAGGATATGTAAACATTATATAAAGTGGCATTGTTTAAAGTGGCTAGTGATACATTTGTTACATCCAATTTTCTATTATTTATAGTGGCTAGAGATTTGAGTCAGTATGTTGGCAGCAGCCACTCAATGTTAGTGATGGCTGTTTAACAGGCTGATGGCCTTGAGATAGAAGTTATTTTTCAGTCTCTCGGTCCCAGCTTTGATGCACCTGTACTGACCTCACCTTCTGGATGATAACGGAGTGAAAAGGCAGTGGTTCGGGTGGTTGTCCTTGATTATCTTTTTGGCCTTCCTGTGACATTGGGTGGTGTAGGTGTCCTGGAGGGTAGGTAGTTCACCCCGGTGATGTGTTGTGCAGACCTTACTACCCTCTGGAGAGCCTTACGATTGTGGGCAGAGCAGTTGCCGTACCAGGCGGTGATACAGCCCGACAGGATGCTCTCGATTGTGCATTTGTAGAAGTTTGTGAGTGTTTTTGGTGACAAGCCGAATTTCTTCAGCCTCCTGAGGTTGAAGAGGCGCTATTGCGCCTTCTTCACCACGCTGTCTGTGTGGGTGGACCATTTCAGTTTGTCCGTGATGTGTACGCTGAGGAACTTAAAACTTTCCACCTCCACCACTGTCCTGTCGATGTGGATAGGGGTTGCTCCCTCTGATATTTCCTGAAGTCCACGATCATCTCCTTTGTTTTGTTGACGTTGAGTGAGAGGGGCGGCCCGTCAGGAAGTCCAGGACCCAGTTGCACAGGGCAGGGTCG
The DNA here is from genome assembly GCA_030435695.1 of Brachymystax lenok tsinlingensis. NCBI lineage: Eukaryota > Metazoa > Chordata > Actinopteri > Salmoniformes > Salmonidae > Brachymystax > Brachymystax lenok. Next base: position 21,814,269 of record CM059789.1, read on the forward strand.
AGACCTAGGGTCTCGAGCTTAATGACGAGTTTGGAGGGTACTATGGTGTTAAATGCTGAGCTGTAGTCGATGAACCGCATTCTTACATAGGTATTCCTCTTGTCCAGATGGGTTAGGGCAGTGTGCAGTGTGATTGCGATTGCGTTGTCTGTGGACCTATTGGGACGGTTAGCAAATTGGAGTGAGTCTAGGGTGTCTGGTAGGATGGAGGTGATATAATCCTTGACTAGTCTCTCAAAGCACTTCATGATGACGTAAGTGAGTGCTACGGGGCGATAGTCATTTAGCTCAGTTACCTTAGCTTTCTTGGGAACAGGAACAATGGTGGTCCTCTTGAAGCATGTGGGAACAGCAGACTGGGATACGGATTGATTAAATATGTCCTTAAACACACCAGCCATCTGGTCTGCGCATGCTCTGAGGACGTGGCAAGGGATGCCATCTGGGCCGGCAGCCTTGCGAGTGTTAACACTTTTAAATGTTTTACTCACGTTGTCTGCGGTGAAGGAGAGCCCGCAGGTTTTGGTAGCGGGCCGTGTCGGTGGTACTGTATTGTCCTCAAAGCGAGCAAAGAAGTTGTTTAGTTTGTCTGGGAGCAAGACATCGTGGTCCGCAACGGGGCTGGTTTTCCTTTTGTAGTCCGTGATTGACTGTAGACCATGCCACATACCTCCCGTGTCTGAGCCGTTGCATTGTGACTCTACTTTGTCTCTATACTGAAGCTTAGCTTGTTTGATTGCCTTGCGGAGGGAATAGCTACACTGTTTGTATTCAGTCATGTTTTCGGTCACCTTACCCTGGTTAAAAAGCAGTGGTTCGCGCTTTCAGTTTTGCGCGAATGCTGCCATCAATCCACGGTTTCTGGTTGGGGAAGGTTTTAATAGTTGTTATGGGTACAACATCACGATGCACTTGCTAATAAACTCACTCACTGAATTAGTGTACACATCAATGTTGTTGTCTGAGGCTATCCGGAAGATATCCCAGGCCACGTGCTCGAAGCAATCTTGAAGCGTGGAATCAGATTGGTCGGACCAGCATTGAACAGACCTGAGCACAGGCGTTTCCTGTTTTAGTTTCTGGAGTCGTGGTCAGATTTGCCAAAAGGGGGGCGGAGAATGGCTTTGTATGCATCGCGGATATTAGAATAACAATGATCCAGGATTTTGCCGGGCTGGGTTGCACATTCGACATGTTGATAAAATTTAGGGAGCCTTGTTTTCAGATTAGCCTTGTTAAAATCCCCAGCAACAATAAATGCAGCCTCAGGATATGTGGTTTCCAGTTTACATAGAGTCCAATGAATGATAGGCATATCACTTGATGGCATAGCCAGCCTTTCTTATTAAGGCAAAATGAAGACAGATGCTGTAGGAGGATGTTGCAGATTTATTGCATAGCTTTGGGGACAGGGAATGGCCCATTTGTTGAAAATTGATGGTTATAAGGGACATTTTGATTCCAAATTATCTCATTTTTCTTTGTGTCAGTCCTCTGCAGTTCTCTGCAATTACGTTCATGTACTAAGGAGTGACCAACTACCTGCCGGTATCAGACCTGGGTTATACGGTTGTCTCCAGACTGTGTTATCCCAGTGAGCTAAAATTAGCTTGGGCCTTGGGGAGCTAATGTGCTTCTTTAGGATAATGCTTCTTTAGGTCTCAGGTTAGTCATTATGTGCCAGTGAGTTTAATCCACTGAACCACCTCTGCTACTCTGGCCTTGACATGCTACTGGAGTGGAAGGTTGAATCAGCAATCCATCACTTTCCCAACGCTAAAGGGCAGCTAAGGACCCTGAGGCATGCACCTCCACCTCAGTCTATGCCAAGGCCTGACAAACACTTCCAGGAAGAGGGTTACTAGCTTTGACAGAGTCAGTAGAGCATGATATCCCCTATTTTCTTGATCTTCAAATCTTCTGTAAAAATTCACTGTCTTGCATTGTATCAGAAGGTGAAAGAATTCAGCAATGTTCTTTCTGCAATAGTAAAACTTCATTTAGGAACAGGGAAGATAAGTGTTTGACAGGTTTTTTGTCTTTTTATATGCCAGACTATTCTTTTGGAATGTAGTTAAAGTTTGAACTGAATTGCCCCTAAGGGGATATTTAAATTAGTGTTAAATTGAATAGAATAGAATTGGACCAGAAAAGTTTGAGAGTTTGAAAACCACTCAAATATTTATTACCAATGCTAAAAGTCCTTAATATGTTAGGTACAGCGCTACTCAAGCTTTACTGTTCAACCAGAAGTCTTCAAGTGGGTATTTCGGAGGATTGCTGCATCAGTGTACCCATGCTTGAACCACTTTAACCACAGGGCAATCAAACTGTCACAGCTGTATTCCCATTTTTACCTGATGTGGTAAAACACATTGCTAGATTGAGGTTGGGAAAAATTAAATTGTACCCTTAGCCGTTCAGAATGCAACTTGTTTACATCGAGGTGTGAGGACACTTCAATCAATACATCACAGAATGAAATCATAAAGCACACAGTCAGATGATTTGGGGTATTGTGATGGAAAAGTGATAATGGTGCACCTTTTACTACAGGTAAAAACATTTTACAACAGGTAAAAACATTTTACTTCAGAGATTCTTGTCTTGTTTACACAACATTTGACTATCTCCTTCCAGCAATGCTCTCCTGCATGCTGTCGAACCAGGCTACGCCACTCTCCCACGTTTAGAAACCACCTCACAAAAGCACGCCATATCAATTGTAAATGCATATCAAAAGTGTTGGCTGCATATACACCCAAGTGTCAATGCTGATAATTGTACTAGCGAAGTCAGAAATTATTTCATGTTCATTATGTACCTAAAATGGGCAATTGTTCCATCAAACATGCATGTAGAAAGTCGGATGGCAGACAAAAAACAATAATATGACAAATTAGCTAATTAAACTTATTTTGATATTACGGCCCCCTGATGTGCCGAATAATGTGTTGACAGAATGGAAATGTCATTATCTGAAAATGTATGCAGAAACAGTTGATTTTAGATTAATAATTTTGAAAGGCAAATAGCTATTCATTTCCTTTATGCTTTAGAAAGCTTCACTGGTATATGTGGTAATTTATTAAAAAATGAAGGGCTACTGTACATTAAGTATGTCTGCGAAATGTCATTAACAAGTAAATGTCATGAGGAATTGGACAAATCATATCGTTGGTGCTTTTGAAATATATATATATATATATATTTTTTTAAGAAATTACATTGCTTTGCTAAACTAGGAACAACCACATTTGTCCAAATGTCCTGACAAATTGTCCATGGTGAGAATACCTGTAGAATGCCACCATGTTTCAACAGCTTACACTTTGAAATCCCTGCAGAGGTATTCTCTCAAATGTATCAGCTTCAAATACAAAATTGTTTACAGTTCTCTGTTTCTCGTTTTGTCTCCTCCCCCCTCCTTTGCTCGATTTCATCCTCACTGTGCAATTTGGAGAAATAAACCAAACAATTGCTGCCAAGATTGCTTGAAGCTGTGTGTTGAGTTGAGTGAGTGACAGGGAAAAGGAAAGAGAGAGAGGGAGACAGAGAGAGGTGTGTTTGAGTGGATTTAGAGCTTTGTATTCTGCAGAAATGTCTAATTATTGTGGGGCGATAGCCACCACAATATATAGGCATTGATTGAAGCTCAATGTTCAATTCAAATCTCCCCCCATATCTAAGCTAATATGACGCCAATCTCAATGACAATTCACAACTCAACTTGACTGGAAGTACACAACACACTCCCGACCTCTCTTCATGAGCTATCCGGCCGGTACCGAGAACCACATACAGGATTTTTGAACAGGCTAGTTAGAAATTAATTTGAAAGAGTATTTCTTGCACCAACCTAGCTCAAATTGTAGACGTTGTATTAAAACGAGACTATAGCGTCCATAAAGTGACCATTGGACTTAAAAAAAAATGCCAGATTGACAAAATTTGTAGGTGCAACAGTTTTTATTAAATGTATAATTTATCACTCTCTCATGCACATTTCCACCCGTTAAGAAACAAGGATGTGATATCTTTTTGTAGCATTTCTGACAATACTAACATATTTTGAAGCCGAAGCTCAGAGTTCTTTAATACCAGGTCGGTTGCTTGGCAACAAGACAGCTGCTTGCACCATGCTGCCAGTCATAAGAAGTGTATGTGAACAAGATGAGGTAAATCATAAAATGCAAACAGATATTTTGATAGATAACAAGCTAACGTTACATAGCTAATACAAATACAAATACATAGCTTGTACAAAATCCAGAAGCTAGCCTCTGTAGCTAGCTAACACCAGTAAGCTGAAAGCTAGCTTGCTAATGAACAGGCAAATAAAGCCAATGAATGTGGTTTGGTTTTGATTAGCTAGATAGTATTATACCAGTCAGATGAGCGCTAACATTGGCTAAGTAGCTAACCAACAAGCGAGGAAAGCTAGCTGGCTAGCTAGCTATATTTAGCCTAGTAAGGATTTTCACATAAGGCTGAAGTCATCATGTGTAAACTGCTGCTCTAGACACATTCGGAGCACAAACAAATATGTACAGATGGCGAACGTTCTTGGCTGCTATGATATGCAATTAACTGTAGCTAGCTAAGTAACCTTAGCAAACATAAGATTGTAACGTTAGCTAACGGCCAGTTCATGCACCGCAATAGATCATACTTTCTTACACAAAACATAACTAGTTAGTTACGTTTAGTTTAAAACCATAAAACTTTTGGAAACTGCCATGCTACTCACGTTAATTTGCATCGCACAGACCAAGCTAGGGTAAAATGAGGTTACCAGATTTTAGACAGCACAAACACTGCAGTTGGCTACGTTACTACGCTATTTCCTCGAAGAACAACCAAGACCACACAAACCATAGCCAAGAAAACAAATTGTTTTGTTAAGAAACAGTAAGCTAGTTATGAACCACATGTAGTAAATGGTTTAACCCCAAACTCACATGTAAACAGAACCTCAATTGTGCATACTAGCATCAATGCACAAGTAAAAAGTTGTCAGGGGGCTGCACAAGGTGCACGAGGGTGAAAGTCAAATTAAATAAATAAATTAGGCCATAATCTATGGATTGAGCCGTTGTTGCTCCTGGTCATTTCCACATCACAATAACAGCACTTTCAGTTGACTGGGGCAGCTCTAGCAGGGCAGAAATTTGACAAACTAACTTGTTGGAAAGGTGGCGTCCTGTGACGGTGCCACGTTGAAAGTCACTGAGCTCCTCAGTACGGCCATTCTACTGCCAATGTTTGTCTATGGAGATTGCATGGCTGTGGGCTCAATTGTATACACCTGTCAGCAACGGGTGTGGCTGAAATAGCCGAATCCACTAAAGGGGTGTCCATATACTGCTCTTCACTGTATTTAAAAACCCCTAGAGCATATTGATGCACCGGTGCATCAATCTAAGTTACATAACAAAAAGTCCCCATTAAAATACGTAGGTTTAAGATAGAGCTATGTTATTTTGCATTGGATGTATCTCAACCCACCACATCCACCATTGTCACACTTCTGCATCTTCGGTGAAAGGTGGCAGAGCTAGAGCAATGTTTGTCAGACTATGAGACATTCGAAAAATCTATTTTCTCACGAAAACATCTTCAGTGTCTGAACCGTTTGGTCTACAAACTAATGTGACCCCACTGTTGAAAGGGGAGATTCTCACAAACAAAGTGTCAGTAGGACTCGTCTGAAGGTAACAGGTACCGGTTAAAACATGTTTTATGGAAGTATGAAGGTAGTTTTGTGCCTACTCAAAAAAGAGGTTAAATGTGTAAAAGATAATACAAAAATTCTGAGCTTTCTTATATCTCCTAGATTTAGGACAGATACTTCAAAACCTTGTTTCTTATTATACATTTTTTTACTGTCTTTTTTTTGCCATTTCTGAATGTGTTATTCAATGCGTTTTTTCTGGGCTATAGTAAAGGCCAAATTCTATATTTTATCAAATAATATTTTGACATATTTTTTGATACCTAATGGGGTCCTACAATTCCAAATCAAAAAGCTAAATGATCCCTAGTATGACCATCTTAAAACAATTCCATACGTCAACAATTACCCCCCCCCAACCGCATAGAATTACAGAGGTTAAAACCCTCAACACTGTCCACTGTCTGATGCTCTTTCAATTCTCTATATAAACTAACAATTCCCTTGGGCACTGATATTTGTAAACCTTGATATGTCTCAATCAATACAGAGCCACAGGAGAGCACTGTGTAATCTTTCTTAGAATCATGTCTTTTCATGTAGTAGTTTCCTGGTTGCATTCAAAGGTGATATGGTTGTCGGTGTGCTGTACTGTGCCCTGTCTGTGACCCCATGAAGGATTGATTGTAGTCTCATAGAAGATCACTTCATAGGAGCTGTAATCAGAGGTGTATTGCCAGCCATCAGAGGACGAAGAGTCTATGTCCTTTCCTACAGTGGTGAAGTGTGTATTCATATATGTGAATGAAAAGGAAAGAGTGTTTAGTGTGTAGTCTGTACTAGTCTGTGTATCAGATAATATGTGTGAATGAATTTCGGTGGGTGTGCATTTCTGTGAGACTGTGTGTACATCTTTGGTTGCACAGTTAACAGAACTCAGTTTTACCAGTCACTGTGGTATTTATTAGTGAGGATGTTGCTGTGCTTTTTTTCTTTTTGGCTTGGCAGTGGTCTTGTTATCTCACTACCATCTTTCCAGAAGTCCAGATATAGATATGGATCTCTGGTGCTAATTTGACCTGTGTGATAACTGTGTTCTTACCATAGTTGTTCTTCCTGAACCCTGAGGTTGGTTCAAATCAAATCCAATCAAATGTATTTATAAAGCCCTTCTTACATCAGCTGATGTCACAGAGTGCTGTACAGAAACCCAGCCTAAAACCCCAAACAGCAAGCTATGCAGGTGTAAAAGCACAGTGGCTAGGAAAAACTCCCTAGAAAGGCCAAAACCTAGGAAGAAACCTAGAGAGGAACCAGGCTGTGAGGGGTGCAGATTATAACAGAACATGGACAAGATTTTACAATGTTCATAAAACAGGCAGAACAGTTGAAACTGGAGAAGCAGCACGGCCAGGTGGACTCGGGACATCAGGGAGTCATCAGGCCAGGTAGGACTTGAGGAATGGTCCTAATGCTCAGATCCTCCAAGAGAGAGAGAGAGAAAAAAAGAAAGAGAGAAAAAAAGAAAGAGAGAGAGAGATAATTAGAGAGAGCATACTTAAATTCACACAGGACACCGGATAAGAGAGGAGAAACACTCCAGATATAACAGACGGACCCTAGCCCCCCGACACATAAACTACTGCAGCATAAATACTGGGGGCTGAGACAGGAGGGGTCGGGAGACACTGGTTGTCCTCCATGTCAACAAGCTTCGCCACCATAGGACTTCCGCTGTACCTAATGAACACCAGGGGGATCAGTCTGTGCCAGTCTGTGTCTCAGTTCTCTCATACACACTGCCAAGAGAGACTGCAGCCAAGAGGCCGCACTTGGCATTCTGAACTATTGAAGACTGACAGAGTTACAGGAAGGAATCCCTACTTTTTTTGCTGGGCTTGTTGTATACGTGTTTGATGATTAATTAGAGTGGTTTGGTTTGCCGCAGAGATGGCGATGGTGAAACACGCTGTCATTTGAGTATGTAGGGTTATGATTGAAATTAGTTATGTTTTCTAAATCACCATGGCTCTCCTGATGGAGCTGGGATGTACACAGACTCCTCACCAATTATGTTATCTGGTGTATTTTTTTAGCTCATCTTAATTTTTTTTTTACATAATGTTTCCGCCATAATTTTTTTAATTACCGAAAAAAGCTTCTGGACATCAGAACAGCAATCACAAACCTCGATTTAGATGAAGGATTCTACTTCAATGACATATTGCTCACCCAAGGAAAAAAGGAAAATATGACGATAGAGAGGCCACCCTGATGAAACCACGATGGCGAATGACTGAATCGCCTCACCCTCTGTTCTATTGGTGAATGTACAATCACTGGAGAACAAACTAGACGAGCTCCGCTCTAAACTATCCTATCAACAGGACCTGAAATACTGTAATAACTTCTGCTTTACGGAGTCGTGGCTGAACAAGGACTATTTACCAAGAAAGTTTTCATCTATATCTTTCGTACAATAGCTGTCTATTTAAATCAAATCAAATTTACCACCACAAACCAGTGCTGGCACTAAGACTGCACTCAATGAGGTATATAGGGCCATAAGACAACAAGAAAATGCTCATCCAGAGGCTGCGGTCCTAGTGGCCGGGTAATTTTAATGCAGGAAAACTGAAATATGTTTTAGCTAATTTCTACCACCATGTCAGCTGTGCAACTAGAGAGAAAACATTTCTAGATCACCTTTACTCCACGCATACAAAGCTCTCCCTTTCCCTGCGTTTGGCAAATCTGACCAGAACTCTATCCTCCTGATTCCTCCTTACAATCGAAGACTCAAACAGGAAGTACCAGTGACATGCTCAATATGGAAGTGAACCGATGAAACGGATGCTAAACTACAGGACTGTTTCACTAGCAGAGACTGGAATATGTTCCGGGATTCCCACACCAGTCACTGGCTTACCACACCAGTCACTGGCTTCATTAATGTACATATCCCAATCAGAACCTGTGGATTACAGGCAACATCCGCACTGAGCTAAAGGCTAGAGCTGTAGCTTTCAAAGAGCGGGACAATAACTCGGATGCTTATAAGAAATCCCGTTACTCCCTCCGACGAACCATCAAACAGGCAAAGCATCAACACAGGACTAAGATCGAATCCTACTACACTGGCTCTGATGTTCTTCGGATGTAGTAGGTCTTGCAAAACCCAGCCGCGAGCTGCCCAGTGACACGAGTCTACCAGACGAGCTAAATGCTCGCTACAAGGCAAGCAACTAAGAACCATACATGAGAGCACCAGCTGTTCCGGACGACGTGTGATCACGTTAAACAGGTCAACATTTACAAGGCTGCAGGGCCAGGCAGATTACCGGTACTCAGAGCATGTAGTAAGACCTTTAAACAGGTCAACATACAGACTGATTACCAGGATGCATACTCAGCTGGCAAGTGTCTTCACTGATATTTTCAACCTCTCCCTGACCCAGTCTGTAGTGCATACATGGTTCAAGCAGACCACCATAGTCCCTGTGTCCAAGAACGCCAAGGTACCTGCCTAAATTAGTATTGCCTCATAGCACTCACATTTATAGCCATGAAATGCTTTGAAAGACTGGTCATGGCTCACATCAACACCATCATCCCAGACACCGTGGACCCACTCCAATTCGCATACCGCCCCAACATATCCACAGATGATTCAATCTCGATTGCACTCCACACTGCACCTGGACAAAAGGAGCACCTATGTGAGAATGGTATTTATTGACTACAGCTCAGCGTTCAACACCATAGTGCCCTCAAAGCTCATCACTAAGCTAAGGACCCTGGGACTAAACACCTCCCTCTGCAACTGGATCCTGGACTTCCTGATGGGCCGCCCCCCAGGTGGTAAGAGTAGGTAACAACACATCCGCCACGCTGATCCTCAACACGGGGGCCGCTCAGGGGTGCGTGCTTAGTCCCCTCCTGTACCCCCTGTGCACTCATGACTGCACGGCCAGGCACGACTCCAACACCATCATGCACTCCACACTACCCTTTCCCACGATAGTGCCCCCCAAGCTCATCACTAAGTTATTAAACCTCTTCCTCTGCAACTGGATCCAGGACTTCCTGATGTGCCACCCCCAGGTGGTGAGGGTTGGCAAAAACACATCCACCTCACTGACCCTTTACACGGGTGCCCCACAGGGCAGGGGTGCGTGCTTGGTCGTCTCATGTACTCCCTGTTCACCCACGACTGCGTGGCCGTGCACGACTCCAACCCCATCATTACTCTTGCTGATGACACGATAGTGGTGGGCCTGATCACCAACGACAATGAGACAGCCTATAGTGAGGAGGTCAGAGACCTGGCAGTGTGGTGCCAGAACAACAACCTCTCCCTCAACGTCAGCAGGACAAAGGATCTGATCATAGACTACAGGAATCGGAGGGCCGAGCACGCCCCCCATTCAAATCAACGAGGCTGTATTGGAGTGGGTCGATAACTTAAAATTCCTCTGTGTCCACATCACTAAGGACCCATCATGGTCCAAACACACCAACACAGTCGTGAAAAGGGCACAACAACACCTCTTCCCCCTCAGTAGGCTGAAAAGAATTGGCATGGGCCTTCAGCTGCACCACCGAGAGCATCTTGACTGACTGCATCACCGCTTGGTATGGCAGCTGCTTGGCATCCTACAGAGGATAGTGCATACGGCTCAGTACATCACTGGGGCCGTGCTTCCTGCCAAAACTTTGTCAAAGACTCCAGCCACCCAAGCCACAGACTATTCTCTCTGCTATCGCATGGCAAGTTGTACCAATGCACCACGTCTGGAAACAACAAAACCCTCAAAAGCTTTTACCCCCAAGCCATAAGTCTTCTAAAGAAGAGTGCAAAATATTTCTAATCAAATGGCTACCCAGACCACACACTCACCACATACGCTGCTGCTAGTCAGTTTACCCCTACCTATTTGTACAGTACATAGCTACCTCAATTACCTCGTACCCCTGCACATCGACTCAGAACTGGGATTTCAAATTCCATTGGTTCTGTATATAGCCATGTTATTTTACACTCACCATATATAGCCATGTTATTTTTACTCGTTATTTGTATTCAATATTCACTGTGTCACTATTTCTCTATATTTGTTTAAATAAGTAAGCATTTCATTGTCAGTCTACACCTGTTGTCTACGAAGTATGTGACAAATGTAATTTGATTTGATTTGATTTGGAATAACAATGAAACACATCTGGATAGCACCACAGGAGGTAGGTGTCACCTTAATTGGGGAGGTAGGTGTCACCTTAATTGGGCTTGTGGTAATGACTAGAGCGGGATCAGTAGAATGGTATCAAATACATCAAACACATGGTTTCCAGGTGTTTGATGCCATTACATTTGTGCCATTCTGGCCATTATTATTCTCCCCTCAGCAGCCTCCTGTGGATATCACAGATTGAAACCGAGTGCACAAACCAATTGTTTTCAGAGAGATCCAATGGAATTTGAATCCCATAGTGGATACATAATTGGAACTTTGCTGGCCTTCTAGGCAGAGTTGCAAAGAAAAAGCCATATCTCAGACTGGACAATAAAAAGATAAGATTAAGATGGGCAAAAAACACAGACACTGGACAGAGGAACTCTGCCTAGAAGGCCAGCATCCCGGATTCGCCTCTTCACTGTGGATGTTGAGACTGGTGTTTTTTGGGTACTATTTAATGAAGCTGCCTGTTGAGGAATCGTGAGGCGTCTGTTTCTCAAACTAGACACTCTAATGTACTTGTCCTGCTCAGTTGTGCAAGATTTGGTTAGAGCCAATTTGAGCTGTTCTGTGAAGGGAGTTGTACACAGCGTTGACCGAGATCTTCAGTTTCTTGGCAATTTCTTGCATGGAATAGCCTTCATATCTCAGAACAAGAATAGACTGACGAGATTCAGGAGAAAGTTATTTGTTTCTGGCCATTTTGAGCCTGTTATCGAACCCACAAATTCTGAAGCTCCAGACACTAAACTAGTCTAAAGGAGGCCAGTTTTATTGCTTCTCACAGTTTTCATCTGTGCTAACATAATTGCAAAAGGGTTTTCTAATGAACAATTAGCCTTTTAAAATGATCAACTTGGATTAGCTAACACAACGTGCCATTGGAACACAGGAGTGATGGTTGCTGATAATGGGCCTCTGTACGCCTATGCAGATATTCCATAAAGAAATCAGCCGTTTCCATCTACAATAGTCGTTTACAACATTAACAATGTCTACACTGTATTTTTGGCCAATTTTATGTTATTTTAATGGACAAAATATTTTATTTTCTTTCAAAAACAAGGACATTTATAAGTGACACCAAACTTTTGAACAGTAGTGTACATTTGTTTGTATCATAAGCCGCCTCCAATGTTGTTTTAGAGAACTTGGCAGTACGTCCAACTGGCCTCACAACCGCAGATCCTGTGTAACCACGCCTGCCCAGGACCTCCACATCCAGCTTCTTCACCTGCGGGATCGTCTGAGATCAGCCACTCAGACACCTGATGAAACTGTGAGTTTTCACAACCGAAGAATTTCTGCACAAACTGTCAGAAACCGTCTCAGAGAAGCTCATCTGCGTGCTCGTCATCCTCACCAGGGTCTTGGCATGACTGCGGTTCGGCGTCGTAACTGACTTCAGTGGGCAAATGCTCACCTTTGATGGCCACTGGCACATGTACTACACGTCAGCCTGATCAACTCTATGCAAAGGAGATGTGTCGCGCTGCTTGAGGCAAATGATAGTTACACCAGATACTGACTGGTTTTCTGATCCAAGCCCCTACCTTTTTATTTTAAGGTATCTGTGACCAACATATACATATCTGTATTCCCAGTCATGTGAAATCCATAGACCAGGGCCTAATGAATGTATTTAAATTGACTGATTTCCTTATATGAACTGTAACTCTTTGAAATTGTTGCATAATGCGTTTATATTTGTATTCAGGATACTAAGGAGTGTACCGGTTCTCTAATGCTAGTGAAACTACTAAGAGAGGGAGTGTACTGGTTCTCTAATGTTAGTTAAACTACTAAGAGAAGGAGTGTACTGGTTGTCTAATGCTAGTTAAACTACTAAGAGGGAGTGGACTGGTTCTCTAATGCTAGTTAAACTACTAAGAGGGGGGGTGTACTGGTTCTCTGATACTAGTTAAACTACTAAGAGAAGGAGTGTACTGGTTGTCTAATGCTAGTTAAACTACTAAGAGGGAGTGTACTGGTTGTCTAATGCTAGTTAAATCACTAAGAGAGGTAGTGTACTGGTTCTCTGATGCTAGTTAAACTACTAAGTGGGAGTGTACTGGTTCTCTAATGCTAGTTAAACTACTAAGAGGGGGAGTTTACTGGTTCTCTGATACTAGTTAAACTACTAAGAGAAGGAGTGAACTGGTTGTCTAATGCTAGTTAAACTACTAAGAGGGAGTGTACTGGTTCTCTGATGCTAGTTAAACTACTAAGAGAAGGAGTGTACTGGTTCTCTAATGCTAGTTGAACTACTAAGAGATGGAGTGTACTGGTTAAGAGAAGGAGTGTACTGGTTCTCTAATGCTAGTTAAACTACTAAACGAGGGAGTGTACTGGTTGTCTAATGCTAGTTAAACTACTAAGTGGGAGTGTACTGGTTCTCTAATGCTAGTTAAACTACTAAGAGGGGGAGTTTACTGGTTCTCTGATACTAGTTAAACTACTAAGAGAAGGAGTGAACTGGTTGTCTAATGCTAGTTAAACTACTAAGAGGGAGTGTACTGGTTGTCTAATACTAGTTAAACTACTAAGAGAGGGAGTGTACTGGTTGTCTAATGCTAGTTAAACTACTAAGAGAGGTAGTGTACTGGTTCTCTGATGCTAGTTAAACTACTAAGAGAGGGAGTGTACTGGTTGTCTAATGCTAGTTAAACTACTAAACGAGGGAGTGTACTGGTTGTCTAATGCTAGTTAAACTACTAAGTGGGAGTGTACTGGTTCTCTAATGCTAGTTAAACTACTAAGAGGGGGAGTTTACTGGTTCTCTGATACTAGTTAAACTACTAAGAGAAGGAGTGAACTGGTTGTCTAATGCTAGTTAAACTACTAAGAGGGAGTGTACTGGTTGTCTAATACTAGTTAAACTACTAAGAGAGGGAGTGTACTGGTTGTCTAATGCTAGTTAAACTACTAAGAGAGGTAGTGTACTGGTTCTCGGATGCTAGTTAAACTACTAAGAGAGGGAGTGTACTGGTTGTCTAATGCTAGTTAAACTACTAAGAGAGGTAGTGTACTGGTTCTCTGATGCTAGTTAAACTACTAAGAGAAGGAGTGTACTGGTTCTCTAATGCTAGTTGAACTACTAAGAGATGGAGTGTACTGGTTAAGAGAAGGAGTGTACTGGTTCTCTAATGCTAGTTAAACTATTAAACTACTAAGTGGGAGTGTACTGGTTCTCTAATGCTAGTTAAACTACTAAAAGAGGGAGTGTACTGGTTGTCTAATGCTAGTTAAACTACTAAGAGAAGGAGTGTACTGGTTGTCTAATGCTAGTTAAACTACTAAGAGAAGGAGTGTACTGGTTGTCTAATGCTAGTTAAACTACTAAGAGAAGGAGTGTACTGGTTCTCTAATGCTAGCTGCAGCTTCACGTCACGTCTGGAAAACAAGGAGATGCAAGTCTCCTGGCAGATAATGATCTTCTCAAAGGTTAGGGGGGGTTGAATTATTAAACATCCACCAATATACAAGTGTTCCATACTCATCAAAAGCTCTGTTTCTTGGCAATATCACAGCGTTGTCAGATTTCAAAAAGGCTTTATGGCGAAAGCAGCACATTTGATTGTTTGAGGGTAGCACCTCACATATTTTTCCCATAGCCATGAATCGATTAGCCATCACGGCACACACATAAAACATTTCACAGCGAAAACAAATCAATTACCTGTTGAAGAACTTCTGCTGAGGTCATCCTATGTGTCCAACGAAGACAATCCATGGTTCTTTTGTTAGAAAAAGTAATGTATTTTATCCATAAATCTCCATTTGGTTGTAGCGTTATAATCAGAAACGACAGCTTCCACTCCTCCATTGAAACGTGACGCAAACTCGTTCATCTTATACCTATAAACTTGTCCAAGAACAATCAAACATAGTTTTAAATGTATCCTTAGGAACACTTTTACGTATATTTACTATTATAAATGAACCGGAATATAAACTGATCGATAAAGACGGTAAAAAAGAAACTGCGCACCTTGTCGGGAACGCGCACTGGGTACTGTTGACATAAAAAGTACACTTCCTGGTTTGCTCTTATTCTCTGGTCTAAAGCATCCAAATTGAAAATTTACACTGTCTCGAGACTGTTGACATCTAAAGGAAGCGATGGGTACTGCATTCATATGCCCTTATATGGTCATTTTCATGAGGAGGGGTTCCAAATGAGCAATGTGTCAAAATCACTTTTTCCAGGACAGAAATTCCTCGGGGTTTCGCCTTCCATATGCGTTCTGTTTCACTCACAGACAAATGGTTAACACTTTTGGAAAATTCAGAGTGTTTCCTATCCAATGGTACTAAATATGTGCATATCCTATTTTCTGGGCCTGAATGGGAGGCATTTTACTTTGGGCACGCCAGGCTCTCCAAAACCGACCCCTCAGCTGCCACTCCCTAACAAGTTAAACTACTAAGAGATGGAGTGTACTGGTTCTCTAATGCTAGTTAAACTACCAAGAGATGGAGTGTACTGGTTCTCTAATGCTAGTTAAACTACCAAGAGATGGAGTGTACTGGTTCTCTAATGCTAGTTAAACTACCAAGAGAAAGAGTGTACTGGTTCTCTAATGCTAGCTGCAGCTTCACATCACGTCTGGAAAACAAGGAGATGCAATTCTCCTGGCAGATAATGATCTTCTCAAAGGTTAGGAGGGGTGTGTGCAGGTGTGTGTATGTGTCATGTGGTGTGTGCGCGTACCTTCAGTGTATGCGCATGTGTGTGATTGAAGATAAAAGAATGGAAAGTAACAGTGGGCCCAGCTCACAGGAGTGAGGAAAGCTAATTAGAGGTGCAACTGGAGGTGCCAATGCACACTCGGAGGTAGCAGTAAGGATGGAATGAGACAGAGTCAGACAGAGACTGATGGAGACTGGCAGAGACTGGCAGAGACTAACAGAGACAGACAGAGACCGACAGACACAAACAGAGACAGACAGAGACAGAGAGAGGCAGACAGAGAGAAACAGAGACAGATAGAGACATACAGACTGATAAAGAATGACCAACCGACATAGACGAGGACAGTGCCGGACAGAGACGGACAGAGACTGGCAGAGACAGACAGAGACAGAGAAAAGAGAACAGATTGTGTTTTTCACCCAATCACAAGCTGTAAGGATAGAACTACACCGCTGTTATAGGTGACAAAATCACAGGGTGCAACAGATAGTCTGATTCGATTCTAAATCAGTGAGCTAGGCAGGTTGCTAGAATGAGAATGTTCAATGTCAAATTTGGTGTAAAATGTTGATAGGCGGATACAGAGTCTTATTCAATGCAATGACTGCGTCTCAGAAAACTGCAAATCGGTAGTGGGTCAGCTACGTCTGCAGTCCCCCGGCTAGGGAGAGCAGCTGTGGAGAGTTTGTGGCCCGCTGCCCAGAGATCCATTTCTGATCCAGTCAGGTGTTACACCAATGACACCTCTAGTTGGTATTTAAGATTGCAATCAGTGACCTCTGATTTGGGCAGCTGAGTTGTCATGCAGGGGCGGTTTGATGTATGGTTTTTCACCTTTATACACAATATCCTGTTTACACTTTGGAATAATCCAAATTGATTTGCTCCAAAACAATGGAGAAAGGATTCAAGGCTACAAAGGCACAGTCCTCAAGGGCCATAGTACTGCTGACAGCTTGATCTATACATGACTAATTAGGCATAGGTTTCACACATTTGGTTAGCCAAGTATAATACAGTGGCTAAAAGGTGAGGATGAAAACCAACATACACTCTTAGAAAGAAGGGTTCCAAAAGGGTTCTTCGGCTGTCCCCTTAGGATAACCCTTTTTGGTTCCAGGTAGGACCCTTTTGGGTTCCATGTAGAACCCTCTGTGGAAATAAGGGTTCTTCAAAGGGTTATTCTATGGGGACAGCCGAAGAACCCTTTTAGGTTCTAGCACCTTTTTTCTAAGAGTGTGCACGGTGGCGCTGAAGGACCTGGGCCCCTATTTATATAACGTTCTAGAGTAGGAGTACAGCTTTATGATCAGTTTCACCATTTAGACCACAGTAAATAAGATTACATGGACCGTGGCGGGAAGTGATCCTAGACCAGAACTGAATTGTTAACGTACAAATTGACTTGGGAAATGTATATTTTTTGTGTCAGAAATGTGTAGTATGGTGGAAGCATGCTGGAGAGGCATGTAAGAAGGCAGTGTACACTGTAATCCATGGATCATTGTTATTGATCACATGCAATTACAATGTGTTTAACTCTGATAGATAATAGATAGTAATGATAGATAATTGCAATGCTTTTCCCCTCGATTATGGACTACATGTGAACTAATTGATTTATTGATGACTCAAACATTTAAGTTGGAATAACATGAATGAGGGCTCAATTCAATCAGATCCGCTTTAGCGGTTGATTTGAAGGTGTCGGAGGTGGAATTGTGCAAAAGCTGTCAAATACACAAGTTGGTCCTGGCATTATACCGAAAGTGGGCATTGCCACTGACTGCACGGAATTGCATTAACAGAAATCCCATGCAGCCTTATTTACAAGTTTGAACACTGGAATGTGAGATGGAATCTACACCTTTACTGCAGTGATCTAAATCAGGGTCACACAGAGTGTTTCTTGGTAGTCTTAAACAAATCTACTTTGAAACAAATTAAACACCTCACACACATGGTTAAGGCTTATATCTGTACCAATGGCTTATACAGTGAGGGAAAAAAGTATTTGATCCCCTGCTGATTTTGTACGTTTGCCCACTGACAAAGAAATAATCAGTCTATAATTTTAATGATTTATTTATTTAGGTTTATTTGAACAGTGAGAGATAGAATAACAACAAAAAAATCCAGAACAACGCATGTAAAAAATGTTATAAATTGATTTGCATTTTAATCATAGAAATAAGTATTTGACCCCCTCTCAATCAGAAAGATTTCTGGCTCCCAGGTGTCTTTTATACAGGTAACGAGCTGAGATTAGGAACACACTCTTAAAGGGACTGCTCCTAATCTCAGCTTGTTACCTGTATAAAAGACACCTGTCCACAGAAGCAATCAATCAATCAGATTCCAAACGCTCCACCATGGCTAAGACCAAAGAGCTCTCCAAGGATGTCAGGGACAAGATTGTAGACCTACACAAGGCTGGAATGGGCTACAAGACCATCGCCAAGCAGCTTGGTGAGAAGGTGACAACAGTTGTTGCGATTATTCGCAAATGGAAGAAACACAAAATAACTGTCAATCTCCCTCGGCCTGGGCTCCATGCAAGATCTCACCTCGTGGAGTTGCAGTGATCATGAGAACGGTGAGGAATCAGCCCAGAACTACACGGGAGGATCTTGTCAATAATCTCAAGGCAGCTGGGACCATAGTCACCAAGAAAACAATTGGTAACACACTACGCCATGAAGGACTGAAATCCTGCAGCGCCCGCAAGGTCCCCCTGCTCAAGAAAGCACATATACATGCCCGTCTGAAGTTTGCCAATGAACATCTGAATGATTCAGAGGACAACTGGGTGAAAGTGTTGTGGTCAGATGAGACCAAAATGGAGCTCTTTGGCATCAACTCAACTCGCCGTGTTTGGAGGAGGAGGAATGCTGCCTATGACCCCAAGAACACCATCCCCACCGTCAAACATGTAGGTGGAAACATTATGCTTTGGGGGTGTTTTTCTGCTAAGGGGACAGGACAACTTCACCGCATCAAAGGGAAAATGGACGGGGCCATGTATCGTCAAATCTTGGGTGAGAACCTCCTTCCCTCAGCCAGGGCATTGAAAATGGGTCGTGGATGGGTATTCCAGCATGACAATGACCCAAAACACACGGCCAAGGCAACAAAGGAGTGGCTCAAGAAGAAGCACATTAAGGTCCTGGAGTGGCCTAGCCAGTCTCCAGACCTTAATCCCATAGAAAATCTGTGGAGAGAGCTGAAGGTTCGAGTTGCCAAACGTCAGACTCGAAACCTTAATGACTTGGAGAAGATCTGCAAAGAGGAGTGGGACAAAATCCCTCCTCAGATGTGTGAAAACCTGGTGGCCAACTACAAGAAAAGTCTGACCTCTGTGATTGCCAACAAGGGTTTTGCCACCAAGTATTAAGTCATGTTTTGCAGGGGTAAAATACTTTTTTCCCTCACTGTATCTGTACCATGTCAGATCTAGAATTTAAATGTAATAGATTTTGAGTTTGCATCTGAATATTACACTGTATATGCCTCACAGAAGACTGAAATATAACATAACCGTTTGACATAGAAACAGTGGATTTTTAGCGGCTTTTTTAAATAACGTTCATTAATTATGAAAATATGAAAAATATTATTAACGTTCATCCATGAGGCCTCTAGGTCTTTTGATTGCAGGAAAGGGCTACGATGATAAAAATCCTCATTTTATTGAAGGTTTTTTCAATTTGAGCGAAATTATTTCTATATAGCAGCTGCTCACCGATTTGACGGCTCCAACGCAGTTCCACCTCAAACACCGCCAAAACATCTGCTATGCGGGTGTCGGCTATCTCCCGAACGATTAATCTGATAGAATCTAGGGCTTAACTTATTAATTTCAAATAACATATGAAGAAATAAGATACAAAAGCCCTGAACTGACCTCCTTTGATCATCTATCATCTTTGCCCCAAAGAACTGTAACAGCTTTAACTAAAAAGGCAACTGAGGATTTAATTAGAATGGATTGATCTTAACAGCAGACACAATTACATCACGTCTATTCTCCGTCTTATCGTCTTGACTGGAGCCCTCTTCTTATCTATAATTGGGGGAATGAAAAACAAAGACGACTTGACAGAACAAAGAGAAGTGATTTCTTTCAGATTCTCCATGCAGCAAAGCCATAGCACTAGGCATAATTCAATGATTCAACATGAGGACCCCAAGTGTTGAGAACTATTTCTCGGTTTGATTGCTTTATTCCACTTTTCCATCGACAGTTCTTCCTCTATGGCGTTGGTTTTAGGATCCAAAACGTATTCGTCAGCCGCTTCCAATCAATATGTTGCATATGTGCATCTGCTCGCCCATATATTCTCATCCCCGAAGGGGGAGCTGACCTGCTAATTATTTCACCAGTCCATTATATTTAATAACACGCAACGGGTCTCTCGCAGTGGAGCTTAGCGAGCCACTTAGTGTCACATCGGCCTGCCGTGACCAGAATAATTTTTTCAAAACCAAGTTTGCACGCTCTGTGTTACAAAGCCTGAATGAGAGTCTGTGGCGGGGGTGAAAAAATCCCCATCAAGAAGGCCAATCATCCATGGCGACTGCTTTACATGCTGTCTCTCGGGTCTCTTGGAGCGGTCATACGTTTCCGACATGAACAATGTTGACGGAGCTTGCATTATACAGAGGCACTCCAGGGGTAAAGCGACTCGCTGATGGGTCTATCACAACATATTTAAATCTCTTGAGAGGAGTCTTTTTGCAGTTCAGAATGCATTGCTGAAGAGCTGTTTCAGAAAGCCTTGGTTCAAATTGAAATAAATATACTTTATCCAGTATTTCAAACCTCACAAAGTGTGCATGTTCTTGTTGTAGCAAAGACTTGAAGGTTGCAGGTGTTGTTCAAGTTGGTTGAATGTAGGGGTGTTTGAGTTCGAGACAACCATTGAGAACAAATAAAATACAATTGTATTTGTCACATGCTTTGTAAACAACAGGTGTAGACAGTGAAACGCTTACTTACGGGTCCTTTTCCAACAATGTAGTTAAAAGATAAAGATAAAGCTATAAAAGACCAAAAAAGAGCTGCTGTAAAAGACGGTATATATTTCTCAAGCCACTTAAATTTTTCACAAAGGATTAGGTAGGGGTATACAACGGCACTCATCTCACAACATAGCTAGGGCACTAGACAACATAGCTAGGGCACTAGACAACATAGCTAGGGCACTAGACAACATAGCTGGGGCCCTAAACCAACATAGCTGGGGCACTAGACAACATAGCTGGGGCACTAGACAACATAGTTGGGGCATTAAAACAACATAGCTGGGGCATTAAAACAACATAGCTGGGGCACTAGACAACATAGCTGGGGTACTAGACAACATAGCTGGGGCACTAGACAACATAGCTGGGGCACAAGACAACATAGCTGGGGCACAAGGCAACATAGCTGGGGCACTAGAAAGCATGGCTGCGGCACAAGACAACATAGCTGGGGCACTAGACAACATAGCTGGGGCACTAGACAACATAGCTGGGGCACAAGGCAACATAGCTGGGACACTAGAAAGCATGGCTGCGGCACAAGACAACATAGCTGGGCACTAGACACTAGAATAACATAGCTGGGGCACTAGACACTAGAATAACATAGCTGGGGCACTGGACACTAGAATAATATTGCTGGGGAACTGGACACTAGAATAACATAGCCGGGGCACTAGACACTTGAATAACATAGCTGGGGCACTAGACACTATAATAACATAGCTGGGGCACTAGGCACTATAATAACATAGCTGGGGCACTAGCCACTAGAATAACATAGCTGGGGCACTAGACAGTAGATTAACATCGCTGGGGCAATATACATTATAATAACATAACTGGGGCACTAGACACTAGAATAACATCGCTGTGGCACTAGACAACATAGCTGGGGCACTAGACAACATAGCTGGGACTCTAGACAGTAGATTAACATCGCTTGGGCAATAGATACTATAATAACATAACTGGGGCACTAAACACTAGAAAAACATAACTGGGGCACTAGACACTAGGATTACAGAGCTGGGGCACTGGACACTAGAATAACATAGCTGGGGCACTAGACACTAGGATTACAGAACTGGGGCACTGGACACTAGAATAACATACCTGCGGCACTAGACACTAGAATAACATAGCTGGGGCACTAGACACTAGAATAACATTGCTTGGGCACTAGACACTGTTATAACATAGCTGGGGCACTAGATACTAGAATAACATAGCTGGGGCACTAGGCACTAGAATAACATAGCTGGGCCACTGGACACTAGAATAACATAGCTGGGGCACTGGACACTAGAATAACATCGCTGGGGCACTAGACACTAGAATAACATAGCTGGGGCACTAGGCACTAGAATAACATAGCTGGGGCACTAGACACTATAATAACATAGCTGGGGCACTAGACACTAGAATAACATAGCTGGGGCACAGGACACTAGCATAACATAGCTGGGGAACTGGACACGAGAATAATATAGCTGGGGCACTAGACACTAGAATAACATAGCTGGGGCACTAGACACTAGAATAACATAGCTGGTGCACTAAGCACTATAATAAAATAGCTGGGGAACTAGACAACATAACTGGGGCACTAGACAACATACCTGGGGCACTAGACAGTAGATTAACATCGCTTGGGCAATAGATACTATAATAACATAACTGGGGCACTAAACACTAGAAAACCATAACTGGGGCACTAGACACTAGGATTACAGAGGTGGGGCACTGGACACTAGAATAACATAGCTGGGCCACTGGACACTAGAATAACATAGCTGGGGCACTGGACACTAAAATAACATCGCTGGGGCACTAGACACTAGAATAACATAGCTGGGGCACTAGGCACTAGAAAAACATAGCTGGGGCACTAGACACTATAATAACATAGCTGGGGCACTAGACACTATAATAACATAGCTGGGGCACTGGACACTAGCATAACGTAGCTCGGGAACTGGACACGAGAATAACATAGCTGGGGCACTAAACACTAGAATAACATAGCTGGGGCACTAGACACTAGAATAACATAGCTGGGGCACTAGACACTAGAATAACATAGCTGGGGCCCTAGACACAGGAATAACATAGCTGGGGCACTAGGCACTACAATAACATAGCTGGGGCACTAGACACTATAATAACATAGCTGGGGCACTAGACACTATAATAACATAGTTGGGGCACTAGGCACTATAATAACATAGCTGGGGCACTAGCCACTAGAATAACATAGCTGGGGCACTAGACAGTAGATTAACATCGCTGGGGCAATAGACATTATAATAACATAACTGGGGCACTAGCCACTAGAATAACATCGCTGGGGCACTAGACACTAGAATAACATAGCTGGGGCACTAGGCACTAGAATAACATAGCCGACCACTGGACACTAGAATAACATAGCTGGGGCACTGGACACTAGAATAACATCGCTGGGGCACTAGACACTAGAATAACATAGCTGGGGCACTAGGCACTAGAATAACATAGCTGGGGCACTAGACTCTATAATAACATAGCTGGGGCACTAGACACTAGAATAACATATCTGGGGCACTGGACACTAGCATAACATAGCTGGGGAACTGGACACGAGAATAATATAGCTGGGGCACTAGACACTAGAATAACATAGCTGGGGCACTAGACACTAGAATAACATAGCTGGGGCACTAGACACTAGAATAACATAGCTGGGGCACTAGACAGTAGATTAATGTCGCTGGGGCAATAGACATTATAATAACATAACTGGGGCACTAGACACTATAATAACATAACGTGGACACGAGACACTAGAATAACATCGCTGTGGCACTAGACAACATAGCTGGGGCACTAGACACTATAATAACATAGCTGGGGCACTGGACACTAGAATAACATCGCTGGGGCACTAGACACTAGAATAACATAGCTGGGGCACTAGGCACTAGAATAACATAGCTGGGGCACTAGACACTATAATAACATAGCTGGGGCACTAGACACTAGAATAACATAGCTGGGGCACAGGACACTAGCATAACATAGCTGGGGAACTGGACACGAGAATAATATAGCTGGGGCACTAGACACTAGAATAACATAGCTGGGGCACTAGACACTAGAATAACATAGCTGGTGCACTAAGCACTATAATAAAATAGCTGGGGAACTAGACAACATAACTGGGGCACTAAACAACATACCTGGGGCACTAGACAGTAGATTAACATCGCTTGGGCAATAGATACTATAATAACATAACTGGGGCACTAAACACTAGAAAACCATAACTGGGGCACTAGACACTAGGATTACAGAGGTGGGGCACTGGACACTAGAATAACATAGCTGGGGCACTAGACACTAGGATTACAGAGCTGGGGCACTGGACACTAGAATAACATACCTGCGGCAATAGACACTAGAATAACATTGCTTGGGCACTAGACACTAGAATAACATAGCTGGGGCACTAGACACTAGAATAACATAGCTGGGGCACTAGACACTAGAATAACATCGCTGGGGCACTAGACACTAGAATAACATAGCTGGGCCACTGGACACTAGAATAACATAGCTGGGGCACTGGACACTAGAATAACATAGCTGGGCCACTGGACACTAGAATAACATAGCTGGGGCACTGGACACTAAAATAACATCGCTGGGGCACTAGACACTAGAATAACATAGCTGGGGCACTAGGCACTAGAAAAACATAGCTGGGGCACTAGACACTATAATAACATAGCTGGGGCACTAGACACTATAATAACATAGCTGGGGCACTGGACACTAGCACAACATAGCTCGGGAACTGGACACGAGAATAACATAGCTGGGGCACTAAACACTAGAATAACATAGCTGGGGCACTAGACACTAGAATAACATAGCTGGGGCACTAGACACTAGAATAACATAGCTGGGGCCCTAGACACAGGAATAACATAGCTGGGGCACTAGGCACTACAATAACATAGCTGGGGCACTAGACACTATAATAACATAGCTGGGGCACTAGACACTATAATAACATAGTTGGGGCACTAGACACTAGAATAACATAGCTGGGGCACTAGACACTAGAATAACATAGCTGGGGCACTAGACACTAGAATAACATCGCTGGGGCACTAGACACTAGAATAACATAGCTGGGCCACTGGACACTAGAATAACATAGCTGGGGCACTGGACACTAGAATAACATAGCTGGGCCACTGGACACTAGAATAACATAGCTGGGGCACTGGACACTAAAATAACATCGCTGGGGCACTAGACACTAGAATAACATAGCTGGGGCACTAGGCACTAGAAAAACATAGCTGGGGCACTAGACACTATAATAACATAGCTGGGGCACTAGACACTATAATAACATAGCTGGGGCACTGGACACTAGCATAACATAGCTCGGGAACTGGACACGAGAATAACATAGCTGGGGCACTAAACACTAGAATAACATAGCTGGGGCACTAGACACTAGAATAACATAGCTGGGGCACTAGACACTAGAATAACATAGCTGGGGCCCTAGACACAGGAATAACATAGCTGGGGCACTAGGCACTACAATAACATAGCTGGGGCACTAGACACTATAATAACATAGCTGGGGCACTAGACACTATAATAACATAGTTGGGGCACTAGGCACTATAATAACATAGCTGGGGCACTAGCCACTAGAATAACATAGCTGGGGCACTAGACAGTAGATTAACATCGCTGGGGCAATAGACATTATAATAACATAACTGGGGCACTAGCCACTAGAATAACATCGCTGGGGCACTAGACACTAGAATAACATAGCTGGGGCACTAGGCACTAGAATAACATAGCCGACCACTGGACACTAGAATAACATAGCTGGGGCACTGGACACTAGAATAACATCGCTGGGGCACTAGACACTAGAATAACATAGCTGGGGCACTAGGCACTAGAATAACATAGCTGGGGCACTAGACTCTATAATAACATAGCTGGGGCACTAGACACTAGAATAACATATCTGGGGCACTGGACACTAGCATAACATAGCTGGGGAACTGGACACGAGAATAATATAGCTGGGGCACTAGACACTAGAATAACATAGCTGGGGCACTAGACACTAGAATAACATAGCTGGGGCACTAGACACTAGAATAACATAGCTGGGGCACTAGACAGTAGATTAATGTCGCTGGGGCAATAGACATTATAATAACATAACTGGGGCACTAGACACTATAATAACATAACGTGGACACGAGACACTAGAATAACATCGCTGTGGCACTAGACAACATAGCTGGGGCACTAGACAACATAGCTGGGGCACTAGACACTATAAAAACATAACTGGTGCACTAAGCACTATAATAAAATAGCTGGGGAACTAGACAACATAACTGGGGCACTAGACAACATACCTGGGGCACTAGACAGTAGAATAACATCGCTTGGGCAATAGATACTATAATAACATAACTGGGGCACTAAACACTAGAAAAACATAACTGGGGCACTAGACACTAGGATTACAGAGCTGGGGCACTGGACACTGGAATAACATAGCTGGGGCACTAGACACTAGGATTACAGAGCTGGGGCACTGGACACTAGAATAACATACCTGTGTCACTAGACACTAGAATAACATAGCTGGGGCACTAGACACTAGAATAACATTGCTGGGGCACTAGACACTGTTATAACATAGCTGGGGCACTAGATACTAGAATAACATCGCTGGGGCACTAGACACTAGAATAACATAGCTGGGGCACTAGGCACTAGAATAACATAGCTGGGCCACTGGACACTAGAATAACATAGCTGGGGCACTGGACACTAGAATGACATCGCTGGGGCACTAGACACTAGAATAACATAGCTGGGGCACTAGGCACTAGAATAACATAGCTGGGGCACTAGACACTATAATAACATAGCTGGGGCACTAGACACTAGAATAACATAGCTGGGGCACAGGACACTAGCATAACATAGCTGGGGAACTGGACACGAGAATAATATAGCTGGGGCACTAGACAATAGAATAACATAGCTGGGGCACTAGACACTAGAATAACATAGCTGGGGCACTAGACACTAGGATTACAGAGCTGGGGCACTGGACACTAGAATAACATAGCTGGGGCACTAGACACTAGAATAACATTGCTGGGGCACTAGACACTAGAATAACATTGCTGGGGCACTAGACACTGTTATAACATAGCTGGGGCACTAGATACTAGAATAACATCGCTGGGGCACTAGACACTAGAATAACATAGCTGGGGCACTAGGCACTAGAATAACATAGCTGGGGCACTAGACACTATAATAACATAGCTGGGGCACTAGACACTAGAATAACATAGCTGGGGCACAGGACACTAGCATAACATAGCTGGGGAACTGGACACGAGAATAATATAGCTGGGGCACTAGACACTAGAATAACATAGCTGGGGCACTAGACACTAGAATAACATAGCTGGTGCACTAAGCACTATAATAAAATAGCTGGGGAACTAGACAACATAACTGGGGCACTAGACAACATACCTGGGGCACTAGACAGTAGATTAACATCGCTTGGGCAATAGATACTATAATAACATAACTGGGGCACTAAACACTAGAAAACCATAACTGGGGCACTAGACACTAGGATTACAGAGGTGGGGCACTGGACACTAGAATAACATAGCTGGGGCACTAGACACTAGGATTACAGAGCTGGGGCACTGGACACTAGAAT
This sequence comes from Brachymystax lenok tsinlingensis, assembly GCA_030435695.1. NCBI lineage: Eukaryota > Metazoa > Chordata > Actinopteri > Salmoniformes > Salmonidae > Brachymystax > Brachymystax lenok. The sequence continues at coordinate 21,841,691 of CM059789.1, forward strand.
AACATACCTGCGCAATAGACACTAGAATAACATTGCTTGGGCACTAGACACTAGAATAACATAGCTGGGGCACTAGACACTAGAATAACATAGCTGGGGCACTAGACACTAGAATAACATCGCTGGGGCACTAGACACTAGAATAACATAGCTGGGCCACTGGACACTAGAATAACATAGCTGGGGCACTGGACACTAGAATAACATAGCTGGGCCACTGGACACTAGAATAACATAGCTGGGGCACTGGACACTAAAATAACATCGCTGGGGCACTAGACACTAGAATAACATAGCTGGGGCACTAGGCACTAGAAAAACATAGCTGGGGCACTAGACACTATAATAACATAGCTGGGGCACTAGACACTATAATAACATAGCTGGGGCACTGGACACTAGCATAACATAGCTCGGGAACTGGACACGAGAATAACATAGCTGGGGCACTAAACACTAGAATAACATAGCTGGGGCACTAGACACTAGAATAACATAGCTGGGGCACTAGACACTAGAATAACATAGCTGGGGCCCTAGACACAGGAATAACATAGCTGGGGAACTAGGCACTACAATAACATAGCTGGGGCACTAGACACTATAATAACATAGCTGGGGCACTAGACACTATAATAACATAGTTGGGGCACTAGACACTAGAATAACATAGCTGGGGCACTAGACACTAGAATAACATAGCTGGGGCACTAGACACTAGAATAACATCGCTGGGGCACTAGACACTAGAATAACATAGCTGGGCCACTGGACACTAGAATAACATAGCTGGGGCACTGGACACTAGAATAACATAGCTGGGCCACTGGACACTAGAATAACATAGCTGGGGCACTGGACACTAAAATAACATCGCTGGGGCACTAGACACTAGAATAACATAGCTGGGGCACTAGGCACTAGAAAAACATAGCTGGGGCACTAGACACTATAATAACATAGCTGGGGCACTAGACACTATAATAACATAGCTGGGGCACTGGACACTAGCATAACATAGCTCGGGAACTGGACACGAGAATAACATAGCTGGGGCACTAAACACTAGAATAACATAGCTGGGGCACTAGACACTAGAATAACATAGCTGGGGCACTAGACACTAGAATAACATAGCTGGGGCCCTAGACACAGGAATAACATAGCTGGGGCACTAGGCACTACAATAACATAGCTGGGGCACTAGCCACTAGAATAACATAGCTGGGGCACTAGACAGTAGATTAACATCGCTGGGGCAATAGACATTATAATAACATAACTGGGGCACTAGCCACTAGAATAACATCGCTGGGGCACTAGACACTAGAATAACATAGCTGGGGCACTAGGCACTAGAATAACATAGCCGACCACTGGACACTAGAATAACATAGCTGGGGCACTGGACACTAGAATAACATCGCTGGGGCACTAGACACTAGAATAACATAGCTGGGGCACTAGGCACTAGAATAACATAGCTGGGGCACTAGACTCTATAATAACATAGCTGGGGCACTAGACACTAGAATAACATATCTGGGGCACTGGACACTAGCATAACATAGCTGGGGAACTGGACACGAGAATAATATAGCTGGGGCACTAGACACTAGAATAACATAGCTGGGGCACTAGACACTAGAATAACATAGCTGGGGCACTAGACACTAGAATAACATAGCTGGGGCACTAGACAGTAGATTAATGTCGCTGGGGCAATAGACATTATAATAACATAACTGGGGCACTAGACACTATAATAACATAACGTGGACACGAGACACTAGAATAACATCGCTGTGGCACTAGACAACATAGCTGGGGCACTAGACAACATAGCTGGGGCACTAGACACTATAAAAACATAACTGGTGCACTAAGCACTATAATAAAATAGCTGGGGAACTAGACAACATAACTGGGGCACTAGACAACATACCTGGGGCACTAGACAGTAGAATAACATCGCTTGGGCAATAGATACTATAATAACATAACTGGGGCACTAAACACTAGAAAAACATAACTGGGGCACTAGACACTAGGATTACAGAGCTGGGGCACTGGACACTGGAATAACATAGCTGGGGCACTAGACACTAGGATTACAGAGCTGGGGCACTGGACACTAGAATAACATACCTGTGTCACTAGAGACTAGAATAACATAGCTGGGGCACTAGACACTAGAATAACATTGCTGGGGCACTAGACACTGTTATAACATAGCTGGGGCACTAGATACTAGAATAACATCGCTGGGGCACTAGACACTAGAATAACATAGCTGGGGCACTAGGCACTAGAATAACATAGCTGGGCCACTGGACACTAGAATAACATAGCTGGGGCACTGGACACTAGAATGACATCGCTGGGGCACTAGACACTAGAATAACATAGCTGGGGCACTAGGCACTAGAATAACATAGCTGGGGCACTAGACACTATAATAACATAGCTGGGGCACTAGACACTAGAATAACATAGCTGGGGCACAGGACACTAGCATAACATAGCTGGGGAACTGGACACGAGAATAATATAGCTGGGGCACTAGACAATAGAATAACATAGCTGGGGCACTAGACACTAGAATAACATAGCTGGGGCACTAGACACTAGGATTACAGAGCTGGGGCACTGGACACTAGAATAACATAGCTGGGGCACTAGACACTAGAATAACATTGCTGGGGCACTAGACACTAGAATAACATTGCTGGGGCACTAGACACTGTTATAACATAGCTGGGGCACTAGATACTAGAATAACATCGCTGGGGCACTAGACACTAGAATAACATAGCTGGGGCACTAGGCACTAGAATAACATAGCTGGGGCACTAGACACTATAATAACATAGCTGGGGCACTAGACACTAGAATAACATAGCTGGGGCACAGGACACTAGCATAACATAGCTGGGGAACTGGACACGAGAATAATATAGCTGGGGCACTAGACACTAGAATAACATAGCTGGGGCACTAGACACTAGAATAACATAGCTGGTGCACTAAGCACTATAATAAAATAGCTGGGGAACTAGACAACATAACTGGGGCACTAGACAACATACCTGGGGCACTAGACAGTAGATTAACATCGCTTGGGCAATAGATACTATAATAACATAACTGGGGCACTAAACACTAGAAAACCATAACTGGGGCACTAGACACTAGGATTACAGAGGTGGGGCACTGGACACTAGAATAACATAGCTGGGGCACTAGACACTAGGATTACAGAGCTGGGGCACTGGACACTAGAATAACATACCTCTGACAATAGACACTAGAATAACATTGCTTGGGCACTAGACACTAGAATAACATAGCTGGGGCACTAGACACTAGAATAACATAGCTGGGGCACTAGACACTAGAATAACATCGCTGGGGCACTAGACACTAGAATAACATAGCTGGGCCACTGGACACTAGCATAACATAGCTGGGGCACTGGACACTAGAATAACATAGCTGGGCCACTGGACACTAGAATAACATAGCTGGGGCACTGGACACTAAAATAACATCGCTGGGGCACTAGACACTAGAATAACATAGCTGGGGCACTAGGCACTAGAAAAACATAGCTGGGGCACTAGACACTATAATAACATAGCTGGGGCACTAGACACTATAATAACATAGCTGGGGCACTGGACACTAGCATAACATAGCTCGGGAACTGGACACGAGAATAACATAGCTGGGGCACTAAACACTAGAATAACATAGCTGGGGCACTAGACACTAGAATAACATAGCTGGGGCACTAGACACTAGAATAACATAGCTGGGGCCCTAGACACAGGAATAACATAGCTGGGGCACTAGGCACTACAATAACATAGCTGGGGCACTAGACACTATAATAACATAGCTGGGGCACTAGACACTATAATAACATAGTTGGGGCACTAGGCACTATAATAACATAGCTGGGGCACTAGCCACTAGAATAACATAGCTGGGGCACTAGACAGTAGATTAACATCGCTGGGGCAATAGACATTATAATAACATAACTGGGGCACTAGCCACTAGAATAACATCGCTGGGGCACTAGACACTAGAATAACATAGCTGGGGCACTAGGCACTAGAATAACATAGCCGACCACTGGACACTAGAATAACATAGCTGGGGCACTGGACACTAGAATAACATCGCTGGGGCACTAGACACTAGAATAACATAGCTGGGGCACTAGGCACTAGAATAACATAGCTGGGGCACTAGACTCTATAATAACATAGCTGGGGCACTAGACACTAGAATAACATATCTGGGGCACTGGACACTAGCATAACATAGCTGGGGAACTGGACACGAGAATAATATAGCTGGGGCACTAGACACTAGAATAACATAGCTGGGGCACTAGACACTAGAATAACATAGCTGGGGCACTAGACACTAGAATAACATAGCTGGGGCACTAGACAGTAGATTAATGTCGCTGGGGCAATAGACATTATAATAACATAACTGGGGCACTAGACACTATAATAACATAACGTGGACACGAGACACTAGAATAACATCGCTGTGGCACTAGACAACATAGCTGGGGCACTAGACAACATAGCTGGGGCACTAGACACTATAAAAACATAACTGGTGCACTAAGCACTATAATAAAATAGCTGGGGAACTAGACAACATAACTGGGGCACTAGACAACATACCTGGGGCACTAGACAGTAGAATAACATCGCTTGGGCAATAGATACTATAATAACATAACTGGGGCACTAAACACTAGAAAAACATAACTGGGGCACTAGACACTAGGATTACAGAGCTGGGGCACTGGACACTGGAATAACATAGCTGGGGCACTAGACACTAGGATTACAGAGCTGGGGCACTGGACACTAGAATAACATACCTGTGTCACTAGACACTAGAATAACATAGCTGGGGCACTAGACACTAGAATAACATTGCTGGGGCACTAGACACTGTTATAACATAGCTGGGGCACTAGATACTAGAATAACATCGCTGGGGCACTAGACACTAGAATAACATAGCTGGGGCACTAGGCACTAGAATAACATAGCTGGGCCACTGGACACTAGAATAACATAGCTGGGGCACTGGACACTAGAATGACATCGCTGGGGCACTAGACACTAGAATAACATAGCTGGGGCACTAGGCACTAGAATAACATAGCTGGGGCACTAGACACTATAATAACATAGCTGGGGCACTAGACACTAGAATAACATAGCTGGGGCACAGGACACTAGCATAACATAGCTGGGGAACTGGACACGAGAATAACATAGCTGGGGCACTAAACACTAGAATAACATAGCTGGGGCACTAGACACTAGAATAACATAGCTGGGGCACTAGACACTAGAATAACATAGCTGGGGCCCTAGACACAGGAATAACATAGCTGGGGCACTAGGCACTACAATAACATAGCTGGGGCACTAGACACTATAATAACATAGCTGGGGCACTAGACACTATAATAACATAGTTGGGGCACTAGGCACTATAATAACATAGCTGGGGCACTAGCCACTAGAATAACATAGCTGGGGCACTAGACAGTAGATTAACATCGCTGGGGCAATAGACATTATAATAACATAACTGGGGCACTAGCCACTAGAATAACATCGCTGGGGCACTAGACACTAGAATAACATAGCTGGGGCACTAGGACACTAGAATAACATAGCCGACCACTGGACACTAGAATAACATAGCTGGGGCACTGGACACTAGAATAACATCGCTGGGGCACTAGACACTAGAATAACATAGCTGGGGCACTAGGCACTAGAATAACATAGCTGGGGCACTAGACTCTATAATAACATAGCTGGGGCACTAGACACTAGAATAACATATCTGGGGCACTGGACACTAGCATAACATAGCTGGGGAACTGGACACGAGAATAATATAGCTGGGGCACTAGACACTAGAATAACATAGCTGGGGCACTAGACACTAGAATAACATAGCTGGGGCACTAGACACTAGAATAACATAGCTGGGGCACTAGACAGTAGATTAATGTCGCTGGGGCAATAGACATTATAATAACATAACTGGGGCACTAGACACTATAATAACATAACGTGGACACGAGACACTAGAATAACATCGCTGTGGCACTAGACAACATAGCTGGGGCACTAGACAACATAGCTGGGGCACTAGACACTATAAAAACATAACTGGTGCACTAAGCACTATAATAAAATAGCTGGGGAACTAGACAACATAACTGGGGCACTAGACAACATACCTGGGGCACTAGACAGTAGAATAACATCGCTTGGGCAATAGATACTATAATAACATAACTGGGGCACTAAACACTAGAAAAACATAACTGGGGCACTAGACACTAGGATTACAGAGCTGGGGCACTGGACACTGGAATAACATAGCTGGGGCACTAGACACTAGGATTACAGAGCTGGGGCACTGGACACTAGAATAACATACCTGTGTCACTAGACACTAGAATAACATAGCTGGGGCACTAGACACTAGAATAACATTGCTGGGGCACTAGACACTGTTATAACATAGCTGGGGCACTAGATACTAGAATAACATCGCTGGGGCACTAGACACTAGAATAACATAGCTGGGGCACTAGGCACTAGAATAACATAGCTGGGCCACTGGACACTAGAATAACATAGCTGGGGCACTGGACACTAGAATGACATCGCTGGGGCACTAGACACTAGAATAACATAGCTGGGGCACTAGGCACTAGAATAACATAGCTGGGGCACTAGACACTATAATAACATAGCTGGGGCACTAGACACTAGAATAACATAGCTGGGGCACAGGACACTAGCATAACATAGCTGGGGAACTGGACACGAGAATAATATAGCTGGGGCACTAGACAATAGAATAACATAGCTGGGGCACTAGACACTAGAATAACATAGCTGGGGCACTAGACACTAGGATTACAGAGCTGGGGCACTGGACACTAGAATAACATAGCTGGGGCACTAGACACTAGAATAACATTGCTGGGGCACTAGACACTAGAATAACATTGCTGGGGCACTAGACACTGTTATAACATAGCTGGGGCACTAGATACTAGAATAACATCGCTGGGGCACTAGACACTAGAATAACATAGCTGGGGCACTAGACACTAGAATAACATAGCTGGGCCACTGGACACTAGAATAACATAGCTGGGGCACTGGGCACTAGAATAACATACCTGGGGCACTAGACACTAGAATAACATAGCTGGGGCACTGGACACTAGAATAACATAGCTGGGGAATTGGACACTAGAATAACATAGCTGCGGCACTAGACACTAGAATAACATAGCTGGGGCACTAGACACTAGAATAACATAGCTGGGGCACTAGACACTATAATAACATAGCTGGGGCACTGGACACTAGAATAACATAGCTGGGGCACTAGACAGTAGATTAACATCGCTGGGGCAATAGACATTATAATAACATAACTGGGGCACTAGACACTATAATAACATAACTGGGGCAAGAGACACTAGAATAACATCGCTGTGGCACTGGACAACATAGCTGGGGCACTAGACAACATAGCTGGGGCACTAGACAACATAGCTGGGGCACTAGACACTATAAAAACATAACTGGTGCACTAAGCACTATAATATAATAGCTGGGGAAATAGACAACATAACTGGGGCAACAATTCCCCACACAGACATGAGGGGAACTAAGGATTAAATAGAAAACAGTAATGAGACTAAATGAAAACCAGGTGTGTGAAAAACCAAGACAAAACAAATGGAAAATGAAAAGTGGATCTGCGATGGCTAGGAGACCGGTGACGTCGACCGCAGAACGCCGCCCGAACAAGGAGAGGAACCAACTCCGGCGGAAGTCGTGACACGCAGAGGACACTATTTTCGTACTTGAGGGCCCATAATGCAATTCTTCAGGAAATGGACGTGGCTTCACATCGTTTTCAGATTTGAAGAAAATATGCAGACTAAGTACAACGAGAGCGTATACAAATTAATTGCTTTAAATAATTATGACAAACGTTAAGAAAATGTTGAGCAATGTAATAAAGTAATTACTTTTCAAATAAGTTACCTTACACGTTATGTTGGCTGACAATTTGTTAGCTACGCTGTCCTTATGAACCACATAGCATATCATTACAGCAGTATGTACCGGTATGTTGTTAGCTAGTTAACGTTACCTAACGTTCGTTGGCTACTTATTGCATCAGAAAGCTAAGGTAACTGAACTAAATGACTAGCGCCCCGTAGCACTCACTTCCGTCATCATGAAGTGCTTTGAGAGACTAGTCAAGGATCATATCACCCCCATGACTGCGTGGCCAAGCACGCCTCCAAGTCAATCATCAAGTTTGCTGACGACACTACAGTGGTAGGCTTGATTACCAACAACGACGAGACGGCCTACAGGGAGGTGGTGAGGGCCCTCTGAGTGTGGTGTCAGGAAAATAACCTCTCACTCAACATCATCAAAACAAAGGACATGATCGTGGACTTCAGGAAACAGCAGAGGGAGCACCCCCCTATCCACAGCGACGGGACAGTAGTGGAGAAGGTGGAAAGTTTTAAGTTCCTCGGCGTACACATCACGGACAAACTGAAATGGTCCACCCACACAGACAGCATGCTGAAGAAGGCGCAACAGCGCCTCTTCAAACTCAGGAGGCTGGAGAAATGTGCCTTGTCACCAAAAAAACTCACAAACTTCTACAGTTGCACAATTGAGAGCATCCTGTCGGGCTGTATCACCGCCTGGTACGGCAACTGCTCCGCCCACAACCGTAAGGCTCTCCAGAGGGTAGTGAGGTCTGCACAACGCATCACCGGGGGTAAACTACCTGCCCTCCAGGACACCTACACCACCCGATGTCACAGGAAGGCCAAAAAGATCATCAAGGACAACAACCACCCGAGCCAATGCTTGTTCACCCCGTTATCATCCAGAAGGCGAGGTCAGTACAGGTGCATCAAAGCTGGGACCGAGAGACTGAAAAACAGCTTCTATCTCAAGGCCATCAGACTGTTAAACAGCCATCACTAACATTGAGTGTCTGCTGCCAACATACTGACTTAAATCTCTAGCCACTTTAAATAATAGAAAATTGGATGTAACAAATGTATTACTAGCCACTTTAATAAAATGTTATATAATGTTTACATATCCAACATTACTCATTTCATATGTATATACTGTACTCTATACCATCTACTGAATCTTGACTATGCCGTTCGGCCGTCGACTCAAATGTCTAGCCACTTTAATAATTAAAAAGTGGATGTAATAAATGTATTACTAGCCTCTTTAAACGATGCCACTTATATAATGTTTACATATCCTACATTATTCATCTCATATGTATATACTGTACTCTATACAATCTACTGCATCTTGCCTATGCCTGTCAGCCATCGCTCATCCATATATTTATATGCACATTAGGGTGCATCAAATTTGAATGGGACATTTTAATTTCAAAATATCAATTTGGCTGGCATTGCATTTTGTTCAAATTAACATAAAAATGACTTTTGCAAAGTTTTGAGGAATTCCATTGAGATTTAGGGGGTGCCACCTAACACATGAACTTTGGCGAAATTTCAAAAAAATGTGACATTTTTTTGTCTAACTGCCATAAGGTTGACCTGGAAATGTTGAGTACAGTTAACTTTTATACAGTAACATGTTCTATAGGGTTATCAAAGTAAAAGTTGTTTGTTTGCCCTTTGGGCAACTTGGGGATTTATCAGAATTCAACTTTCAAGATTCTCCATTCATTTGTCCTATAGACAAAATGAATAGAGGTCAATGGGACATGTTCACGTGGCCTTACCCTGAATTTTGTGCAGCAGTGATGGATGTCGGACACACATATAAAGTTTAATTGACTTTATTGTTAAACACAAGGGCGATACTGACACACTTAAAAGAACAAACCCTCTCTAGTGGCTAACTCACTGGCAACTAACAGGGCCTAATGGTAAGAGCTGACACTAACTAAACTTCAAACTTAATTGCTCAGTCTGTGCCAGAGTCTGCTCCACTGAGCAACATCACCAGGGAGAAAGTGAGAGGAAATTGAACCTGAACTCTGAACCTAGCCAGTGCGTCTCCCCCCAGATATGTCTCCCCACCCGCCACCCAAGAGTAACCGTCCTATTCAGGGATTAGCTTGCGTTTGCAGCGGCGAAGGTTTGGCTGTTGGTTGAGGTCATGTTCAACTGCCTGCAGCACATTCTGCAGGTGCTGCTCCTTCCTTGCTACTGCGACGAAGTCGGATGTGAGCTTGACGCAACGCTCGGCACAGTCATTGACCACGTTCATTGCACGTACATTGACCTCACTTTTTTTGAACGCAGCATTGGTCGCCCATTCCTTCACATCGAGAGACATAAATTCTGGATCAATGTGCAGCTGGTGCATCCCAAACCAGCAATCGTTATTGGCGAGGTCAGCCAAGCTGGTGGTTGGCAAGAGGGTGGGAACTTTGGCTTGCCAAAGCCAGTACCAAAGCGCTGCTCAGGGATGTGCATGGGGAGATCAGCGGGCTTGTGCTCCAAGATCGCTCTGGCAAGTGCACGCTTGTCATCATTGGGCACCTTGCTGCTGAAGAGAGCCAGGGTAGCATCTCACCTGTCAGGTACCAGCGATGCCTCTCCAGCGCCTTGATCGCTGATGCTGCAATGCCCTCATCTACAGCCTTGTATGCCTGCAGGTGGTGGTAGAGTGTCAGGTCATTCCAGGCAGCATCTACAGCTTTCTCGCAGGTCAACCACCACTTTGCATAGATGTGTGTAATGAAAATGGCAAATGCCCGAATCTTCGGCACCTGCTGCCGTGTGGTGATTGTGCCCTGGGAAGCAACGCGATGTGCTGCTCCATCAAAGCCAGCTTGAGAGTATAGAGCAGCTTGGCCATCCATTGTGCCTTGTGGAGCGCTCCCGGTCGTTGGAAGCTCACTGCGGTCTGCTCTTCACCATCTGCATCCAGAAACACAAGACACAGCTGCACAAACTCATGGTAGTCACCTCGCTTGTGGTCAGTGACTTCTTTTGCGCACCTGACAAGTTCAGCATGTAAATTGCCCAGGAGTGGTTGCTCGGTGTTGCCAGGAATGTAGCGGGACCATTGGCTGCTGGATTCTTGTGGTAACAGGTTCCATTTCTCTCTCAGACGTGTGAACAAGGTAACCTCTGGCGAGGGTGATGACTCCACCTTCAGGTCTGTGAAAACCTGTTTCAGGAGGACCTCACCAATGTGGTGCCGGCACCCAGACCAAAGCAGTGGTCGGCCCAGTGAGAGCTGTATGGCAATGCAGGCTGCTGCGAGATGGCCGGTGTTTGACACAGTGGTGTCAAATGCCATGTTGACAACCTGGTCAGCGCAGCACCAGTCCTGCAGCAACTTGCATGTCAACCGGGCAATGATCACTCCACATGCCTCATTGGTCTGCTTCTTATACGCCGGGACACCAAGCAGTTTCAGCCGCTCTGCATCTCCAACCACCACTGTCAGACGCTCCTCCAACTGGCGCACATTGCTGAGCATCGGTGTTAACTTGCTGTCCCAGTGTAGGGTGCACAATGGAGGTGGTGTCCACTGCTTGTGCTGTTCCTCACTGATTGTCTCCAGCACTTGGCGTCTTGCTCGGTCAGCTGTTGCGTAAGATGCAGAGGGATGTGTACATTCACCACCTGACTCTGCAACAAGGCCACAAGTGAAGGCAGCCTGTTGCATTGGTGACATCTTCAACCTTGTAGCCAGTGACACGACACTTGGTCGGCTAAGGATGTCATGTGGAATGAAGACGTTTGTTCCAGTCTTCTTATGCTTGTGGGATGATTCGCCCTCAGATGGTGGATAGACTGTGTTAGTATCCTCCTCTGACTCCTCATCACTCTCAGACTCCAAGCTGGACATTGCCGTCACCTCCTCCAGCTCCTTTTCACAGCGGGACTTTCTGGCTGCTGCGGCAATAATACATACCCAACACAGAAAGATCACCTCAAACAGAAAGATCACCTCAGTTTTCTTGAGCTGTAGTATTGTTTACCTCAGATCTCCATGGTGACCATTGAGCACTGTTAACCACTTTATCCAACAAAAACAGATGTGTGGTGGCACCCCTAAATCATCATGTACTGGAAAAATATTTTGCATGTGTTGTTTCTACATATATTGGAACACTTTTAGCACCCAGCCATATCAAAATTCAAGAATTGTGTTTTTTGATGCACCCTAATGCACATACTCGTATTCATTCCTTTACACTTCTGTGTATAAGGTAGTTGTTGTGAATTTGTTAGATTACTTGTTAGATACTACTGCATGGTCGGAACTAGAAGCACAAGCATTTCGCTACACTCGCATTAACATCTGCTAACCATGTGTATGTGACAAATAAAATGTGATTTGATTTGATTTCTAGTGCCCCAGCTATGCTGTCTAGTGCCCCAACAAATCCACAGATGATGCAATCTCAACTTTCCAGTATATTAACTATAGGCTATCTAACTAACTACCCAATGGTTATTGACTTGATTATTCCCGGCAATATTAGCTTAGCTAAATGGTATAGTCGTTGTGTGTTCTCAATGGACATTCGCTCTGGCTATCTACTCCAATTTCACATCACTCTCGTCTGAGTGTACCACAGCGCTAATTAATGAATTTACGAGCACCCCAACACCTGTTGAGTGTGGCCAGTGTCATTAAATGTCGGCAAAAAAGCATTATTGAATTGGTGCCATCAGCACAGTTACAGTACAGTTACCAACGCTCTGGATAACATGAAAACTGCCTAACCAGCTCTGCAAGGGAGAGAAATGGTCAGAGTGGTCTCATTTGTTTCTGGAAGTAGCTAGCAAGCTAGCCAACGTTAGCTTGGGTGCTTGACTGCCGTTGTAAGGTCATAACGCTCAAATCAACCATACTCTTCGGCCTGAGCGTCCAGTGTGCGCTCCGAGAGCGAAACGCTCTGAATTTACAAACGGACAATCTGACAATGCTTTGATTTTACAGAGCACACTCTGGCACTCCCGATTGAATTGAAGAACAGACCCGAAGTCGTAAAATGTCAAATTAGTCATTTGTTATGCTAACTAACTAGCAAGAGGTGAGCTAGTACGCTCAACTGAAAGGATACTGTTTGTTTACAGTATACTAAAATTAACTAATTGTAAATAGTATGTAGCATATACTCATTAAGTATGTAGTATACAGTGTGTTAGTAATGGTATTCGAACACAGTTTATGAGATTCGCGGTTCAATTTTTTAGGAACTTCTTATATTATTAAACACAGATTATAGAAACACGCTGTTTCCACATATGTAGTCATTGGTATGGTGCTGGAGATAATTTACAGTGGGGCAAAAAAGTATTTAGTCAGCCACCAACTGTGCAAGTTCTCCAACTTAAAAAGATGAGAGAGGCCTGTAATTTTCATCATAGGTACACTTCAACTATGACAGACGAAATGAGAAAAAGAAATCCCGAAAATCACATTGTAGGATTTTTAATTAATTTATTTGCAAATTATGGTGGAAAATAAGTATTTGGTCAATAACAAAAGTTTATCTCAATACTTTGTTATATACCCTTTGTTGGCAATGACAGAGGTCAAACGTTTTCTGTAAGTCTTCACAAGGTTTTCACACACTGTTGCTGGTATTTTGGCCCATTCCTCCATGCAGATCTCCTCTAGAGCAGTGATGTTTTAGGGCTGTCGCTGGGCAACACGGACTTTCAACTCCCTCCAAAGATTTTCTATGGGGTTGAGATCTGGAGACTGGCTAGGCCACTCCAGGACCTTGAAATGCTTCTTACGGCCACTCCTTCGTTGCCGGCGGTGTGTTTGGGATCATTGTCATGCTGAAAGACCCAGCCACGTTTCATCTTCAATGCCCTTGCTGATGGAAGGAGGTTTTCACTCAAAATCTCACGATACATGGCCCCATTCATTCTTTCCTTTACACGGATCAGTCGTCCTGGTCCCTTTGCAGAAAAACAGCCCCAAAGCATGATGTTTCCACCCCCATGCTTCACAGTAGGTATGGTGTTCTTTGGATGCAACTCAGCATTCTTTGTCCTCCAAACACGACGAGTTGAGTTTTTACCAAAAAGTTATATTTTGGCTTCATCTGACCATATGACATTCTCCCAATCCTCATCTGGATCATCCAAATGCTCTCTAGCAAACTTCAGACGGGCCTGAACATGTACTGGCTTAAGCAGGGGACACGTCTGGCACTGCAGGATTTGAGTCCCTGGCGGCGTAGTGTGTTACTGATGGTAGGCTTTGTTACTTTGGTCCCAGCTCTCTGCAGGTCATTCACTAGGTCCCCGTGTGGTTCTGGGATTTTTGCTCACCGTTCTTGTGATCATTTTGACCTCACGGGGTGAGATCTTTGCGTGGAGCCCCAGATCGAGGAAGATTATCAGTGGTCTTGTATGTCTTCCATTTCCTAATAATTGCTCCCACAGTTGATTTCTTCAAACCAAGCTGCTTACCTATTGCAGATTCAGTCTTCCCAACCTGGTGCAGGTCTACAATTTTGTTTCTGGTGTCCTTTGACAGCTCTTTGGTCTTGGCCATAGTGGAGTTTGGAGTGTGACTGTTTGAGGTTGTGGACAGGTGTCTTTATACTGATAACAAGTTCAAAAAGGTGCCATTAATACAGGTAACGAGTGGAGGACAGAGGAGCCTCTTAAAGAAGAAGTTACAGGTCTGTGAGAGCCAGAAATCTTGCTTGTTTGTATGTGACCAAATACTTATTTTCCACCATAATTTGCAAATAAATTCATTAAAAATCCTACAATGTGATTTTCTGGATTTCTTTTCCTCATTTTGTCTGTCATAGTTGAAGTGTACCTATGATGAAAATTACAGGCCTCTCTCATCTTTTTAAGTGAGAGAACTTGCACAATTGGTGGCTGACTAAATACTTTTTTGCCCCACTGTATATAAGGTTGAAAAGTGGCAATATTGCCCTTTAAGTTTATATTTTTAGTTTCGTTTTTTATTTGCTACCATGGCTATTAAAGGGATTCTTCGGGATTTTGGCAATGAGGAGGAAGAGCCAATGCTAACTAGCATTAGCGCAATGATTGGAAGTCCTTGCATAGACACTGCGCCAACACAATTTAGGAATTGCTCTGGCGCTAGTTAGCAATTTCCTTCAAACTGCATGTAGAGACATACAACGTTATCTTCAAGTCCATCTGACTCTGGGGAAGTAGATAAAGGGCCTCATTGCCAAAATACAGAAGAATCCCTTTAATGAATACTCACTACTGTCTGTACCTGTTTGTGTTTGTATTTAATAAAAAGAGAGTGAGTGTGTGTCTGTGTCTGTATCACAGGAGGTTGGTGGCTACTTAAATGGGGAGGACTGGCTCATGGTAATGGCTGGTGCGGAATAGGTCTGTGTGTGTCTGTTTGTTTGTATGTCTGTCTGTTCGTAAGTGTATGTGTGTGAGTGTGTGCATGCATTTGTGCGTGTGTTTGTGTGTGTGTGCATGCATACTTATGTGTGTGTGTCTGTCTGTCTGTCTGCTCCTGTGTGTCCAGGGCTTTTGATGACATTGACCTTCATATCCCCTGGGCTAGGGCTAGCAGCCATTTATCTTTTATTCATTCGGCCATTTCTGAGGAAGGCAGCTTTTCTGTCACCAAGGCTTGTCAAAACAGAGGCAATTTCATGATGTGCGGCCCTTGGCGGCCAAATGGTGCACAGTCACACACTGTAACAGGTGATGCCACAGTCCTGGAGAGGCTGTTTCTATGAAGGCTCCAGCTTTGAGATGACTGTCTGTAACTGAATGTGTTACGCCACTGTTGAGAACACTTGTCTGAAGCAACTCAAAACATTCCCTCAAACTTTCATACTTTAGTATTGGGTTGGATGAAAGCAAAGTCTACTCAGTTGTTTCGTAATTGACAACAGCCAATGGAACTGTCATTATGAGAGTGACAGTTCTCTACATACAAGAAAAATACGTTTTACTATATGTCATGTGTTGGAACAACAAGTTCCCGTCATTCTTTTTTGCTCATAACTCTTCTATGCAAAATATTTATTGTAGTTGACTCTTTTGACGATTCTGCTTTGATGGTGCATTGCAAACACAAATCATAAGCTTTCCTCCTACTGTCAGAGTTGGTGTTTGAGCAATAAATTCGCTCATCGATGGCTTTCTGTTGACGTTGATGTGGCTTTTTTGGTGGCGCAATGATTAAAGATTGAAGTCATTGTTCATGTTATCTTAGGGAAAGCAGTCATACAAAGCATTGCCATTTGGCACACTTACAATGCTGAAAACAGTGTGTTACAGAAAACAGTGTGTTCCAGGATGAAGTTTAATGAGTGCTAGGTATTCCCTGGTGTTTTTTTGACAGTTAGGTTAAATGTGTCTGGTAGGTTTGTCAAAAAAAAATCTAAATAGAGTTAATCATGTGAGGTTGTTGCTATTATTATTTGAATGGCAATGCTTTTTATCAGAATATTAACATAATTAAGTGATATCTGAAATATGGTAAAGTTAAGAGCTTAATTAACACTCCCTTGGCAGAGACCAAAATATGAAGGAAAACATTCTGCCTCACATGCAATTATTTTTTACATTTTATGTGGAAAACAAGGCATCTGACATTTGAATTACAGTATACTGTTTGTATAATGTACTGTGTGGTTTACATATGAAGTGACATAACTGACATTTCTAACTCAAACGACACCTTTCATGAAAGCTTTTACCTTAATATTCTGCATTAACAGAGACTCATTAGCACACAGGTGTGCCCATTGACTTAAAATGTGTCATTTGATTCAGCAATTTTAGACACTAACTTCTTCTCTCTTGTTGTTTTTCCTCAGATGACAACTGCAGACTGAGTGACTACCGGAGGCTGAAGACCAAGATTCTGGACATGCATGACCAGAGATACATGGCAATTGGCAACCGTGGGGGCCATAAAAACAACATGGCCACCAGGAAGAAGCTGGTGGATGTTGTGTTTAAGCGCTTTGACGCCGATGGTAGCAGGAGAGTAGACAGCAACGAACTATCACAGGTGAGGAGATGAGGGTGGACTATAAAACCACAGTAAATGTCTCTCCCACATGTCAGTAGCAATGCCATTGCACCTTCCCTGAATTGAAAAGCTTAAACAAACAGAACCTAAACATTGTGTTTACTATACTAGGAGTTTACTATGAGCCATCCTAATGCCCTCAGCATTATTTTCCATTTTATTCCCTTCATTTAGTCTTTAATTCGTAAAGCGAGGTGCAAAGGGTTGCCGTTAAATCTTTCTAAATATAATAATCCAAGTAAAAGGAACTTTCCGCTCATGGGAGAATGCTGGCTTTGACTGTTATTGCCAGAAAGTGTGGTTGAAAGGAAGCTTTGAGTGGCTTTCATGCGAAAGGAAGACATTTTATGCATAATAAATACATGTCTCACAATACCTGAGGACTAGTTTATATGCCATGCATTTAAATAATGAATAGGTAAGCAACTACTGCTGGTTTAAATAATCTTTCAACTGCTCTCAGGTCAGTTTCATACTAATATATCCAGCGGCACTCTGATTCCGCCAGTCTCTATTGGATTGATGTGAGAGAGGAAACTAGCTTGATTCATATTCTTATGCATTCACTTTTTATACAAAGTGCCCCATTTGATTACTGCCAACAGCTCTGATATTATTAAACTATATTTTCATATAATTTGCATTTCTTTTTTACATAACAGCAATGCTTTCAGCTCAGAGATGAGAGCACAAATCAATGCAAAGTGGGTGAAATAAAGTGTTAGGCTTTCTTTGAATATGCAAATATGCCCCGTTGACACATTGGAAAGTTGCTTTAGGTAGTAACCATAGATACCAAAGGTAATAAACTATGGATGACACTGAGGGCTTGACACAAAGCTATGAGCCATCGTCTATCCAAGTGTTTGAATGTCAGTCTGTCCATAAACATCCACTGCACAGATTGAGTAATGCCATGTTGGTTTTAAAGCATTCCTCACAGGAAAATGCTACAGTCTCTCTTAAACTTTGAGGTATATGGTGATGTTGACACACAGTACATACGGTATACAGTACAAACGTGTTGTATTTTAAGCCAAAGTTTTTAATGTCTTGTTTACAAAACCACACTGTAGTCATTCATGCTGAATCTCAGACGTTGACACAGTTGACCTTAATCTATGTCACATCACAGAGGTGACTTATGGCCTAGAATTCAATCAGTAAAATAACTAATTTCCTCGCTCTTCACTCTTGCCATGTTAAATTATACAAACTTGATGTGACCGATAATTTCAGACCTCGTTTACGAGTCTGCTATTTGTGTAATTGTTCATTGTAAAAGAGGTGTTACATTTGACTGACTGTCTAATGTCCCGTCGCCTCTGTAAATGGGGTGTTAATTTGACACGGACTGCGGCTGCATTCCAAACAAACGTTACAGCTGTTTCTCTAACATAATGCGTGTAATTTTGTTAGTTTAGTTAAAAGGTTCATGCTTGGCATAGTGTGCGTTTATGTGTGGGTATGTGTGTGTGTACTTCCATGCTTGTGTGTGTGTGTGTGTGCGTGTCTGGGTGGAGGGGGTGGTGCACTCCCTCCACCCAATCTTCAGACACTGACCCCCTTCTTTATGTTGTTGCAATCAGATGTGTCGATTCTGCCAGTACATCCAACCCGAACATCAACTACAGAGCATGGGAAAGATGGTTTGATTTCAGGCCGGGACATAAAACATTTAAGAGATGGTGTGAGAATCATCAAAGACTGGGGTGACACACAGCCACTCTGATATTACCATCTCCCTTAGTCAAACCATCTGCCATGGGGCCAATCAGGAAGGCTTAGAATACTTTGGAATACCATGTTTTTTTATAATACTTTCTCTGAACCAACTGTGCATAGGTAATGCATTATGAATGCATACAATTTCCATTAATGTATTATTATAGATTTTCTTAAAGGAGACATAGACTTTTATGAATGCTTTTAGCAAGTGTTGTAATGCACTGTGAAGTGATAGAGCTCAATGTAAATACATTTCTAGTGCATTATCATACACAGATGGCTTAAAGAACATTTTCAAATGCAGCTAATGAGGTTCAATCATCAAACAAATTGTGATCATTCTACATAGCTTACACTTTTAGTTCAATAAGTGTTCAGAAAGCATAGCCAACGCTGCAGGGAAAAAGACAAAGTAGAGGATGATTCATTAAGCAGTCATATTTTGTCAAGCTTTATGACAGCTGATCTAGAATGATGGATGAGTGAATGTCGCCTCGAGATGTGACTTATTTCAAACCTTATATAAAACATAACAGGTCTTTGAAGCATGAAAAGGGGTTTCCTCAGCATATTAACTTCCAGAAATTAGAGATCAACAGACAATCAAAATCAAACTTAAATGTGAAATTGAGTTTAGGTTAGAAACCACATACTTAGAAAAATAATTGATCGTGTTACATTGCATGCTCTATGCTGTAACATTAGAAATCCCAGTTCCATGGTTGGTTCCCAGGTTTCAGCACCAAAAAATGGAAAAGCAAACCCCAGACCCCAAAATACCAGACTTAGACTTACTGTCTAGACGTATCTTTAACTGTAAGGTACATACTAGACCAGGTCTAGACTTAGCTTTAACTGTAAGGTACATACTAGACCAGGTCTAGACTTAGCTTTAACTGTAAGTTACATACTAGACCAGGTCTAGACTTAGCTTTAACTGTAACTTACATACTAGCCCAGGTCTAGACTTAGCTTTAACTGTAACTTACATACTAGACCAGGTCTAGACTTAGCTTTAACTGTAAGATACATACTAGACCAGATCTAGACTTAGCCTTAACTGTAAGTTACATACTAGACCAGGTCTAGACTTAGCTTTAACTGTAACTTAAATATTATCCCAGGTCTAGACTTGGCTTTAACTATAAGTTACATACTAGACCAGGTCTAGACTTAGCCTTAACTGTAAGTTACATACTAGACAAGGTCTAGACTTAGCTTTAACTGTAACTTACATATTATTCCAGGTCTAGACTTAGCTTTAACTGTAGGTTACATACTAGACGAGATCTAGACTTAGCTTTAACTGTAAGTTACATACTAGACCAGGTCTAGACTTAGCTTTAACTGTAAGTTACATACTAGACCAGGTCTAGACTTAGCTTTAACTGTAAGTTGCATACTTGACCAGGTCTGGACTTAGCTTTAACTGTAAGTTACATATTATCCCAGGTCTAGACTTAGCTTTAACTGTAGGTTACATACTAGACCAGGTCTAGACTTAGCTTTAACTGTAAGTTACATACTAGACCAGGTCTAGACTTAGCTTTAACTGTAAGTTACATACTAGACCAGGTCTAGACTTAGCTTTAACTGTAAGTTACATACTAGACCAGGTCTAGACTTAGCTTTAACTGTAAGTTACATACAAGACCAGGTCTAGACTTAGCTTTAAATGTAACTTCCATACTAGCCCAGGTCTAGAATTAGCTTTAACTGTAACTTACATACTAGCCCATGTCTCAATGCATTTTTCTGTTGCAGGTCATCAAGCAGGAAGGTCTGTTCATGGAGGCCTCTGAGTGCACCCTGTTTGACCTTCTCAAATACAACGACATCAACGACGACGAGCACCTGACAAAGGACGAGTTCTATACAGCTTTCGGTGAGTGGCAGGATCAACTGATAATGCTTATGTTGGAGGCCGCTGTTTTGTCATTCAAGGCGGTAAGGTTTGGAACATAAATGTATTCCTCAATGCATTGTGTAAAATAATCAAGTGTGTATTTGAGTGCCATGTGTATATTTTTTCTCTTTTCTATGTATTACCATTTACTTTTACCTTATTTGACAAGGAAATTTGAAGAATAGTACCCTCCACAGGTTGTGTTGACTTGCTTTCAGGCACATATAGTTAAACGCTTTGTAAGTTACCTATGCCTTTATGTGACATCAAAGTGGATAAAGCTGTTTACAATGTTTGCTGTTTACTCAAAACCATGGTCTGACATTTTTTATACATTCCTATACAATAGTTACAGTACCAAAAGTTGTTGATATCTCTCCGAATGACCAGACACTTGTTCTCATCACTCGAGCTGTGGTAGATTTACACTTCATCACAGGCTATTTAAGGGTAATACAATGGCATAGTCCTTTACTTTGCTATTTCATTGGTAAAATGACTTGTGCGGTTGCCAGATATTCACTGAACAATTTTAACTATATTCTTGAAAAATTGGGTCCAACATAGCAACACAGTAGTGAGCGATAGGTAAATGCATTAGTTTCAATATTGAGTCAGTGTCACTGTATAAAACTAGACACAGAGCAAATATTGAAAGAGCAAAAACCAAACCCCCAATCGCTAGTACAACATAACGATGACAGTTACTCTTCGCCAAACCTAAGTAACATGAACACATCTTTTCTCGCCTAATTCCCTTACTCAAATCATTCCCGTCTGACATTTCCAACTTGCTCAACATCCTCTGACATTTCTCTGGGGTTGAAACATCATGCCAAGATAAAGAATACATAATGACATTCCCATTTTAAAATTGGTCGCTCATCAGCTCTTTGAATGTAAAGCATTTCTAGGACAGACAAGAAAAGTTACAAGAGCAAATGACAAACTGGCACAGTCTATTGTTCCCCTCCTAGTCAGACTTGTGCGGGGGAGAAGCCCTTCAGGCGAATTGCATCAAGAAAGGAGCCGGGTAAAATCTGAGGAGAGCTTAGCTTCCTTGATAAGTTGAGATGCACTAGCTCCAACTACTCGTTTTTTAACTCCTCCCCCAAGCTTCTTCAGGCTGAAATTGAAGAATGTAAAGAAAATGAAAGATTTTCTATGACAGTCTCTCCTCTGTGGTAGAGCATCTCTCTTAACCTGTCTCTCTTCCTCTTCTTTCCCATGTTTTAATATTTCTTTCTCACTGTCTATGCCAGCTAGTTCTTTTACTTAGTTAATATTCATGACAAACCAATAAAACATAAGACTGAGAAAGCATGAAGCACGTTTGATAAAATTCATGAAATTGCACAACGTGTATTAATGCTCGTGCCCATTTACTCTGTAGGATCCAACCAAGCAATGGTGAACTTGATATGATTTAGCCATTTCTTAGTCTATGTGAGATAGCCTACTATACACTATGGAGTTGAAGGTCATTCCAGCTTTTCAGTCCCTTAGCATTCATAGTCCTTTTGAATGCCCTCTTTTCACCCAAAGCTAAATTCAGATAAGGCTAAGAACGTGTTACACGTCCAGAGGTAGAAATAGTTTTCAGTTAGGATTATATTGACCAGGTAAACCCATTAAATCTACAGAACTCCAGCTTTCATGTGCATTATGAACACTATGCCTCTGTGTTCCCTTTACCACAGTAAAGATAGCTGCTATACCAAAGCCTTAAATACCACCAGCCTTGCAAAAGGTTTTGTGATCACTTTAACCTTTTTCATTTGTTGTTGCATATGTTTTATGTGAGTGAATGTAAAAAATAAGAAGATAAACAAAAAGTTTAGTGAACCTCAATGATGGCACTGACTACTGTCGCTTCAGATCGTGTAGCACTTAACTACACAACTAAATATTATTTGAGTCCTATTTTTCCAGTTCAAAGATCTCATTAGCCAAGTCAATGCACTCCATTAAAATAGAATACCATAAGATTACTTGTATAGTACATTTGTTGATTCAGTATATTTAGCAATATAGTACCATTTTGCAAATAACAGCAGTAAATGCAGAACTAGCCTACAATCCCAATGAAAACGGGACCTGTCTTACACAGGATGTGTGTCTGTTTTGCTAATAAGGCCTTGCATACAACTTGGAATATTCAAATCACAGCGACGTTGTTTTTCACTGTTAAAGATAAGACACTAACGTCTATGCATAATTCATTGACTCCATCCCATATTCAAGAAAATAAAAATCAATCGCTTCAGCTAGCAGTAAGGTAAATATCTAGCAGGAATGATGGCTTTTAATTAGACCAAGTTACTGATAGAAATGAAATTATGTCAGCCACACTACAGATAGACTTTTGTATTTTCATCCTTGAATAATTTGGTGAATAACTGTGTAATGCACTCCGGGTTTATGACAGATAAGGCATTCACATCCTGTACATTTGATGTCACCTTAACCTTAAGGCGTGGGGATGGTAAAATACCAAGGTTGCAGATGTCACTGTATCGCTATATCTTGATTGTAGGACCAAACACTAAAAATTAGAGGGTTTATATCTATGAGAACCCATTGGCAGCTTCTGAATAGATGAGGAGAAGGAAAGAGCTGCTGGTGTACATGCTTTATTTTCTTCCTGGCTGACTGTCTGTCAGTGGCTGTCTGTCAGTGACTGTCTGTCAGTGGCTGTCTGTCAGTGACTGTCTGTCAGTGGCTGTCTGTCAGTGACTGTCTGTCAGTGACTGTCTATCAGTGGCTGTCTGTCAGTGGCTGTCTGTCAGTGGCTGTCTGTCAGTGACTGTCTGTCAGTGGCTGACTGTCAGTGACTGTCTGTCAGTGGCTGTCTGTCAGTGACTGTCTGTCAGTGGCTGTTTGTCTGTAGTAGTCAGTGGCTGAAGTATCGATCCAGAGGTTGATGGTTGGTGACAGGCCGATGGACCCCATGCCTTTGAAACGTGTCACTTGTGTTTTGCGTAGTGGGTTGCCATTGCACAGTGTAATACTGCGTCCCAAATGGCACCCTATTTCCTATATGGTGCACCAATTTTTGAACGGGCCCTTATGAGCCTTGGTCAAAGTAGTGCACTAACTAGGGCATAGGGTGCCATTTGGGACGCACCCTAAAGGTGATCGGTAAGGAAAACGTCAGGCCAAGTTATAAAAGTCTAGGGTATACCAGCTAATGTCATATGGCGTATAATACTAAGAGGATTCACACCTCAATAACCTATGTTAATCAGTTGTCCCTTTTTTTGGAATAAACCACATTGATGTCAGCGATGGAAGTTATTCATGCTGGTAGTTAAGTAAACAGTTCAAGTATTTTTCTTTCTCCATATAGAACATAATAACGATCTCAGCAGCCTATTTCCTCTTTAATTTGCCTACTCTTAAGAGTTCCAAAATCCCTCGATCTGAATGTGGATTTGCAAAGATAGAAAATGAGTTTACTTAAACTCTGGCTATTCTCTATGGATCATTATTAGACAACCAAAGGAGACAGCCTTGTCTCCTTCAGGGCAGCGGCAGATGAAAATGGTTTCTGGGCCTGCCTGCCTCCATTAAGACAACTCTGGTGTTATTCATCGCTCGCGGCGCAATGACAATTAATGGTTCGTCATGCTTTCTCACGACAAGCTCCCGTGGAGCATTCTGCTCGCTGGCTTCAAGGAGTGCTGTTAAATTGATCCATGTTCCAAAAGTGTGGTTTTTGCAGAATGTGTTAAGTATTAGAAAGATTTTAAATGCTTTAACTTAATTTTTTTCTTTCTCTTTTCCATCTTATTCCCCCTAGAAATATCCTCAATATCACTTGAGGTACTGAGACAATAGCCAATTGGGCCTTAGCAATACCCACGGGAGGATTTCACATCATTTCTAACTTAAATCCATGACAAATTGCATTTTTGCGACTTGGAGCCAATTCTAACAGGATATAGCCTTGTAGAAGAGAACTCGCTGTTTCACAATAGGATACAAGAATGTTTGCGTATTCACATACCATTAGTGAATCTTGTAGTCTTGTATAACCATTAATGTATGTATTTCTTGACATCAAATGAGATTGCATGACTTAACATTTCACTATATGCTTGATCAGTGATGTACTATATTGATTATTGATTAGTAAGAACTCATCCTTGAAGTGTGGACTGAATTTCTATATGTAATCTATAATTCCAGAACATTGCAATTGACTGGATTCATTACTATCAGAGCTCTCTGTGATATTGGATAGGATTGGAAAACGCATGATTAATATATGATATATATGATATACACATGGTGGCCAGTTTATTAGGTACATCCATCTAGTAATTGGTCGGACCCCCTTTTGCCTCCAGAACAACCTGAATTATTTGGGGGATAGATTCTAAAAGGTGTGGCGTTCAAACCTTGCTCAATTGGTATCAAGGGTACTAACATATCAGGAAAACGTTCACCACACCATTACACAACTGCCACCAGACTGTACCATTGACACCAGGCAGGATGGGTCCATGGACTCATGCTGATTACGCCAAAGCCTGACTCTGCCATCAGCATGATGCAACAGGAACCGGGATTTGTCGGACCAGGCAATGTTTTTCCACTCCTCAATTGTCCAGTGTTGGTGATCGCATGCTCACTGGAGCCGCTTCTTCTTCTCTTCTTTTAGCTGAGTGGAACCCGGTGTGGTTGTCTGCTGCAATAGCCTATCCGTGACAAGGATCGACGAGGTGTGCGTTGTGAGATGTCGTTCTACACACCACTGTTATACTGCGCCGTTATTTGTCTGTTTGTGGCCTGCCTGTTAGCTTGTACATTCTCATTCGACCTCTCATCAAAGAGCTGTTTTTGCCCACAGGATTGCCGCTGACGGGACGTTTTTTGTTTGTCGCACCATTATCGGTAAACCCCAGACACTCTCATGTGTGAAAAACCCAGGAGGCGTTTCTGAGATGCCTGGCAGCGACGATCATACCATGCTC
The DNA here is from genome assembly GCA_030435695.1 of Brachymystax lenok tsinlingensis. Lineage (NCBI taxonomy): Eukaryota > Metazoa > Chordata > Actinopteri > Salmoniformes > Salmonidae > Brachymystax > Brachymystax lenok. The sequence goes on from CM059789.1 coordinate 21,867,463, forward strand.
AAAGTCGCTTATGTCACTCGTTTTGCCCATTCTAACTTTCAATATAACAGTAACTGAATGGCTTGATGCCTGTCTGCCTGATTTATATAGCAAGCTATATGTGGATCTAACCATTTTTGTCAACAGGGTGGTGTACCTCATAAACTGGCCACTGAGTGTATGTGATACATACAGTTTATGAATCACACAGTGTGTAGGAAAGCTACATGATAGAACAACCACATCTCTACAAAATGTAATATCATGTGTACCATAATCTTTCTTATAGACGTTAGTCCTCCTTCCTATCAATGCTGACAGACAGACAGAAGGGAAACATTTCCATGTAAACAAATGCGCTGGCTTCATCCCTCTCAAACATTTCACGGGTCTTGTCAAGGAGGGGTACGCTGTTGATGTGCTCACATTGGATTGCAGTCTAGAGAGGTATGCAGCTATTGGAGCAACGTTGTACTTTGAACATAATGATGCTATTAGATCCCTACTGTGGAGCAAGAAGGCAATTACTTAATGCATTCCTGGACACTCAGCTGTGTGTTGAACTCACTCCCTCTTGCTTTTCTTGAGCCCGCTGTTGAGATGGCTTACTGGCACACCTCAATCAAACCTGCCATTAAAACACACGCACATAGACATGTACACACACTTACAGATAGACACACACACATAATACACACCCACACACGCACACGCACACGCACACGCACACACACACACACACACACACACACACACACAGGTGAGAAGGCACACACACATACACGTAAAAACAGCCATGTGCACAGTGCTCAATATTATTCACGGTTGCAAACCGCATGATAAGGAATAGAACTCACTTGAGTGGGTGAGAGAGACATTGCTGCCAAATCAGCATGGTCCCCTTATGATAAACCCAAACCCCAAATACGCCTTGCATTTTGACGGGATAGCTTTTCTCTCAATGCCTTTTTCACAAGGTAGTTTTGATCAAATTAGTCAAGTTACAATGGTCTTCAGCCATGTGTGGTCGGTCCCCCGAGGCTCCTTCACCAGCTGCTCTAGAAACCAGGCCCCAGGCTGATCAGGTGAGGTAATGCACTCAGTAAGTTCCACTTTTACAGGCTTCACTCACATTTATAACCTTGGTGCAGAGGTTTTTATTTCAATTGGCTTTACTTGCAGTCTGCTTTATGAAGCTTTAAGTCTTGATCAAAGTATTACTGGTATTGGCAGGGCTGTTCATATCTGCAGACGTTGATATTGGAGCAGGTAATTCAGTCGAGCTAACCCTCCTATCGGTCTAGGGAACCCTAAACCCAAGTGGAGTGATTTGGGGGTTGTTCAAAATAATGTAACAGCACTAGACAATATATCTTAAAAAACAGCAGCAATGGGGATACACCCACCTGGACTGATAACACCTCTTTGGAAGATATGTGCCACATGTATGATAGATATGATGGTGGGAAAGCACAAGAGAAACAGAAAGAGAGAGAAACAGAAAGAGAAGGAGAGAGAGGAGAAAGAGAAACAGAGAGAGAAACAGAACAAGGAGAGAGAAACAGAAATAGAAGGAGAGAGAGAGAGAACAGAAAGAGAAAGAGCTAGGTGAGCAGGGGAGTAGCTAGGTGAGCAGGGGAGTAGCTAAACGACAGTGACAGCTATTTTCCCTGACAACCGTTCCTCTACTGTGCCATAGGTGATTTAGTCTTGGGCGGTGGGCATGGACCGACATCCCATTATGGGAACAGTTGGGGAGTAAATCAAAAACCAGACCCAGCCGTTAATCACTAATTACAGGCTGGATGTTGAAGGTTGGGTCCCTCCCAGGAGAAAAGCCATGGAAGTCCAAAACAAGATGAAAGGAGCAGCCAGGGCCACTAGTCGTTCTGATAAATCAGAGGCCAGAGAAGGTCGGACAAAATGTCCAGCAGCCCACACTGAGTTCGATTCGATCAATAAGAAATGTACCATTCTGTGCCTGTACAGACTTCGCATGCATGGGGTTTGGTGGTTTCCCTCCAACAGTATGATGCAGCCTGCCGCCTGCCGATTTCTCTTTTTAAAATCTCCCCCATGACTTCCCCCGTTTCAGTCCCCCCGAGATTGCCTGCGAATCGAGTTTGTCGCTCTAAGCGCATTTCCAAAGCCATTAAGATACAAGGGACTGTAATTGAATGGTTAGGGAGGAGATTGTATGGGTATGTCCCGCCTCAATGCCGCAGCTACAAAGCCTACTGAGTTTTGAAATGTCCAATGCGTTGTGTAAGCAGTGATGTTGTCAGGGTTGCTTTGCCAGCAGGGTCGAGGGGGAGTAGCATCATAACAGAGCCACAATAGGAAGCTCCCACTATGACATTGTATTGTTTTATTTGTGGAGTAGTACGTCCCTTGTGGCCATCTGTTTTTGTGTATGTGACATGGGCCGACAGAGTTCAGTGAGCATGTCAAAAGATGACCGCCGTTTGCTTTCTGCAAAGATATTGCTTAGAATAGTTTAATCAGCAGTGTGTTCATGTAATCATTGAACCCATATCTTGATTTGCTAGAATGAAAACATCAGGAACTTTTTCATCTCTGATGTATCCAATAAACTCAGAGCTGAACTCTGAAAATGAGTTCTTTAATTGTTTTCAAACTCTTAACATCTCAATAGATTGAGTAAGTTTGAAGTCAATTATGTGTAATATATCTCCACTGGCGCCAATGAATTCTGCGTAGGAAATGCATTTGTACTTCGCTAATTTCCTCCTCTGAGCTTGGAGAAAAGAGAGGACACATTGCAGCCTAATTTGGGAAATTAAGATTTAATGAAGCCCTGTAGACATTAGAAACTGCAGTATGTGCTGAAGGAGATATGTTTGTCTCAAGCATGTGAGTGTGTTATAACTTCCATGGTCTGTATAGTGGTAATTCCCCATTAAACACATTTGAGAAACTGGAATCTTGTTGTCCATTCTTTACTTTCGTAGCTCAATTATACTCTTCTATTAAGATGGCCTGTGTCACATTAAACATTATTGTTGTTATGTTGCAATTTCCTCATGAGAAAATTTGTCGCTTTCCATGTAGCACGTCAGCTTTCAAAGATCAATGTTAACATCATCGTCATCAAGACACAAGATGCTTCATTGTCGGGCAGGAAGGGTCACACTAATGATTTGACAGATGTTCGCGCTCTTGAGAAATGAAAGGCTAATCAACAAGAGTGCGTTTGAGCATGTTAACACATGTCCTCTTGCGTCTTGGATTTACCATCCCACATGGGAATTTTCACAAAAGACGAGAAATTGATCGAGGACAATCGAATGCAATCGCCTCTCCATGAAAAACATCTCCCATGCATTCTTGAAACCCCAAGAGACTATGTAGAGTTGCAATTGTACATATTCTTGACTTAATGACACAGCTTCATTCAATCTTCAAAAGAGCCATCCTGTTTAAGGTTTTTATTGATCTTTTAAACCCTATAGAAATACTGGACATGTATTGCTTGGGGTTATGAACCATTTCAAAGCACTAGATAATAAAAATAATTCTCAGGGCAATTGTGTGCTGAGGTATATCTTTATTTGTTTTTCCTACAGAATGGGGTGTCTGCAGTCTTCAAGAATTGATCACATGAGGGTTATTCCAGTTCAGGACATAACACAGATTGTTATGCATTAACTCTAGACTCAAGTTAAAAGGTACACACCAGATACAGTCTTATTCAAGCTCTTTCTTCAGTTGGTTTCGCTGAGCTAAGCTAACCGCTAGTCTCTGGACCTGGGCTTTTCTTTCATTAGGTTTTGTATTTCATGGCCTCAGGAGCAGAACAAATTGAGTCAGTGTTTCCTTTTGCTCTGTTGCTCATTAGCCCAAAAGGAAAATTCAAAGGCACACACTAGTTTCAAGTCTAGTTACATAACAGAATTAAAGGGGACGCTTGAGTAACGGCTTTGTGTTCATTCATTGTCTCATTGAAGAACTGGAAGCATTAAAGTCGTTAACCATCGGCACCTGTACTGGCCACACGCAAAATGTCTCTGTTTTTCCAGGATATTTTCTGTGCCTTTGGTGCTATATATACACGTTCACTTGAGAAATCAGCGATTATAGCAATAGGTGGAGAACTGCAATTCATTTTGAGTTGTCGATGCATTTTAAAATAATCTCTTTATGTAAATACATAAATTTGGTGGCGTTGTGGGACATTGAATAGAACACCCACAATCCCTTTGGAAAAGTCCACATAATAAGATGGATAGCTAGGTAGGTGTAAGACATCCTCTGAGATACAGTACTGGCATGGTTTAATGAAATGTACATTAAATCTCCTGTTTACTTGGTGTATTTACGTAGCACCTAATTTCATCCATTTTCTCTTGACGTATGAACTCATTATGTTTCCTCGATGCATAAACCAAACAACATCTGCAGTAATGTTGTGCCTCGGCAACAAAACACTGGCTAATTGAGTCTCTCTCTGTGTATTCAACTCTTTTCAGGTCCATTAATTTAAAGAATACGGGCATACACACGATACCACAATCACTCGTCTGTTCAGTGTGCTGTATGCTCAAACACACAGGAAAAGTAATTTGGCTTGCTTCACTGATATTTGGAAGTAAACGCAAACACACACGTGCACACACACTTGAACACATGCACACAAACATAATTGTTTTATTTTCACACACACACACACACACACACACACACACACACACACACACACACACACACACACACACACACACACACACACACACACGAACACACACACACACACGCAAGTGCACATGGGGACACACACACACACTTGAATTCTTACATTCATGCACCCTATTGGAACAAAAGTGGCACAGCTCTCTATGACTAACAGGTGATCTAATTACCGGCTTTGCTTTTTCTTTACAGAAGTGTTCCAGCTCACCCTGCCAGATGACCAGAAATTGAGCATCACCACGGTAACTGTTGGCCAGAGTGCCGTCTTTACTTGCGCAATCAAGGGGGAGCAGAGACCTCCCATCATCTGGAAACGCAACAATCAGGTTCTCAACTCGCTGGATCTGGAGGACATCAATGTAAGAGCTGCCTGGAGCCCCACCTGAAATACAGCTGAACTAGTTGTTTCTTCTAGCTTTGTAAGACACTTTGTGTCGAGGACAGGTTGGCTACCAGGCTTTTCTTATCTAGGATAGCTTACCTTATTTTTTTTTATATATTCTTTTCTGATTTAACCAGGTAGGCCAGTTGAGTTCTCATTTACAACTGCGACTTGGCCAAGATAAAGCAAAGGAGTGCTACGAAAAACAACAACACTGTGTTACACGCGGGATAAACAGAAGTACAGTCAAAAACACAATAGAAAAATCTATATACAGTGTGTGCAAATGGAGTAAGGAGGTAAGGCAATAAATAGGCAATAGTAGCGAAGTTATTACAATTTAGCAAATTAACACTGGAGTGATAGATGTGCAGATGATGATGTGCAAGTAGAAATACTGGTGTGCAAAAGAGCAAAGAAAAGTAAATAAAAACAATATGGGGATGAGGTAGGTAGTTGGATGGGCTATTTACAGATGGGCTGTGTACAGCTGCAGCGATCAGTAAGCTGCTCAGATAGCTGATGCTTAAAGTTAGTGAGGGAGATATAAGTCTCCAGCTTCAGTGATTTTTGCAATTCGTTCCAGTCATTGGCAGCAGAGAACTTGAAGGAAAGGCGGCCAAAGGAGGTGTTGGCTTTGGGGATGATCAGTGAGATATACCTGCTGGAGTGCGTGCTACGGGTGGGTGTTGTTATGGTGACCAATGAGCTGAGATAAGGCGGAGCTTTAACTAGCAAAGACTTATAGATGACCTGGAGCCAGTGGGTTTGCGATGAATATGTAACGAGGGCCAGCCGACAAGAGCATACAGGTCGCAGTGCTGGGTAGTATATGGGGCTTTGGTGACAAAACGGATGGCACTGTGATAGACTGCATCCAGTTTGCTGAATAGAGTGTTGGAGGCTATTTTGTAAATTACATCGCCAAAGTCGAGGATCGGTAGGATAGTCAGTTTTACGAGGATATGTTTGGCAGCGTGAGTGAAGGATGCTTTGTTGCGAAATAGGAAGCCGATTCTAGATTTAATTTTGTATTGGAGATGCTTAATACACACACACACACACTTTGGTAACACTTTATTTGGATAAGAACTATCCACTAACCTTAACCCTTATCCTAACCCTAGCCCTAATCCGTACCTTAACTGTTATTTTACCGTAACCATAACCTTAGCAAGCAGTTTCTTATCCGATAGTATGTTGATAGTATGACCATCTGTACATCATACGGGACAATCCTAATAAAGTATGACAAACAGTTTTGTAATATCCTGCTCAGATTCTCACCATAAATAGAACGCCTACACACTTTAACCAGGGCGAATCAAAAGGCAGATCTAGAGCAGCATTTTGGTATTGACTGTTATACACAATCTCAGATATCCAGTCTCTGTACACTGCTGAGAGGGACAGTGTTCTCAGCCAAAGAACAGCAAAAGAGGTATGGGTAAAAAAAGTCAGGCAGGATGACGGAGGATACCAAAAGGGTTCAGCTCAGAGGGGAAGCTCGTATTTTTACTTCCTGCGGAGCGTGTATCATCGTCTGTGTGCAGTATCTACCACCATGACGCTTTCATCCTTCTTCAAACACAGGACACTTGAAGACTTGAAGTTTCAGGGAGTCACCAGGAAAGGCTGCCCGCTCTCTCCATTGTCCCTTGTCAAGATTGACCAAGCTGTGGCTGACTCGACCGTGCATAATTGAGTCAACACTGTCGCAGTAGATAAAGGAGGTCCAGCGATGCCGCTAATGTAACATTAAATGTTGATGGCCCTTAAAACTGTGCGAGGAGGCGCACAGCTGTCGCCAGTCATCGCCGAGCACCATCATTCCTGGAATTGAATTTCTGCCCCCACTGTTTCCGAGTGCTTCAGCTTCTTACGATCCCCCATTTACATGAAGATGGGAATGTTCTTCTTCTTTTGGGCCATCGCATTCTCCCCAAGGTTTTTGATGACTTGAATGTGAAAGCACATTTCGTACATCAAGCGCGGCATTGCTGACATGGGAACGCGTTGAAACCAGCCTATGCCAAGTTGGATTAAAGTGAGTGAGCTAGATTTAACTCTTGAGTAAAGTTAAGGAACAGAGTACAAGCCAGGCCATGTCAGGTCAAGTTAGATTGACTTTGATGTCATTTGATCTCTTTATCTAATAAATACAGTGCCTTGCAAAAGTATGCAGACCCCACATTTTATTGTGTTACATAGTGGGATTAAAATGTATTTAAATTCCATTTTCTGTCAACAATCTACACAAAATACTCTTAGGTCAAAGTGGAAGAAAATTTTGAATAAAAAAAAAGATTAATAGAACTGAAATGACTAAAATATAGTCATTGAATAGGTATTCAGCTCCCTGAGTCAATACATGTTAGAAACACCTTTGGGAGCAGTTACAGCGTCTCCAAGTCTCTAAGTGTTTTACCCACCTGGATTGTGCAGTTTTTGACTGAAGCAGGTTGAAGCAGGTTTTCCTTGAGATAGTTTGGGATGAGTTGGACCGCAGAGTGTAGGGAAAGCAGCCAACAAGTGCTCAGCATATGTGGGAACTCATTCAAGACTGTTGGAAAAGCATTCCAGGTGACTACCTCATGAAGCTGGTTGAGAGAATCCCAAGAGTGTGCAAAGCTGTCATCAAGGCAAAGGGTGAAGAATCTCAAATACAAAATATATTTTGATTGGTTTATCACTTTTTGGGGTTACTACATGATTCCATATGTGTTATTTCATAGTTTTGATGTCTTCACAATTATTCTACAACGTAGAAAATAGTAAAAATTAAGAAAAACCCTTGAATGAGTAGGTGTGTCCTAACTTTTGACTGGTACTGTATGTATGTACAGTATGTACACTGACCAAGTGTTTATGGGTATTGCGTTTTATCTCCCAGTGTGCAGGGGCCTAGTGCACTGAGTTGGGTATAGCAGCTAGCATTTTAGGGCTCTATTCAATCAGATCTGCTTTAGCCAACATCCGCATAGCTGTCGTTTTGATGGTGTCGGATGTGGAACTGCGTTAGAGCTGTCCAATCCACAAGTGGCTCCCGGAATTATACCTGAAGCGGACATTGTCACAGAGTCAACCCCATGCAGTGTTGTTTACAAGTTGAACACTGGAGTGTGAGATGAAATATGCACCTCGATTAGGCTGATAGAAATCCTAATTATTTAGTTTAATACTTTTTTATTTGAGTGTCATTATTTCTATATAGCCTACACTTTCTCGTTCTGAGTGGGGCGGCTGCAGCTTAGTAACAATGAATCGCATGAACAGCTGCTCACCGATTTGACGGCTCCAACGCAGTTCCACCTCCGACACTACCAAACCATTCGCTATGCGGGTGTCTGCTATCGTCTGTTAACGCTTGACCTGATTGAATCTAGGCCTTAACCTCATGTATATGTTGATCTATAAGACTTTTGTAACTCTGTCCTCTGTAAATAATTAATATCCATCAACTGTTACAAAAATGTATGAATCAATTAAGCTGTACGATGTATAGTGTTACATGGTGGAAAGATAAGTGCTTTTGCCTGTTTTTGATATTGCGTTTCAACTAACATCTAAATATTTCGATTGTGTTCTTTCCCCCCAGCAGATTCCGACACAGGTAGGCTTTATCAGAACTGAAATCATCACAGAATTGTCTACTATGTCATCCACAATTAAAAGGCCACAAAGCTAATGAATTCTGACATCACTCTGTGGCGGATACACCAGAACTTGAGGAGGGGTGGTCTGGAGGAGGTGTGGAGGAGTAGGAAGGACGGGTGGAGGAGGAGTGGAGTGATGTTGGAGGGGCAAGGAGGGGTGGAAGAGGAGTAGAGGGGTGGTGGAGGAGTGGAGGGGTGAAAGAGGGTGAAGGAGAGGGGTTGAGGAGGGGGGGAAGGAGAAGTGGAGGAGGACTGGAGGGGGAAGGAGGAGAGGAGGGGGAAGGAGGAGAGGACGGGGAAGGAGGGGTGGAGGAGGAGTGTAGGGGAAGGTGGGGTGGTGGAGGGGTAGAGGAGGGGATGAGGGTGGAGGGGAAGGAGGAGTGGATGATGAGAGGAGGGGAGGAGGGGTGAATGAGGAGTGGAGGGGAAGGAGTGGTGGTGGAGGGGAAGGTAGGGTGGTGAAGGGGCCAGAAGTGGTGGAGGAGGGGGAAGAAGTGGAGGAGGAGTGGAAGGGGAGGGAGTGTGGAGGAGAAGGAAGGGGGGGTAGAGGAGTGGAGGGAAGCATTGGTGGTGGAGGAGTGGAGAGGGAAGGAGGGGTGGTGGAGTGGGAACGAGGGGTGGAGGAGTGAGGGATTTGATCGCCTCCAGTGCTTTTCGTTCCACCCCTCCGAGTTTCATTTCTCCCCTCATTCATTTTTCATTTAAAAGGGTGACACAATATGCTCGTCGCCGAGGGGCCAAAACGCGCCATCAATTCCCCTCACACAGCGAAGGTCTGATGATCCGGTACAGCCTGAGCCTCACTATCCCACCCCTGAACACTGTTTATCTGATCATAGAGGTTGTCCCTGACTAACATGGTGGCCCATGCCCATGCTTTACAGCAGTCTAGCAGGTGTATGTAAGCGATGACATGTACTGACTCTGAGACCTGAACAATGCCATCAGACGTGATTGGAATTCTAATTGGATTATGACAAGAAACACTTAAAAGATCTTTCTTCAGGTCTGTCTGGGTTTTCAGCTGCGAAAGCTTCCTGATCAAATTAGAATGAATAGATGTTAATCAACAAACTGAATAAAGAAATAATCCCAGGAGAAATAGCAAATTACCTCGGAAAGTGTAAACGTTAGTAGGCGTCTAATGAGGAAGTAAATGTTTGTTATTTCTAGATGGTTGCATTACTTGAACACAGTGTATGGATTCATTAACTTTGGGGATTCTTTCAGTGTAACGGCTGCAATCATGACACAACATTCATTAAATTGGTTTCAGTTGCTCTTCTTGGTAACCTCACAGATAAAGTTGCCTGTGCTTTTATACTGGAGAACATAGTGAAACTGTTTTTGTGGTGCATGCCTGTTCACAAAATGGAACATCCTCTCATCTTGCTCATTTCAGTGATTACTCAAAATGTAATTACTGGCAGACTTGCTTTAACCTGAATTTCAGCCCTAAACCAAAGACAAAGCAAGTTTTTCACCTGATTATAGTCACTTCCTAGTTAAAAATGTATTTTTTCAAATAAGATAATAAATATAAATATTAAAGTGTTGTTAAGGACCCAGTATTGATTTGTTTTGCACTATGGTACCATGCATACAAAAAACAATAATTGGAGGATAATTCTTGACAAGCGAACAAATGCTTGTCTTTGACTGAAACAGATGGAAATGTGTGTCACAGTGTGCCTTTATTGATCTCCTTGTCCAAGTTATTTTACTGCTTTAGAAAAGTTCCAAATACACATCCATTTTATCTGCTGCAACCCCCACAGCCATATTGCCTTAGCACATTGCGCACATTCACAAAACATTTTCATTTTCAGATCCGAGCACCCATAATTATTCCTAATAGTGTGAATTACATTTTGAACCCATTCGTTTTTTGTCTTACACAGTCATTGTGGCATTCCTCTTTCTTCTTCTGCAGGATTTCGGAGATGATGGCTCATTGTATGTCACCAAGGTGACCACCACCCATATGGGGAACTACAGCTGCCATGCCGACGGGTACGAGCAGCTCTCGCAGACGCACATGCTCCAGGTGAACGGTAAGCTGCCACTGCTGCTCTGCGGGAACAGAATGGTCACTCTCACACTTCCTGTCGCTACTGAGTCAAACTCAACGTATTTTCGCTGCCAAATGCTGCTAAATCCCACCTGAGGGTGCACCCGGCTACTCTGACAGGCCACCGTCGGTACAGAGACAGGCGAGCTGAAATGAAATGCTTACAGAGCTGTCAAGGGTTTTTTGGAACTGGGAACGCAACATTAGATTGTTGAGAGTGTTGTTTTGATGGATAAATCTGTGATCAAACCGCTTTCCTATCTTTCAGGATTATCAATCAGTCAGATTTAGCCAATCAAATACACCTTAGTTGTGTGGAAACGCTGTTAAGTGCTACTGTAGGTTTGAATTTAGTTTCTTTCTAATTGGAAAGGAGACCATGTCTTGTCGATGCCATTTTCATATTAGATACATGAGTTTAGGCACTCAGAAAAATATGATTTGCTGCTGTCTAAAAACACTCACTGCCGGCGAATTTGTGACACAACGACAATCGTTCGACCTTCAGTTGCAAAGACACAGTTTCCATTAACGATGACTTTAAAGCACATATCACTCACAGTATAGTTAATGATAATGTCTCACATTAATTGGTTGAAAAAAGAAAATTGTCTGGCCCAGGGAAATGCTGCCTGGCAATTGATTTTGGAAATGGATGGGGTGAAAAAATATGTTAACACAAGTCCGTTTTTTGTGTGATCAGCCGTCGGTGTTCACTGATGGGCTTTCACTCAATTATGCGTCACAACATCCCCCTTTCTCTGGTAATACATACTTTGATAACCACTGCTTTATATTATATAGAAATACGTTATAATATATAAAATATGAAGAATATGACGTGTGAAAACTTTAGCTGTAAGCAATGCATTTATTATGGTCGAATGCTTATGATCCATAACGGTAATGCAAAACAACTGCTTTCAGCCAGATGACTCAACAAAATCTTCCCTCTACAGGGTTTCTACATATTATTCCATTGATTAGTATCACATGATTTACAGACAAGTTAATCAAGCAGCACTGAGCAATTGCGGTGCCAATTAGTGAAATAAGCCACATGAACATTAGTCTTGTGCCCAGGAGGTTCATGGTCTAACTTGTATACGTATTCACAAAGAATCCCTTGATTTCATAAAGTCGGCTTTCACAGTCGTGGTCACCATTGGCTCTCGGGCTGTGGGGCATCCGTGTCTGGTTCCCGCTCTCTGGTGTTTGGAACTCTCTATGGGTTCCAGAACTAGCAGTGAAAACAGGCCTGCTGAAAGAGTAATCACTTCTCAGAGATGAGTCTGGGCCAAGGAAAAAGCTTCTTCTCCATGGTGGGTGGTCAGAAAACTTTGAGGGCACCTACAATGGGGCTTGCCTTGGTGGTGATACTTGAGATGCAACACATAGAGAGGATTGAGGTCTCAATGGGGCTAAGAGTCAATCTGAAACCATCCCCGAGCATGATGGCAAAGCTGTCCCCCTGAAGGGCTGTGTGTGTGTGTGTGTTTGTGGGAGAGGTGTGTTTGTGTGTCTGTTTGTGATGCGTGAATGTGTGTGCCTATGTGTGTGTGTAACACAAACACTTCCTTTGCAACCAACCAGTGCAGAGGGGAGGCTTGCTGTGTGATTGACAGCTGGGGAGTTTTATGATGGTGCTGTGTCCCATCGTCCTATCACTATGTCTCTTGTTTCTTCTAGGCAGACATCAGGCTCCAATCCTGTCGGAATCTAGTTTTGCGTGGAAATATTTCACTGACTATATTTCCTTTCAATTTGTGCCTGTCTGGGGCTAAAGGAAATGGTGATTTGAACAGGAACAAAAAGTGTGTTTACAAATGCATGCACAGTGGAAAGATATTTGGGAGGAGCACCAAAGAGGAATATTTGTGAAATGTTTTACTTTCATTAAAAATAAGAAATTATTAGAGAAATACATGTATGTTTTAATAAGACCTTAGGGCCTCTTATACAAGGAATGCTGACTGTAGAATATCCATTGGGAGTGGAACAGTGAAGTTTAATGGCATTCCCTGTCTAAAGACAGCATGACCTCCAAAATGGTCTCCTAATGACATGTTATCACTGTAACCGGTCAGAATTGAACCGAGGTCCCAGTTCAATAAAATTCCGAATCACCTCTGATACGTGAACAAATTACATACTCGCTTGCATAGCATACACCTACAAAAGTAACTTTTTATGATGCTTGATATATAAAGTCAAACAATATTTTAAACTATACCTCTGTCAGCTGACTACCTTTACCTTACACCTGCCATGGCTCGTTACAGTTGGTGTTCTGGGTGGCATTCCTGTTGGCATATTTGGCATTCCTGTATGGCATTCCTTCAAGCCGAGACAGGTTGTTGGCACTAGGTTCTAGGATCCAGAATGCTACTGGAAAGCAGATGGCCATGGTACCAAACCACCCTGTAGTCTCACACTCACCTGGCTGGCCAAAGGCTTCCTCTCCCCAACCAAGCCAACAGGAAATATTCTCTGCATCCAGTGGCCCTCCTCTTTTCTGCCCAATGCCAGCCTGCCAGGGTAGCACTCTACTCTGCAGCCTTGGTGTCACTGCTCTTTTGGAAGTCTATTTTTAATGGTATTATTGGCATTTCTATCAAACACATTTTTATCAAAGTGTTATAGAAATCTGTTACTTCTTTAAGCTCCTTCCCCTCCATCCCCTTGCCTGAGGTTTCGACTAGATAACACAGCCACAAAGGGGCTATATCGTAAAAATTCATTAATAAATAATTTAAGGTTATGATAAGGCATAAGGTTAGCAGTGTGATTAAGGTTATGGTTAGGTGTAGGGTTAAAGTTAGATTTAAAATCAGAAGACACATTGTAGAAATGGGCAGTGTTTATGACTTTGTGGCTGTGTTAAGCTATGAACCTTGCCTGACAAAATGTTGCACAAAATCAATGGCCAGCCCCACCGAGGTTCTCTCTTTTATTGATCTAGATTTGTTTGGTTTGCACGGTTCTTCCTGAGCACTCCAATGTTTTAAACGGCATTCAGTGTATGCTGGAAATGCACTTGATCCTATTGATAGTATGTTAATGCAGAGTGAGAAGTTAAATGGACTTGGCAGACACTCTAAAAGAAAACTTCTCATCCAATAAGGCTGCCTCAATCCTCAAAAGCCGTTTCAATTTCAATGGAGTGTGTGGGCCTGCATTTATCTTCTCCTCTCTTTTATTCTCTTCCTTCTTCCCACAATGCAGTTCCTCCCGTCATCCGAGTCTACCCAGAGAGCCAGGCCCGGGAGCCAGGGGTGACGGCCAGTCTCCGGTGCCATGCTGAGGGTATCCCCAACCCACAACTGGCATGGCTGAAGAATGGCATGGACATCGCTACCAAGCTTTCTAAGCAGCTCACCCTGCAAGGTGGGTACAATCTACTTTCTGGGGGGGTTATCAGATCTAGCAATGCTGGCATACATCTGAGTAGTGTTCAGTAGGGCACACTGAAGCAAGATGTTTTGCAACCAAAATGGAAGATCTGTGTTATTACATTCCTGATGGTGCCGGAGGGTAGAGCTGCCGTCTTATCGGCTCTCAACCAATCATGCTATTTTGTTGGTTTTTTTTGCGTTTTTTTGCAACTTGTTTCGTACATAATGTTGCTGCAACCGGCTCTTATGACCGAAAATAGCTATTGGACATCAGAACTGGGAGTATTCACCTCAAACTTGACGAAGAGTTATTCTTCAAGGAGTCTGACGCGAGGGATATACTGCAGACACCCGACCAGGACCCGATCCCCGTGATTCGCCGGAGAAGGAAACTGAGATTTCGAGGCAAAAGATCAGGGTGCCTTGCGAGGATCAGGCGACAAGTAGATAATCTGCCCTTGCCTTCCGTTCTGCTAGCTAACGTTCAATCGCTGGAAAATAAATGTGATGAACTGAAAGCACGTATACAGTGGGGCAAAAAAGTATTTAGTCAGCCACCAATTGTGCAAGTTCTCCAACTTAAAAAGATGAGAGAGGCCTGTAATTTTCATCATAGGTACACTTCAACTATGACAGACGAAATGAGAAAAAGAAATCCAGAAAATCACATTGTAGGATTTTTAATTTATTTATTTGCAAATTATGGTGGAAAATAAGTATTTGGTCAATAACAAAAGTTGATCTCAATACTTTGTTATATACCCTTTGTTGGCAATGACAGAGGTCAAACGTTTTCTGTAAGTCTTCACAAGGTTTTCACACACTGTTGCTGGTATTTTGGCCCATTCCTCCATGCAAATCTCCTCTAGAGCAGTGATGTTTTGGGGCTGTCGCTGGGCAACACAGACTTTCAACTCCCTCCAAAGATTTTCTATGGGGTTGAGATCTGGAGACTGGCTAGGCCACTCCAGGACCTTGAAATGCTTCTTACGGCCACTCCTTCGTTGCCCGGGCGGTGTGTTTGGGATCATTGTCATGCTGAAAGACCCAGCCACGTTTCATCTTCAATGCCCTTGCTGATGGAAGGAGGTTTTCACTCAAAATCTCACGATACATGGCCCCATTCATTCTTTCCTTTACACGGATCAGTCAGTCCTGGTCCCTTTGCAGAAAACAGCCCCAAAGCATGATGTTTCCACCCCCATGCTTCACAGTAGGTATGGTGTTCTTTGGATGCAACTCAGCATTCTTTGTCCTCCAAACACGACGAGTTGAGTTTTACCAAAAAGTTATATTTTGGTTTCATCTGACCATATGACATTCTCCCCAATCCTCATCTGGATCATCCAAATGCTCTCTAGCAAACTTCAGACGGGCCTGAACATGTACTGGCTTAAGCAGGGGGACACGTCTGGCACTGCAGGATTTGAGTCCCTGGCGGCGTAGTGTGTTACTGATGGTAGGCTTTGTTACTTTGGTCCCAGCTCTCTGCAGGTCATTCACTAGGTCCCCGTGTGGTTCTGGGATTTTTGCTCACTGTTCTTGTGATCATTTTGACCCCACGGGGTGAGATCTTGCGTGGAGCCCCAGATCGAGGAAGATTATCAGTGGTCTTGTATGTCTTCCATTTCCTAATAATTGCTCCCACAGTTGATTTCTTCAAACCAAGCTGCTTACCTATTGCAGATTCAGTCTTCCCAACCTGGTGCAGGTCTACAATTTTGTTTCTGGTGTCCTTTGACAGCTCTTTGGTCTTGGCCATAGTGGAGTTTGGAGTGTGACTGTTTGAGGTTGTGGACAGGTGTCTTTTATACTGATAACAAATTCAAACAGGTGCCATTAAAACAGGTAACGAGTGGAGGACAGAGGAGCCTCTTAAAGAAGAAGTTACAGGTCTGTGAGAGCCAGAAATCTTGCTTGTTTGTATGTGACCAAATACTTATTTTCCACCATAATTTGCAAATAAATTCATAAAAAATCCTACAATGTGAATTTCTGGATTTTTTTCCTCATTTTGTCTGTCATAGTTGAAGTGTACCTATGATGAAAATTACAGGCCTCTCTCATCTTTTTAAGTGAGAGAACTTGCACAATTGGTGGCTGACTAAATACTTTTTTTGCCCCACTGTATCCTACTAACGGGACATTAAAAACTGTACTATCTTATGTTTTACCGAATCGTGGCTGAACAACGACATTAACGACGTTAAACACTCTATCGGCAAGACAGAACAGCAGCCTCTGGTAAGACACGGGCGGGGGCCTATGCATTTATGTAAACAACAGCTGGTGCACGATATCTATGGAAGTCTCAAAGTTTTGCTCGCCTGAGGTAGAGTATCTCATGATAAGCTGTAGACCACACTGTCTACCTAGAGATGTTTTCGTAGCTGTCTACATACCACCACAGAGCGAGGTTGGCACTAAAACCGCACTAAATTAGCTGTATTCCGCCATAAGCAAACAGGAAAATGCTCATCCAAAGGCGGCACTCCTAGTGGCCGGTGACTTTAACGTAGGGAAACTTCAATCAGTTTTACCTAATTTCTATCAGCATGTTAAATGTGCAACTAGAGGGAAAAAAATCTTGACCACCTTTACTCCACACATGGAGACGCGTACAAAGCTCTCCCTCCATTTGGCAAATCTGACCATAACTCTATCCTCCTGATTCCTGCTTACAAGCAAAAATTTAAGCAGTAAGCACCAGTGACTCTGTCTATAAAAAAGTGTTCAGATGAAGCAGATGCTATACTGCAGGAATGTTAGGCAAGCACAGACTGGAACATGTTCCAGGATTCTTCCGATGGCATTGAGGAGTACACCACATCAGTCACTGGCTTTATCAATAAGTGCATCGAGGACATCGCCCCCACAGTGACTGTACGTACATACCCCAACCAGAAGCCATGGATTACAAGAAACATTCGCACTGAGCTAAAGGGTAGAGCTGCCACTTTCTAGGAGCGGGACTAACCTGGAAGCTTATAAGAAATCCCGCTATGACCTCCGACGAACCATCAAACAGGCAAAGAGTCAATACAGGACTAAGATCGAATCGTACTACACCGGCTCCAACACTCGTCGAATGTGGCAGGGCTTGCAAACTATTACAGACTACAAAGGGAAGCACAGCCAAGAGCTGCCCAGTGACACAAGCCTACCAGACGAGCTAAATAACTTCTATGCTCGCTTCGATGCAAGTAACACTGAAACATGCATCAGCTGTTCCGGATGACTGTGTGATCACGCTCTCCACAGCCGATGTGAGTAAGACCTTTAAACAAGTCAACATTCACAAGGCCGCAGGGCCAGACGGATTACCAGGATGTGTACTCCGAGCCTGCGCTGGCAAGTGTCTTCACTGACATTTTCAACCGCTCCCTGCCTGATTCTGCAATAACAACATTTTTCAAGCAGACCACCATAGTCCCTGTGCGAAAGAACACTAAGGTAACCTACCTAAATTACTACATACCCGTAGCACTCACGTCTGTAGCCATGAGTTGCTTTGAAAGGCTGGCTCACATCAACACCATTATCTCAGAAACCCTAGACCCACTCCAATTTGCATACCGCACCAACAGATCCACAGATGATGCAATCTCTATTGCACTCCACACTGCCCTTTCTCACCTGGACAAAAGGAACACCTATGTGAGAATGCTATTCATTGACTACAGCTCAGCGTTCAACATCATAGTGCCCTCAAAGCTCATCACTAAGCTAAGGATCCTGGGACTAAACACCTCCCTCTGCAACTGGATCCTAGACTTCCTGACGGTCTGCCCCCAGGTGGTAAGGGTAAGTAACAACACATCCGCCTTGCTGATCCTCAACACTGGGGCCCCTCGGGTGCGTGCTTAATCCCCTCCTGTACTCCCTGTTCACTCATGACTGCATGGCCAGGCACAACTCCAACACCATCATTAAGTTTGCTGATGACACAACAGTGGTAGGCCTGATCACAGACAACTATGAGACAGCCTAAAGGGAGGAGGTCAGAGACCTGACCGTGTGGTGCAAGGACAACAACCTCTCCCTCAACGTGATCAAGACCATTCTCATCAACGGGGCTGTATTGGAGCAGTTTGAGAGTTCCTTGGCGTTCACATCACCAACAAACTAACATGGTCCAAGCACACCAAGCCAGTCATGAAGAGGGCACGAGAAAACCTATTCCCCCTCAGGAGACTGAAAAGATTTGGCATGGGTCCCCAAATCCTCAAAAGGTTTTACAACTGCACCATTGAGAGCATCCTGATGGGTTGCATCACTGCCTGGTATGGAAAATGCTCGGCCTCCGACCACAGAGGGTAGTGCGTATGGCCCAGTACATCACCGGGGCCAAGCTTCCTGCCATCCAAGACCTCTATAACAGGCTGTGTCAGAGTAAGGCCCTAAAAATAGTCAAAGACTCCAGCCACCCTAGTCATAGACTGTTCCCTCTGGTACTGCACGGCAAGCGGTACCGGAGCGCCAAGTCTAGGTACAGGAGGCTTCTAAACAGCTTCTACTCCCAAGCCATAAGACTCCTGAACAGCTAATCAAATGGCTACCCAGACTATTTGCCCCCTCACCCCCACGCTGCTGCTACTCTCTGTTATTAGCTATGCATAGTCACTTTAATAACCCTACCTGCATGTACATAATTACCTCAATTACCTCGACACTGGTGCCCCCGCACATTGACACATTGACTCTGTACCGGTACCGCCTGTATATAGCCCTGCTATTGTTATTTACTGCTGCTCTTTAATTATTTGTTTTTCTTAAAACTGCATTGTTGGTTAAGGGCTTGTAAGTAAGGATTTCACTATGAGGTATTCGGCTCATGTGACAAATAACATTTGATTAGAATTATTGGACAGCTATTACCTCTCTGTTTCACTCCATTTCAAAACTTTTTCCACCTACTGAACAAACCCCGGGTTTAGTATACTGGATATACCTCATGTCTTTTCCTAGTGCTTTCTTCTGCATGAATGACAGGTCTAGTGTTCAACCCCTGAATCAGTTCTCAGTGGTGTCACACCTAAATCATTCCCCAGATGTGCAGACACCCTAGCGTTAGCGACAACTAGATCAACTCAAAACACAATGACTCCCACTGCATGGGACAACTCTGCAAAGTTTTTTTGACTTCTTCCAATTCTGTTAAAAAACCCTCACTGTCCTGTCTCCTATCTTATTAGACTCAGTT
The DNA here is from genome assembly GCA_030435695.1 of Brachymystax lenok tsinlingensis. Taxonomy (NCBI): domain Eukaryota; kingdom Metazoa; phylum Chordata; class Actinopteri; order Salmoniformes; family Salmonidae; genus Brachymystax; species Brachymystax lenok. The sequence goes on from CM059789.1 coordinate 21,886,859, forward strand.
ATGTAGGGGTGACTTTGATAAAAAAAAGTCCAAGTGTTGCTGAGTGAGTACAAACTGCAAACTGTATTTTATTTGTCTGTGTCACACTTACTGACAATGTCTGTACGTGTCTGTGTGTGTGTGTGTGTGTGTGTGTGTGCGTGTGTGTGTGTGTGTGAAATCTTGTTATTTTTTGTCAACCAGCTAACGGAAGCGAGGTGCACATCAGCAACGTGCACTTTGAGGACACGGGGGCATACAGCTGCATTGCCAAAAACGACGCCGGGGTGGACGAGGACATCTCCTCTCTGTTTGTGGAGGACTCGGCGCGCAAGACCCGTATGTCATGATGTCTACTTTGTCCCTCTGTCTGTCTGTGTGTCCTTTCCTGGGGATAATGGGGAGACACAGCTCAAAACACTAAATAATTAATCCAGTCTCTTAATAGTTTATAACCTCCAAGGTAATAATAGAACTTATGTTAGAGAAATAACAGAGATAGCTACATTCTGTATTAACAAATGCTCAGGTGGTTAGGCTATAGAGACCAATGGTACCTCTTCTAGTACAATGTTAATGGTCGTGTTGTGTAGAATCCTAAAGTTTATTTTCAGCTCAAAATCTTCTTTAATTGAAATTAGAACAGCTTTAGGAGGAATTGTACGGTGGCCCTAAGGGACAACGTAGAATTACGATACAAATACATGCTCAGATCAGACACAGTCCCATTCATTGACTCTGTCATTATTGTTGGCCTTTCCAGAATGTCAAAATCAGTTTTTTACGCTCAACCAATGATTGCGACCACATTGTCGCTAATTCTCTCCTCTCCTAATAATGGCACAAAAAAAGCAAACACAGCAACTCTTACTCTCAAATCACTCACATGTCCCCTTCGATGATGCAATAGGTTTAGCTGCTGTCCCAGTGGCAGTGATACACTCCACACGCGCCGTCACACATCACAGGATCAAACTCTCTGGGGTCAGAAGTCAGTCAGTTGCCTCCTTTGAAGTTTTGAAGCCACCGAGTATGATGAAACTGCTCAGGGGTTTGAAACACACACTAGCAACCATTTTGGATCATCCCCAACCGAGAGTACATACTTACTCTCTGGGGTCAGAAGTCAATCAGTTGCCTCATTTGAAGCTTTGAAGCCACTGTGTCTGATGAAATTGCTGAGGGGGTCGGCATGTTGGCGACCATTTTGCATCCACAACCCATAGTCAACAACAAAGAGATTGCAGGGAGGATGTTGAAATAGTCCACCATTATATTAGAAGAAAAATCTAATAATTAAATGGACAGGGTGCACAGTTAAACTGCCCAACAGCACTCCCAAATGCATATTTGACCTAGTCTGGTCTCACCTTATTACCCCAGTGGAGTGCCTGCTTATCCAAGAGCTTGGCTTCCTTGGGTTGCATCTCTAGCCCCGAGGCTATGCTAGCGCTCTGAGTCAGTTTGTAAGCTAAAGCTCGGCTGTACGGCTCTGTCTTTTCAGCATGAGAGAGAGTGAGAGAGTGAGAGAGAGAGAGAGAGAGAGAGAGAGAGAGAGAGAGAGAGAGAGAGAGAGAGAGAGAGAGAGAGAATCTGAAATAGCCTGGTAATGTCAACTAGCATTCTATGTTTTATTAACCTGAATTCTATGTATAATATCACTGGACAGTGGGCTATACAGTAGCCTTACAGTTGGAAATTGAACGCCACTATGTTAATGACACGTTTCAGTTATTTATTGTAGCCTACTTTCTCATACCCATATTTTAACATCCACTTGTGAAAGAGACTTGTGATCAGCTGATGCGTGTGATATGGCCTGTGTTAAATGCCCTCCATATAACCAGGGTAACTAGTGTCCCTAGGCTGGCAGACTTTAACCTTAGACAAGTTATTCCTAGATATCTCCCCATTCTCTCTTTCCTCCCTCCCTCTCCTCCCACCATCCCTCTCTCCAATTGGATAACTGTCTGCTGTGGCTCAGTAGATGTCGACCCCTCAATGACCTCCCATCTGGGAACGAATCAACGAAACAACAATACAACCTCATCCCCAATGCAGTCTACCAGCATTTGTTAGAGCTTGGTCTCCTTCATATCATCCATTCCGTTTTTAGGTAGATGTGATGTCATTCCACATTTTATATTTTATTTTCTCGTGTCCACTATTTTCAATTTGTGAGTTATCACTCTTGCAAATGGCTCATTCGGCTACATAAACGGTTCATACATCAGATATCTATTTTATAGAAATGAATGTGACATCTTGACAGCCTTATTCAACATAGTGTTGATAGATTGCTGAAGTGGTCACAGTAATAGTAAGCAGCAGATGAGGTGAGAGACATGATAGTCTGAGCGAAAAATGAACACCACTCAGCAGATTCACCCAGAGCTCGTTCAAAGTCAAAAACCCGCTTCTTGCTACCACGTTAAAGTTAATTGTTTTCTTGACGTCGTTGGTGCGCTTCATCACCATTGAATAAATGAGCAGACTATATTCAGAGTGGTCCTTAGTCAACTGTCACCCGTGGTGGAGCGCAATTAATCTGACAGGAACCACTGCTAAACTGGCATGAATATCTGCCCTGCACTTCAAAATGGTCGCCAATTATTTCTGGAGCGTCGGACGTCCGTGAGTCAGGGGTGTTTGTTGCTGTTGGTTTAGGTTAACACCAGCCAAGGCACAGAGAGAGGGACATGGGCCTACGGCCTATGCATGTGAGTACTGTGTGTGTGTTTGGGTGTGTGTCAACGTGAGTGTGTTAATGTGTGTGTCAATGTGTGTGTGTGTGTGTGGGTCAACGAGTGTGTGTGCAGGTGTGTGTGTCAATCGATGCCTAACACAGTTGATCACATCAAGCTTTCACACTGTGTTGGCCATGGTTCACAGTCCCAAGCTATAAAGAAACCTAACCTGTGGTGCCAGCAACAGCAGTGACATGGCCTGTCTGTGGGTCTGTGTGTCTGTCTGTGGGTCTGTCTGTGGGTCTGTGTGGGTCTATCTGTCTGGTTGTGGGTCTGTCTGTGGGTCTGTCTGTCTGTCTGTGGGTCAACGAGTGTGTGTGCAGGTGTGTGTGTCAATCGATGCCTAACACAGTTGATCACATCAAGCTTTCACACTGTGTTGGCCATGGTTCACAGTCCCAAGCTATAAAGAAACCTAACCTGTGGTGCCAGCAACAGCAGTGACATGGCCTGTCTGTGGGTCTGTGTGTCTGTCTGTGGGTCTGTCTGTGGGTCTGTGTGGGTCTATCTGTCTGGTTGTGGGTCTGTCTGTGGGTCTGTCTGTCTGTCTGTGGGTCAACGAGTGTGTGTGCAGGTGTGTGTGTCAATCGATGCCTAACACAGTTGATCACATCAAGCTTTCACACTGTGTTGGCCATGGTTCACAGTCTGTCTGTGGGTCTGTGTGGGTCTATCTGTCTGGTTGGCTGTGGGTCTGTCTGTCTGTCTGTCTGTCTGTCTGGCTGTGGGTATGTCTGTCTGTCTGTGGGACTGTCTGTCTGGTTGTGGGTCTGGCTGTGGGTCTGTCTGGCTGTCTGTGGGTCTGTCTGACTGGCTGTGGGTCTGTCTGCCTGTCTGTATGTATGTCTGTGGGTCTGGTTGTGGGTCTGTCTGTCTGGATGTGGGTCTGTCTGGCTGGCTGTGGGTCTGTCAGTCTGGCTGTGGATCTGTCTGGCTGGCTGTGGGACTGTTTCTCTGGCTATGGGTCTATCTGCAGGTGCTCCATTGTGATGCATTTGTAAGGCCTTTGTATGGCATCCTTGAGCTTGTGTCATGCATGTATGGTGCATTATTGTGAAGCGTTTACGACAGTTTTTGGGTCCAGGAAACCCATAGGGAGTGCAGGCTTTTGTTATAGCCCAGCACTAACACACCTAATTCAACAAATTATTGAGCCCTTAGTTGAATCAGCCTTAAGCCCAAATCAAACAGAAAGCTTTTTTTTACGCGAGTGAACGAGCTTGTACACACTGGAATTAGAATGCACAGATGTGAAGGAAAGAAAACAGATGGGCTCCAGAGTCAACGGTGTCTACGGCGCCATAGCGCATCAAATTAGAAAGCAAGTCTATTTTTCTCGTGTCTACGCAGAGCAATGCTGGTAAAATAAGAAGATAAATTGCTTGGGTCGTTTGTAGAAAAGGAATTAGAGGAAATGTTATGATCTTCCCTATGCTAAGTAGACTACGCTACGCACTGTAAATAAATTGACGCTCTCTACTCTCACATAATTTTTGTTGGGGTGATTTTGGATTTATAGGGTATTTTGAATGGGAGAGCCACAGTTTTATGTTACGGCCCAGCAATAACTTGCCAATTTCAATGAATCATCAAGACCTTAGTTAAATCAGCATCAAAGGACATTGCTAATGACTATTGTAAGGCCAGTGTGTGGCATTATGACAACTCAGTGAAGGTAGTCACTTTTCTTCCAGACGTAAATACACTGAGTGTACAAAACATTAAGAACATGTAGGGTAGGGTATAGAGGTATGGTTCCCCAACTGGCGACCCGCAGGCCACATTTTATTTGACCCGCCCAAGATTTCTTAAAGATAGATATACAGTACCAGTCAAAGGTTTGGACACACCCACTCATTCAAGGGTTTTTCTTCATTTTTTCTATTTTCTACATTGTAGAATAATAGTGAAGACATCAAAACTATGAAATAACACATATGGAATCATGTAGTAACCAAAAAGGTGTTAAACAAACCAACATTTATTATATCTTTTTAGATTCTTCAAAGTAGCCACCCTTTGCCTTGATGACAGCTTTACACACTCTTGGCATTCTCTCAACCAGCTTCATGAGAAATGCTTTTCCAACAGTCTTGAAGGAGTTCCCACATATGCTGAGCACTTGTTGGCTGCTTTTCCTTTACTCTGCGGTCCAACTCATCCCAAGCCATCTACATTTGGTTGAGGTTGGGTGATTGTGGAGGCCAGGTCATCTAATGCAGCACTCCATCACTATCCTTCTTGGTAAAATAACCCTTGCACAGCCTGGAGGTGTCCTGTTGAAAAACAAATGACAGTCCCACTAAGCGCAAACCAGATGGGATGGCGTATCGCTGCAGAATGCTGTGGTAGCCATGCTGGTGAAGTGTGTCTTGAATTCTAAATAAATCACTGACAGTGTCACCAGCAAAGCACCCCAATACCATCACACCTCCTTTATGGTTCACAGTGGGAACCACACATGCGGAGATCATCCATTCAGCTACTCTGCATCTCACAAAGACAAGGTGGTAGTAACCAAAAATCTACAATTTTGACTCATCAGACCAAAGACAGATTTCCACAGGTCTCATGTCCATTGCTCGTGTTTCTTGGTCCAAGCAAGTCTCTTCTTCTTATTGGTGTCCTTTAGTAGTGGTTTCTTTGCAGCACTTCGACCGTGAAGGCCTGATTCATGTTCTGATCTTGTCCATGTTCTGTTATAATCTGCACCCGGCACAGCCAGAAGAGGACTGGCCACCCCTCACAGCCTGGTTCCTATCTAGGTTTCTTCCTAGGTTTTTGCCTTTCTAGGGAGTTTTTCCTAGCCACCGTGCTTTTACACCTGCATTGCTTGCTGTTTGGGGTTTTAGGCTGGGTTTCTGTACAGCACTCTGTGAAATCAGCTGATGTAAGGGGGGCTTTATAAATAAATTTGATTTGATTTGATGATTCACGCAGTGTCTGTTATTTGAACTCCTTGAAGCATTTATTTGATCTGCAATTTCTGAGGCTGGTAACTCTAGTGAACTTATCCTCTGCAGCAGAGGTAACTCTGAGTCTTTCTTTTCCCATGGCGGTCCTCATGAGAACCAGTTTCATCATAGCGCTTGATGGTTTTTGCGACTGCACAAAGTTTTTGAAATTTCCAACATTGACTGAACTTCATGTCTTAAAGTAAGGATGGACTCTCGTTTTTCTTTGCTTATTTGAGCTTTTCTTGCCATAATATGGACTTGATATTTTACCAAATAGGGCTATCTTCTGTATACCACCCCTACCTTGTCACAAGACAACTGATTGTCTCAAACGCTTTAAGAAGGAAATAAATTCCACAAATGAACTTTTAACAAGGCACACCTGTTAATTCAAATGTATTCCAGGTGACTACCTCATGAAGCTGGTTGAGAGAATGCCAAGAGTGTGCAACGCTGTCATCAAGGCCAAGGGTGGATACTTTGAAGAATCTGAAAAATAAAATATATTTTGATTTGTTTAACACTTTTTTGATTGCTACTTGATTCCATATGTGTTATTTCATCGTTTTGATGTCTTCAAAAGTATTCTACAATGTAGAAAATAGTAAAAATTAAGAAAAACCCTTGAATGAGTAGGTGTGTCCTAACTTTTGACTGGTACTGTATGTGTGTACCGTATGTACACTGGCCAAGTGTTTATGGGTATTGCGTTTTATCTCCCAGTGTGCAGGGGCCTAGTGTACTGAGTTGGGTATAGCAGCTAGCATTTTAGGGTTCTATTCAATCAGATCTGCTTTAGTTTTGATGTCTTCACTATTACAATTACAATTGAAAATAGTAAAAATAAAGAAGAACCCTCGAATGAGTAGGTGTGTCCAAACTTTTGACAGGTACTGTGTATGATAATATTTGTTTAATTGTTGGGCATAAAAGACTAAAAACAGCAGCAAATCAGCTCCAAGTGATTTTAATTTGGGAAATCTGTTCCAAAGTATTCCCACACATAATAGTGTACAACACCTGCTCTTTCCACATAGACTGACCTGGTGAATTGAGGTGAAAGCTATGATCCATTGTTGATGTCACCTGTTAAATCCACTTCAGTCAGTGTAGATGAAGGGGAAGAGAGAGATTAAAGAAGGATTTTTAAGCTTGAGACAATTGAGACATGGATTGTGTATGTGTGCCATTCAGAGGGGGTGCCAGGCTACCCGTCTTTACATGCACCTGTCACCATCATTATGCGCATCAGCGATTATTCGATTCACCTGGACTCCTTCACGTGGTTGACTGCCCCTGTATATCTGTCTGTTCCTCGGTGGTGTTCCCGGTGTACACATTAATTGTTGTTATGTGTTCCTGTCCAGACGCTGTTCCTGTTCTGTTTCATGTCCGTCAGTTATTAAACCTTCACTCCCTGTACCTGCATCTCATCTCCTGCGTCAATCCTTCTTTTAAAATACAAAATATTGAAGTGCCTTTGAACGGGGTATGGTAGGGGCCAATACTTTGATTTGATTTTGATTTGATTTGGTAGTAGGTTCCAGTCGCACCGGTTTGAGTGTGTCAAGAACTGCAACGCTACTGTGTTTTTCACTCTCATTTTCCCGTGTGTATCAAGAATGGTCCTCCACCCAAACGTCATCCAGCCAACTTCACACAACTGTGGGAAGCATTGGAGTCAACATGGTCCAGCATCCCTGTGGAATGTTTTCGACACCTTGTAGAGTCTATGCCCTGACGAATTGAAGCTGTTCTGAGGGCAAAAGGTGGTGCAACTCAATGGTGTTCCTAATGTTTTGTATACTCAATGTATACAGTGGGGGAAAAAAGTATTTAGTCAGCCACCAATTGTGCAAGTTCTCTCACTTAAAAAGATGAGAGAGGCCTGTAATTTTCATCATAGGTACACTTCAACTATGACAGACAAAATGAGGAAAAAAAATCCAGAAAATCACATTGTAGGATTTTTTATGAATTTATTTGCAAATTATGGTGGAAAATAAGTATTTGGTCAATAACAAAAGTTTCTCAATACATTGTTATATACCCTTTGTTGGCAATGACAGAGGTCAAATGTTTTCTGTAAGTCTTCACAAGTTTTTCACACACTGTTGCTGGTATTTTGGCCCATTCCTCCATGCAGATCTCCTCTAGAGCAGTGATGTTTTGGGGCTGTCGCTGGGCAACACGGACTTTCAACTCCCTCCAAAGATTTTCTATGGGGTTGAGATCTGGAGACTGGCTAGGCCACTCCAGGACCTTGAAATGCTTCTACGAAGCCACTCCTTCGTTGCCCGGCGGTGTGTTTGGGATCATTGTCATGCTGAAAGACCCAGCCACGTTTCATCTTCAATGCCCTTTCTGATGGAAGGAGGTTTTCACTCAAAATCTCACGATACATGGCCCCATTCATTCTTTCCTTTACACGGATCAGTCGTCCTGGTCCCTTTGCAGACGAACAGCCCCAAAGCATGATGTTTCCACCCCCATGCTTCACAGTAGGTATGGTGTTCTTTGGATGCAACTCAGCATTCTTTGTCCTCCAAACACGACGAGTTGAGTTTTTACCAAAAAGTTATATTTTGGTTTCATCTGACATTCTCCCAATCCTCATCTGGATCATCCAAATGCTCTCTAGCAAACTTCAGACGGGCCTGAACATGTACTGGCTTAAGCAGGGGGACACGTCTGGCACTGCAGGATTTGAGTCCCTGTGTTAGTGTGTTACTGATGGTAGGCTTTGTTACTTTGGTCCCAGCTCTCTGCAGGTCATTCACTAGGCCCCTCCGTGTGGTTCTGGGATTTTTGCTCACCGTTCTTGTGATCATTTTGACCCCACAGGGTGAGATCTTGCGTGGAGCCCCAGATCGAGGAAGATTATCAGTGGTCTTGTATGTCTTCCATTTCCTAATAATTGCTCCCACAGTTGATTTCTTCAAACCAAGCTGCTTACCTATTGCAGATTCAGTCTTCCCAACCTGGTGCAGGTCTACAATTTTGTTTCTGGTGTCCTTTGACAGCTCTTTGGTCTTTGGCCATAGTGGAGTTTGGAGTGTGACTGTTTGAGGTTGTGGACAGGTGTCTTTTATACTGATAACAAGTTCAAACAGGTGCCATTAATACAGGTAATGAGTGGAGGACAGAGGAGCCTCTTAAAGAAGAAGTTACAGGTCTGTGAGAGCCAGAAATCTTGCTTGTTTGTATGTGACCAAATACTTATTTTCCACCATAATTTGCAAATAAATTCATAAAAAATCCTACAATGTGATTTTCTGGATTATTTTTCCTCATTTTGTCTGTCATAGTTGAAGTGTACCTATAATGAAAATTACAGGCCTCTCTCATCTTTTTAAGTGAGAGAACTTGCACAATTGGTGGCTGACTAAATACTTTTTTCCCCCACTGTATATGATTCAAAATGTACAGTGAGGCTACAATTCAAAAAGTGAAGTTTCCATCACTGGGAGACTTAACTTATTGCTGTCTGGAAAGTACTTATTTGAAACCGTCCAACACATTTATCCTGCTTTTTCTCCTGACGATGTAAAATCACATGGTTATCTCCATGCGGGACCAGATTTTCAATGGGCGTTTCAACTTCTCGGTGATCAATTACTTGCACTTTTTAAATATTCAAGGATATTTCCAACCCAGGATTAAATGGTTGGATATTTTCTTCTTAAAAAAAATACTTTCCCCCACTGTAACCAGTTCACTCCATAGACTTCAACCTCCAATTATAGAACTGTCTTGCGCTTTTGAAGAATTCCATTTCACCATTACTCCGTATAGTATGAGCAGGGTGTTTCTCAATCCAGCTAAAGTTATCCCTCCAGTAATGAAGTGTCCTTAAATCTTCAGGATTAAGCTGCTAAAAAAACAAACAAAACAAACCTAGTTGAACATTAATCCATTTACAGCGTTTCATGGAATTGGAACAGGAAACATTTAGGTTGATGTACACTTAAGTCGGTGGTGATACAGCATAGTTGTTAGTGGGCAAAACATTCCATTTCGTGTCTGAACAGATTTTTCATCTTTCCCTTTAATAAGGCTGGGCGTCCCGCTAGCAGGACAACTTCCGGTGAAACTGGAGGGCGCGCAATTCAAATAAAAAATAATACAAATTATGGTTATTAAACATTAACCTGTTACAGCTAGGGTCCCATTTTCCATACAAGTGTCTTATATCGGTTAAAAAACATTACATGTCCATATTTAGTGTGGGCAATCACATTCTGTCAATTCTTTGTATGGCATTTTAGAAACTTATTTTTAAATCTTTCCATAAACTTCTATCGATCCATAACAGTCAGACCATGAAACAGAAATGTTAATGTGTAGTAATGGATCCATATGAAATACTGAGCTGAGCTACAGAGCTGTACATGGAACATTCAGCTCACCACAACAGTGTCATCATCATGTCAATAAATCCAGGCAGTATTTGGACAAAGGTATTTATAGCCAGCCATAATTAAAACATATTCTCAGTCTCGATTATACAACGCTGCCAGGTCAATTTGCATAACAACTGACACACAAAGCAGACACAACGTGCCAATGTTGCCAGGCGACTCAATCCCAAGCACAGGCTGATAAATCCAATGAATCACAGTGGGAGAAGAACAGAGAGGAAGACACCCAGGGCTACTGTGTCACAATGCCTTTTCCCATTTGCATCTGCCAGCCTAATTAGCTAAGCTGGGGCTGCCTGGCTTCACCTGTTAATGCAGTCAGGAAGTCTGCTGGCTGTGATGCCAGGATGTTCCTATCCACAGGCACTGTGCCCAAATGTCGCATCCGTGTGCCCTTGTAAACAAATCGAGTTTGTGTTGTAACCTTGCTGACGGGAAGGTGTTGTTGTGTGGGGAGTGTAGAGTCCGCCTGACGACTGCAGAATTCTGGCGCTCTTTATTTGGAAACAGTTATTCAACTCCGCCGCCGCTGAAAGTGGCACATAGCTGTTTTCTAATATGGATGACGAATGTGATGTAGGGGCCACTTGTATGTTTCAGAACGAGCACAATCTTTCTGCCTTGTGATGAATAGCATCTATTAATTGCGTTATTGGAAAAGACTTGGGCACCAAGATCTCATCTCACTACCTTACTCCTTTCACCATTTTCCCCAGCAGTACCAATCTGACGAGTTTTTGAACATCACCAGAAACTAGAGCAGTGCAGCGTTTCCCTAACACTCCCCTTTTCTTCCCATGTTAATCATTCCTCTACATCAGTTCTCTTGTGTAACTTTTTAATGAGAACAAAATGTATGCATGAGTGCAACAGAGTGGGACTTGACTAAGCACTTTTGAAAGATTAGGCTTGACTAACAGGTCTGTCATGCCACTGCCAAAGCTTATTTTCTACTTTTCTCTCTTTCTCTATTCTCTCCATCGCTCTCCACACAGCAGAAGAGAGGGTGTGAGAATGAGCAGCATCAGAATAGGGGGAGATTAAAATCAAAACTGAATTGGGGCCCGAGATTGGTTTGCAGACGGTCAGGAAAATGGAAGATGGAATGGAAACAGAGGGGGTTGTGGGATGGATGAACAATAGGAAAAGGTCATCGCGCTGATACAGCAGGAAAATGAGGATAGTCAAAACAATGAAATGGGGCCGCTATTTGCATCTGCTCCTGAATCGCAAAATCTTCACATTTCCTGTGATAGACCGAGCTCACTCAGTACGCAGGCTCTGGGTGTTCATCTGTACTTGTAGCGAAATGAACACATCCTTTTCAGAGGCACATCACTCTCATCTCAAAAGGCTTTGAGGGGTTGTATTCCAGTTCATGCATTAAAGCCGCTTGGTTATTATGCAGCTGTAGTTTCCAATTCCATGTCATTAGTTGACTCCAAGTGAATTTAATGAGAAATTACGGCGGTTTTAGTCAGCCAAAAATAGTCTCACAAGATAATCCTCTTTAATGACCTCTAGAACTCATCTACGCTTGAGATATATGTTGATTCTTTATGATGGCTAATACCCAAATACCCTAATACGTAAAACATATATTTATTGATGGATAATTACCTGAGGTGTACATTTATTTGATTCATTATCATGTCAACTTTATAGCATGTGGCACTTGCTTTTGCAGTACAAGGTACAGATTTCTAAGGATGTCTTTTTAGTGGGGCTAACAACAAAACAAGAGCAAATGTTGTAAAATGCATTTTGTTTGTATGTATTTACAATATACCACCTGGACTGTGTTTCGCCCTCAAGTGTTTGGTATTAAATTATTCTCAAACTGGGGGTTTCTATTGGTTGTCTGTTGCACTAAGTGTCAAAGAGACACTTTTCATAAAACATTCATTTTGTTTTGTCTTAGCTGGTGTGTGAATGCTCAAAAAGGGACAATCATCGATTCCACACTAATGCACATTCTTGGTCTTTCTTTTCTTGTCTTCCCTTCAGTGGCAAACATTCTGTGGAGAGAGGAAGGTATGTTTCTATTTAAACCATTTAAAATCAAATAAAATTGTATTGGTCGCATACACATCTTTAGCAGATGTTATTGCGGGTGTAGCGAAATGCCTGTTTTTCTAGCTCCAGCAGTGCAGTCATATCTAACAATTCACAATACACACAGATCTAAAGGTAAAATAATGGAATTAAGAAATGTATAAATATTAGGATGAGCAATGCATAAACATATATACAGTACCAGTGAAGTACTACCCATTGCAGGGATTTTCTTTGATTTGACTATTTTCTACATTGTATAATGATAGTGAAGACATTACAACTATGAAATAAGACATATGGAATCATGTAGTAACAAATAAATGTTAAACAAATAAAAATATATTTTATATTTAAGATTCTTCAAAGTAGCCACCCTTTGTCTTGATGACAGCTTTGCACACCCTTGGCATTTTCTCAACCAGCTTCATGAGGCAGTCACCTGGAATGCATTTCAATTAACAGGTGTGCCTTGTTAAAAGTTCATTTGTGGAATTTATTTCCTTCTTAAAGCGTTTGAGACAATCAGTTGTCTTGTGATAAGGTAGGGGTGGTATACAGAAGATAGCCCTATTTGGTAAAATATCAAGTCCATATTATGGCAAGAAAAGCTCAAATAAGCAATGAGAAATGAGAGTCCATCATTACTTTAAGACATGAAGGTCAGTCAATGTGGGAAATTTCAAAAACTTTGAACGTTTCTTCAAGTGCAGTCGCAAAAAACCATCAAGCGCTATGAGGTAACTAGCTTTCATGAAGACCGCCACATGAAAGGAAGACCCAGAGTTACCTCTGCTGCAGAGGATACGTTCATTAGAGTTACCAGCCTCAGAAATGGGCAATTAACTGCACCTCAGATTGCAGCCCAAATAAATTCTTCACAGAGTTCAAGTAACAGACACATCTCAACATCAACTGTTCAGAGGAGACTGCGTGAATCAGGCCTTCATGGTCGAATTGCTGCAAAGAAATTACTACTAAAGGACACCAATGAGAAGAAGAGACTTGCTTGGGCCAAGAAACACGAGCAGTGGACATTAGACTGGTGGAAATCTGTCCTTTGGTCTGATGAGTAAAAATGTGAGATTTTTGTTTACAACCGCCATGTCTTTGTGAGACAGAATAGGTGAACGGATGATCTCCTTACGTGTTGTTCCAACCGTGAAGCATGGAGGAGGAGGTGTGGGGGTGCTTTGCTGGTGACACTGTCAGTGATTTATTTAGAATTCAAGGCACACTTAACCAGCTTGGCTACCACAGCATTCTGCAAAGATAAGCTATCCCATCTGGATTGCGCTTAGTGGGACTATCATTTGTTTTTCAACAGGACAATGACCCAAAACACACCTCCAGGCTATTGGAACGAGAAGGAGAGTGATGGATTGCTGCATCAGATGACCTGGCCTCCACAATCACCCGACCTCAAACCAATTGAGATGGTTTGGGATGAGTTGGACCGCAGATTAAAGGAAAAGCAGCCAACAAATGCTCAGCATATGTAGGAACTCCTGTTGGAAAAGCATTCCAGGTGACAACCTCATGAAGCTGGTTGAGAGAATGCCAAGCGTGTGCAAAGCTGTCATCAAGGCAAAGGGTGGCTACTTGAAGAATTTAAAATATAAAATAAAATAAAAATGTTGGTTACTACATGATTCCATATGTGTTATTTCATAGTTTTAATGTCTTCACTATAATTCTACAATGTAGAAAATAGGAAAAATAAAGATAAACCCTTGAATGAGTAGGTATGTCCAAACTTTTGACTGGTATTGTATTTATTTGGAGTACAAATAAATGTGATGTGATGTATAGACATTATGGACAGTATGTGGATAGAATATTTAGTGTATCTGTAGAATATGTAGGGTAGAATAGTATATATGCAGCATTAGTTGAATAGGATGGCCTTGACTAGAATACAGTATATACATATGAAATGAGTAAAACCGAATGTAAACATTATTAAAGTGACCAGTGTTCCATTATTAAAATGACCAGTGATTCCATGTCTATGTACATAGGGCAGCAGCCTCTAAGGCGCAGGGTTGAGTAACCGGGTGGTAGCTAGTGACAGTGACTTAGTTCAGGGCAGGATAATGGGTGGAGGCCAGTGATGGCTTTTTAACAGTCTGATGGCCTTGAGATAGAAGCTGTTTTTCAGTCTCTCGTCCCAGCTTTGATACTGTACTGACTTCGCCTTCAAGGATGATAGCGGGGTGAACAGGCAGTGGCACGTGTGGTTGATGTCCTTGATAATCTTTTTGGCCTTCCAAATCTTTTTTTGGCCTTTTTGGCCTTTACATCACTAACAGAGATGTAAACAAATTTGTGCACACAATTTTATATTTTTTTTTGTGTACAAGGAACATTTCTGGGATTTTTTATTTTAGCTCATGAAACATGGGATCAACACTTTATATTTTTGTTCAGTGTAGTATTTTACTGGGTGACTTTCACTTTTACTTTAGTCATTTTCTATTAAGGTATCTTTACTTTTACTCAAGTATGACAATTGAGTACTTTTTCCACTACTGGTTTTAACTGTGCTGTACGTCATGCTACATGCCAGTTGCCATAGTAGTATGTTGTTCACCTTGTAACAAACCCTGTGTCTGACTTGTAACAAGGTTGTATTTCTCACCCAGGTATTGGAATTGCCAATATGTTCTATGTGTTTTACGAGGATGGTATCAAAGTCATCCAGCCAGTGGCATGTGAGATCCAGAGACACATAAAGCCCAGTGAGAAGCTACTGGGACTTCAGGTAAGATGCCTACCACAACAGAAACACTTCCATTTCATGTAGCATTGTGCTAGGTGTTGGGCTACTGCTAGTAGATTAGCTGTTAGCTAATTAGCATGATTAGCTTGAGGACCAACCACCCACAGTATGATTCCTTCAGGCCTTCTAACAGAAACACTTTTTCTTCTTGCTAGCTGTTAGCTAAACAGTGTTTGTATAAAGATAGCTAACACACTTTTGTACATCGCACTGTTCCGTACATTTGACCTTATTTTAGCGCCCCAAAAACGTATTACTTCCAGGTCAACTGTAATATGAATACCATTGTAAAGCACATTTCTCCCCTTTCCAGCAAAATCAATGACGAGACCTTCATGCTGCATGATTGAAGAAGGCAATGGAGCTCCGCGAGGTATTTTTTTTTAAATGGCGGGTGGGGAAGCGAAAGCTACTGCGCAATAGTGAAAGGGGGAGATATGTTGTGTGGGGAACAGCTTTTTTCACCCCATTTTTCCAACTTATCACCTCTAAAATGTAAATAAAACACTATAAAGAGTTTATATAATGTCTCATTACATACCTATTTGAAGGTTTGTGTCGTATTTGAATAGGGTTTTTAGGGCCGCTCTAAATTTATCTTCACAATTAAACTGCGGCTGCCACGGTTTTTGAGAGTCGTGATGGCTCGCAGAAATTAGGCAAAACATGTGCAATTGATTGAATTAACTATTGATGAACTCACAAGTAATTCACTTTACAATCACCATTACACTCACCATTGATAATTTCTTGTTTTTAATCTGCGAGAGAAGCACTACACCTGGTGGAAAGAGGCTGTATGGCACAGAATGAGTTTCATAATGCGTGCCGTACGTTACGTCGTGCCACGTCACAATTTAACGTACGGCTTCTGAGGGGTCCGTTTTTTCAATTTTCTCCAATACTATTGGTCCATTACCATATCAATCAACACTTGAATAGAAACGCAGTTCACACCCCGGATTTTGATGCCAACACAGTCGCTACAGTCCCATTAGTTTCCATTGCAGCCTGGTTTGAATGCTGCGGTTGCGCAAATGTGTAAATATGGATCGGGGTTAGTCACCGTTAGTTAGCTTAGGACCGACCACCTGCAGAGTCTTTGATAATGATCAATTCTTTGATAATTATTTGTGTATTTGACATTTGATCTTGCAATACTTGACATATAATATTTTATTTAGTGGAAGTAGTTGCAACTCATAATAAATAGGGAGTGGTGTACTGCAGCTTCTACACATTTTGCCATGGGGCAAAGAGAAAATGTATTAAAGCTAATATCCTGCAATTCTACACGTAATGCCATGGGGCAGAGAGAAGAATGTGCAGTTTTATAGCTAATCTCATGCTATTCTACACATTTTGCAATAAGGCTGAGGGTGGTGGGGATTGTGGGACCCCAGAGTCTCTAGGCCCCCACACCTTGCGGAGGCTGTAGGGGTGTGAGGTAGGCTGTGGGGGTGTATGGTAGGTCAGTGGTCTGCAGAGGTGTATGGTAGGCCAGTGGGCTGCGGGGGTGAATGGTAGGCCAGTGGGCTGCAGGGGTGTATGGTAGGCTAGTGAGCTGCAGGGGTGTATGGTAGGCCAGTGAGCTGCAGGGGTGTATGGTAGGCCAGTGGGCTGCGGGGGTGAATGGTAGGCCAGTGGGCTGCAGGGGTGTATGGTAGGCTAGTGAGCTGCAGGGGTGTATGGTAGGCCAGTGAGCTGCAGGGGTGTGAGATAGGCCAGTGAGCTGCAGGGGTGTATGATAGGCCAATGGGCTGCGGGGGTGTGAGGTACGCCAGTGGGCTGCAGGGGTGTATGGTAGGCTAGTGAGCTGCAGGGGTGTATGGTAGGCCAGTGAGCTGCAGGGGTGTGAGGTAGGCCAGTGAGCTGCGGGGGTGTATGATAGGCCAATGGGCTGCGGGGGTGTGAGGTACGCCAGTGGGCTGCAGGGGTGTGTGGTACAAATATGGAGTTAATTGTCTCTCTGCTTCTCATGTATTTGATTAACTGAAAGATCATGCACTTTTGCACTCCCAAAAGTCTCTCTCTCTCTCTCACTCTCTCGCTCATTGAATTGCCATTTGACGTTGAAATGGTTCTCGCTCTCTGCTGCGCCTTCCCTTTTGAACCAGGTTATTATTCAAAGCAGGTCGCTGATAGATGCCTCTTACATTTACACATGTACTGAAATGGGTGCTTTCCTCCTTTTCCCCTTTCATCGATTGGACAGCTGTTATGTGCGAAGGCGCGCTATGAATGTACAACGATCAGGCTCGGGCTCCTCTGAGAGACGGTGTCTGTATTAGAATATCAATCACAGTGAACTCTATGGCAGCAGCACATGCACTGTCTACAGGGAATGTTGTGTGAGTACATTAGCTCAGAGGCTTAAGTTCATTCTGGATCCCTAGTGTAGATGAGCATTGATTGATCGTTCATGGTAACGACCCATCAATTAATTATTCTTAAGTAGTATATGGCCGTCTTACTGTGATACACGTGCCAGATGAAGAGGGGATGCAATGCTGTGAGGAATTCCTAGTACAGTGAGTAGGGAGGCGGAAATATTTCCTGAGACAGGAAGCAAGGGAGGCTACAAAACAGTTTTTTTTAGGTTGAAGGTTTGTGCTTGTTTTGTCAAAGGCTAAGGACTAGTTTTACTTGTACTACAAAATCAAATATGATCTACAGAGCACAAATTGTCCTCAGGCAGCTTGTTCGCCCGACAAGCTTCACAACATGTTTTCTATACTTCTTAATCTTTCCATTCGATCCAAGGACAATATTGGTGGAAACTGACATGTTAGCTGCCTAGGGTTTCACACATGCTCAGTTGCGACGTACTGCAGTGTTGTCTATAGGAGGGTAGAGGTAGAGTCTCTGAGGTAGAGTCTCTGAGGTAGTCTCTGAAGGTTTTCAGTCTCCAGATGGATGCTGATTTGATAGAGGCAGAAATTAGAAATCTGATTAAATCCCAGAGGTTTTAATAGTTTTGATCACAAACATGTCCATGAAAATGTATCTTAATTTATCTTGTTGACTGCCAAGTCTGTGATTGAAAGTAAATGGTCTAACAGTTAAGACTAGATGACTGTGTGATAACGGTCTCGGTAGCCGATGTGAGCAAGACCTTTAAACAGGTCAACATTCACAAAGCAGCGAGGCCAGACGGATTACCAGGACGTGTACTCAAAGCATGCTCCATGCACTCATTGTTTGTCTATGCATAGTCACTTCACCCCTACCTACATGTACAAATTACTTTGACTAACCTGTACCCCCGCACGTTGACTCGGTACGGGTACCCCCTGTATATAGTCTGCTTATTTTTTTCTTTAAGCAATGGCTTTTTTTCTGGCCACTCTTCCGTAAAGCCCAGCTCTGTGGAGTGTACGGCTTAAAGTGGTCCTATGGACAGATACTTTGCAGCTCCTTCAGGGTTATCTTTGGTATCTTTGTTGCCTCTGATTAATGCCCTCCTTGCCTGGTCCATGGGTTTTGGTGGGCGGGCGGCCCTCTCTTGGCAGGTTTGTTGTGGTGCCATATTCTTTCAATTTTTCAATAATGGATTTAATGGTGCTCTGTGGGATATTCAAAATTTCTGATATATTTTTTAAACCCAACCCTGATCTGTACTTCTTCACAACTGTGCCCCTGACCTGTTTGGAGATTTCCTTGGTCTTCATGGTGCCGCTTGCTTGGTGGTGTTGCAGACTCTGGGGCCTTTCAGAACAGCTGTAAATATATAGATATACATATACTATATATATCAAGTGACAGATCCTGTGACACTTAGATTGCACACAGGTTGACTTTAGTTAACTAATTATGTGACTTCTGAAGGTTATTGGTTGCACCAGGGGCTTCATAGCAAAGGGGATGAAAACATGTGCACACTTTACTTTTCAGTTTATTTTTTTTATTTCACTTCACCAATTTGGACTATTTTGTGTATGTCCATTACATGAAATCCCAATAAAATCAATTTCAATTACAGGTTGTAATGCAACAAAATAGAAAAACGATAAGGGGGATGAATACTTTTGCAAGGCACTGTAGTCAAGGATCATATCACCTCCACCTTACCGGCCACCCTAGACCCACTTCAGTTTGCATACCGCCCCAACAGGTCCACAGACGACGCAATCGCCATCACACTGCACACTGCCCTATCCCATCTGGACAAAAGGAATACCTATGTAAGAATGCTGTTCAGTGGCTACAGCTCAGCATTCAACACCATAGTACCCTCCAAGCTCATCATCAAGCTGGAGGCCCTGGGTCTCAACCCCGCCCTGTGTAATTGGGTCCTGGACTTTCTGACGGGCCATCCCCAGGTGGTGAAGGTAGGAAACAACATCTCCACTTTGCTGACCCTCAACACTGGGGCCCCACAAGGGTGCGTGCTCAGCCCCCTCTTGTACTCCCTGTTCACCAACGACTGCGTGGCCATGCACGCCTCCAACTCAATCATCAAGTTTACAGACGACACAACAGTAGTGGGCTTGAGTATCAACAATAACGAGAAAACAACCTCTCACTTAACGTCAACAAAACAAAGAGGGAGCACCCCCCTATACACATCGAAGGGACAGCAGTGGAGAAGGTGGAAAGTTTTAAGTTCCTCGGCGTACACATCACAGACAAACTGAAATTGTCCACCCACACAGACAGTGTGGTGAAGAAGGCGCAACAGCGCCTCTTCAACCTCAGGAGGCTGAAGAAATTTGGCTTGTCACTCAAAACCCTGACAAACATTTACAGATGCACAATCGAGAGCATCCTGTCGGGCTGTATCACAGCCTGGTACGGAAACTGCACCTCCCTCAACCGCAAGACTCTCCAGAGGGTGGTGCGGTCTGCACAACGCAGCCCCCGAGGGCAAACTACCTGCCCTCATGGACACCTACAGCACCCGTTGTCACAGGAAGGCCAAAAAGATCATCAAGGACATCAACCACCCGAGCCACTGCATGTTCACACCAATACCATCCAGAAGGCGAGGTCAGTACAGGTGCATCAAAGCTGGGACCGAGAGACTGTAAAACAGCTTCTATCTCAAGACCATCAGACTGCTAAACAGCAATCACTAACTCAGAGAGGCTGCTGCCTACATTGAGACCCAATCACTGGCCACTCTAATAAATGGATCACTAGTCACGTTATACAATTCACTCTAAATGATGCCACTTTAATAATGTTTACATATCTTACATTACTCATATCACATGTATATACTGTATTTTATACCATCTATTGCTCCTTGCCTATGTCGCTCGGCCATCGCTCATTCATATACTTACATGTACATATTCTCATTCAACCCTTTAGATTTGTGTGTATTAGGTAGTTGTTGGGGAATTACTTGTTAGATATTACTGCACTGTCGGAACTAGAAGCTCAAGCATTTTGCTACACTAACATTTGCTAACCATGTTATGTGACAAATAAAATTAGATTTGATATGTGTAGTATTGGCATGGTATATTGGCAAATACACAGGACACCATCTTCACCTCGCTCTGAAAGTCATCCTCTCTGCCCAGTAGTAGCCACACACAAACCAACGGCCACACACACACACGCACTCCGCCATTCACACTCTCTGCTGGATGTCAAATCTTGGGTTTACTGAGGGGATTGGGCCCGTGGCGATGTGTGACACCTGTCAGAGAAACCCCCCTCTGTGACAGTAGGATGTGACTGTGTGAGACAGAGTTCATCCTTCTAACGCCATGGCCCAAGCCGGGCCATGATGCCTCAAACAAATCCTCCCACTTCCCAGAACAGAGAACAGACGCTGGGGCTGAGCTGGGCTCACAGGCCACGGGAGGGGACAGGGAGGGGACACAGGGACAGAGCAGAAGATAGAAGGACAGAGCCTGCACAGCTCAGTCCACACATGCACAGCATGCCAAATTTTGCCAGGTTGAGGGGCTTGGATATAGGGACTGTGATGGCTTGCACACGGGCGGTAGAGAGATGGGAGGTGTTGCTTCTTGCATAACATACCAGAACACAGCAAACCGTGTGTATGTGTGTGTTGCTGTTGTGATAAGAGAGGCTTGGACTTGGGGATGGCTGATAAAATTATTTACATTTTAGTAACTTAGCAGATGCTCTTATCCAGTGCTCTGTTGTCCTAGCTTCAGGGGGATGAAAGAAGATAAAGATAACTTGTCATTTTTATCAATGTTGCACGATATATGTACAGTATTAACTGTGTGTGGGTGTGTGTTTGTTTTATTTTCAGGCTGAGGTTTGCCCCAAGTCAGCGGGGGAGGCCGAGCAGAAGTGTGTGTGGTCATCGGCGGTCAACGTGAAGGACAAATTTATTTATGTTACACAGCCAACCTTGGCCAGGGTGCTTGTGGTCGACATCACAGCTCAGAAGGCAGTCCAGGTAATTTCGGGCCCCAAAAATGTAATAATCAACATTATCCTTCATCTTTGGACAGGGTCTGCTGTGGAGTGTTATGCAGCAAACACAATAACAAACCAAAAATATGACATACATATTAGGAAGTCCCTTAGTTGTCAGACAGAACAACAATTGGCTACATAGCAATGGCTATAATGTTGTATTGTTATAAAAATGTGTTATTGTGCCTTTTTTCATATCTGTGCCCATTCTCCTCACTGCAATTTGTCAATTTCCATGGCATTCAAAGCATTCATAGAGGAAGCCTTGAGTCAAAAGGACCTTGAATATTTGTTTCATACTTTCAATGCAAATGTGTTTTTCAGTTGTTTTTAATATTGTTTCCAAACATCATTGAACAAATTACAAAGTTGATGTGTCAGAGAGGGTTACACTATTCACAACAACTGACAATAATGTAGCACAAGAGCTAGCTATTCTGGTCAATGGAAGGACACAGCCTTTTTCACAAAGCTTCAGTTGAGTCAGAAATAATTTTGATACAAATGCACTGTCCTTCGTTCAGGCACTCAGTTATTTTTTGTGATAAAGATTTGGGTTTCATTGTTTGAATGTCCTTTCCGTAACCTGACCAAAATATGTGTGCCTTTTTTAAAATTATTATTAAACCAGTGAAAGCTGGTGCCAGTGCTCAGATAGGTACAATTGATTGTGTTACATAGGGCGGCAGGTAGCCTATTGGTTAAAGCGTTGGGCCAGTAACCGATAGGTTGCTGGATCGAATCCTTGAACTGACAAGGTAAAAAACTGTCGTTTTGCCCCTGAACAAGGCAGTTAACCCACTGTTCCCCAGCAGGCTGTCATTGTAAATAAGAATTTGTTCTTAAATGACATGCCTAGTTAAATAAAGGTTTTACATTTTTACATCTTTTACAACTAGTATATATAACCTGACCTTCAGTGGTGTAGTGGAGGGTAAATGCACATAAAGGATGTTTACAAAACTTGTTTTTTCTAGCATAAGTGTTTACACACCTATTGTGGAAACATGCATTGAAAATATAGGGAGTGTTACTTTATTCACTGTAAACAGCAATCAACGTTTACCCACCTATTGTTTTACCTTTCCATCATTGCTGACCATGACACCCCCCCCCAAAAAAATGTCAGCCTATCATTTCATGGGAATGGTTATGATGAACGAAAAGGATCCAATGTTCTTACAGTAGGAGGGTGCCTTAAGCAGGTTGTGTACGTTCCGGGTTAAAAAGGTGTGTGTGTCTCGGAGTAAAAGGACTCTGCAAGGGGACCAGAAGGTGCCCAATTTCTGCTGCAGAAGACTCCCCAGGGCCCACCGGTAGTCAGGTTGTTGCGACCGTCACAGGCTCATTATTGGGTCACCTGGAGGTTTGGCTTCATTACTTTAGATGAGCTAATGCTAATTAGCCACCTGATTGTCACTCAGCTCTACCAAGAAAAGAAAAATAGCGTTGTCTTCGTTTGTTACTCACTTTCTCTTTTCACTTTGAAAATGTAGTTGTACTTTAAATTGACTGGCTAGGTATAGCTTTAAATTGACTGGCTAGGTATAGCTTTAAATTGACTGGCTAGGTGTAGCTTTAAATTAACCTACTAGGTTTAGCTTTAAATTGACTGGATATGTGTATCTTGTGATGAGAAATGTCCTACATAGTTGGTACCACTGTATTGTATGCATTATACATTAACCTCATAAAGTTGTACTTATTTCCCCCCAAAATGCTGTATAATTCATAGCATAGCCACTATCACAGACACATAATAAGTACATGTGACTATGGATGCAGTAACACTCCTCCAGAGGCAGGAGGGAAAGAGAACAACAACATTGTGTGCACACCTGTTCCCTCTTATGACTACACCCTCAGAGATTAGCTAGGACTCTAACACATCTCTCTCATATCTCCTCGTATGATAAATCCCCTCACGACATGTTTACTCTCACTGTAATACCATACACTTTACAATGAAGCAGCCAGTTAAAATGCTCCATTACGATTTCATAGTAGACAAAACTTGACATTACGGGAAGGACAAAAATATAATTTAGATTGTTTTGGTGTCTGCTCTAATTTCCTAGAAAGAACGACAATTATAGCTTTTAGCACCAAACTAGCGTTGTGTTGTTTTTCTCTCTGTTCTCGTCGTGTGTTGGCTACTGTCAATCTGCACCCGAGTGGACGTAATGCACGGGAGCCACTCGGCTGTCACAGACATGTCTCATCCGTCAGAGCCGGCTGGAACACATCATAGCCAGGTGTCAAGGAATTTATACGGATTGAAAGCAATTTCTTGTTGTTGTAGAGCAATTGCCACTGTTACCGCTCGATTTGAAATGCTGCTCCTCCTCCAAACACCTCATACATAAAAAAGGCGAGCCTCCCTTCTGTCTTGTTAAAAAGGAAAACTTGATTCTTCCTGTCAAATCCAATGCATTAGCAAGTGAGGAACGTTTTGATATGGGCTGTGCTGACCGTCAAATGTATATCTGTTCAAAAACGGTGTTGAATTGTCCTTGTTGCTCTTAAGTGCAGTCATGGCTTGAAATAGTTGTGCTTGTATCAAGCTGTGCTTTGATTGAGCTCGCCTGGCTGAATGAAATCAATGCAAAATTCCCAAAAGTCCCCTGGCACGCCAGGAAATCTAAAGCGTGATGAGACTGATTAAGAGCTGTGCTATATGAGGTTTATTCGTGTGCGTGCTTTCAGACGGTGAGCACCGACCCCTACCCAGTGAAGCTGCACTATGATAAATCCCACGACCAGGTGTGGGTCCTCAGCTGGGGAGACATGGAGAGGAACTTCCCCACTCTGCAGGTAACTTTGATATCACACCAAAAAACAATACACAGAGGAGTGTTGTATTGGTTTTGATGCTATCTTGATACGAAAGTGAGCCTATATATATATCAAATACTATAATGCTTAGTGTAACTCACTGTTTATTGACAATACATATATTTGTAATGAGAGGGTGTAAAAACATTGTGATGTGCCTTACAATTGATGTGCCTTCTTATAATTACTATTCTTCCATTGGGACACATTCTCAACTGTCAATCGTACGTTTTGTCATCAACCCTTTCCCAGATGGCACAGTTCCAGGTGGCATTTTCTGTTTGCAGCTCAATACAAGTTATTATCCAGCACTGCTGCTGGGTTGTTAGGAGGTGCCAATCTCTCTAGTGCATTGAGGCATAATTAAGACTAGCCTGCCTGCATGCAAGCGCGCTCACACACATACACACACACACACACACAGGGCCTCTCCTACCAGTGTGAGTTTATGTCAGAGGCGATACAGGAGGCAAACACAGTGAATAATTCATGGGGCTCATGTTAAATATCTCCCCCCTCTTCTCCTCCTTTCCCCTCCCTCTCTCCTGGTGTGGTGCTAGGTGATCAATCAGGCCAGCGGGAGTGTGTCCCACCATACCGTCCACACCCAGCCAGTCGGCAGACGCTTTGATAGGGTGGATGATTTCTTCATTCCCGCCGCTAGCCTCATCATTAATCACATCAGGTATGTCAGTGTCGGTGTGTGTGTGTGAGAGAGTCAGTGTGTGTGTGCATGTGTGTGTGGGTGTGTGTGTGCGAGAGTGTCGCTGTTTGAGAGTGAATCTAAAGACAGTCATTTAACTCCCGAGCATCACCCCTCGGACCCCCAGTCGACATATGCAGAGCAGATTGATTTGAACCATGCGCTTTTGACGGACACTCACCGAGACTCAGTCACAAGCTGCTGACACACCGAAGCTTAACTTGATACAGAAGGCTGGCACTTTACCAAGTTGGAGAGGTGGAGGAAGCCAAGTGCCAAGCAGGAGGTCTCTGGGATTTAAGGATGTTAACAGTCTCCCGGCGAGTTGCGTTCCCTAGCCCTAGTTGTAATTAGGTCCACCAAAATCTGCCAGAAAGGGTTGCTAAGTAGGGTTGCTAAGTAATCAGAATGTATGTTCAGAAAGCCAAACATCATGGTCTCTTAGATGTATAAGTTTCTGAAAAGAAACCAAAATACATGTTTTTTTAAACCTAATTTTGATCCCATCTGTATATTTTTGATGTACCTCAGAGGTGGATTATTACAGTCCAGACATTACAGTACGTGGCTGAATATCTGTGCACTTCTAGATAAGGGAAATTCCACGGTAACAGAGTAATACTGAGACCGTCAAAGTCAAAGGACTTTCCACCGTAGTCGCACCGATGGAAACCCCTACACACCTACCTGAGCACTTCGTGACCACCCCTTGAGAGCCCTCTGTTGCCAGGAAATAGTGGGGTCATGACAGGCCAACTAGGGTAGGCCCAGCACCATGGGAAACGCAGGAGAATCAATAAGGAAGAGACTGAGGGGGCCCTGGGTGAGCCAGGTGCCGACTCACCTGGGGTGACACAATAGTGCCCTGCCTGCTGCCTCTACTCCCTGAGGAACCCCCCCAGCACCGACCAGCAGTGTGCCCTCTGCGGCCACAGATGGTGCAGGGAATGGCCCCACCTCCGGTCGCCCTAAGCGCAACACCACCCAGCTCCATGGGCGTCAGAGCGGAGATGCTGGGGGATGGAACTGACAGGCTCTAATCCGGACGTCCGCAGGTGGCCAGCAGGTTGTCCAGCCGGATGGACAGGTCCACTAGCTGGTCCAATGTGAGGGTGGTGTCTCGGCAGGCCAACTCCCGATGGACGTCGTCGCGCAGACTGCACCGGTAGTGATCGATCAGGGCCCTGTCGTTCCATCCCGCGCTGGCGGCCAGGGTCCGAAAGTCCAAAGCGAAATCCTGCGCGCTCCTCGTCCACTGCCTCAGATGGAACAGACGTTCACGGCGGGTGAACTCTGTGTAATGATCCAACACCGCGTCTCCCTCACTCCAAACGGCGTTGGCCCATTCCAGGGCTTTGCCTGAGAGGCAGGAGACTAGGGCGGACACGCTCTCACGTCCCGAAAGAGCCGGGTGGACGGTCGCCAGGTAGAGTTCCAGCTGGAGTAGGAACCCCTGGCATCCGGCAGCCGTCCCATCATGCTCCCTCGGGAGCGCGAGCCGAATCCCGCTGGGACCGGGTGAAGGAGGGGTGAACAGTGGGACCGGCTGTAGAGGTGGTGGTGGAGGCGCTGGCAGACCTCTTTCTCTCTCCCATCTATCCATCGTCTGCAGCACAAGGATCCGTGGCGGTTCCCAGACGTTGCAACATGGTCGCGTGCTGCTGGACGCGCTCTTCTACTGCTACAGGGAGGGCTGCTGCTCCTGCTGACTCCATTCGTTGTGGTGCGTGATTCTGTCAAAGCCGGTGTGTGTAGCTGGTGTAAAAGTCAGGCGCAGGAAAGCAGAGATGAGTGAACAACGTATTTAATAAAATACGGAAAAAGGATAACAAATCCAATGTGCCCTTAAATACACTGCCGAAATAACCAGCCGTAAAATAAAACCGACAAAGAACAACAAACAATCACGCACAAAAAACATGGAGAAAACAGAGGGTTAAATAATGAACATGTAATTTGGGAATTGAAACCAGGTGTGTAAAACAAAGACAAAACAAATGGAACATGAAAAATGGATCGGCGATGGCTCGAAGACCGGTGACGTCGACCGCCGAAAACCGCCCGAACAAGGAGAGGGACCGACTTCGGCAGAAGTCGTGACAGAGACTCACTTTCAAATGTATGTCAAAGTAAACCATACTTGAAGAACAGTGCAGATGCAAAGTTCTGTCAATCTGTTACCAAAATTTGCATTTGCGCTGTTCCTCTATTAAATTTGTATTTGAAAAATGTTCATTGGAAATTGTTAAAAGTTGTCCTTATGCATAGAGTTGATTTGTTTAACTTTGTAATAATTGGTTTTTCTTTGGCATACATTTTAAAGTGATGAATCTGAGTCTCAGCATCACTCTGTTACAGGGTAATTGCCCATAACATATTTTGGTTTGGATACATCCATATGGCCTAACTATGTTGATCCTTTTATGCCCCAGTATTAGCTAGTTCTTGCTCATTCATGACGCCATGCTAATAAGAAATAATGACTGTCCCGAGTACTTGCTAGATTAACAAACTTTTCTTTTTTTGTGAAAGCTCTGGTGTCTCCACAAGCAAAGGTTTCACTTAGTGAACTCCCTTGATCTCTCCTTTAACGTACAATGCAGCATTAACTAGGCTTGGGGTGTATACCTTATATACCGTATATCGCGGTATTTGGAAATATCCCCGGGATGGTTTTTCAATACCGTCATTACCATTGAAACTATTTATTAAACGTTTTTTTAATAAATGTTAATATTTGTAGCTACTTTTTAAGTAAATACCTGCAGTCAACTTGTGCAATACATTAGGAGATGAAGCAGATTGGGTTCTTCATGTCGACGGTCACATCATTTTTCATTATGAATTCCCCAGTCATTCCCCAGTCACGTTTGTTGACAAGCACACAACGACGAGTAACCGG
Source organism: Brachymystax lenok tsinlingensis (assembly GCA_030435695.1). Lineage (NCBI taxonomy): Eukaryota > Metazoa > Chordata > Actinopteri > Salmoniformes > Salmonidae > Brachymystax > Brachymystax lenok. Next base: position 21,914,648 of record CM059789.1, read on the forward strand.
AGCCTTGTGAGTCACTCACTGTTGTGTAGCACACGTGATCTAGCTAGTTACAGTATGGAATTCACAACTGGCACATGTTAGTGTATGCTAACCTCCCCTGTTATTGTGATGGTTAGCATGTCTTGGGGGTATGATATTTGTGCATCTGTAACTTTCTCACTCATCATTATCCATGATTCATTCAGGACTATCCATAATCATGGTAGCATGCACATGAATGTAGAAATGTTTAGAAACATATTATATTCTTATTTACAAAAAAAGTGACAAAAGAATTACACAATATATTATTGATCATTCACTTCTATTGGGCACAAAATAATCTGAAAAACAACCATAACAAACAGAAAATGCATCCAACAAGTTTGTAGAGTCACAAGCTCGATGTAGTCATTGCCTGCTAGGAATATGGGACCGAATACTAAACTTTTGACTACTTTCAGACACATACAGTACAGTCAAATTTGGACTCATCAGACCAAAGGACAGATTCCCACTGGTCTAATGTCCATTGCTTGTGTTTCTTGGCCCAAGCCAGTATCTTCTTCTTATTGGTGTCCTTTAGTCGTGGTTTCCTTGCAGCAATTCAGTCTCCTCTGAACAGTTGATGTTGAGATGTGCTGTTACTTGAACTTTGTGAAGCATTTATTTGAGCTGCAATTTCTGAGGCTGGTAAATCTAATGAACTTATCCTCTGCAGCAGAGGTTCTTCCTTTCCTGTGGCGGTCCTCATGAGAGCCAGTTTCATCATAGCGCTTGATGGTTTTTGCGACTGCACTTGAAGAAACGTTCAAAGTTCTTGACATTTTACAGATTGACTGACCGTCATGTCTTAAAGTATTGATGGACTGTCATTTCTCTTTGCTTACTTGAGCTGTTCTTGCCATAATATGGACTTGGTATTTGACCAAATAGGGCTATCTTCTGTATACCACCCATACCTTGTCACAACACAACTGATTGGCTACAACACATTAATTAAGAAGGAAAGAAATTCCACAAATGAACTTTTAACAAGGCACACCTGTTAATTGAAGTGCATTCCTCATGAAGCTGGTTGAGAGAATGCTAAGAGTGTGCAAAGCTGTAATCAAAGCAAAGGGTGGATACTTTGAAGAATCTCGAATATAAAAAGTGTTTGGTTACTACATGATTCCATTTGTGCTATTTCATAGTTTTGATGTCTTCACTATTATTTTACAACGTAGAAAATAGTAAAAATAAAGAAAAAACCCTCAAATAGTAGGTGTGTCCAAACTTTTGACTGGTACTGTAAGTGAATTTGTCCCAATAATTTTGGTCCCCTAAAATGGGGGGACTGTGCAAAAAAGTGCTGTAATTTCTTAACGGTTCACACGCTATTGATATAAATACCCTCAAATTAAAGCTGACAGTCTGCACTTTAATATTCATTGTATAATTTCAAGCCAATACTGTGTCACTGTCTCAATACTTTTGGAGGTCACTGTATACAAACACTCACTCACACACACTACACTGACACTCACACCAAACCCACACACATTCACATATGCACACACATAACACATATACGCATTGCCCTATGTGCACTAGATTGAACACGATTGAACTTCCCAAGGTGTGATAGGTAGGCAGACTCTCAACCTTTAGGTCCAATGGAATGCACAAACCCTGCCCACTTTGCACAGATTCAACTCAATCAAGCACACCTACTGATCGCTTTTCATGCTAAATAACTCCATTAGCCTCAGCCAAGATCGATCCATTGTGGGTGTGCCCAACAACTCCCCCAAACCAATATGCAGTCAGTGTACCTCTTACCACAAAACAGGTGTCCAGGGCACTAACATCACAATATACAAAGGCTTTGAAGGCTTTTAGATTTGCCAGGCAAACCATCTGGGAGCATTGGGGAGCTGTGAATTGATGCCAAGGATATGGTGTTGTGCATAAGGCCTTTTTAAATAATCTATCCCTTGGAAACGTCTGATAACGTGGCTTACAAGAGCCCCTTGATTGTGATCTTAGGGCACATAGAGTCTCTAGTCAATGTTTTTGCCGACTCTATTATTGAGGTCTTGGACTTCAATTCCGGTCCAATCTTTTGTGCTGTTGTGTCTTGGTAGTGAGCCAACAGGGTTGAAAGTTTTGTTGGCTGTATTGTATGTCATGTTTTTACAGTTAGATCTGTGAATGGACAATGGCCAGTAAGAGTCTGTCGGTAGACATTGCAGTGTTCATTTGCATGATTAAATATACATGATTTAACATACATTATGAAATAAACATTATTCATTATCCATTCATAACACATTCATACCCATACATGACATATTCATAACCCATACATGGCACATTTATAACAAATACATTACCCATTCATAAGCAGTGCATACACTTTTATGATTATATTTTTTTTGACATGCTTATCAAATAAAAAAAAATTGTCACATGCTCCGAAAACAACAGGTGTACCAGAAAATGCTTACTTACAAGCCCTTAACCAACAATGCAGTTCAAGAAATAGAGTTAAGAAAATATTTACTAAAGTCAAAAAAATATATGTAACACAATAAAAGAACAATAACAAGGCTGTATACAGGGGCTATCGGTACCGAGTCAATGTGCGGGGGTACAGGTTAGTCGAGGTCATTTGTACATGTAGGTAGGGGTAAAGTGACTATGCGTAGATAATAAACAGCGAGTAGCAGCAGTGTAAAAACAAAGGGGGCGTGTTCATTGAAATAGTCTGTGTGGCCCTTTTTATTAATTGTTCAGCAGTCTTATGGCTTGAGAGTAGAAGCTGTTAAGGAGCCTTTTGGACCTAGACTTGGTGCTCCGGTACCGCTTGCCGTGCGGTAGCAGAGAGAACAGTCTATGACTTGGGTGACTGGAGTTTTTGACAATTTTTTGGGCCTTACTCTGACACTGCCTAGTATATACACTACCATTCCAAAGTTTGGGGTCACTTAAATGTCCTTGTTTTTGTCCATTAAAATAACCTGAAATTGATCAGAAATAACTTCAAATTGATCAGACATTGTTAATGTTGTAAATGACTATTGTAGCTGGAAACGGCAGATTTTTTATGGAATATCTACATAGCCTTACAGAGGCCCATTATCAGCAAACATCACTCCTGTGTTCCAATGGCACATTGTGTTAGCTAATCGACGTTTATCGTTTTAAAAGGCTAATTGATCATTAGAAAACCATTTTGCAATTATGTTAGCAAAGCTGAAATCTGTTGTGCTAGTTAAAGAAGCAATAAAACTGGCCTTTTTTTAGACTAGTTGAGTATCTGGAGCATCAGCATTTGTGGGTTCGATTACAGGCTCAAAATGACCAGAAAAAAATGTATTTCTTCTGAAACTTGTCAGTCTATTCTTGTTCTGTGAAATTAAGGCTATTCCATGCGAGAAATTGCCAAGAAACTGAAGATCTCGTACAACACTGTGTACTACTCCCTTCACAGAACAGCGAAAACTGGCTCTAACCAGAATAGAAAGAGGAGTGGGAGGCCCCGGTGCACAACTGAGCAGAGGACAAGTACATTAGAGTGTCTAGTTTGAGAAACAGACACCTCACATGTCTTCAACTGGCAGCTTCATTATTCTTAAGGCTAGATGTCGCGCTAGCAGGACAACTTCTGGTGAAACTGGAGGGCTCGCAATTCAAATAAATAATCATAAACATTATGGATATTAAACATTTAGGTACATACAAGTGTCTTGTATTGGTTAAAAGCTTAAATTCTTGTTAATCTAACGTCACTGCCCGATTTACAGTAGGCTTTACAGCAAAAGCATGCCATGTGAATGTTTGAGGACGGCGCCCCACATCAAAATATTTTTCCACCGGCACAGGTTTCATAAATTCACAAATAGCGATTAAATATTCACTTACTTTTTGAAAATCTTCCTCTGATTTGTCATCCAACGGGTCCCAGCTAAAACATGTAGTGTCGTTTTGTTAGATAAAATTGTCACGATCTTCTGAAATGACAGACCAAGGCGCAGCGAGGCATCCAGTATACATCTTTTAATGAATGAACGTAACTCACGTAACTGGGCAAAACAACAAAACGAACGAAGAAAACATAACATGAAAACACAATGAAGCTATGCTCAAACAATAACCCACGACATACTATTCAAAACCCCAAACATATATATGGTTCCCAATTAGAGACAACGACACTCAGCTGCCCCTAATTGGGAACCATTACCCCAACATAGAAATAGAACACCTAGAACTCAAAAAACCCTTCACCAAAACGAAACCTAAACACGCCAGCCTAAAACTCTGGCCTGGACGTGACAGTACCCCCAAAGGCGCCAGACCGACCGCGCCACAAAAGTCCATGGGGGGGTCTTCGGGTGGGTCTTTTGATCCCAGGTGGCGGCTCCGGTGCCGGCCGTGCTGACTTAATGTCACGCACCGGAGGCCCTGGGCTATTAACCAGAATTCTGGTGCGAGGAGCAGGAACCGGCCGTGATGGGCGCCGTGATAGGCTCATGACGAGCACTGGGACTCTGATGCAGGGAGCAGGAACCGGTCGTACTGGACTCACGAGGCGCACTGGGACTCTGGTGCGAGGAGCAGGAACCGGCCGTGATGGGCTCATAACGAGCACTGGGACTCTGGTGCGGGGAGCAGGAACCGGCCATACTGGGCTCACGATGCGCACCGGGACTCTGGTGCGAGGAGCAGGAACCGGCCGTGCTGGGCTCATGACGCGCACTGGGACTCTGGTGCGGGGAGCAGGAACGGGCCTTACAGGGCTCATGACGCGCACTGGGACTCTGGTGCGGGGAGCAGGAACGGGCCGTACTGGACTCATGACGCGCACTGGGACTCTGGTGCGGGGAGCAGGAACGGGCCGTACTGGATCCACGATGGGCACAGGAATCCTGGAGCGTGGAACAGGGACAGGACGTGCTGGTCCACGACGGGCACAGGGATCCTGGAGCGTGGAGCAGGGACAGGACGTGCTGGGTCCACGACGGGCACAGGGATCCTGGAGCGTGGAGCAGGGACAGGACGTGCTGGGTCCACGACGGGCACAGGGATCCTGGAGCGTGGAGCAGGGACAGGACGTGCTGGGTCCACGACGGGCACAGGGATCCTGGAGCGTGGAACAGGGACAGGACGTGCTGGGTCCACGACGGGCACAGGGATCCTGGAGCGTGGAGCAGGGACAGGACGTGCTGGGTCCACGACGGGCACAGGGATCCTGGAGCGTGGAGCAGGGACTGGACGTGCTGGACTCTCTAAGCGCACAGGGGGCCTGGTGCGCGGAGCCGGAACAGGACGTGCTGGACTCTCTAAGCGCACATGCGGCCTGGTGCGCGGAGCCGGAACAGGACGTGCTGGACTCTAAGTGCACAGGGGGCCTGGTGCGCGGAGCCGGAACAGGACGTGCTGGATCCACTACACGAACAGGGATCCTGGAGCGTGGAACAGGAACTGGATGTACTGGATCCACAACACGCACAGGCGACCTGATGCGTATAGCCGACACCCCTCTCCCAGGTTGTTCACTCATCCTGGCTTCACCAATGAGGGGAGCTGGAATGTCGTGCACCGGGCTGTGCGCGTGGACAGGAGACACCGCGCGCAGAGCCGGCGCAGGATATTTCAGTCCCAACAGGCGCACTGGAGACCTGGCGCGCAGAGCCAGCACCACTCTTCCAGGCTGCACACTCACCCTAGCCCGACAGATGAGTGGCGCTGGAATTTCGCGCACCGGCCTATGCATGCGCACTGGAGACACCGTGCGCACAACTGCATAGCACGGTGTCTGCTCAGTGCGACGCACCCTCCAACGCTCCCTCCAGAGAGCACGAGGAGTTAGCTCAGGAGTCCCTCCTGAACCGGCCACACTCCCCGTGTGCCCCCCAAAAAAGTTTTTGGGGCTGCCTTTCGGGCTTCCTAGCCAGGCGAGGTCTAACAAACTTTTCCTTCTCCGGGTTCCATACTCCATATCGATCCTCATAATATCGCCGCTCCGCTATCGCTGCTTCCAGCTCCTCTCTAGGACGGCGATATTCTCCAGGCTGATCCCATGGTCCATCATCCTCCAGTTCTTCCTCCCAAGTCCTGAACTCCCGGGTCTCTCGCTGCTTGGTCTTTTTATGGTGGGTTATTCTGTCACGATCCTCGGAAGGGACAGACCAAGGCGCAGCGAGGCATCCAGTATACATCTTTAATTGAATGAACGTAACTCACGTAACTGGGCAAAACAACAAAACAAACGAAGATCGTAACGTTGAAAACATAACATGAAAACACAATGAAGCTATGCTCAAACAATAACCTACGGCATACTATTGAAAACCCCAAACATATATATGGTTCCCAATTAGAGACAACGACACTCAGCTGCCCCTAATTGGGAACCATTACCCCAACATAGAAATAGAACACCTAGAACTCAAAAAACCCTTCACCAAAACAAAACCTAAACATGCCAGCCTAAAACTCTGGCCTGGACGTGACAAAAATCCTTCCTTATATCCCAAAAAGTCAGTTTAGTTGGCGCCATCGATTTGAGTAATCCACTCATTCAACATGCAGAGAAAAAAAAAAAAGCTAAACTTTGGGTAAACAAGTCAAAATACGTTTCTATTTAATCCTCAGATACGCTAAAATGTAAATAAACTATAATATTTCATACGGAAAGAAGTATGTTCAATAGGAAAACAATATTAGCAGGTGCGTGTCCTCTTCATCGCGCGTTATACACGAATTTCCAAGCCTGTGTCCCTGTAGTAAAACATTTCTTACTCGTTTTGGAAGAAACAAGCATGAAACCTTGAACAAAGACTACTGACACTCAGTGGAAGCCATAGGAATTTCATACTGGGAGCTAGATTTAATTATTTCCTTATACGTTCCATTGAAAGAGCATGGGCTCTCAATATAAACAACATTCTGTTTTTGGGGATTTTCTCCTACCATATCTATTGTGTTATAGACTCCTACATTATTTGAACATTTATACAAACGTCAGAGTGTTTTCTTTCCAATGGTACCAATTATGTGCATATCCTGGCTTCAGGGCCTGAGCAACAGGCAGTTTACTTTGGGCACGTCAGTCAGGCGGAAATTGAGAAAAATAGACCCTAGCCCGAAGAAGCTAAATAGTACCCGCAAAACACCAGTCTCAACGTCAACAGTGAAGAGGCGACTCCGGGATGCTGGCATTCCAGGCAGAGTTGCAAAGAAAAAGCCATATCTCAGATTGGCCAATAAAAAGAAAAGATTAAGATGGGCAAAAGAACACAGACACTGGACAGAGTAACTCTGCCTAGAAGGCCAGCATCCCAGATTCGCCTCCGTAATTATTTTGGAGCTCACATTCATAAAAATAACTGACTAAACTTTACACCATTCTGCTAGTAAGCAAACTCTTTAATGTGATATTCTTCCATAGCAGGTATACATGTTGCACTGCCTTACTTTTGGTCAATTTTCTATTAATTGTGCAATAAGCCTAATGGAAATAAGATTAGTAGCCATGTTTTTTGGTCGTCTCGCTCATTAGCGTTTATGAATGGAGTTCCAATGAACAAAAAAGCTAACTTTTGCAAACTATTATAAAGTACGCAAGAAAAAGTACAACAAAGTATACAGCTTATAACTCAACACACAAGTGTTACTTTTCACATAATTTCACAGTATTTGGAAAAATCTGCATAGTGTACACATGGGAGGCATGCTGAAAACAAAACAACAAAAAACAACTGGCAATTTGTATTTTTCTCAATGTGTTGATATATGATATGGGTTTACAAGCAAAGCCAGCCCAAATGTTTATAGAGAAAGTAAAGAAGACCATTTTTCTTGATCACTTTTTTCTAACAAACCTTAGGACTACTTATTTTTAGACAAAATAAAACTGAAGGCAAAATTGTCATATTGACCTTCCTATATCAAGCACTCTGTTTTATACCACTTTAGATGTGTTCAATTCACTCATCTGTCCTAATTAACACATTTGAGAGTAAGGACATTTATCATGGGGACTAGGGATGTCCTACAATGTACACCGTACTAATGATACATTCTCATAGTACATTGTATTCATAGTTGCGTGCACTGACACAGTACTCCTTTGTCCATACCAGGAGTCCACCAACAACTGCATTTTCCTTTCCTTTCTTCTCTTTCTCACAATGATCAAATGATAGCGATTTTTTTAACGGGTTACCTCTGAATTCACTTTGCTCCCTGTGGGTGTGATTTGTTTGTTTTTATTCGACAGTGCTCGTCGTGGGATAAAAAGCTCCCTGGGAAGAATTCCTGGGGACTTTGTGTTGGAAATTTGAGAAACTCCCAAAGTCACTTTTTAAAGGTTATTTATATATCAAAAGATAAAGTCCATGGCAATGGACCATGCAGTCCCTCCTATCTCATTATAACCCAATGCAGCACCTACTTCACGTCAACCATTAGTCCATTTGATGACGAAGTCCCCAGCCCTAGCTTCCCAAATGGACTATACAATCTCTGGATCAATGCTTTACTTCACAGTGCTGATAATGTGCTCCATCACTTTCTAACAGCAAATATCTGTCCACATGAACAGACAACGGGGGCGTTTAAAATTGCATAAAAGAAGATGGATGATACCAAGATTGAAGTGCATGTCAGAATTAATCAGACAGCATTCAGATTTAATTGAGCCTTGTCGGCCCCGCACTTTCTCCCTCCAGACTTTAAAGAGATAATTCTAATGTGTCATTATCACTATATAATTTTTTATGTATAATATAGTATTTTCAATGATTAATATGCACATTGAAATCTATTACTGTGAAGCATAGGGCAGACAATTTCAACTCAGCATGCAGAGATTGCTCATCTGAGTCGATAAGAAAATGGCCACTGATGTGAAATGTCTAGATCGTATCCACCCGCTCTTCTTCTCAAACCAATCTAAAGGCCTTTTCTTTGAGGAACTGAGATATTGTTGCTAAGAGATTCACACACCCCTCTGTCAAATCTATTTAGTCAATTCAGAGTATAATAATAGGAAGGGTGGTGCAAATGGAAGGCCCTGTCACTGTTAAGATATTCATGATAGCGTGAGCGGGGAAAATGTGCACCTATTCAATAGTCGTGAGGATAACAGACCTAGTACTTCTCTCGACAATCATAAATTTAATTCTACTCTCCACCATTGTAAATGTACTGTAACTGTAGTCGTGGTGAAGGTTTGCATTATTTCTAATCTAGTGTGACATCAGGAAGCATGTGCAAATTGATTCAAGCCTGTAGGTACAATGTTCACCATGAATTAATTAATTCATTAATAAATAGGCATAAAATAAAATAACTTTTAACTTTTTTTGTGTCGACCCTCTACAGTGCATATATTGGTTTTATGTTTGCCATAAAACACGTGAACAAGTTTATTAACATTCAAAATGTCTTCTCTGTCTAGATTTGGAATCGTTCTCCACAGAAATGAACCGGCACTCCACAAGATCGACCTGGAGACCACGTCGTCAGTGAAGAACATCAGCCTGCGCGAGTACAACTGCATCCCCAAGTCTCTGGCTTACTCCCACCTGGGCGGCTACTACTTTGTCAACTGCAGGCCTGATTCCACAGGCGCCACACAACCCCAGCTCATTGTAGACAGTGTGACGGACTCCGTGATTGGACCCAACGGGGACGTCACCGGCACCCCGTATGTGTCCCCAGACGGTCACTACCTGGTCACGGTGGACGACCACGATGGCCTGATGAGGATCCAGCAGATCACGGTGCGCGGGGAGATCGGCAAGCCCTTCGACATTCACACCAACCTCCACCTGTCTGATGTGGCCTTCCAGCCGTCGTTCACCGAGGTCCACCAGTACAACATCTTTGGTACTTCGGGACGCCAAACGGACTCTCTGTATGTCGAGCTAAGCACAGGCAATGTGAAGATGATCAAGAGCCTGAAGGAGGCCACCAAGACTTCCGATTGGCCGTGGAGCAGTAGGAACCGCGTGATGACTGGCAGTGGACTTTTCGGACAGTACCTCATGACCCCGTCCAGGGAGTCTATCTTCATCCTGGATGGTCGTCTCAACAAGCTCAACTGCGAGATCACTGATGTCATCAAAGGCAATGTAGTGGCGTGGGTTGGCGAGTCGTAGGCCGGTCTGTGTTCAGACGCCGCCTATGTTATTATTAAGGTAAAGTTGCACTGAATTTTGTTGCAGATATATAATTTATTGAGTGTGACGAAAAAACATTTTCAAAACCAAAATTGACCGTTCAAAACCGTTTGGACGTTGGGACCTTCATTCCCAAAAATATGGAGTGATTTGTTGGTGTTGTTTGCTAGCTGAGTTGAAATCTTGGCTTTCAACTGGGTGGTTCCACATGTAGTCAACATCAAGTTGCTCTCCAAGATCTTCTAGAGGATCTCTGTTCAAATTAGACAAATTAGCTGCATATTAGACTTTTTTTGATTTCAAGTCTCACTAATTCAATTGGCTAGATGTTTTTCAATAATCACATCAACTGGCGTTTCTCTAAAACGAGTGAGAAAATATATCTAGATTGTCCTCCTTTGTTTCATTTACCCCCTTTCCCTATTTTTTTCCTGTGCCTTGAAGGAAAACACTCCAAAAGAGGAATTAACCTAATTATTCCTGTTGCGGCTGCAGATTACACCTTTTTGTCTTTGACCCTCCTTCGTGGTGAGAGATGCTCCAAAAATCCATGTTTTTCATTTTTCTTTCGTCTCGGACTGAAGTGGAGCCCATTCTGGGCTAATTAAATCAAGCTCTTGCTGAGATCCAGTCTCATTTGAAGTGGAGACTGAGATTGAGTTGTCCATTTTGATGTAGTGCTGCTTGGTCACCGTTGATCTCAAAGAGTCAACAGAGCAAATGGTTTGAATTCTATTTCGTCCAAAAACCCAAGTCTCAACGACAATGTTAATAAATTGATCCATCTTAATATTTGTGGGATAAATTAAAGTTTCCCACTTTGTGTCACAATGTCAGTATGTGTATGTCAATTTGAAGAATATCCCTTGCCCAAAAGGAGTCATACTATATATGATATATGTACTTGCATATTGTCAGTCAATTTTGGCAATGTGTAGCAAATGGATGTTTAATATTACAATGAAAGAAAGATACATTTGTTTAGTTGGAAGTGGGCTTTTGTGGTTGTAGAGAATAGAAGGGCCTTGAGCTGTATGAGTCTAATGAGTATACAATATATAGAGAGAGACAGTAAAGAGAGAGTAGAGACAGTAGAGAGAGACCTTGGTGTATAAGCTTAAAATGCGAGTCACATTTCTTTTAAAATCTTACAAGGCAGAGCGTAGTTGGATGAATCCGTTGTACCTATGAAACCTGACAAGTAATTGGCCCATTGTGTTCAGGACACAACATTGTTTCCTCGAAGTAAACATTCTATGCATTTTCACCATAGCACTCTAACACAAACACAATGAAGAATATGTTAATCTAGTATTTTTTTATTCTAATGTTGGACCCTTGGTTGTCTTATGGACAGGCCTGTTTTATGTTCCAATTAATGAGACATTTAATACATGTTGATGTTTTGTTTTATTTGGTCAATTCAATTTCAGTTAATTTAAATATTTTTTTCTTATCACATTTAGTTTGGCGTTATCCCTTGATACCCATAGGACTGTACTGATTACCTCTGACTTTTCTTATTGTGTTCTTTATATAGAAGCAGAGTCGAATGAGTTCCTTAACATGGTAGGTTTCACAACTTTGAGGGCTTTGTTCATTATTTTGAGTGTATACGCACCCTCCTTTTTAAAAATGAAAAGAGCACCATAATCATCTCGCTATAGATGAGGTAAAGGAGTCAATGGAACGCAGACTGTTCCAGTGACCAGATTGGCGCACATTCAATAAATCTGATTGAACAAAGTGGATATTTGTCAGAACCGTCATGATTTATGTACTGTAACAGGTTTAGAAGAAGTTCGTTGATGGTGGTCAAAGTTGTTTTTTAGCTGTAATGCAGTTTATTGATGACGATGACATTAACATGTGTAGGGGTTGACATTCATACAAGCATTATAATCCGATTTCTACTTCAACATAGTGTGAAATACACATTTAAACAATAGCCTAAATGTAGACTAATTTTGCTGGGGGGCAATGAGGCGACTTGGGATCTTTCCCCCATTGCCCTTTCCCCTACTCATTTCCATGGCAATTCCATTGTTTTGTTTGAGTTCCCTTGACCTCTTTACCGCATCTATCCTTGACCAAGTACATTGTGATGTCACCCACTGAAACGTTGTCATTTCCATTATAGCCATGTACTGTTTGTTGATTCATGTGGTCGTTATTTATGTAGAGAATACACGCTTGACATTTTACCTGAAAATAAAGTATATACCTTTGAAAATACCATATAAAATGCCAAAATCTCCTTTCTGTGGAAAATGTGTTTCAAACATGGTTTCAGCCCAACCATCCCCTTGACAATCCCCTTTAAAAACCAAGTTCAACACAGTTCAGCTTCTTCAGTTCTGCGAATATGAACATTCAGTATCTTTCTCGAATATCTATTTGAAACAGCTTTAGAAAAGTAATTTCATTTGAATGACCCTTATATTGATTCAGCAGTTTTTGTCACTCTTATGAAACTAATTCCACACCCAATCTTGTCTGCTTGAGATTAAGGGAGACCCACACAACGTGTTCGCTCATACATAACTTCTTGATGGGCACTTCACATAACAATGATTATATAAAAAATGCAATCATCATTAGATATTGCAATAGCTGAGTACATAGAGTTATTAAAGGGGTGCTGAACTTCCTGATTTGGCCTTGTTTTTCGACTTAGTCATTAAGAAATGCAGAGGCCAAGGCTGAAGCCAAACAAGAGCTTTCTTGGAGGGGTGGTTTAATATGGGTGTCTTGTGTGTGTTTGCCCGTGGTAAGCGTTTGTACATTCACTCTGCCAAAACAGTACACAGTTATAGTCACTCACCCTTCTTTCAGCTACTGTGACAATGTTGTTTTGACATTGGATAGCCATCTCTGGGGATAGTTAGGGAATTTCAATGAATTACATAATGTAATTTTTTTTATTTCACCTTTAATTAACCAGGTAGGCCAGTTGAGAACAAGTTCTCATTTACAACTGCGACCTGGCCAAGATAAAGCAAAGCAGTGCGACACAAACAACAACACTGAGTTACACATGGAATAAACAAACGTACAGTCAATAACACAAATAACACAAATCTATATACAGTGTGTGCAATTGAGGTAAGATTAGGGAGGTAAGGCAATAAATAGGTCGTAGTGGCAAAGTAATTACAATTTAGCAATTAAACACTGGAGTGATAGATGTGAAGAAGATGAATATGCAAGTAGAGATACTGGGGTGCAAAGGAGCAAAAAAAAAAAAAGAAGAAAATATGGGGATGAGTTGGATGGGCTATTTACAGATGGGCTATGTACAGGTGCAGTGATCTGTGAGCTGCTCTGACTGCTGATGCTTAAAGTTAGTGAGGGAGATATGAGTCTCCAGCTTCAGTGATTTTTACAATTCGTTCTGGTCATTGGCAGCAGAGAACTGGAAGGAAAGGCGGCCAAAGGAGGAGTAGGCTTTGGGGGTGACCAGTGAAATATACCTGAGGGAGCGCGTGCTACGGGTGGGTGCTGCTATGGTGACCAGTGAGCTGAGATAAGCCGGGGCTTTACCTAGCAAAACTTATAGATGACCTGGAACCAGTGGGTTTGACAACAAATATGAAGCGAGGGCCAGACAACAAGAGCATACAGGTCGCAGTGGTGGGTAGTATATGGGGCTTTGGTGACAAAACGGATGGCACTGTGATAGACTGCATCCAATTTGCTGAGTAGAGTGTTGGAGGCTATTTTATAAATGACATCGCCGAAGTCAAGGATCGGTAGGATAGTCCGTTTTACGAGGGTATGTTTGGCAGCATGAGTGAAGGATGCTTTGTTGTGAAATAGGAAGATTCCAGATTTAATTTTGGATTGGAGATGCTTAACTTCTTAGGGGAGCGGCAGCTGAGGTGTTGGTTTTGGAGAGTCTGGCGTGCCCAAAGTAAAAGGCCTGCCACTCAGGCCCAGAAACTAGGATATGCACATAATTAGTACTATTGGATAGGAAACACTCTGAAGTTTCTAAAACAGTTCTTTCGAAGAACTTCTGCTGAGGGCTTCCCAAGTGTCCAACCAAGACATCCAATGGTTCTTTTGTTAGAAAAAGTCATTTATTATATCCATAAATCTCAGTTTCGTTGGCGCGTTATGTTCATAAAATACAGCGTCCACTCGCCCATTGAACCGTGAATAGAACACGTTCAACCTATACCTATACACTTGTCCAAGAACAATCAAACATCATTGATAATGTATCCTTAGGAACACTTTTATGTATATTTACTATAATATTTCAACCGGATTATAAACTGGTTGATAGGAAAGGAAAAAACAGCGCGCGTGAGCCCGTGAACGCGCGCATCCTCTTCTGTTTACATCTGGTGACTAGTTCAAAATTCTTCTTCTATTACCATCCAGAGCAACCTAAAATCACCAAACACTGTCTAGAGACTGTTGACATCCAGTGGAAGCAATAGGTACTGCAATCTTACTCCCATATATAGCTGTTTTCAATAGGGAGGGGTTCAAAATGAGGCAATGTGTCAAAAACACTTTTTCCAGGACAGAAATTCCTTGGGTTTTCGCCTGCTATATCAGTTCTGTTATACTCACAGACAATATTTTAACACTCCTAGAAACTTCAGAGTGTTTCCTATCTAATTATGTGCATATCCTAGTTTCTGGGCCTGAGTGGCAGGCCTTTTACTTTGGGCACGCCAGACTCTCCAAAACCAACACCTCAGCTGCCGCTCCTTAACCTGAAAAGCAGCCTCCGGATGTATCTTTTCCTGCTTTTTTATAGCCTCATGCAGTTTGTTAAGTGCCAGCTTGTTATTTTTCTTGTAGTGAGGTGGAATGTATACAACAGTCATGATAACAGCTGAAAACCCCTTCTGGAGATAGAAGGGTCTGCATTTGACCATCAGGTATTCCAAGATGGGTGAACAATGGGTTGACACTTCCACTGCGCTCAAGGTGTTGTTGATGAAGAGGCAAACCACTCCCCCTCTCGATTTCCCTGAATCCACTGTCCTGTCTGTCCTGATTAACGCAGAATCAAGTTGGATAGCCATGGGGGGTATCTTGTCCGAGAGCCATGTTTCAGAAAAGCAGAGAATATTGCAGTTTTGAGAATCCTGTAGGTAGCAAATCTGTGATCAGAGTGGCCAGTAGAATGGAAGGAAGAGGTTGACAGTTTTCCCTTTATCTTATCTCGCCAGAATCCCCCCTCCCTTGCCTCTGTAATGCTGGCATTTCCTCTTGGATAGTCCCGAAAATTTGGTTGGATTTATAGAAAGAGCCTAGGGCAGATGAGTCGTAGTCAAAGTTAAGGCCGGAATTTAGGTTAATAATTGCCGATCTGATGTTGAAAAGTTCTAGTCAGTTGTAATAAATGATAGCGTATACATTTCATGAAAATAAAGTAAAAATAAACAAAAAAAATCGTCATAAAATAGTTTGGTCAGACTTTGCAAAAAGTCGGCCATCCAGTACAGTGCCATGTTATACCTTCCTGTACAGGCTTCATACTTCTCACTCTGTCATTTAGGTTAGTATTGTGGAGTTACTACAATGTTTTTGATCCATCCTCAGTTTTCTCCTATCACAGCCATTAAACTTTGTAACTGTTTTACAGTCACCATTGGCCTCATGGTGAAATCCTTCAATTTCCTTCCTCTCTGGCAACTGAGTTAGGAAGGATGCCTGTATCTTTCTAGTGACTGGGTGTAAACATATTGATATACCATCCAACGTGTAATTAATAACTTCACCATACTCAAAAGGATATTCAATCTGCTTTTTTTTCATTTTAGCCATCTACTAATAGGTGGCATTCTTTGCGAGACATTGGAAAACCTCCCCTGGTCTTTGTGGTTGAATTTGTGTTTGAAATTCACTGCTCGACTTTGTGGGGTACAGAGATAAGGCAGTCAATCAAAAATCATTTTAAACACGATTATTGAGAGTCCATGCAACTGATTACGTGACTTGTTAAGCACATTTTTACTCCTGAACTTGTTTAGGCTTGTCATAACAAATGGGTTGAATACTTATTGACTCAAGATGTCAGCTTTTCCTTTTAAATTAATTTGTAACAAAATTCTAAAAACATAATTCCACTTTATCATTATGGGTATTATGTGTAGGCCAGTGACACAACATCTAAATGTTATCAATTTTAAATGAATTCTGTAAAACAGCAAAAAGTGGAAAAAGTCAATGGGTGTGAATACTTTCAGAAAAAACTGTAGGTCACACTGACGTTCAAAGCCATTCCGAGGAGTTTTGCAGCCTAGCTTCAAGTTTGTACACCATCCGCTGAGGTTTTCCCTACTGATCCGTAGTGATTAGGCAAGTCCGTGCCTCTCTCATCAAAGACCGGCACCCGTTGCCGCCGCCACACTACCCCTTCACCCAGCTGATAAGCCCCAACTTGTTTTTCCCGCCAGACAGATTTTGCATTCCTCTGTAACTCGGGTCTCCTTTAGTCTCCTTTACTCCATCTCTTTATTAGACTGATACATTACATTAATAGCCTCCTTTGCTCCATCCCTTTATTAAAAATGCCAGGAGAATACAGTGGGGCAAAAAAGTATTTAGTCAGTCACCAATTGTGCAAGTTCTCCAACTTAAAAAGATGAGAGAGGCCTGTAATTTTCATCATAGGTACACTTCAACTATGACAGACGAAATGAGAAAAAGAAATCCAGAAAATCACATTGTAGGATTTTTTATGAATTTATTTGCAAATTATGGTGGAAAATAAGTATTTGGTCAATAACAAAAGTTTATCTCAATACTTTGTTATATACCCTTTGTTGGCAATGACAGAGGTCAAACGTTTTCTGTAAGTCTTCACAAGGTTTTCACACACTGTTGCTGGTATTTTGGCCCATTCCTCCATGCAGATCTCCTCTAGAGCAGTGATGTTTTGGGGCTGTCGCTGGGCAACACGGACTTTCAACTCCCTCCAAAGATTTTCTATGGGGTTGAGATCTGGAGACTGGCTAGGCCACTCCAGGACCTTGAAATGCTTCTTACGGCCACTCCTTAGTTGCCCGGGCGGTGTGTTTGGGATCATTGTCATGCTGAAAGACCCAGCCACGTTTCATCTTCAATGCCCTTGCTGATGGAAGGAGGTTTTCACTCAAAATCTCACGATACATGGCCCCATTCATTCTTTCCTTTACACGGATCAGTCGTCCTGGTCCCTTTGCAGAAAAACAGCCCCAAAGAATGATGTTTCCACCCCTATGCTTCACAGTAGGTATGGTGTTCTTTGGATGCAACTCAGCATTCTTTGTCCTCCAAACACGACGAGTTGAGTTTTTACCAAAAAGTTCTATTTTGGTTTCATCTGACCATATGACATTCTCCCAATCCTCATCTGGATCATCCAAATGCTCTCTAGCAAACTTCAGACGGGCCTGAACATGTACTGGCTTAAGCAGGGGGACACGTCTGGCACTGCAGGATTTGAGTCCCTGGCGGCGTAGTGTGTTACTGATGGTAGGCTTTGTTACTTTGGTCCCAGCTCTCTGCAGGTCATTCACTAGGTCCCCCGTGTGGTTCTGGGATTTTTGCTCACCGTTCTTGTGATCATTTTGACCCCACGGGGTGAGATCTTGCGTGGAGCCCCAGATCGAGGAAGATTATCAGTGGTCTTGTATGTCTTCCATTTCCTAATAATTGCTCCCACAGTTGATTTCCTCAAACCAAGCTGCTTACCTATTGCAGATTCAGTCTTCCCAACCTGGTGCAGGTCTACAATTTTGTTTCTGGTGTCCTTTGACAGCTCTTTGGTCTTGGCCATAGTGGAGTTTGGAGTGTGACTGTTTGAGGTTGTGGACAGGTGTCTTTTATACTGATAACAAGTTCAAACAGGTGCCATTAATACAGGTAACGAGTGGAGGACAGAGGAGCCTCTTAAAGAAGAAGTTACAGGTCTGTGAGAGCCAGAAATCTTGCTTGTTTGTATGTGACCAAATACTTATTTTCCACCATAATTTGCAAATAAATTCATAAAAAATCCTACAATGTGAATTTCTGGATTTTTTTCCCTCATTTTGTCTGTCATAGTTGAAGTGTACCTATGATGAAAATTACAGGCCTCTCTCATCTTTTTAAGTGAGAGAACTTGCACAATTGGTGGCTGACTAAATACTTTTTTGCCCCACTGTACAGTGGCCCACCCCACTTTTGCCCCGCCCCACTCCTGCAGGAAAAAACAAGGTGGCTGGCAGTGCCTTAGTTATCTATTGTCAAGCCCTTCATCTTCCAGTGCATTGCCACGTGGGGTGACCTCTTCCCTCCACTCCTCAGTTCGCCTCCAAGAGTCAAATTTTGTATTCCCCCGTCCTTTCTCCATGTACGGACTAGCCCTTTAACCATGTTCCAGGCCCGGGCAATGGTAATGCCTCAGTCCATCCCGCGTTTGGCTGATGACTGACCGCCATTTCCTCTCTTTTGTATTAGACCTGGATACTCATCATGCATTCTACCTTGTGTCCACCAGTCCCCTCTCTGCCTTCAATCCCCCCGCTTTAACACTCTTATCTCTCAGGAATGTCTGAATGGAATCAACATCATTCGCTGGATCTTTTCTGCACTGATTTGGTGTAAGGATTGTTTGGGGTAGGATAAAATAAACCAAAAAATGTATTGGTTCCTGGTTAATAAATTGATGTTCGTATTGATTGATCAATTTCAGCAATATAACATCCTCAGTTGTGTGCAAAATTGGGAGCCAGTGTGTGTGTGTTTGTGTGTGTAGTGTGAAACCTACTAAAGAGAACGATAGTCAACAGGGAGCACCCATTGTCACCTTAACTGGCTGTGAGAACACTCCCCTTAGTTTTCCCTGTGTCAAAGTCATCGGAAAGACTCTGTGATGCTGGAAGGATGTGACAGATAGCAGCCAGAGCCCTGAGTGTGTGATAAGATGGTGGCGGCGTTACACCTTGTCCCCTTTGGTCTCAGTTGTCATGCTGAAGCTGCTGTGATCAGCCGGGCATGACACCAGGGCCGTGCTAGGCGACTGAACACACATCAATGACAACGGGATGCACACACAGCCACCTTCTCCTGCCTCTGAGAAGCACTGGAGCGATGCTGCAAGAGATAAAGAAGCCAAGCATTCTACTACAGCCAACCAAATTCAAACCTTCTGCTCTTTGTTTACCTGACACTACATGTTTTTAAAATGGCGGTGAATGGATTCTTCTCAAGGGTCAGATTATTGCATCTATTATACATTCATGTAGATATCAACAAACATTGCTTCAGGTTGCAGTGGGTCCCTGACAAATTCAATACTGGCATTAACACGTCTCCCTTGGGAAAGAGTTCTTCTGATCTCAATGGGACTTCCTGGTCAAATAAAGGTTAACTAAAACAGTACGTATTTTGAAAATGCTAGATTCTTATAATAATAATTCAATCAGTGATAAATAGAGATAACTGGGATAAATAGAGATAACTGGGATAATGGCTTGAGAGAGGTGCAGGTGTCTGTGCATCGGCCATTGCTCATCTCTGTCTGGGCATTGAGCAAAACACCCAGCACCGTGTTAACTGTGCCACAAATCAAGAAGGCCTGGTTTGCACTGGAACATGGGACCACAATTCGTGGTACAGGCACAGCAATGGGCGCAGACATGTCTCCTAGCCAGGCAGTCATCAATAGGAAAATATCCCTCTTGCTTGCTGCCACTGGAGTGGATGTTTGCAGAGTGGAGGAGCATATGTGCTGCCACTCTTGTGGGCTGCCAGATGTGGAGGAGATGTGCTGCCACTCTTACGGGTTGCCAGATGTGGAGGAGATGCGTCCACCCCCCTGGGAGGCTCTAGCAGACAGACAGAAGGAAAACATCCTGCAGCTTCCTCACAGAGGCAGACGAGGCCCACACTGGCAACTGCGCACACACACACACACATGCACACACACTCCCCCCAAAGGGCCAGTTGGATGGCTGGAACACTACAGAAGGAGTGAGCCATCTGGTTAGGCATGAGTAGGAGCCTAATATGATGTACCTGACTGAATAGTAAAGGGAACACAAAACCTGAGTGGTTATTTATTGTCTTGCTAGCTACCATTGGCAACAATCAATCAAAACTAGTCCTATATTGGCGATTGGCGTTATGAATGAATAGAGAAAAAATTAAGGTAAAAATATTGCTATGGCAAAATGGGTAGTGACAGAATGACATTTGATTGTGTGATAAAGGAATAAATTGGGGATTAATAAATTAACATTCAGCCCGACAAAGCCGTCAGATTACTTCTGTTTTGTTTGCATTGGTAACAAGATTCTTTATCTCCCTGAAGTCTCCTCACCAAAAAAGTCTCCACTGCAAAGAGAATAGAACATTTTTACGATGTCTCAACATACGTTTGTTTTTGTTGTTAGAAATATAATTTGCATCAGAATAAACAGATTATTTTCTGAGACTATGGTCTATACACTGGTGAGTTGGGAAATCCAATACAATGGAGCTAGCAAGCTTATACACTGAGTATACAAAACATTAAGAACATCTTCCTAATATTGAGTTGCACCCCCTTTTTCCCTCAGAACAGATTCAATTAATCAGGGCATAGACTCTACAAGGTGTCGAAAGCATTCCACAGGGATGCTGGCCCATGTCGACTCCAATGCTTCCCACAGTTGTGTCAAGTTGGCTGGATTTCGTTTCGGTGGTGGACCATTGATACACACAAACCGATGCGCCTGGCACCTACTACCATACCTCGTTCAAAGGCACTTACATTTTTTGTCTTGCCCGTTCACCCTCTGAATGGCACATAATCCACGTCTAAATTGCCTCAATGTTTAAAAATCCTTCTTTAAGCTGTCTCCTCCCCTTCATCTACTGATTGAAATGGATTTAACAGATGGCATCAATAAAGGATTATAGCTTTCACCTGGATTTACCTGGTCATGTCTTGGAAAGAGCAGTGCTACAGGCATTCATAATGTTTTGTACAGTCAGTGTATTTCCCCCAATAACCCTTCCCCACCAGAATGCCTGTAACACTTTTTCAACACAAATCCCACTGGGCACACCACATAATTTCAATGTGGAGAATTGGGTAATATTTGGTTGCTACGTTGATCAATGAGATTTCACCCACTCAAAAAGTGGGCCAAAAATGTGTTGAATTCCCAATGTGTTATCACTATACGATAAACCATCTAAAAGAACAACCAAATTCCAATGGAAAAATCAATGTCTGATTTTTGGTTTAGTTGTCACCTAAATGTGATTTCACTGCTCTTTCAACCATTTAAAAGCACAAGAAAGTTCAAATGGGAATACAATGTCGAATCAAATAAAATCAAAATGTATTGGTCACATACACATGGTTAGCAGATGTTATTGCGAGTGTATCGGAATGCGTGTGATTCTAGTTCCGAAAGTGCAGCAATATCTAACAAGTAACAAATACCTAATACACACAAATCTAAATAAGGAATGGAATAATAACATATAAATTAAAATATATGGATGTCAGAGCGGCATAGGCTAAGATGCTATAGATAGTATAGAATACAGTATATACATATGAGATGCATAGTGCTGGTAAGTTGACGCTGCTCTGACATCCTATAGTTCTTCTTTATTTTCTGGGCTAACAATGTAAGAAATAATACATACAAAACGAAATACTGCAAAGATCCTAAGGACTAGAAGCGAGGCAGCCCTCTCTGTCGGCGCCATTTTAACCAATTTCAGATATGTTGTATTTATAGAACAGATTAATGTGTTATCAATATGCTTTATCTATACTGAACGAAAATATAAACGCAACATGTAACAATTTCAAAGATTTTACTGAGTTACAGTATAAGGAAATCAGTCAATTTAAATAAATTCATTAGGCCCTTATCTATGGATTGCACATGACTGGGACTACAGATATGTATCTGTTGTTAAAAAGGTAGAGGCTTGGATCAGAAAACCAGTTAGAATCTAGTGTGAACACCAATTGCCTCATGCAGCGTGACACATCTCTTCCGCATAGAGTTGATTGTGGCCTGTGGAATGTTGTCCCACTCATCTTCAATGGCTATGCGAAGTTGCTGGATAATGGCAGAAACTGGAACACGCTGTCGTACACGTCGATCCAGAGCATCCCAAACATGCTCAATGGGGTAACATGTCTGGTGAGTATGCAGGCCATGGAAGAACGGGGACATTTTCAGCTTCCAGGAATTGTGTACAGATGTTTGCGAAATGGGGTTGTGCTTTATCATGCTGAAACATGAGGTGATGGCGGCGGATGAATGGCACGACAATGGGCCTCAGGATCCTGTCACGATATCTCTGTGCATTCAAATGACCATCGATAAAATGCAATTGTGCTCATTGTCAGTAGCTTATGCCTGCCCATAACATAACCCCACCGACACCATGGGGCGCTCTGTTCACAACGTTGATATCAGCAAACCGCTCACCCACATGATGCCATGCACGTAGTCTGCAGTTGTGAGGCCGGTTAGACGTACTGCAAAATTCTCTAAAATTACGTTGGAGGTGGCTTATGGTAGAGAAATTAACGTTAAATTATCTGGCAACAGCTCTGGTGGACATTCCTGCAGTCAGCTTGCCAAATGCACACTCCTTCAAAACACCTGTGGAATTGTGTTGTGTGACAAAATAGCACATTTTAGAGTGGCCTTTTATTGTCCCCAGCACAATGTGCACGTTGTAATAATCAGATTGTTTAAATTAATCCGTTTCTTGATATGCCACACCTGTCAGGCGGATGGATTATATTGGCAAAAGAGAAATGCTCACTAAAATGTAAACAACTTTGTGCACACAATTTTTTGTGCGTATGGAACATTTCTGGGATCTTTTATTTCAGCTCATGAAACATGGGACCAACACTACATTTTGCGTTTATATTTATGTTCAGTGTAATAGCGCAACCAAATGCCCTGGTTGGCAATTGAGATTATTTAAGTACATGGTGCAAATTATCAATTCCGTTTGATATTCTGCACAGACCTGCGACCTTTGCATGCCATCTTGAACATGCCCGCTTTCTATGATTACATAAGAAGACATTTATTTTACAGTAACCTCAACGTGTGGCCATGGATGTGGTACTCATTTTAGTAGAATAAATACCAGGTGTACAATAATAAATGGTGGCTACTTCTCACAGAGTTTTGAATTGTCAAGAGGAGTTAAACAAGGGTGTCCGCTGTCACCATATGTATTCATTATAGATATTAAAATCAGATCAAATAACAACATTAGAGATTAGAAATCCAAGGCTTGAAAACAAAGGTGTCCATGTATGCTGATGACTCAAGTCCGCAAGCTAGATCCCTGGATCTCTGCCTGGCCGGTTCCCCTCTCTCCACTGGGATTCTCTGCCTCTAACTATTACAGGGGCTAAGTCACTGGCTTACTGGTGCTCTTCCATGCCGTCCCTAGGAGGGGTGCGTCACTTGAGTGGGTTGAGTCACTGACGTGATCTTCCTGTCCGGGTTGGCGCCCCCCCTTGGGTTGTGCCGTGGGGAGATCTTTGTGGGCTATCTTCAGCCCAATCTCAGAATGGTAAGTTGGTGGTTGAACATATCCCTCTAGTGGTGTGGGGGCTGTGCTTTGGCAAAGTGGGTGGGGTTATATCCTGCCTGTTTGGCCCTGTCCGGGAGTATCGTCGGACGGGGCCACAGTGTCTCCCGACCCCTCCTGTCTCAGCCTCCAGTATTTATGCTGCAATAGTTTATGTGTCGGGGGGCTAGGGTCAGTCTGTTATATATGGAATATTTCTCCTGTCTTATCCAGTGTCCTGTGTGAATTTAAGTATGCTCGCTCTAATTCTCTCTCTTTTTCTCTATTTTTCTCTCTTTATTTCTCTCCTTCTTTCTTCCTTTCTCTCTCTCGGAGGACCTGAGCCCTAGGTCCATGCCTCAGGACTACCTGGCATGATGTCTCTTTGCTGTCCCCATTCCACTTGGTCGTGCTGCTGCTCCAGTTTCAACTGTTCTGCCTGCGGCTATGGAACCCTGACCTGTTTACCGGACGTGCTACCTGTCCCAGACCTGCTGTTTTCATCTCTCTAGAGACAGCAGGAGCGGTAGAGATACTCTGAATGATCGGCTATGAAAAGTCAACTGACATTTAGTCCTGAGGTGCTGACCTGTTGTACCCTCTACAACCACTGTGATTATTATTATTTGACCCTGCTGGTCAACTATGAACATTTGAACATCTTGGCCATGTTCTGTTAAAATCTCCACCTGGCACAGCCAGAAGAGGACTGGCCACCCCTCATAGCCTGGTTCCTCTCTAGGTTTCTTCCTAGGTTCTGGCCTTTCTAGGGAGTTTTTCCTAGCCACCGTGCTTCTACACCTGCATTGCTTGCTGTTTGGGGTTTTAGGCTCGGTTTCTGTACAGCACTTTGTGACATTAGCTGATGTAAGAAGGGCTTTATAAATAAATTTGATTGATTGATTGATTGTCTCATTGAAGATCTAGATAACTTTTCTGGAGTCTGTGTACTAATACCTAATTATGATGTGTGTACCATATACCATATTATGTATTGGATCTTCAAAAATTACAACTTGTACATTACCATGCAGGTTACCTATATAACGGGCTGACGGTGAAGTACACATACTTTACTTGGTATTCATATCACAAGATATATAAATGAGCTCTCCACAATGATTTTAAATAGAAAAAAAAAATAGACCAGATTCTGCAACCATGGTGAAGTAAATACCTGTCTATTTTTAGAAAAATTACACTGATTAACTCCTTAGTCATATCTCAATTTACTCACCTATGGCACTGCCTACTCCTGATTATTTGTTTTTCAAATCATATGAGCAAAAATATTTTTACTTTATCTGGGATGCTAAACCAGACAAGATAAAGCGTGCCTATCTATGTAATGAATATGAACAGGGTAGGTTGGGGTTATTTAATATAAGAGCACTAAACCTCTACAATATTCACTTATACAAAAGTTTTACTTGAACCCAAAATGGTTCTCAAGTAGATTACTAAGAACAGCTCATCCATTGTTTAAAAATTGCCTTTTTGCCTTTGTACAGATTGCCATGTCTCACTTTCGATTAATTGAAAATGAAACCTTTTTCAAAGTATCTCTCTTTTTCAAACAAGCATTGCAGAGCTGGTTAAAATTCCAATTTCACCCCCCTGGAAAGATAGAACAAATATTGCAACAAATATTATGGTTGAACTCAAATGTGCTGGTTGATAAAAGTTTAAATATGTTTAAAAAGGGTATTCTATTTTTAAATTATATTGTTAATTGGAATTGTAGAGTTATGTCTATTTGATTACAGCATTGCCTCAAAAATGGCGGAGCAGGGCATCAAATAAAATCATCAAATCAAATCAGGTGACATCAAGAGCAGGTAGGGAACTGGTCTGTCTGCCCAAAATAAAGGGTCAAACCTGGCTGAGGAATAAAAATAGCATAAATAGGAAAGTATACCAATTTCATTTGAGGACCAGGATGTTAACAGCTGTGCCATACAGATTGCAAAATAGCTGGGAATAGATTTTTGATGTACCGATTCAATAGCACAGGGTGCATGAGTTGATATATAGAATGACTCAAGATTCAAGTCTTCGTGCTTTTCAGCAAAAATTATTGTATAGAATTCTTGCCACCAACAAAATGTTGAATATTTGGGGCATGCAATCATCACAGCTCTACAGATTTTGTTGTGATGATACAGAATCAATAGACCATTTGTTCTGGTATTGCCCTCAGGTGGCCTGTTTCTGGTCTCAGGTTCAGGAATGGCTGAAAAAGCATAACATTAATTTAAAATTGACCCTAGAAACAGACCTGGTCAGTCAATTTCTAATATACTAATACTCAATACTAATACAAAATTATTTATCTTCAACTCACAATCTGTGGATTCTATTAGATTAGAATGATTCAAATTGTATGTTGAACATTACAGCATAGTTGAAAGAAAAAATCTGAAGAGGATGGCCAGCAAAGATAGGTGGGATGGGCTGAGGGAAGCTGAGGGTTGGAATGGGGGACTGGAGACAAATGGGAGTGGAGTTGCTGGGTGGGGGATAGAATGATGGTCAAAATAAAAGTCAAAATAAAGTCAAAATATACACAAAAGTATGTTTGAATGACACTGAGGGGGCTCGGATGATTGAGGGGCAGCTCTCGGGGAACTGTGGGGGATTGAGGAGGGTGGGTGGCCTGGCAGTTGGGAGCTTGGGCCGGTGGCCGATAAGTCGCTGGTTCGGGTCCCAGTTTTGACTTGGTGGGAGACCTGTCGATGTGGCCTTGGGCAGGGTGTTGACCATGGTTGCTTCTGTGGGTCGATCTGGATGGCATTCTGTTAGATGACTGAATGTAATGTAAATGTTGAGCGGCTTCACTGCAGGTAGATTGTATGTTTTAATATTCAATACAAAAAACTGTTACATTAGTTTGTAAAATAGCATTAAAATTAGGCTATTTCCTGTCTTACAAAAATTATATTGAATTATGTTTAGTTGACAACACAACCAAATCACATTTGAAAGAGATGTATCCTTGGATAGTTCAATCTGTGCCACTGAGTCTGTCTATAATTCCAGTTTTTCTACAAATTAATAGTTGATATGTAGAATCCATGTCTCCATTTCAACCAAAAATATATTATTGTTTGAACGTAGATTCCATTTGAAATCAACCAGATCTTGAAGCCCTAGCCTATTGTATTGTCTATTTTTAGTTGAATTCTGAGTTAAATTGAAACAATTGATGACTTCCCAAATGCTATATAGACCTAACTAGCATCATTGATGATATATGACTTATAAAGTATGGTTCATTTAATTTGCTCACTTACATCCTACCCTTAATAGTCGGTGGGGTCTGAATACTTATGTGAATAAGGTATTTCTGTTTTTTATTTGTAATAGATTTGAAAACATTTCTAAAAACCTGTTTTGCTTTGTCATTATGGGGTGTTGTGTGTAGATTGCTGAGATTGTTTTTTCTAAATCAATTTTAGAATAAGGCAGTAACGTAACACAATGTGGAAAAAGTGAAGGGGTCTGAATACTTTCAGATTGCATTAGGCACAAAGACGGGAGACCAAAGGGAAAGCTGTTGATAGATCAACTTTCCAGTAGAAGGTGCTGCCCAGCCTATGGTGTTTTTCTTATAGTAGATATTACACTGAAGATCTGATGTTGTTTCAAAGGTACAATTTCAACGTATTTTATACAAGGTTTGTCAATGTTGAAAACTGTTTACCATGTTGACAGAATCCTGTACTTGAAATTTCACCTTCAAAACAACAGTTTAGTTGATGACTTTCTTCATATGCAATGTATTTTTTCCACATAGATTCCTTGCCACAATACATTGACCAATGAAGTTGAAACAACGTTGATTCATCCTTTTGGTGCCCAGTCTACCCATGACCCTCGGTCAAATGCAGTCCTCTCTTGGGACTCTTCTGTTTTCTATATACCCTACTTCCTCCCTTCCTTACTGCAGTGTCTCCTCCCTACTTTTCCTTACTGTTGGGTTTTCTCCCTACCTTTCCTTACTGCAGGGTTTCCTCCCTCCCTTACTGTAGGGTTTTCTCCTTACCTTTCCTTACTGCAGGGTTTCCTCCCTACCTTACTGCAGGGTTTCCTCCCTACCTTACTGCAGGGTTTCCTCCTTCCCTTTTCTTAATGCAGAGTTTCCTCCCAACCTTTCCTTACTGCAGGGTTTCCTCCCAACATTTCCTTACTGCAGGGTTTCCTCCCTACCTTAATGCAAGGTTTACACCCTACCTTTCCTTAATGCATGGTTTTATTGTAAGAACATACAAATAATGGATCTGAAATATCCCTATACATTGGTAAAATGCATTTCCCTGTTCAGCATTCTAAACATGGTGTCTTGCAGGCAATGAATTACAGAAGCACTATTTTGGCAATAAATTAGTGAAGCATGACAAAAGATGGTTAATTGGCATTTAACAAATCTAGCCAAAACAGATTAATCAGCATTTTGTAAGATATTGTTTTGTAGTTATTAGCATCTTCCTGACATTTCCATTATCATATCAGACAGATACGGTTGACTGACTATTAAAGTGACATATCCATGTGATTTAACAATTAGTCCATCCTTGTCAGACTTATAGGCTATGTTATAGCTCAGTTCCACACACTGTGTTTCAATAGCTTGTACAGTGCATTTGGAAAGTATTCAGACCCCCGTGACAGCCTTATTCTAAAATGGATTAAATATTTTTTCCCCATCAATCTACACACAATACCCCACAATGACCAAGCAAAAACAGGTTGATTTTTTTTTTTTAAGATGTCTAAAATAAATAAAAAACGGAAATATCACACTTACATAAGTATTCAAACCCTTTACTCAGTACTTTGTTGAAGCACCTTTGGCAGTCATTACAGCCTCGAGTTGTCTTGGCTATAATGCTACAAGCTTGGCACACCTGTTTTTGGGGAGTTTCTAACATTCTTCTCTGCAGATCCACTCAAGCTCTGTCAGGTTTGGATGGGGAGTGTCGCTGCACAGCTATTTTTAGGTCTCTCCAAAGATGTTTGATCGGGTTCAAGTCCGGGCTCTGGCTGGGCCACTCAAGGGCATTCAGAGACTTGTCCCGAAGCCACTCCTGCATTGTCTTGGCTGTGTGCTTAGGGTTGTTATCCAGTTGGAAGGTGAACCTTCACCCCAATCTGAGGCCCTGAGTGCTCCGGAGCAGGTTTTCATCAAGGATCTTTCTGTACTTTGCTCTGTGCATCTTTCCCTTGATCCTGACTAGTCTCCCAGTCCTTGCCGCTAATAAACACCCCCACAGCATGATACTGCCACCACCATTCTTCACCGTAGGGATGGTGCCAAGTTTCAATCAGACCTGACGCTTGGCATTCAGGCCAAAGAGTTCACTCTTGGTTTTTATCAGACCAGAGAATCTGGTTTCTCATGGTCTGAAAGTCCTTTAGGTGCCTTTTGGCAAACTCCAAACAGGCTGTCATGTGCCTTTTACTGAAGAGGGGCTTCTGTCTGGCAACACTACCATAAAAACCTGATTGGTGGAGTACTACAGAAATGGTTGTCCTTCTGGAATGTTCTCCCATCTCCAACGAGGAACTCTGGAGCTCTGTCAGAGTGGCCATCGGGTTCTTGGTCATCTCCCTGACCAAGGCACTTCTCCTCCGTTTGCTCAATTTTTCCGGGTGGCCAGCTCTAGGAAGAGTCTTGGTGGTTCCAAACATCTCCCATTTAAGAATGATGGAGGCCACTGTATTCTTCTTTTGGACCTTCAATGATGCAGAAATGTTTGTGTACCCTTCCCCAGATCTGTGCCTCGACCCAATCCTATTTCGTAGCTTTACAGACAATTCCTTCGACCTCATGGCTAAGTTTTTGCCATGACATGCACTGTCAACTGTGGGACCTTATATAGACAGGTGTGTGCCTTTCCAAATAATGTTCAGTCAATCAAGGATGATCAATGGAAACAGGATGGACCTGAGCTTAATTTTGAGTCTCATAGCAAAGGGTCTGAATACTTATGTAAATAAGGTATTTCTGTTTTTTATTTGTAATAGATTTGCAAACATTTCTAAAAACCTGTTTTGCTTTGTCATTATGGGGTGTTGTGTGTAGATTACTGAGATTTTTTTTTCTAAATCAATTTCTGAATAAGGCTGTAACGTAGCACAATGTGGAAAAAGTTAATACTTTCTGAATGTACTATATATGACAACATTAGGCACAAAGAGATCGAGCCATTCATTTTCAACAGCAACAAATACATCAGTAAACTTCAAAGTTTCTCGTCTCCAGATAACACGAGGTACACAGTTTGGGTTCTTTGTTGCATGTGAATCACTACTTCTTGAATCGCGGCTGTCTAGGGAAATACCCAAACTTGTTCTCCCTTTCTTTTCAGTTACATTTCACTACCAGAGAACCCATTTTATTTACCAGACAGAGAATGCATTTACGGAGATTATGAGAAAATAGTGAGAAACAAGTAAAACTTTCCATTACAGAGTCAAACAAAACACGCCAATACACAAATCCCTAATTACTTACATTCATTCATCTCCTCTCTCCATTCACCCTCCTGAGACAAGGACATGCAGACAGAGTACGTCTTGAACCCTGAGCTCTCCCTGGCATTACTCAGAGAGGGGGGTTTTCCAACCCCACCTTTCACTCCTCTCCATCCTGTCACTCACTCACTCTCTCTCCCTAGTCCACTGACATGAGATACAGAAACTTGCTGATGCCCTACCCTAATCAATTTGCAAATCAAATCAAAATATAATGGTCACATGCACATCTTTAACAGATGTTATTGCGGGTGTAGCAAAATGCTTGTGTTATTAGCTCCAACAGTGCAGTAGTATCTAAGGCAGTAGGGATGACCACGTGTTCTCTTGCTAAACTTGTGAATTTGACAATTTTCCTGTCTAACTAAGCATTAAAATTGTAACGAGTACTTTTGATTGTCAAGGAAAATATATGGAGTGAAAAGTAGTATATTTTCTTTAGGAATGTAGTGAAGTATAAGTAAAGGTTTTAAAAAATATACAGTACCAGTCAAAGGTTTGGACACAACTATTCATTCAAGGGTTTTTTCTTAATTTCTACTATTTTCTACATTGTAGAATAATAGTGAAGACATCAAAACTAAGAAATAACACGTATGGAATCATGTAGTAACCAAAAAAGTGTTAAACAAATCAAAATATATTATATATTGTAGATTCTTCAAAGTAGCCACCCTTTGCCGTGATGACAGCTTTGCACACTCTTGGCATTATCTCAACCATCTCCATAAGGTAGTCACCTGGAATGTATTTCAATTAACAGGTGTGCCTTGTTAAAGGTTAATTTGTGCAATTTCTTTCCTTCTTAATGCGTTTGAGCCAATCAGTTGTGTTGTGACAGGGTAGGGGTGGTATACAGAAGACAACCCTATTTGGTAAAGTACCAAGTCTATATTATGGCAAGAACAGCTCAAATAAGCAAAGAGAAACGACAGTCCATCGTTATTATAAGGCATGAAGGTCAGTCAATACGGAACTTTGAACGTTTCTTCAAGTGCAGTCGCAATAACCATCAAGCGCTATGAGGAAACTGTCTCTCATGAGGACCGCCATGGGAAAGGAAGACCCAGAGTTACCTCTGGTGCAGAGGATAAGTTAATTAGAGTTACCAGCCTCAGAAACTGCACCTCTGATTGCAGCCCAAATAAATGCTTCACAGAGTTCAAGAACAGACACATCACAACATCAACTGTTCAGAGGAGACTGCGTGAATCAGGCCTTCATGGTCGAATTGCTGCAAAGAAATCACTACTAAAGGACACCAATAATAAGAAGAGACTTGCTTGGGCCAAGAAACACGAGCAATGGACATTAGACGGTGGAAATCTGTCCTTTGGTCTGATGAGTCCAAATGTGAGATTTTTGGTTTCAACCGCTGTCTTTGTGAGATGCAGAATCGGTGAACGGATGATCTCCGCATGTGTGGTTCTCACCGTGAAGCATGGAGGAGGAGGTGTGATGGTGTGGGGGGTGCTTTGCTGGTGACACTGTCTGTGATTTATTTAGAATTCAAGACACACTTAACCAGCATGGCTACCATAGCATTCTGCAGTGATACGCCATCCAATCTGGTTGAGCGATGAGTGCTGCATCAGATGACCTGGTCGCCACAATCATCCGACCTCAACCCAATTGAGATGATTTGGGATGAGTTGGATTGCAGAGTGAAGTAAAAGCAGCCAACAAGTGCTCAGCATATGTAGGAACTCCTTCAAGACTGTTGAAAAAGAATTCCAGGTGAAGCTGGTTGAGAGAATGCCAAGACTGTGCAAAGCTGTCATCAAGGCAAAGTGTGGCTACTTTGAAGATTCTAAAATATATTGGGATTTGTTTAACACTTTTTTAGTTACTAAATGGCTTCATGTGTGTTATTTCATAGTGTTGATGTATTCACAATTATTCTACAATGTAGAAAAAGGTAAAAATAAAGAAAAACACTTGAATGTGTAGGTGTGTACAAACTTTTGACTGGTACTGTAAATATTAAAGTAAAGTACAGATACCCCAAAAAACTACTTCAGTAGTACTTTTTATGTACTTTACACCACTGGCCATGGCCCTCACCTCCTCGCTGTAGGCAGTCTCATAATTTTTGATAATCACAAGTACAGTACTTAGCAATTTCTTCCCAATTTTGTATGATCGTATTAGTCTGAAGGCTTTGACAGCAGACCTGGGTCAAATACAGGTAGGCTATGCCAAATACTTTCAAATACTTGAGGTGCACTTGTTTTAGAGTGCCCAATATAATGGAATTAACATTAGTATCCCAAAAGTGTTAACACTTGCTGAAAAAAGTGCACCTCCGGTAAAGTATTTAAAATGAACTTGACCCAGGTCTACACGCAAAAAACATTAATTATTTTCTTACACCTCTCACTTTGCCAGCAGGATTCTCATTTTGAGTGCTAGTCCAGCATTACAATGCATTGTCATCAGAGAAATAAAATTGTTTTCTAAATATTATTGTGATCAAGACCTGGTATACACTGAAGGGCTTTCATGCCTCTTTAAAAAATCTGTTCTGCTCACCTTAGCTCTGAAAAGTCAGAGAAAAAAGGAACACTTTGCACAGTGGTATGCTAATAGCTCCGACTAAGATCTATTCATACAGCATGTTGGGTTGACTAGCAAATGAGGTACAGGAATGAATAACGCATGATAAAGTTAAATATGCATGATTTAATGATTCAAAATGAGGCTGAAAGAGCTGCTACTATGATGGATTTGTTTTCCTGTAGGTAACTGCATTTCTGTGAATACCTCTGGGAAAGCTAGACATGGAAAGAGAGGTGAATCTGAAATCCAAAATAAACTGTCTGTGTACTCTTGAGAGCAATTGTATTTCACTATTGAGTTATGGGGCTATTACAATGCATTTAGCTTCTGATATTTGCTGAATTAATCGAATTTGAGCTTTATAAATTAAAGAGGAGCCATGTAAATTACAATTCTTAATTCACTTGACTAGTCGGCCATGAAATCCATTTTTCGTTTCTGGAAGAAAAAGACTCATCAGATTCCATGTGGGTAATGTTGAAGAAAGGCACCTGATCGTGTCGTCCTGAATTAATGTACAAAGTTTCACTGCAGATAAAGTTGACAGAGGGAAAATGCTAAAGGTCAATATAGATAGACTGCAGAAACTCACTTTCTCTGAATATACCTCTCATGGTCAGTGAATGATTTCAGATATGAGTTCACCTCTGAAACACAAAAACATAAGAAACACAAAAACAGCAGGTCTACAGAGCACGAATACCTCACCAGATGAGGTTTGTCCTCATCGAACCTGAGTCAGATATACTGGGATGCTGTAATGCTATCCTGTACCATACTGCAGTATATCAGATAATTTGGAAGGCAATCTGAAATTCACTGCTTTCATCAGTCATGCAAATGTACACCCATTGAAGCACCGTCCAGCTCTGTCCTCTCTCTCTACTTCTACCTCCAGCTCTGTCCTCTCTCCTTGTTTTCAAGAAGCAACTTTGGCAGCGATTACAGCTGTAAGTCTTTCTCATTATTATTTTCAAAATTCTGCGCTTTCAAATTGGTTGTTGGTCATTGCTAGATAACCATTTTCAGGTCTTGCCATATATTTTCAAGTAGATCTAAGTCAAAACTGTAACTCGGCTACACAGGAACTGTCTTCTTGGTAATCAAGTAGATTTGGCCTTTTAAGCTATTATCCTGATGAAAGGTGAATTCATCTCCCAGTGTCTGGTGGAAAGCAGACTGAGCCAGGCTATTTTTCTAGGATTTTGTCTGTGCTTAGCTATATTCCGTTTCTATCTTATCCTCAAAAACTCCCAAGTCCTTAACGATTACAAGCATATCCGTAACATGATGCAGCCACCACTATGCTTGAAAATATGTACTTAGTAATGTGTTGTATGGGATTTGCCCCAAACATTACACTTTGTTTTCAGGACAAAAGGTTCATTGCTTTGCCACATTTTTTGAAGTATTACTTTGCTGCCTTGTTGCAAAGAGGATGAGCTTTTTGGGATATTTTCATTCTGTACAAGCTTCCTTCTTTTCACTCTGTTAATTAGGTTAGTATTGTGGAATAACTACAATGTTTTTGACCCATCCTCAGTTTTCTCCTATCACAGCCATTAAAACGTTGTAACTGTTTTAAAATCACCATTGGCCTCATGGTGAAATCTCTGAGCGGTTTCCTTCCTGTCCGGCAACGAAGTTAGAAAGGACGCCTGTATCTTTGTAGTGACTGGGTGTATTGATACACCATCCAAAGTGTTATTAATAACTTCACCATGTTTTAATTTTTTTTACACATCTACCAATAGGTGTCTTCTTTGCGAGGAACTGGAAAACCTCCCTTGTCTTTGTGGTTGAATCTGTGTTAGAAATTCAATGCTCGACTGAGGGAGCTTACAGACAATTATATGTGTGAAGTACAGTGATGAGGTAGTCATTCAGAAAAGTCCATGCAACTTATTATGTGACTTGTTGAGCAAATTGTTACTCCTGAACGTATTTAGGCTTGCAATAACAAAGGGGTTGAATACTTATTGACTCAAGACATTTCAGATTTTCAGTTTCTAAAAACATAACTCCACTTTGACATTATGGGGTATTGTGTGTAGGCCAGTGACACAAAATCACAATGTAATCAATTTTAAATACAGGCTATAAGACAACAAAAAATGAAAGAATTCAAGGGGTTGCACTGAGAAATAGTGGATCAAAGATGTTTTGAAATTCTCAACAGATTCTCAAAATCGAAAACATATATTTTTTCTAAAATGTGGTATGCTACTGGCAGATCAAAGAGCTGTATGCCTGGCGATACTGAACATCTCAAAG
The DNA here is from genome assembly GCA_030435695.1 of Brachymystax lenok tsinlingensis. NCBI lineage: Eukaryota > Metazoa > Chordata > Actinopteri > Salmoniformes > Salmonidae > Brachymystax > Brachymystax lenok. The sequence goes on from CM059789.1 coordinate 21,949,720, forward strand.
AAAGCAGATTGATTTTATTTTGGGGAGGAAAAGACCAAGAAGGTATACAGTGAGATTCCTGCAACAAAATGACCCACACAATAAATAGTGCACACCTTGATCTGACCGACCTTAATATCCACCAACGGCTCTTTTACTGCCTCCATCGTCCTTCCACCTGCTCCCTCCATCTCTCCCAGACTTCTATTTGACCATGTTTTTTCTCAGTAGATGGGAGTTGGGTCTTTTCACTTTTCTATGCTCTTCTATATTTAACTCAGCTTTATGGATTCTGACTGTGGAACTGTGGTGCAGCTCATAGAGTAAGTTCAACTTTTTCCATTTGAAGACCTGAAGGGCAGCTCTGCTTTTTGCAGGTGAACGGGACAGTGATAGGCTGGTCTTGGCTTCTTCCCAGGCCCTTCTGCAGGCAGCAGCTCTTTGGAGCACATGTTAAACTTAATAAAAAACATATCTTCCCATCGTTAAATAAAAAATCTATAGTAAGTGCCTATTAAGCGCCAAATAAAGTAACAGGGTTGACTGTAACAGGGTTGACGATGTCATCTTAAATCATCCATGAATCCCCTTGTGACAGGGGGAATAGAAGGTCATTGTGTGTGACGGGGGAATAGAAGGTTGTTGTGTGTGACAGAGGGAACGGAAGGTTGTTGTGTGCAACATGGAGGGGCAATTAAATGCAAGCTTCACAAAAACAATGAAATTGTTAAACATGTCTAGCCTGTCTATCTATGGGTAAATTAAATAAATGAAATAGAATCTTCAGAAATTACTTTGTCAAAGCAACAAAATAACTTGGGCTTTACAATGATGGTGAAAACTTAATTTCTGGATTAAATGGGTTGAAATATTTCTAGAAGTGACACAGGGTTAATGGAGGGACATGTCAAAATACTGAATAGGTGTGTCCAAACTTGTTTCCAAACTTTTGAGTAGTACTGTATATTAACCCTTAAGAGTCTATTGATGCACTGGTGCGTCAATCTAAGTGACATAATAAAAAAATACCCTTCAAAATCCGTCTCAATCCATCACATGGCTGCGTCTCAATCCACCAATGGCGGCTTTCCACATTTGTAGTGGAAGGTAGCCGAGCTACAGTGGTGTTTGCCTGACCATGAAAAATAATCCTGAGCTTTCTTAACTTCTTAGGGAGCGGCTCCTGAGGTGACGGTTTTGGAGAGTCTGGCATGCCCAAAGTAAAATGCCTCCCACTCAGGCCCAGAAAATAGGATATGCACATAATTAGTACTATTGGATAGGAAACACTCTGAGGTTTCCAAAAGTGTTAACATAATGTCTGTGAGTATAACAGAACTCATTTGGCAGGCAAAAACCAGAGAAAATTCCATCCGGAAATGTCCTTCTGGTGACTTATGGCCCACTTTGAGAGACTGCCTATTGAAAAACCCCTTATATCAGGACACTGAATGTAGTACCTATGGCTTCCACTGGATGTCAGCAGTCTATATATAAAGTTTCAAAGCAATCGGAACTAATGTGTTGAATAGGAAGGGGTTTTGGTGAGAGGAGCTCTTTTTCGGTTGCATGTTTTTGGGCGCACGTTTGGCTGAGCGGTCCACTTTATTTGACTATATAACGTTTAGGTGACCATCCAAGTGAAATATTATCACTTTCTTTTCTGAACACAAGTCGCCAACCAAACGGAGATTTATGGATATAATAAATTACTTTTTCTAACCAAATACCCATGGATTGTCTTCGTTGGACACTTAGGAAGCCCTCAGCAGAAGTTGTACAAAAGGTAAGGCACAGGTTTTCCCTGTGAAATGCATTTTCTATGGAGTAAAGGCCATATTCAATATTTTATCAAATAATTATTATATATTTTATGGAATAACTTTAGGGCTCCTAAGATTAAAAATCAAATAGCTAATTGATCCATTGTATGACCATCTTAAAAAAATCCACATGTTAGCTTAGTAGAACCCCCCCAATTGCTTATACTTTTAGAGGTTAAAGGTGACTTAATTTAATAACAGGCTTTTGAATATTGGTGCACAATATTGGTGCACAATTTCTACTTAAAATATCAAAAGGTATTAATTTAGTGGAAAGACCCCAAAGAAGTACTGCATTCACATTCCATCTTCAAGATGCAAGTATACGACTGCAAATGGATATTGTTCGCATTCAGGTCAGAAAGCCAATCAGAATTCTGATGTGACCATCAGCCAGGTAACTGGCAGTGTAATTTTGTGCTCGGATGGTTTTTGCAATGCCCTTTGATATCCACATTTTATGGCCATGAGTCTTCTACTGTATATTTAACTGATGGGTGGCTCTTTTTTTGCGCTCTATTCCAGAGTTGGGAACATGACATGGGTAACATCCATGAGAATGCCAAAATCCATTCACTACAAATGCTTTCTGTAACAAAGGGATTTAAAGACGATTTTGAGCTCTAAACACAGACATGACATTTTGTCTATTGCTTCCTTCTCCTCTCATATAAAAACACAACTTTATTATTAGCGTTATCCACAGCTCTCTTGTTGTTGTGATATGAGGGCTCATCTTTAACCTCTTATGCTGGAGCTGAAGACATAAAGCAATGAGCTCTTCTATACTGCCTATTCACAGCGGCCTACATTTCTCTATTTAGTATTTTAGTATTTGATTAGGATCCCCATTAGCTATGCTATGAAAGAGCATAAGAAGTGTCTCTGTTGAGTTTCTCAGAATGACTGCAGGTTTTTTAAGAGGAACAAGCTGTACTTGTTCCTATTCACTGGACAATAGGCCTTTCACAAATCAGTACAATCCAAGTGTAATCTTGAGACTTTAAGACTCAAGTTGACATTTTTATTACACTTACATACAGGTTTATTTTTTTCCAATTCCATTTCAATTCCAGTCAATACAGAAAGAACCAATCTACAAGTACTGCAAGTACTGAATACCAATGCACCAAGTCTGGAACCAACAAAACCCTGAACAACTTTTACCCCGAAGCCATATGACTTCCAAACAAGACTGCTAAATAGCTAATCAAATGGCTACCCAGACTACCTGCATTGACCCCTTTTTGCACCAACTCTTTGCACTGACTCTATGCACATACACTGGACTCTACCCACACACTCACACATACTTACACTGACACCCCAACACACACACACACACACACACACTTACTGATGCCACACACACACACACACACACACACACACACACACACACACACACACACACACACACACACACACACACACACACACACACACACACACACACACACACACACACACGCCTACACACACATAACATGCACCCACATGCTTACTGATACCACACACACACACACGCATGTGCACGCACAAATTCCAAATCCAAATTGTCCTCATAAAATGTTTTTACAATCACTTTGGCACTAATTTCAGAACCTTGTGGTCATTTTTCTAAACTCTAGACACAAAACTCAAAACGGTCATCTCTTGTAACACAGGGTGTCCAATGTTCAAAACATGGCATTGTGCATTCACATCTTTAAAGAAACTTTGCACTTGCAGAATCGTTGGTTCAAATAACAAATTTATCATGAAATACTATAGGAATATTCATTTAGATCACCCACACACAAGATACCGATATTTTCACTGTGTAGTTGTTCGTTCAATCATTAAATATTGTAGTACAAAATATGTGATACATGTTTCGTTATGGTACTACACATAAAAACATCACTGTAAAAGGACTAGTAGAGAGAAAACTACAGACACAGTGGAATCATTGAACAAAATCTGAAATGTATTGATGAAATACAATAAAATCACATCAAAGTAAAGATAATTAGCTACAAAAAAGCAGAAAACTACAGTAAAACGTCAACTGCAGTGTTCCTCACCTGGCTTACTTAAGCAAAACAAAGGATTGATTACTGTACTTCTATAATTTTAATCAACCAAGTCTTGTGGATTTGGCCACAGGTTCTCAATCACATCACAATGGATGTTTTCATTAGCCAGCTTGGGAAAAATCTTTGTGCATGGCGAATCCAGGCCTGACACTGGTCTGCTGTGATGTCATTGCATGCGTCATCCATGGCCTGGAGAAGGGTGGCTTGTTGGGGGCCTATCATAAATTCCTCAATCGGGTTAAGGAAAGGTGAGTATGGGGGTAAGTACAGGGTGGTAAATTATGGATGGGCCTGAAACTTGCTTGCACCATTTGAGCATGGCGGAACCTGACATTATCCAACGCAATGACATAGGTCACGCCATCAGCTCCACAGACCTGATTTAGCTCATCAAGGAAGGTTACAAGGAGAGCTGCATTATATGATCCACTACGAGGTCTGTGTCCCACCACACCATCTTCCGATATAGTCGCACACATAGCTATGTTGGCACCACGTTGTCCAGGTGCTTGGATGGATGCCCACTGGCCAATGAAACTCCAACCTCTCTTCCTTGTCTTGGCCAGGTTGAAGCCGGCCTCATCCAAAAAAAGGAATTTGTGATGGTTTTCATCGGCATCCAGTTCCATCACCCTCTACAATGTTGAGAGTAGCCTTATGTTCAGTGCATGCTGAAGACTTACCGGTTCTCATTACGGAAGGTTCTGATGATACAGGCCACGGTTGATCTTCTGAGGTTTGGTTGAATCATTGTAGCTGCCTCAGTCATTGTCATGCCATGATTTACGACATGGTCTACAACTATTGCTCGGATTTCATTGGACACTCTTTGCTGTTTCTGCCGCTGTCTTAGTCCATGGCCTTGTCCTCTACCACGTTCCCCCCCATTTGTGGCAGCCTGCAATTCAATATATAGAGTATATAGAGTAGAGAGCTTAAGTTGTTGTTTGACCAAACATTAGAATGGGCATAGGTGTACCTAATAAAGTGGCTGAGTGTACAGTAATATGTACAGTAATGTCAAATCTGAATGTTCAGTAATGAGTGTACAGTAATGTCAAATATGAAAACATGGTCTGGAAAAGTGGTACATGAGACCATAGAAACAGTGCCTGATAAAGAATGATGATGAAATAATACATCCATAGATAATGTAGTCCAATTGGTTCATGTTCCACGGTTATTGGTGTCGAAGGAGCTCGTTATCCTGAAACTTTCATTATCTAAATATGGAATATTGTTCATCAGTTTCCATAAAATCAAATCAAATTTAATTTGTCACATACACATGGTTAGCAGATGTTAATGCGAGTGTAGCGAAATGCTTGTGCTTTTAGTTCCGACCATGCAGTAGTATCTAACAAGTAATCTAACAAATTCACAACAACTACCTTATACACACAGAGTAAAGGAATAATACGAGTATGTACATATAAATATATGGATGAGCGATGGCTGACCGGCGTAGGCAAGATGCAGTAGATGGTATAGAGTACAGTACATACATATGAGATGAGTAATGTAGGATATGTAAACATTATATAAATGGCATCGTTTAAAGTGGCTAGTGATACATTTATTTCATCCAGTTATAATTATTAAAGTGGCTAGAGATTTGAGTCGATGGCCGAACAGCATAGGGAAGATTCAGCAGATGGTTTATAGCACAGTGTATACATTTGATATGAGTAATGTCGGATATGTAAACATTATATACAAAATGGTTTAAAGTGGCTAGTAATACATTTGTTACATCCAATTCCTATTTTTAAAGTGGCTAGAGATTTAAGTCAGTATGTTGGCAGCAGCCACTCAATGTTAGTGATGGCTGTTTAACTGTCTGATGGCCTTGAGATAGAAGCTGTTTTTCAGTCTCTCGGTCCCAGCTTTTATGCACCTGTACTGACCTCGCCTTCTGGATGATAGCGGGGTGAACAGGCAGTGGCTCGGGTGGTTGTTGTCCTTGATGATATTTTTGGCCTTCCTGTGACATCGGGTGGTGTAGGTGTCCTGAAGGGCAGGTAGTTTACCCCCGGTGATGCGTTGATGCGTCCATCTGGAGAGCCTTACAGTTGTGGGCGAAGCAGTTGCCATACCAGGCGGTGATACAGCCCGACAGGATGCTCTCGATTGTGCATCTGTAGAAGTTTGTGAGTGTTTTTGGTGACAAGCCGAATTTCTTCAGCCTCCTGAGTTTGAAGAGGCGCTGTTGCGCCTTCTTCACCACGCTGTCTGTGTGGGTGGACCATTTCAGTTTGTCGGTGATGTGTACGCCGAGGAACTTAAAACTTTCCACCTTCTCCTCTACTGTCCCGTCGATGTGGATAGCTCCCTCTGCTGTTTCCTGAAGTCCACGATCATCTCCTTAGTTTTGTTGAAGTTGAGTGAGAGGTTATTTTCCTGACACCACACTCCGAGGGCCCTCACCTCCTCCCTGTAGGCCGTCTCGTTGTTGTTGGTAATCAAGCCTACCACTGTAGTGTCGTCAGCAAACTTGATGATTGAGTTGGAGGCGTGCTTGCCCACGCAGTCATGGGTGAACAGGGAGAACAGGAGAGGGCTGAGAACGCACCCTTGTGGGGCCCCAGTGTTGAGGATCAGCGGGGTGGAGATGTTGTTTCCTACCCTCACCAGCTGGGGGCGGCCCGTCAGGAAGTCCAGGACCCAGTTGCACAGGGCTGGGTCGAGACCTAGGGTCTCGAGCTTAATGACGACCTTGGAGGGTACTATGGGGTTAAATGCTGAGCTGTAGTCACTGAACAGCATTCTTACATAGGTATTCCTCTTGTCCAGATGGGTTAGGGCAGTATGCAGTGTGATTGCGATTGCGTCGTCTGTGGACCTATTGGGACGGTAAGCAAATTGGAGTGGGTCCAGGGTGTCTGGCAGGATGAAGGTGATATGATCCATGACTAGTCTCTCAAGCACTTAATGATGACGGAAGTGAGTGCTACGGGGCGATAAGTCATTTAGCTCAGTTACCTTAGCTTTCTTGGGAACAGGAACAATGGTGGCCCTCTTGAAGCATGTGGGAACAGCAGACTGGGATAGGGACTGATTGAATATGTTCGTGAACACACCAGCCAGCTGGTCTGCGCATGCTCTGAGGACACAGCCAGGGATGCCATCTGAGCCGGCAGCCTTGCGAGGGTTAACACATTTATATGTTTTACTCATGTTGGCTGCGGTGAAGGTGAGCCCGCAGGTTTTGGTAGCGGGCCGTGTCGGTGGCTCTGTATTGTCCTCAAAGCGAGCAAAGAAGTTGTTTAGTTTGTCTGGGAGCAGGACATCGTGGTCCGCGACGGGGGCTGGTTTTCTTTTTGTGGTCCGTGATTGACTGTAGACCCTGCCACATTCCTCTCGTGTCTGAGCCGTTGAATTGTGACTCTACTTTGTCTCTATATTGACGCTTAGCTTGTTTTATTGCCTTGCGGAGGGAATAGCTACACTGTTTGTATTCAGTCATGTTTCCGGTCGCCTTACCCTGGTTTAAAGCAGTGATTCGCGCTTTGAGTTTTGCGCGCGAATGCTGCCATCAATCCATGGTTTCTGGTTGGGGAAGGTTTTAATAGTTGCTATGGGTACAACATCACTGATGCACTTGCTAATAAACTCGCTCACCGAATCAGCGTATACATCAATGTTGTTGTCTGATGCTATCCGGAACATATCCCAGTCCACGTGCTCGAAGCAATCTTGCAGCGTGGAATCAGATTGGTCGGACCAGCGTTGAACAGACCTGAGCACAGGCGTTTCCTGTTTTAGTTTCTGTCTGTAGGCTGGGAGCAACAAAATGGAGTCATGGTCAGACTTGCCGAAAGGAGGGCGGAGAATAGCCTTGTATGCATCACGGAAATTAGAATAACAATGATCCAGGATTTTACCAGACCGGGTGGCACATTCGATATGCTGATAAAATTTAGGGAGCCTTGTTTTCAGATTAGCCTTATTAAAGTCCCCAGCCACAATGAATGCAGCCTCAGGATATGTGGTTTCCAGTTTACATAGAGTCCAATGGATTTCTTTTTGTGCCGTCGATGTGTCAGCTTGAGGGGGGATATACACGGATGTGATTATAATCGAGGAGAATTATCTTGGTAGATAATGCGGTCGGCATTTGATTGTAAGGAATTCTATGTCAGGTAAAGAAAATGACTTAAGTTCCTGTATGTTGTTATGATCACACCACGACTCGTTAATCATAAGACACACACCCCCTCCCTTCTTCTTACCAGATAGATGTTTGTTTCTGTCGGCGCGATGCGTGGAGAAACCATGTGGCTGTACCGACTCCGATAACGTGTCCTGAGTGAGCCATGTTTCCGTGAAGCAAAGAACGTTGCAGTCGCCGATGTCTCTCTGGAAGGCAACTCTTGCTCGTATTTCGTCTACCTTGTTGTCCAGAGACTTGACATTGGCAAGTAGAATACTCGGGAGAGGTGCACGATGTGCCCGTCTAGGCTCCGTGCCTGACCAGAAGACTGCCGCGTTTCCCCCTTCTCCTGCGCATCCGTTGTTTTGAGTCGCCGGCTGGGATATAGTCTATTGTCCTGGTTGGTGGACCAAACAGAGGATCCGCTTCGGGAAAGTTGTATTCCTGGTCATAATGTTGGTAAGTTGACGTTGCTCTTATATCCAATAGTTCCTCCCGGTTGTATGTAATAAAACTTAAGATTTCCCGGGGTAACAATGTAAGAAGTAATCCATAAAAAAACGTAATACTGCATAGCTTCCTAAGAACGTGAAGCGAGGCGGCCATCTCTGTCAGCGCCGGAAATGGAATTATGCAATAAGAGTAATGCAGCAGTTACTTATCATTTTAAGCAGTTGTATCAATTGATAGTTAGATCATTGTAATGAAATGAATAGACAGTCATCTCAGATGTAATGTGTGAATTGCATTTTGATATGGTAATACTTTGATGTTAAGTAGTGTCATTTTGAACAGGTGATTTTAGATCTATGAACAAATGATTGTAGCTTCATGTGTATTGTATCCAACCAATTGGAAAAAGTGTATGAGTTTTGAAAAATGTGCTTTTTGATCATTGGTTGTGAGTTTTGTGTCCAGAGTTTTGAAAAATGACATCAAGGTTCTGAAATGTGTGCAAAGTGAAGGGTAAAAAACAGTAAAGAGCATTGGAATTGGAATTTCATTGTACCTACTGAATTGATTGGAATTGAAATAGAATTGACCCCAACCCTGCTCACATACACATGTGGGATCTTACATTTGAGGCAGTTTGAAATCCTGCAGCATCAGGAAATGTGAATTATTATTATAATTAATTTATATTTTTTGTAAGGGCTGATAAATTTTTCATAAAGGAACATCAACTCTGCAATTTCAACCTCAAATATGCCACAGGTTTTTCTACAACAGGGTGATCAAATTAAGATCCTTCATCTGTAGCAGTCAATACAAACTGAATCGTAAAAATAAAAACATCTGCATTCACGAACATTTAAAGTGACTCATTAACAGGGGTGGAAGTAACTTTTATTGTTTTAGTATTTTTCAAAGGCTGTACTTTTACTTAACATCTTAGGGAGCGGCTCCCGAGGTGATGGTTTTGGAGAGTCTGGCGTGCCCAAAGTAAAATGCCTCCCACTCAGGCCCAGAAAATAGGATATGCACATAATTAGTACTATTGGATAGGAAACACTCTGAAGTTTCTAAAAGTGTTAACATTTTGTCTGTGAGTATAACAGAACGGATATAGCAGGCGAAAACCAGAGAAATTTCTGTCCTGGAAAAACAGGACAGAGTGCCTCATTGGGAACCCTCCCTTATGAAAATGCCCATATAAGGGCATGTGAATGCAGTACCTCAGTCACCATTACTAGTCAGTTGTACAACCAAATGCCTTCAACCGAAATGTGTCTTCTGCATTTAACCCAACCCCTCTGAATCAGAGAGGTGCGGGGGGCTGCTTTAATCGACATCCACGGCGCCCAGGGAACAGTGGGTTAACTGCCTTGTTCAGGGGCAGAACGTCAGACTGTTTTCCTTGTCAGCTTGTCACCCTCCGGTTATAAGTCCAACGCTCTAACCACTAGGCTACCTGCCGCCCCCCTGTCGCTTCCTCTGGATGTCAACAGTCTCGAGAAAGTGTTCAGATTCATTTTAGATGATTTTAGAGCAGAGAAGAAGAGGAATCAGGAAGTGGCCCCATAGGTGTCCTTTACAAGACAACGCGCGCTCACGCCAGGCGCGTCCTTTGCTTTTTTCCGTTCTTCTCGCCCAGTTTATATTCCGGTTGAAATATTATGCTATTTCTACAGAAAAGTGTTCCTAAGGATACATTAAAAAGGATGTTTGATTGTTCTTGGACAAGTTCATAGGTATAAGTTGAACGAGTTCTCTTCACGTTTCAATGGACGATTGGAGGCTGTATTTTCTCATTCTAACGCGCCAACCAAACAGAGATTTATGGATATAATGCATTACTTTTTCTAACAAAAGAACAATGGATTGTCTTCTTTGGCAGATCTGGGAAGGCCTCAGCAGAAGTTCTTCAACAGGTAATTGATTTGTTTTCGCTGTGAAATGTGTTATGTGTGAACCGTGATGGCTTATGAATTCATGGTAATGGTAAAAATATGTTAGGTGCTACCCTCAAACAATCAAATGTGGTGCTTTCGCCGTAAAGCCTTTATGAAATCTGACAACGCTGTGATATTGCCAAGAAGCAGAGCTTTTGATGACTATGAAACACTTGTATATTGGTGCATGTTTAATAATTAAACTTTTGGATTTTGAATTTGGCGCCTTGCATTTCACCTGGTAGTGTCGGGAGTGGCGCTAGCGCCCCACCGCTCCCTAAGAAGTTTTAATGCCCTCCTTGCCTGGTCCGTGAGTGTTGGTGGGCGGCCCTCTCTTGGCAGGTTTGTTGTGGTGCCATATTCTTTCAATTTTTTAATAATGGTGCTCTGTGGGATGTTTAAAGTTTCAGATCTTTTTTTATAACCCAACCCTGATCTGTACTTCTCCACAACTTTGTCCCTGACCTGTTTGGAGAGCTCCTTGGTCTTCATGGTGCCGCTTGCTTGGTGGTGCTCCTTGCTTAGTTGTTAGTGTTGCTTAGTGTTGCAGACTCTGGGGCCTTTCAGAATAGGTGTATATATACTGAGATCATGTGACAGATCATGTGACACTTAGATTGCACACAGGTGGACTTTTGTTAACTAATTATGTGACTTCTGAAGGTAATTGGTTGCACCAGATCTTATTTAGGGGCTTCATAGCAAAGGGGGTGTATACATATGCATGCACAAGGGGGGTACTGTCACACCCTGATCTGTTTCATCTGTCCTTGTGATTGTCTCCACCCCCCCTCCAGGTGTCGCTTATTATCCCCAATGTGTATATCCCTGTGTTTCCTGTCTCTCTGTGCCAGTTCGTCTTGTTTGCCAAGTCAACCAGCGTTTTTTCTTGCTCCTATTTTTTCCCAGTCTCTTTTGGTTCTAGTCCCCCTGGTTTCAACCTACCTTTTTCCTACCTTTTGTCTAAATATCTGAGCTCACGAGAAAGATTCCCCTTGCTCTCCGCGCCCGTCTAAAGAAAGAGAGTTGGAGAGCATGGAGCAATCTGACATAGTCACCAAGGTTCCAGAACCGACAGATTGGTTAAAACCTCTCAGGGATTGCTGGGGCGCTAACGACCCAATCCCGACACTACCAGGTGAAATGTAAGGCGCCAAATTCAAAATCCAAAAGTTGAATTATTAAACATCCACCAATATACAAGTGTTCCATACTCATCAAAAGCTCTGTTTCTTGGCAATATCACAGCGTTGTCAGATTTCAAAAAGGCTTTACGGCGAAAGCAGCACATTTGATTGTTTGAGGGTAGCACCTCACATATTTTTCCCATAGCCATGAATCGATTAGCCATCACGTCACACACATAACACATTTCAATGCGAAAACAAATCAATTACCTGTTGAAGAACTTCTGCTGAGGTCATCCTAAGTGTCCAACGAAGACAATCCATGGTTCTTTTGTTAGAAAAAGTAATGTATTTTATCCATAAATCTCCATTTGGTTCGCGCGTTATAATCAGAAACGACAGCTTCCACTCCTCCATTGAAACGTGACGCAAACTCGTTCATCTTATACCTATAAACTTGTCCAAGAACAATCAAACATAGTTTTAAATGTATCCTTAGGAACACTTTTATGTATATTTACTATTATAAATCAACCGGAATATAAACTGATCGATAAAGACGGTAAAAAAAGACACTGCGCGCCTTGTCGGGAACGCGCACTGGGTACTGTTGACATAAAAAGTACACTTCCTGGTTTGCTCTTATTCTCTGGTCTAATTCATCCAAAATGAAAATGTACACTGTCTCGAGACTGTTGACATCTAAAGGAAGCGATGGGTACTGCATTCATATGCCCTTATATGGTCATTTTCATGAGGGAGGGGTTCCAAATGAGCAATGTGTCAAAATCACTTTTTCCAGGACAGAAATTCCTCTGGGTTTCGCCTGCCATATGCGTTCTGTTTCACTCACAGACAAATGGTTAACACTTTTGGAAGATCCAGAGTGTTTCCTATCCAATGGTACTAAATATGTGCATATCCTATTTTCTGGGCCTGAATGGGAGGCATTTTACTTTGGGCATGCCAGGCTCTCCAAAACCGACCCCTCAGCTGCCACTCCCTAACAAGTTAAACACGTTAGTGGTGGTGGAGATACCACGCACAGGAAAGCACTGCCCTTTACCTACGCTAGATGGCATCACACACAAGCTAGCGGGAGCACGCTACTTCAGTGTCATAGACGCCAGATCAGGCTACTGGGCTATCAAGCTCACAGAAGAGTCATCTAAGCTCACAAAGTTCAACACACTGTTTGGATGCTACAGGTTCCGTCGCCTGCCTTTTGGGATTATCTCAGCCCAAGACGAGTTTCAGTGAAAGATCGACAAAGTGTACGAAGGCCTCGACGGAGTTGTGGCAATTGTGAACGACATCCTTGTCTATGGTCGAACCAAAGAGGAACACGACAGAAACATCAGTGAGATGCTGCAAAGGGTGAGGCTCAACGCCGAGAGGAGCACAGTCGGCGCTACAGAGGTCAGCTACTTCGGATATCTTCTCACAGCGAATGAAATCAAGCCAGCTCCACAGAAGATCTCAGCCAGATAGCATTGCTATAGTGAAAGCTTAGTTGCTGAGTATCCTTTGTTCTAAAAGTAACAGTATGCTGAATCATTGTTTCGGAGTCTATTATGTTGATTCAGTTGGAGCAGTATGCAGTACAAATGTTTACTTACCTTGAGTTGCATTTTATTATTTTGTACAAAGCGTGCAAAACAAGACATCCTTTTTCTATATTGTACTCTGTAACGGATGGTTTTGAAAATGTACTTAAGTACTTTACTTAATTTAAAATGTACTTAACTACTTACGGAGTGGTGGGGCGCTAGCTACCCGGTGAAATGCAAGGCGCCACATTCAAAATCCAAAAGTTGAATTATTTAACATTCATCAATATACAAGTGTTGCATAGTCATCAAAAGCTCTGCTTCCTGGCAATATCACAGCGTTGTCAGATTTCAAAAAGGCTTTACGGCGAAAGCACAACATTTGATTGTTTGAGGGTAGCACCTCCAATATTTTACATTAGCATAAATTCATAAACCATCGCGGTTCACACAAAACACATTTCACACCGAAAACAAACCTTTTGAAGAACTTCTGCTGAGGGCTTCCCAAGTGTCCAACGAAGAAATCCAATGGTTCTTTTGTTAGAAAAAGTCATTTATTATATCCATAAATCTCAGTTTGGTTGGCGCGTTATGATCATAAAATACAGCGTCCACGCGCCCATTGAACCGTGAAGAGAACGCGTTCAACCTATACCTATACACTTGTCCAAGAACAATCAAACATCATTGATAATGTATCCTTAGGAACACTTTTATGTATATTTACTATAATATTTCAACCGGATTATAAACTGGACGATAGGAAAGAAAAAAAACACAGCGCGCGCGAGCGAGCCTGTGAACGCGCATCCTCTTCTGTTTACATCCGATGACAAGTTCGAAATTCTTCTTCAGTTCTTCTCCAGTTCAAAACACTGTCTAGAGACTGTTGACATCCAGTGGAAGCAATAGGTACTGCAATCTTACTCCCATATATGGTTATTTTCAATAGTGAGGGGTTCAAAATGAGGCAATGTGTCAAAAAAAAAAAAAAAATCTCAACTTCCAGCAGGACAATGACCCCTAAGCATACTGCTAAAGCAACACTCGAGTGGATTAAGTGAAAACATTTAAATGTCTTGGAATGGCCTAGTCAAAGCCCAGATCTCAATCCAATTGCAATCACGAACAACTGTGGTATGACTTAAAGATTGCTGCACACCAGCAGAACCCATCCAACTTATCCAGCTGGAGCAATTTTGCCTTGAAGAATGGGAAAAAAATCCCATTGGCTAGATGTGCCAAGCTTATAGAGACATACTCCAAAAGACTTGCAGCTGTAATTTCTGCAAAAGGTGGTTCTACAAAGTATTGACTTTTGGGGGGTGAATAGTTATGCATGCTCAGGTTTTCAGTTTTTTGTCTCATTTCTTGTTTGTTTCACAATAAAAAGTATTTTGCATCTTCAAAGTGGTAGGCATGTTGTGTAAATCAAATTATACAAAAAAAATGGCAATTACATTTTTTTTAAAGAAAAGACTCAAAGATCAAAAGATATCATCACATGGACAATGAGGTTAAAACCTTTTGGAGTAAAGAAATCATACCGGCTGTGATGACTTCAGCGTTGTCAGTCTAAGACGTCTTGAACTTTGGCATTAACTTCCTAGGGAGCGGCTGCATAGGTGACGGTTTTGGAGAGTCTGGCTTACCCAAAGTAAAATGCCTGCCACTCAGGCCCAGAAAATAGGATATGCACATAATTAGTACCATTGGATAGGAAAAATAAAATAATGTATGTGAGTATAACAGAACTGATATAGCAGTACTTGACCTTCTTCTCCAGGCTGCCTATTAAATTTTATTTTAACCAGGACTGAGACTGCAGTACCTATGGCTTCCACTAGATGCCATCAGTCATTATACAGTCTGGGATTGATAGGAGAAAAACGGATAGGAAGAGGAAATGGTCAAGGGAGCTCAGATGTCAACAAGATTTCTCGGGCGCGAGACTGAACATAATGCGCCAAACAAACTGAGATTTATGGATATAATAAATGACTTTTTCTAACAAAAGAACCATTGGATGTCTTCGTTGGACACTTGGGAAGCCCTCAACACAAGTTCTTCGAAAGGTAAGGGATTTGTTTTCGCTGTGATATGGGTTTTGTGTGAACCGCGCTGGTTTATGAATTTATGCTAATGGCTAAATATTGGAAGGTGCTATCCTCAAAAAATCAAATGTTGTGCTTTCGCCGTGAAGCCTTTTTGAGATCTGGCAACGCTGTGATATTGCCAAGAAGCAGAGCTTTTGATGACTATGCAACACTTGTATATTGATGAATGTTTAATAATTCAACTTTTGGATTTTGAATTTGGCGCCTTACATTTCACCGGGTAGTGTCTGTCGGGAGTGGGTGCCCCACTGCTCCCTAAGTAGTTTAAGCTGTGGCTCCTGTGGCTCCTTTCTCCAATGCGCTTTTGGAGACCGTTCTGAATGGCTCTGATAAGTGGTAGGCACATTTGGAAAGATGCTTCCAGCCTTTGAAGTTTTGTTTTTAGTAAGAAGATCACTGGCAGCAGCCACCCCATATGCGTGTTGGTCTCAGACTGTAGAATGTTCAAAGCTGAGACCAAAGGCTTCATCACTTTGCAGTACTCATTCAAGAAGGACATTTCTCCCGGGCCCAGCTTGAAAGATAAGGTAAGGTAAATGTAATACCTCTTAGAATTCTAACATTTCATGGACAATAAATATTACTGTAATAGGAAAACATTACATTGATTCAAAGAATTGCTACTCACATTTCACTTTTAATTCTTCACACACATTTCTTATGGCATCCTCCCCCTTCTCATGTATGATACTTGTGATCCTCTCCACAGCCAGGTAAGTTGAGTTCCACCGTGTTTGATTTGGACGGATCAACTGCAGTTTGCGCTCATTCTCTACAACTTCAGCATCTAAGGTTGGCCGGCCCGTTTTATTCCACATGGCTTGGCATTTGGCAAAAGACGACCTGGACAACCTTTCATAGCTTTCCCCCTGATCCTGTATGCACAATGGATGTCATTGAGGGCACCTGCAAGCACATCAAATGTGTGGGGACCTCTCAATCTCTTGCAAGCAAGTGCAGCAGAACGTCTCACCAGAGTTTCTTCATCTATCCAGTGACCCCAATATATCTCCTTTGATGAGCTGTCCAATAATCAGTGGTGGTGGCAACCCTGCTAAGGTGTGCCATAACTATCTTCTTCATGTGATTGGCAGCTTAATGTATTCTTGAACGAACAGTAGGTCTGGAGATTACTTTGAACTGAGGATGCAGACCACAGAGAATGGCTGTTGGCCCTCACAGAAAAATTATGACAAGCTTGTCAATGGTTGCTTGTGAGACGCACCTGGCTCCTCCCACTGCCATCATCCCCATATTGTTATTTATATATTTTTTTGCTCCTTTGCACCCCAGCATCTCTACTTGCACATTCATCTTCTTCACATCTATCACTCCAGTGTTTAATTGCTAAATTGTAATTATTTCGCCACTATGGCCTATTTATTGCCTTACCTCCCCTAATCTTACTACATTTGCACACACTGTATATAGACTTTTCTATTGTGTTATTGACTGTACGTTTGTTTATCCCATGTGTAACTCTGTGTTGTTTGTGTCGCACTGCTTTGCTCTATCTATCTTGGCCAGGTCGCAGATGTAAATGAGAACTTGTTCTCAACTGGCCTATGTGGTTAAATAAAGGTAAAATAATAAAAATATAAAACTGTGTTTGGGTACAGGCAGACATGGACTCACCTCAACATTAGAGAATTTGTTAGGTCTGAATGTATTTGAACAACTCAAATCAATCTCAGTATCTGAGAATAACAAACAGTCAGAAGATACAGGGGAGCTGGATGTGTATCTTGCTAGTCCATCGGAAAAAATGGATTTACTTAATTTGTTTCCGTACTTAAAGAAGTTGTCCCTCAAACTCAACACAGGCCTGCATGCATCTGCCGCATGTGAGCGTCTTTTTGGCTGTGCTGGACTACCCATCACTGCTAAGCGTGCCAGAATAGATTCAATTAAGTTAGAAGATCAGCTCCTACTGAAACTGAATGGCAAATTCAGAGAGAAGTGAAGTGAGTTAAGTTTTCGATAGGTAGTTCCAGTGTGCCTTTTGAACATTCCTTTGAACATTTGCATATGTGAAGGTGATCTTATCTTGTTGGTTATTTTCTGGTGTTTTATGGAACATTTTGCCTGTCAAGCATTACATGTAAACAATATTACATATACAGTAGTATATAGAAAAGTAAACATTTTTGATAGTAATTTGTTTTTGAAGCTTGCATTCAATTGCCACACCCTTTTCACATGAACTTCCAAAAATAACCATCCAAATTGAGATAGCAAATTATTTTAGATGTAACTTAGTAACTTTTACTCTGAGTACTTTTTAATTGTGCTACTTTTTACTTTTATTTTAGTCGTTTTTTAACACCAGTACTTTTAATTCTACTTGATTACAATTTCATTAAAGTAACAGCACTTCTAATTGAGTAGGATTTTACAGTACTCTTCCCACCCCTGCTCATTAATTAGAGAACAGAAGTATGGTATGGGTGACTTCTTGTATCATTGTATTCTGGAACATAGGTACTGTCAGTTGGTTTTGCTATGGTGACACATAATTCCAAGAGTGTAGTGTGATCTGTAAGATTCAGGTTCCGTCAAAGAGTAAAAACTTCTTATCTTAAATGTATTCATGTGAACTTCTTTACTATCCCACCCCCTGCCCATCGCCCCATTGTACCCAGTCATGCCTCCACAGGCTCTTTGAGACGACGAAAGAATTCATCTGATCACAGGCTTCATTTCCATGTGTGAGAGGTGCTGTTAGGAGAGCGCCAGCAGAGACAAGCCAATTCAGATGCAAATAAAACCGTTCAGAGTGCCGCTCTGCCATAGAGGCCATGCACAGCACGGGCTAAGCGTTAGCGCCTGTACCAAGGGAGCCGGACTGCAGATGCTAATCACACAAAGTAGGCAATCTTCCAGTGATATTGACAGGTCCCTCCATTTTACAGGCTTATTTCACCGTCTTTACCGCGCCCCAGGCTCTGGAGAGATTTGCATGGATTTGTACATACAATACTGTACTGGTGGTTTCTTGGAAAAGATGTGGGCAAAATATAAAACAGCAGATCAACAGAAACATGCCAGTGATGCTAACTGCTAACTCTGCCCTTAAAGGATTGATCCTCTCTCTCTTTCATGTGATACTGGTGTAGTTATCTGGCCTTTGTCGGCTGGGTAATTTCTATTATGCGGTGCCATTTGGACCTCAGAACTTTGGTGGGAAAAGTATACATTATTATTTTGTTAGCATTCTATCAGAAAAATAACATGTTTGACTTTCAGAAAAACATATTGGTCAAGCTCAGGCACTTCATATTTCTTTGGGTGCATTTTCCAACCTGTTAGGTGCTTAATCCTAACAGGGTGGAAATGTGGAGCCTAAATTAGTCATAGCTCTGTGAGTGAGCAAGATTGAGCTAGCATGAAGGTGAACATTTGAACAGGATTTTAACTTCTCTGTCACGACTGTCCCTCTACTTGTTCGGGTGGCGTTTCGGCGGTCGACGTCACCGGTCTTCTAGCCATCGCCGATCCATTTTTCATTTTCCATTTGTTTTGTCCTTGTTTTCTACACATCTGGTTTCAATTTCCCAATTACATGGGCATGTATTTAACCCTCTGTTTCCCCCATGTTTGTGTGCGTGTTTGTTGATTGTTCAGGAATGCTACTTGACGGCTGGTTATTGTTGCCGGGTTTTTTATTTTCTCTGGTTTTTGCCTGCCAAATGAATTATTTTACACTCACAGACAAAATGTTAACACTTTTGGAAACCTCAGAGTGTTTCCTATCCAATAGTACTAATTATGTGCATATCCTATTTTCTGAGCCTGAGTGGCAAGCATTTTACTTTGGGCACGCACGACTCTCCAAAACCGACCCCCTCAGCTGCCGCTCCCTAACTTAAGAGCAATGAGTTCTATAACTGATTCAAATATTTTTAGCCAGATCCTAATTGGTATGTCAACTTTCATATTCCTTTTGATGGCATAGAAGGCCCTTCTTGCCTTGTCTCTCAGATTGTTCACAGCTTTGTGGACGTTACCTGTGGCGCTGATGTTTAGGCTGGGTTATGCGTAGTTTCTGTGTGCTATTGGGCAACAGTGTCTAGATAGGAATTTGTATTTGTGGTCCTGGCAACTGGACCTTTTTTGGAACACCGTTATTTTTGTCTTACTGAGATTTACTGTCAGTTAACCTCTCAAGCTATATCTCTCTCGAGGAGGGAGTAGAACCTCCAACTTCAGTAGCTGACTACAGGGCCCTTCTCCTTTAATGGCAATAACTGGTGAACTGATAAGTTAAGGAAAGCACCTTTTAGGGAATAGTACCTGTAATCCAGTACAGACATTGGGACGGAAGAACCCATGCACTAAACAGTCTCAGAAGAAGACTTCATCTTTAAGGAGCTAGTGTAGCCTGAACAGCACACTTAATCTAACCTTCAATGAAAGGAGGAGAAGACAATTTAGAGCACAGTCTCTGCTACTCAAAAGAAGAGCCAGCAGACAGTAACCAGGGACACAACCCAAAGGAGAAGACCACGACAGACCATCCAAACTCAGAGGAAAGGAGCAAGAAACCACCACCAAGACACCCCTCAACTCAGGACAAAGGAGGACACACAGCCATCTTTCCTTTGTTCACCTCCTCCAGGCTCTGGCCTAACCAGAGCCAAGGACAAGAGACTGTTCACAGACTGAGTATCACATCTTTAATATTCATATATGTTGAGGTCTCTTTCTTGTCTTCATTCTATTTCCTAACTTTTAGTGATTATTATTCATATTTCTTCAGGAACAAGTACATTAAGTCCTGCTATGACCTCTGAAGGGCCATCAAACAAGCAAAAGGACAGTATAGGAATAAGGTGGAATAATATCATGACGTGTGACGAATATACACTTGCAGGGCAATGGGTGAGGGAGGCAGAAATGATTTTTAAATGGACCACCCTTGGCCGGAAATTCGTCAATCGTTCAACCCGCGATGATTGTGTTTTCAGCCACCGGTAACTTGTGGGTGCTTTATATTCTCTACAGTCAATTATTATTGCATGTATACTTATATTAAATATATCATTATTAATATACGCCTACTGTATGATAGATAGCAAATGAATTAGCTAACTAACGTTAGCCTGCCTAGCTGGAACTTCTGAAGAAGGAAAATGTTTTATTTCTACAATTTCCAAAAGATAACCAAACAAAAACATATTTACTTTTTACGAGACGTGTTTGTGCCGTCACGTGCATTAGTTGCACAAATTCGAACCTATTTGTATTGGTTTTTACTTACACTTGTATGTTGACTTCTCCGTTGATGTTGTTTTTACGTTTTTGCGAATTTAACTTCTCAGGGCTTGGAGTGAACAGAATTATACACTCGCAAGGCTGACTAAAAATAAGGGCTGAGGGTCTTACGTTTCAAACTTCCCTTGCTTGGCTAATCATTTGGACCACCCGCCAAGATGGCAACGGGGATTCCCACAACGGCATAAGGCAAGAGGAAGTGGACGAGGGTGTGTCTTTTAAGTGTTTGGACGGCAGGCAAATAAGGATACACACAACTTTAGAGACGCTTCCTGAATGTGATGTCATTGTGGGAAGGGGTTGTTTTCTTAAAAGAGAATTACAACAAACTAGCAGGGTGGAAAGTGATATAAGGGACACACAGAAAATCTTAAATAAAATAATAATAAATATAAAATCATGATTTCTTTTTTATTGATGAGTGAGAATTTAACTAGACCTATAAAAAGTATGAACAAAGATTTAAATATTGTATTATTTTACTGCTCATAATACTCATGGAAGTTGATCAATACCACCCAGGTACATGGCAAAAATGCCTAAATCTACTGAAAAAGATTTCAAAATGCATAAAATTCCCATTCAAGATTCATATTTAAAAAATGTTAAGGTAAAGGAAACCTGACCTATTTAAAGCCTTTTGGAATCCACATTTTACACTAAATAAGAAGTGGTATTTCCTAGGGACAGAAAACACACGGCATAATAGGAATGACCTAATTGCCATGCCTAGCTGCTCTGTAGCATACCACTAAAGATATATTTCATAAAATGGACTCCCCATTAAAAATAGTAATGGCAGACACTGCTTTCTATTTGCTCTCCATCCATGTACAGTATTTACAATATTATTGGTTCTGGTGGAAACAATGTTCACATACACCTAAGTGGTTCTGAGATAAGTAAACTAACCTTACTTAGTTGTTAATTGGTACATACTGTAACACTATAGGCATTACAGTAAGAGTTGAGCTCACATTGTATTTCCCCAACCCTTCTTATTCTCTTTTTGACAGATGTCTTAGGCCATTCAATGCAAAATATGACAACATTGATATGGATGGGCTGACATTTGTAGAGGCCTGCGATTGCGGGACACTTGAAACAAATGGAACAATTAGACGAGTGAATGCCGGGCAAAATACTTCGGCCTGGACTTAATGGTCCCTTATTGACAAGCTAATTCCCCTGTGGAATAGGATGTGCCAAAGCAGGAAACAAATGGAAGGAATGGAAGCTTGTATCTTGTAAAAAACCTGTCACAACCAGTTAAAAGGCCAGTTAGCGACTGTAAACCAAACTCTTTCTCACCGGCTTTACTATACTGGAACCCGTCAGGAGACCACCTGCAGATCTACTGTATTTTCGTCACTTGAAAGTAACAGGTATGCTTTAAGCCATTCATTTTGCAGCCTTATATTTCTGTTGATGAGTCATTTGAGGTAAATGTTCAATGCCTTTAGAAAGTATTCATACCCCTTGACTTATTCCACATTTTGTTGTGTAACAGCCTGAATTCTAAATGTAGAACTTTATTTTTCACCCGTCTAAACACAATACCCCATAATGACAAAGTGAAAACATGATTTTACAGAAATATCTCATTGACATAAGTATTCACACCTGAGTCAATACTTTGTAGAAGCACCTTTGGTGACGATTACAACTGTGAGTCTTTTTGGAGAATTCTCGAAAGAGCATTGCACACCTGGATTTTACAATATTTGCCCATTCATATTTTTTGTCAAGTTGATTGTTGATCATTGCTAGACTGTCATTGTCAGGTTTTGCTATAGATTTTCAAGACGATTTAAGTAAAAACTGTAACTAGGCCACTCAGGAACATTCAATGTCGTCTTGGTAAGCAACTCCAGTGTAGATTTGACCTTGTGTTTTAGGTTATTGTCCTGCTGAAAGGTGAAGTCGTCTCCCAGTGTCAGTTGGAAAACAGACTGAAGCAGGTTTTTATCTAAGATTTTACCTGTGCTTATTGCTGTATTCAGTTTCTTTTTATCCTAAAAAACTCCTTAATCCTTGCCGATGACAAGCCTACCTATAACATGATGCAGCCACCACCATGCTTGAAAATATGAAGAGTGGTACTAAGTGATGTGTTGGATTTGCCCCAAACATAATGTTTTGTATTCAGGAAAAAAAGTTAATTTATTTGCCACGTTCTTTGCAGTTTTACTTTAGTGCCTTATTGCAAACAGGATGCATATTTTGGAATATTTTTCTTCTGTACAGGCTTCATTATTTTTCCTCTGTCAATTAGGCTAGTATTGTAGAGTAACTATAATCTTGTTGTTGATCCATCCTCAGTTCTCTGTATCTGTTTTAAAGTCACCATTGGCCTTATGGTGAAATCCCTGAGCGGTTTCCTTCCTCTCCGGCAACTGAGTTAGGAAGGACAACTGTTTCTTTGTAGTGACTGGGTGTAACACAAAGTGTACTTAATAACTTCACCGTGCTCAAAGGGATATTCAGTGTCTGCTTTTTTAGTATTTGTCTGTATAGGTGTGATGTCTTTGTGGTTGAATCTGTTTGAAATTCACTGCTCGACTGAGGGACCTTACAGATAATTGTATGTGTTTATTTTTATAATTTATTTTATTTGACCTTCATTTCACCAGGAAGGCCAGTTCAGAACAAGTTCTCATTTACAACTGCGACCAGGCTAAGATAAAGCAAAGCAGTGCGACAAAAACAACAACACAGAGTTACACATGGAATAAACAAATGTACAGTCAATAACACAATAGAAAAATCTATGTACAGTGTATGCAGATGTAGAAGATTAGGGAGGTAAGGCAATAAATAGGCCATAGTGGCAAAATAATTATAATTTAGCATTAACACTGGAGTGATTGATGTGCAGATGATGATGTGCAAGTAGAGATACTGGGGTGCAAAAGAGAGAAGAAAAAAAACAATATGGGGTTGAGGTAGTTGGGTATGCTATTTACAGATTGGCTGTGTACAGGTGCAGTGATCGGTAAACTACTCTGACAGCTGATGCTTAAAGTTAGTGAGGGAGATATAAGTCTCCAGCTTCAGTGATTTTTGCAATTCGTTCCAGTCATTGGCAGCAGAGAACTGGAAGGAAAGGCGACCAAAGGAGGTGTTGGCTTTGGGGATGAACAGTGAAATATACCTGCTGGAGTACGTGTATTGACCGAGCTAAAACTGGCTGGTGTCCAAGCTAAAGGTGAAGACCGCTAGCAGTGGCTAACAATGACTACTAGCTAGTAGCTAGTTAGCTGGCTAGCTTCTGATGGAGGTTCCAGTTATAAAGTATAAAAATAGCAGATCTGTACCACATTGGGTGAGGCGGGTTGCAGAAAAGTATATTTAGTTCGTAGATGGAAAGTGAGATTAAGATATATACGGGAAAAAACCCCAGCAGAAACAGACTATTTACTACAGACTGTTTACTATTTACATGGGACAAGACAAACACACGTCCGACTGCTACGCCATCTTGGTTAACTGGTGTTAACCAGTTAACCAAGATAAGGTAGTCATACACAAATCATGTTAAACACCATACTTGTACATGTTTACTCCTGAACTTATTTAGGCTTTCCATAAAAAAAGTGTTGAATACATTTCAGCTTTACAATTTTTATTAATGAAATAATTCCACTTTGACATTCTGGGGTATTGTGTGTAGGCCAGTAACATAAAGCTTCTATGTGCAACTCAATAGTCATTTTTTGTACACTCCATGTGTATACAGTATATACTATATATACAGTATATGATATATATATATATATATATATATATATACACACATATACACTGTGTACAAAACATTAAGAACAAAACAATATACACATAATCCAACAACAAAAAGTGCGTATTGTTTTGTATTGTGAAGTATGATTACTGCACTGTTGGAGCTAAAAACACAAGCATTTTGCTGCGCCTGCAATAACATCTGCAAATCTGTGTGTACGAGACCAATAAACTTTGATTTGTTTTGATTAGATTTTTAGAGCTAGACTGACCCAACCCACTTGGTTATAACACTCTCAGTAAGACTGGATCCAGGGTGACAGTACATTACTGTGACGTGTAGCGGATCTTGAAAGCGAGGCTGCTAATTCCATTTAGTCTCAAAGGAACCAAAGCAGATGGCAAACGAATATGTCCAAAATAGCTAGTCCATAATTAAAACAGTGTGAGTCTGAAGTGAACTTCACACAATCTTTAAAGTGACGTTCTTCAGTCCTATATTTTATTAATTGTATTTATATTTTATGCATAATTTCATAGAAGAAGAGTAATAGTTTGGGCAAAGATATACACAACAACATTAGAGCTACAATTACAATCGAAAAGATACAGTCTCTTTATAATATACATTTGTTGTGTTTTCTGCAATATTCTCAGCAGTCATGTAATACAGAATCTACACAAAGCAACCTGCAAAACAAAAGCCTCATTGGCGATGACGGAAATTGGCATCCATCCGATGTCACTTTAATGGTTATAAGATTTAGAGAACAGGTGGTGTCTGTTCCACCACAACAGGATTGTGGGTAGTTGGGACAGCAGAGAGCATTTCTCTGTGTGATCTAGATTATATACCGAAAGGCAGTGTCCACTGAGCTGTTCAGTTGTGAAATGAGAACGGCTCCAGTTGTAATCAAGGCTGGGCCACAAAACATCTGAATCCAAGTCGTAAAACAAGTGTGCATGAAAACAGAAGTACTAAGGCTGTTATAGAGATTCCAAAGCATGATCATACTAGATGTTGACAAATGGGGGACGGATAAAGCATTAAATCGCATTCAATTGTTTTATCATAGGAGCATCTAAACTGGGATTATATAGTATGTTACATTGTAATTACTATGAAAAGGTATGCATACATTCATTTTCACAAGCTTCAATAGCCTTATGCACAATCTGTATCCCACTCTTAACACATATAGTCAGATCCCAAATTATTGGTACCCTTGATAAAGTTGAGCAAAAAAGAGGGTGGCAAAAATTTTGGACCTGGCTATATGGGTTGAGAGTGGGATACATGTAGCTTGTTTATGCATGTACCTCTGCTATTGTAAGTATGTTGAACACAATCAGTTCATAATGATGTTCACATATAATATGAAATCATATACTCCCTTCAGATATAGTTTTGAAAACATAATCTCATAGCAACAAGTTTAAACAAACACGTTTTAAACCATTTCAAAGATTTCCCAGCTAATGTACTTTGAGAAAATGAATGCATGCATACCGTTTCATAGTAATTACACTGTAATGTGATATTTAATTAAAGTTTAGATGCTACTATGATGGAAAATGCAATGCGATTTAAAGCTTTATCCATTTGTAAACAGTAAGTATGATCATGGTTTGGAATCCCTATAAACAGCTTCAGTACTTTGGTTGTTTTACCACTAAATGAACGTTGGACCTGACTGTACATCAAGGGGGGAATATCAAGTTCATCATCTTGAATGGTGATGTGTATATGATTCATTATAAACTGGGCGGTTCGAGCCCTGAATGCTGATTGACGGACAGCCGTGGTACAGTATTTACCACATGTATGACAAAATTACTTTGGAACCCATGTTTGTAATAGCAAGAGGGCACCTCGGGTGTTTGTAGTATATGGCCAATATAGCACAGTGTGGGGGCCTTATTGCTTAAATATAATACTTTTACTGCATTAATGCAAAAACATCTTCAAATCAATCTACATTTACTTAATATGTTTCTTACAATCACACTATGCCTGGGGGCAAATCTGCTTGTTATTAAGAGTTGATGCTGTTCAAGTCTAATCATTACATTTCAAAGTCTCTGCCAATCTGCTTGGAATAGTTGCATCACCCACACATTGGTTTGCATTTCATTAAACAGCAGTAATGTACTGTGATACATTTAAAAATCACTGTATTTATGGTGTAAATTGACAAATAATTGGTAATATCTGAATTCCTTGAATGCAATGTTGTTTTTGAACAACACAAATCCAAACAAGTTAAGTAGGCACAATATTACATAGCATGTAGGGTGAAACCTCAGCTGTGAAACATGATGTAACATAATCTCTGTAAATAGAGAAACTTTTGATGCATTTGACTGGTCGAAGCAAAGATATCCTTGGGGACTGTGCGTGGGGAGACATCAAAGAAAACTAACAGGCCGACTCAGAGGAGTGTGTGTGTGTGTGTGTGAGAGAGAGTGAGACAGACAGTGTTTCTCCATGCGTCGGGTGTTGCTCTCCAAGGACTCAATATTCCCTTGTTAACTTTTGATACAGGAATCACAAAAGAGTCAATTAAGTCAATCCGTAGAACGCTGTCAACAATGCACCTATTAAAGGCAATGTTGCCTCTCTCAGTAAACGCTGCAGATGTCGGCTCAGTTGGAAATTACCTTTAATTGTCATGCACGCTATAACGAGGTTTCAGATTGAATCCCGGCCTAAGGAAGTCCATAAAGTAAAAACACTGGGCAAGAAACGTTCATGCAATCGGAAGCCACCACCAATTCACCCTCTATGGGGTGAACACTCTATGACCAGGCAGACTGCAAGTCTAATAACTTATTACAATGATTTTACCTTGATTGTAACATTAATCATACAGTTTGATCCAAGAATCTCTGGAGTATAACGTTACCATGATTATATCAGTGTATAACCTATGGAATAATGATAACATCTACTGTTGTCTTTCATTTCATACAATACAATATCCCAATACCTGTCACAATCTTCTATAGGGACAGACCAAGGCGCAGCGAGGCATCCAGTATACATGTTTATTACAAACGTAACTGGGCAAAATAACAAAATGAACAAAGATCGTAACTAAACATAGACTAACAATACAAAACAAAGCTATGCAGCAACAATAACCCACAAACCCCAAGGGAAGACTACAAACATATATATGGTTCCCAATTAGAGACAACGACACTCAGCTGCCTCTAATTGGGAACCATTACCCCAACATAGAAATATATAACCTAGAACAGAAAAAACCCTACACCAAAAACAAAACAAAAACACTCCAGCCTGTCTCTCAGGCCTGGACGTGACAATACCAGCCCCAAAATGAATATTTCATCTATATATTTCTATTGTTCTTAGTCTACATCCTTAATGGCTTACTATTAAACAATCCTGAAGTTAGATTACAATAAAGTCACACTGTCTATTTCATATTGATCTTAGTTCATATTTCTACCCGCCTTAATTTACGCCCTTTCATATTGTATCAGTGAATCACCTCGCTGAAAACAAGCTCCACACTGTGTAATTCATTTATCCACGGACACAGAAAAGTTCTTATTCATAAACTCAGCAAAAAAAGAAACGTCCTCTCACTGTAAACTGTGTTTATTTTCAGCAAACTTAACATGTGTAAATATTTGTATGAACATAACAAGATTCAACAAATGAGACATAAACTGAACAAGTTCCACAGACATGTGACTAACAGAAATGGATATTGTGTCCCTGAACAAAGGGGGGGTACAAATCAAAAGTAACAGTCAGTATCTGGTGTGGCCACCAGCTGCATTAAGTCCTGCAGTGCATCTCCTCCTCAAGGACTGCACCAGATTTGCCAGTTCTTGCTGTGAGATGTTACCCCACACTTCCACCAAGGCACCTGCCAAGGCACCGGACATTTCTGGGGGGGGAATGGCCCTAGCCCTCACCCTCCAATCCAACAGGTCCCAGACGTGCTCAATGGGATTGAGATTTAGGCTCTTCGCTGGCCATGGCAGAACACTGACATTCCTGTCTTGCAGGAAATCACGCACAGAACGAGCAGTATGGCTAGTGTCATTGTCATGCTGGAGGGTCATGTCAGGATGAGCCTGCAGGAAGGGTACCACATGAGGGAGGAGGATGTCTTTCCTGTAACGCACAGCGTTGAGATTGCCTGCAACGACAACAAGCTCAGTCCGATGATGCTGTGACACACCGCCTCAGACCATGATGGACCCTCCACCTCCAAATCGATCCCGCTCCAGAGTACAGGCCTCAGTGTAACGCTCGAATCCCGAAACCCGAATCCGACCATCACCCCTGGTGAGACAAAACTGCGACTCGTCAGTGAAGAGCACTTTTTGGCAGTACTGTCTTGTCCAGCGACGGTTTGTTTGTGCCCATAGCAACGTGCCAACTTGCAGCATGCCTAAGGCACGTTCCCCGCAGATGAGCAGGGACCCTGGGCATCTTTCTTTTGGTGTTTTTCAGAGTCAGTAGAAAGGCCTCTTCTGTTTCCTAAGTTTTCATAACTGTGACCTTAATTGCCTACCATCTGTAAGCTGTTAGTGTCTTAATGACCGTTCCACAGGTGCATGTTGATTAATTGTTCATGGTTCATTGAACAAGCATGGGAAACAGTGTTTAAACCCTTTACAATGAAGATCTGTGAAGTTATTTGGATTTTTACGAATTATATTTGAAAGACAGGGTCCTGAAAAAGGGACATTTCTTTTTTTGCTGAGTGTATGTACCTGCTGAAGGCTTGAACAGGCTACACTGAGATGACACAATGAGACAACTGGCAGTACAAAATATTTGGCCTCCTGGAGATGCACTGCAACAATCAAACAACTGCAATGTGTTGCATCTAATCATTTGCATGCATCTCATTAAAAAGATGAGTGAGCACTGGCTGTAAATAAAGTAGGTGACTGTATTTGGTGCACCCATGGAACAGGACAGGAGTTTCTCACAATGAGACAGTCACTCTCAAAGTGATGTATTGCAGTAACATCAGGGTGGTGTTCATAAGGGCACACAACGAAAAACGTTTCAAAATGTTTTGCAATACAAAACTAAAATGTGTGCTTCTAATTGGACAAGTCCCATGCATCTGTTTGGTGCATAATGACCACAGGCCAGTGCAATGTCTGCAGACCTCCAGCAGCAAAGTAAAAGTGCTGAAGGGGCTAATGCATGAGTTCAGCCACTTAGTAGAGAAGGTGTCCTCCTGTTGCCAATAAATGGCAGATGCTGAATCCTGACTAAGCCAGTGTTGGTTTCCTTCAATGGGACTCTCGGTGAGAGGGACTGAGAAGAGACAGAGGTAGCGAGAGGTCAAAAGCAGACTCAAAGCAAAATAAATGACATTATAAGTTGCAAAGTGAGAGAGGGAAAAAGAGAGTGAAAGAGGGGGACTTCTATAGGGGAGAAAAAGTTGGTCTAGAAGACAGAGTGAAGGCTTATTTTCCATTTGCTGGATTTGTCTATTGGTGTCTTCAACACAGAGAAGTAGCTGGTAAGAATTGTAAATGTATGAGTGTCTGTGTGTGTAATCTTTGGTTAGAGTGGACAATATGTTACTCCTTTTTGTATGTGAACATAGTCTTGAAATAAAGAGGTTAGCATTACATTTGGAGCTTGGAGAATGAGGGACAACTGTAGGGGTGACTGGAAAATAAAAATGTAAGCTATATTTGACTTTGTATTGAGACATTTGTTTGATTCACAATGCTGCCAAGTAAATCATATCCCCTTAAGTTCAATATCTTCTAATTGGTTTTGTGATAGTAAACAATAATAACCTCAGGTTGCATTGTAATGATAGACATCTTATTTACCCATGGGCCCAGAATCTTAAACCAAACAAACTGCAAATCCACTTAATCCATGGATCTCATTCAAGGCTTACCATGTTATCTCAAATGTCAAATCAAACATAGCAATGTGTGAAGATCACTACAAAGCAGTGCTTTGTGGAAATTGGCACAGATCTAGGAACTGCCTATCGTCTCCAAAACATCATTAGTTCAACAAAGTTAACTCAATTGCAGGAATATTTTTTTTTTAAATGAACACGGGAGTGAATAAAGACTGTAAAGTGGATATTATTGGATTTTAATAGAATTGTGTGTAATGGTAATTTGTATCACAATCCCTATAACTAATACAATAGTTTTTTAGATAGAAGTTTCATAATGAATAACCAGGTTCTTCAATTTTATACCATCATCTATGATGTGTATATACCATCATTTACTGCAGGGGTTCTCAAACCTCTCCTCGGGGACGGCCTTGTAATTGTACTATTCCACAGCTAGCACACCTGATTCAAATTGTCAACTAATTATCAAGCCCTTGACTAGGTGAATCAGGTGAGTTAGTTCAGGGCTACAAAAACATTGTGAAACGTCAGGGGGTTCCCGAGACCAGGTTTGAGAACCCCTGACCTGTCCCCTCACCTCATCAATGGGCTGAAAACCTCTCATTCATCAATGTATTCAATGTACTAATGAGCTCTGTATTGCCTGTGACATGATTTAATGACCAACAATGCAGGGAGAGAAATAGTTTCAGGACATTGTTTACAAAAGATTCAGAGGGGTAATGTATTTCTATTAAGTTATTTAGTTTGTCCTCCTACTGTTTATGTGTAGATACAAATTATTAACATTGATACACAGATGTTGGCGGGATAATAAACATTGATAAATGGATGTTATCGGTATCAAGAACACTGATCTACGGATGTTATTGGGATAATGAACATTGATTCCAGGATTTTATCGCGATAATGAACACAACCAGTTAGAGTGATTGTTTGTTGTTGTCTATTGTTTTAATGAACCACGCTAGCCACCACCATGCTCATTTGGATCTGGGTATGATACTGAAAGCGATTAACCAGAAATTAAATAAACCCAATGCCCGAGGCGAGGAAAGTTGCTGTGTCAAAAGTTCACCCGAAAAACTTGAAGGTTCAGCAATTTCAATTACCGACAGACAGCAATGCATTACACAACGACTTAATTACTTGTAAGCCGATGGAAGCGTATGTAGCACAGGAGGCTGCTGAGGGGAGAACGGATCATAATAATGTCTGGAATGGAGTTAATGGAATGGTATCAAACACATGGAAACCAAGTGTTTGATGTGTTCAATTCCATTCCATTGATTCCGTTCCAGCCATTACTATGAGACTGTCCTCCCCAAATAAGGTGCCACCGGCCAGCCACCTGTGGCCTGTAGATAACTCTAAGTCCAAGCGATCCATTCCCAACAGGCAATATCTGTGTCAGTAATATGCAGCAAGACTCTGTAGGCTAATGTGCGAAGGTGCTCGAAAACCCATTTAGTTTTGGAATGTGATATTGCAATGTGGAATTCCATTCCCAGAGATGCCCATGCAAATGAGATTAGTGCATCTTAAAGATATGAGAATGAGGATGGTTGATTTGATTTGAAAAGGTTGATCTAGAAGACACAGTGAAGGCTTATTTTCCTTTTGCTGGATTAGTCTATTGGTGTCTTCAACACAGAGAAGTAGCTGGTAAGAACTGTAAATGTATGAGTGTCTGTGTGTAATCTTTGGTTAGAGTGGACAATATGTTACTCCTTTTATATGTGAACATAGTCTTGAAAAAAAGGGGTTAGCATTACATTTGGGGCCTGGAGAACTGACACTTTTCATCAGCCAATATGTTTTATGTATGACCCAACTGACTTTGGGTTACGCAAGAACAGTAGGGGTGACTGGAAAATAAAGATTTAATCTGTATTTGACTTTGCATTGAGACCTTCTGTTTGATTCAAGTGACAAGTAAATCATATCTAATTAGTTAAACATTTTCTAATTAGGTGTGCTTGCTGAAGGCAAAGCACAAATTTAGATTTCTTACATACTCTTACAATTATTGTTATTGTTCCTTCCGTAACTTCTAAACACCCAGACTGCTCCAGTTTAGACTGCTTTAGAAAGTATTTTTGATAGGATTTATACTTTTTGTAATACAACAATATTTAAATGAGCTCCCAATGCATTTCAATGGCAGTAAAAGAGCCATAGACTTACATGGGGAAAGTTTGGGCATGCATCTCCTCTTCCCCTGTTTAGGTATCAATGTAACAGGGTTGGTTATGTTTCTACTTGACACTGCAGAAATATTTATTTTATGTTTATGTATTCCTATTGGTTAGTTGTATTTACATATCAATAAGGTGTTATGCCATTGGCCATGCCTGCAGATAGGGGGAGATCGCAAATGTAAATTCTTCCCAGTCCGATATTGACATACAAGCGGTAGGTCACGTTCTGAAATACTGTAATCTATTTTCATATTTACTATGTACATGTCCTGATGTGTGTTCTATATATAGGTGTACGGTACCTGTTAGATTTTGGGGACGTCCTGGGATGTGCTTTTGTATGTTATTGCTGCAGTTAGCTAGCATGCTCTAACTGTAATGGCCACATTAGCTCCCTGCTAATTCACAGTTATTTTAATGCTAACAGACAAATCACGAATATACAGCCATCAACATGCTGTTGTCCTGCACCAGTGGTGGTTGGTGCCGTCTAAGATGAGCGAGGACGCAACTTTTTTTTTATGTGCATGGCCTTATTTCTATTACAGAATTTTGGATGACTGCCATTCATATTCCATTCACTCAGCTCAATGTAACATTGATAGGTTAAGGCTACTACATGACACTTACATTTTCCCTATACCCATCATGAGGTTGTAGAATAATCAAGGTGACAGACAGTGACACATTCGATACCGCCTTACACACTCTTGCCTGCATCTAGTTTTGTTCAATTTGCTTCCGTTTTAGAACGTTTCTCAACAGAATTGGCGGAATGAATACACCCCTGATCAACGCAAACACAGTTCACTTTCATAGCAGCCACATGCATCTCCTCTTCTCAGCTTTTCCTTTCGCTTGTGGACTTCAGCCCTGGAGCAATAAATTAATAAAACCAAAAGCTTACAGTGAGGGAAAAAAGTATTTGATCCCCTGCTGATTTTGTACGTTTGCCCACTGACAAAGAAATGATCAGTCTATAATTTTAATGGTAGGTTTATTTGAACAGTGAGAGACAGAATAACAACAAAACAAAAAAAAAAACACTTGTGAAAAATGTTATAAATTGATTTGCATTTTAATGAGGGAAATAAGTATTTGACCCCCTCTCAATCAGAAAGATTTCTGGCTCCCAGGTGTCTTTTATACAGGTAACGAGCTGAGATTAGGAGCACACACTTAAAGGGAGTGCTCCTAATCTCAGTTTGTTACCTGTATAAAAGACACCTGTCCACAGAAGCAATCAATCAGATTCCAAACTCTTCACCATGGCCAAGACCAAAGAGCTCTCCAAGGATGTCAGGGACAAGATTGTAGACCTACACAAGGCTGGAATGGGCTACAAGACCATCGCCAAGCAGCTTGGTGAGAAGGTGACAACAGTTGGTGCGATTATTCGCAAATGGAAGAAACACAAAAGAACTGTTAAACTCCCTCGGCCTGGGGCTCCATGCAAGATCGCACCTCGTGGAGTTGCAATGATCATAAGAACGGTGAGGAATCAGCCCATAACTACACGGGAGGATCTTGTCAATGATCTCAAGGCAGCTGGGACCATAGTCACCAAGAAAATAATTGGTAACACACTACGCCGTGAAGGACTGAAATCCTGCAGCGCCCGCAAGGTACCCCTGCTCAAGAAAGCACATATACATGCCCGTCTGAAGTTTGCCAGTGAACATCTGAATGATTCAGAGGACAACTGGGTGAAAGTGTTGTGGTCAGATGAGACCATAATTGAGCTCTTTGGCATCAACTCAACTCGCCGTGTTTGGAGGAGGAGGAATGTTGCCTATGACCCCAAGAACACCATCCCCACCGTCAAACATGGACGTGGAAACATTATGCTTTGGGGTTGTTTTTCTGCTAAGGGGACAGGAGAACTTCACCGGAGCAAAGGGACAATGGACGGGGCCATGTACTGTCAAATCTTGGGTGAGAACCTCCTTCCCTCAGCCAAGGCATTGAAAATGGGTCGTGGATGGGTATTCCAGCATGACAATGACCCAAAACACACGGCCAAGGCAACAAAGGAGTGGCTCAAGAAGAAGCACATTAAGGTCCTGGAGTGGCCTAGCCAGTCTCCAGACCATAATCCCATAGAAAATCTATGGAGGGAGCTGAAGGTTCGAGTTGCCAAACGTCAGCCTCGAAACCTTAATGACTTGGGGAAGATCAGCAAAGAGGAGTGGGACAAAATCCCTCCTGAGATGTGTGCAAACCTGGTGGCCAACTACAAGAAATGTCTGAACTCTGTGATTGCCAACAAGGGTTTTCCACCAAGTACTAAGTCATGTTTTGCAGAGGGGTCAAATACTTATTTCCCTCATTAAAATGCAAATGAATTTCTAACATTTTTCACATGCATTTTTCAGGATTTTTTTGTTGTTATTCTGTCTCTCACTGTTCAAATAAACTTACCATTAAAATTATAGACTGATCATTTCTTTGTCAGTGGGCAAACGTACAAAATCAGCAGGGGATCAAATACTTTTTTCCCTCTGTACCTTGACTTGGAATAGTTCCCGTGTTGGATAGCCATAGCCCGTGTTGGATAGCCATATAAAGTGAGAGAAAAAAAATATTACAAAATATAGCTCTCTCTCTCTCGTTTTGAAGAAATGTATTTGTTCAAAACTTTGTTTCTCTTACTTTGAGTCAACTACTCACCACATGTGATGCACTGCAGTGCTAGCTAGCTGTAGCGTATGCTTTCAGTACTAGCTTCATTCTATGATCCTTTGACTGGGTGAACAACATGTCAGTTCATGCTGAAAGAGCTCTGATAGGTTGGAGGATGTCCTCCGGAAGCTGTCTTAATTACTGTGTAAGGCTATGGAAGGGGTAAGAACCATGGTTGTGTATTGAGGAGGAAGGAAACTAGCTGTCCTCAGGCTTCACCATGGTGCTACCTTACAGAGTGCTGTTAACACTACTGTAGACCTTCATTGCAAAACAATGTGTTTTAATCAATTATTTGGGGACGTGAATATATTTAGTATAGTATTATCTAAAAAGGCAAACTTTTTGAATGTTTCAATATATTTATTTTTTATGAAATTCACTGAGGATGATGATCCTCCTCTTCCTCTTCTGAGAAGCCTCCACTGTCCTGCAAATCTAATGTGCTTCCTTGTGTCTATCATCAGAATAAACACCAATCAACTGGGATCGCTGGCTGGACAGTCCTTTCTTTAAAAACACAACACAAGAGAGTTAACGAAATACGATCACATCTGTTACACTAGTGGTGAGACCAGTCTTCTATTCGCTAGACAGCTCTTACATCAACATCAAACCAACGTTGAGATGTTCAGACTTACCCAACTTAGATTGCTTGTTCAAGTGTTTTAAAAAAAATTCTATGTATACTTTAACTATAACCATTTAACCTAGTCGATTTCAGAATTCTAATTAGCATAATAAAAAATGTTCCATCAAAATCTGTCTGTTTAAGCTAGAGATGTCTGTTTTTTGCATTGGGTGCATCTCAATCCACCGCATCCGCCAATGTCACCCTTTCAGCATCTGCGGTGAAAGGTAGCAGAGATACAGCAGTATTTGTTAGACCATGAGACATCCTGAAAATCGGTCTTCTCACGAAAACGATGGTGTTCTCGGTTTTGCTAAACGACCCCCACAAGCGTCACAGGACTCGTCTGAAATCGGTACTGCAGATCTGCCAAACCCTAGACCCACTCCAATTCGCACACCGCCCCAACATATCCACAGATGACGGAATCTCAATCGCACTCCACACTGCCCTTTCCCACCTGGACAAAAGGAACACGTATGTGAGAATGCTGTTCACTGACTACAGCTCAGCGTACAACACCATAGTGCCCACAAAGCTCATCACTAAGCTAAGGACCCTGGGACTAAACACCTCCCTCTACATCTGGATCCTGGACTGGTAAGGGTGGTAAGGTAGGCAACAACACATCTGTCACGCTGATCCTCAACACAGGGGCCCCTCAAGGGTGCGTGCTCAATCCCATCCCGTACTCCCTGTTCACCCACAACTGCTTGGCCAAGCATGACTGCAACACCATCATTAAGTTTGCTGACGAAACAACAGTGGTAGGCCTGATCACTGACAAAGATGACACAGGGGAGGAGGTCAGAGACCTGGCAGTGTGATGCCAGAACAACAACCTCTCCCTCAACGTGAGCAAGACAAAGGAGCTGATCGTGGACTACAGAAAAAGGAGGGCCTAACACGCCACCATTCTCATCAACGGGGCTGTAGCGGAGCGGGTTGAGAGTTTCAACACCAGTACCTTGGTGTCCACATCAACATAAACTATCATGGTCCAAACACACCAAGACCGTCGTGACGAGGGCACGACAACATATTTTCCCCCTCAGGAGACTGAAAAGATTTGGCATGGGTCCCCAGATCCTCAAAACGTTCTACAGCTCCACCATCGAGAGCATCCTGACCGGTTGCATCATCGCCTGCTATGGCAACTGCTCGGCATCCAACCGTAAGGTGCCACAGAGGGTAATGTGCACGGCCCAGTTCATCACTGGACCTATACACTAGGCGGTGTCAGAGAAAGGCCAAAACAATTGTCAAAGACTCCAGTCACCCAAGTCATAGACTGTGCTCTCTGCTACCAGACGGCAAGTGGTACCGGTGTGCCAAGTCTAGGTCCAAAAGGCTCCTTAACAGCTTCTACCCCAAGCCATAAGACTGCTGAACAATTAATGAAATTGATATTGACACCCCCCTCTTTGTTTTTACACTGCTGCTACTCACTGTTTATTATCTATGCATAGTCACTTTACCCCTACCTGCATGTACAAATTACCTCGACTAAGTTGTACCCCCGCACATTGACTCGGTACTGTATTTTATTGTGTTACTTTATGATACATTTTTTACTTTAGTTTACTTAGTAAATATTTTCTTAACTCTTTCTTGAACTGCATTGTTGGTTAAGGGCTTGTAAGTATTCGGCGCATATGACAAATATAATTTGATTTGATTTGAACATTCACACCCCATTACTTTTTCCACATTTTGTTGTGTTACAACCTGAATTTAAAATGGTTTAAATCGAGATGTGTGTGTCACTGATCTACACACAATAGCACATAACATCAAAGTGAAATTTAGGAAAATAAAGTGGGGCGGGCTCACAATCTTGCGCCCGTCAAACGTTGTTGACAAATGTGATCCCTTCACTACTTCCTCTTCCTATCTGTTCTGCTTAGTGCTAGAGCCTCCAGACACGGTATAAAGACTGTTTACAACTAGTGGAAAGTACTACATAGGTACTGCAATCTAGGAGCTGGTTCCCATTAAAATCAATAAGCAGCTTGGACAAAAAGGTAATGTACAAAAAAAACTGCAAATCCGGATGGATTTTCCTCTGGTTTTCGCCTGCTATATCAGTTCTGTTATACTCACATACATTATTTTAACACTTTTAGAAACTTCCGAGTGTTTCCTATCCAATAGTAATAATTATGTGCATATCCTATTTTCTGAGCCTGAGTGGCAGGCATTTTACGTTTTGGCACGCCAGACTCTCCAAAACCGTCACCTCTGCTGCCGCTCCCTAAGAAGTTAAAGAATACATCTTCGTCCAATTCGAGGTTTAGAAGCTTTTTTCGGTCATAAGAGACAGTAGCAGAAACATTATGTTCAAAATAAGATACAAACAATGTGAAAAAACACACAAAATATAGCACAGTTGGTTAGGAGCCCTTAAAACGGCAGCCATCCCCTCTGGCGCCATTAGGACACCAGAATACTTTGAAGGCACTTTATCTATCAATCAATCTAGCAATCTGACCACAACTACTGACCACATTGCTATTGACCACAACTACTGACCACAACTACTGACCACAACCACACAACTACTGACCACAACTGCTGACCACAACCACACAACTACTGACCACAACTACTGACCACAACTACAGACCACAACCACACAACTACTGACCACAACTACACAACTACTGACCACAACCACACAACTACTGACCACACAACTAGTGACCACACCTAGTGACCACAGCCACACAACTACTGACCACAAGCACACAATACTGAGTACAACCACACAACTACTGACCACAACTCCTGAACCACACAACTACTGTCCAAAATGACTGACCACTACTGACCACAACCACACAACTAGTGACCACAACAACTGACCACAACTACTGACCACACAACTACTGACCACAATTACACACCTAAAATAACAGAAAAAAACAGTAAATCTTCAATAATAAGTAAATCTTTCCATATAACTACTGTGGGTATAAAAAGTCACCACCTTCTTTCAAAATGTTCACCTTTTGTCGCCTTACAACCTTAAAGGAAAATTCATGAAATCAGACTTTTTCTGGCTTTATTTACACACAGTAACCCACAATATCCAAGTGAAACTTTTTTTTTTTATTAAAAAACTCTGAAAATGTATTAAAATTAAAACAGTAAAATACCCTATTTGGATAAGTGAACACTCCCCTGAGTTAATACTTGGTGGAACCACCTTTTGCTTGAATTACAGCCATGAGTCTCTGAATACATCTCTACTAACTGCCCAATATTCACCTTCTTGTCCTTCAGCCACTGTACAGTTGCTTTGGCAGGATGCTTTGGGTCATTGTCATGTTGAAACATAAACCATCTTTCCATTTTAAACTTCCTGGCAGAAGGCTGCAGGTTCTCCTCAGTAACATGTCTTGTTTTTTTAGGAGTGTTTTTTTTCTTAACCACCCTCCCATTGATGCCAGCTTTGTGGAGCGCTTGTGATATTGTGGTCACATGCACACATTAACCAGTCTTTGCCATAAAGGCCTAAAGCTCCATCAAAGTCGCCATTGGCTTTTTGGTAGCATCTCTGATCAGTTTCCTCCTTGCCCGGCCATCCAGTTTGGAGGGATGGCCTGATCTATGCAGGGTCTGGGTGGTGCCATACGCCTTCCACTTCTTAATAATGGTCTTAACTGTGCTCCGAGGGATAGACAAGGCCTTTGAAATCTTTTTATATCCATCCCCTGACTTGTGACTTTCCACCCATAGTGGATTCTTTGCTTTGAATTGCAATACTAAGCAATGGAGTCCTCTATGAACATCTGCTTTTATTCTGAACTAATCAAAGTCACTACAATGGATCACAGATGGAAGCCAATTAGCTTGATTTGTGATCTGGAAGGTGGCTGGTTATACCTCAGCAAGTTTGCAATTGTAAGGAGGGGAGGGGGTCACTTATCCAAATAGGGTATATTATACTGTTTTACTTTTAATACATTTTCAGATAAAAAAAATAATAATAATTCTCACTTGGATATTGTGGATCACTGTGTGTAAATAAAGCCAGAAAAAGTCTAAGTGTTTTAATTTCAGGCTGTAAGCCAACAAAAGGTGAACATTTTAAAAGAGGGTGGTGACTTTCTATACACACTGTACTTTTCCAGTTATAACCAGTCACTACCATTACTACTGCAGACACTACTATTACTTATTTGACAACTATAAATACTTTCAAACAAGCTAGCAAGCACATCACATTTTCTTCAGGAAATGTACTTTTCTAGTTGGTTTTGAGAGAGTAGAGTATAATAGTCTGAGATTGTATTGTAATGACAGAAATCTTATTTACCAAATGGCACAGAATTTTAAACCAAACAAACTGCAAATCCACTTACTCCATGCATCTCATTTAAGGCTTATCACGTTAGCTAAACTGTCAAATCAAATATAGTAATGTGTGAAGATCACTACAAAGCAGTGACAATGTATACTGGTTTGGGAAGTTGGCACAGATCTAGGAACTGCCTATCATCTCCAAAACATCTTTAAATTAAACCAAGTTAACAAAATTACAGGAATAAATGAATACTGTAAAGTGGACCTTATTGGACATGACATGGAAGAAGAGAATTGTGTGTAATGGTAATTTGTATCACCATTCCTATATCTAATACAATCGATTTTTAGATAGCATTTTTATTATGAATAACCAGGTTCTTCAATTTTATACCATCATCTATGATGTGTGTATACCATAATTTGCTGCAGGGGTTCTCAAACTTCTCCTCTGGGATGGCCATGTAATTTAACTATACCACAGCTAGCACACCTGATTCAAATTGTCAACTAATTATCAACCTCTTGACTAGGTGAATCAGGTGAGTTAGTTCACGGCTACAACAACAATTTGAAACGTCAGGGGGTTCCCGAGAACAGGTTTGAGAACCACTGACCTGTTCCCTCACCTCATCAATGGGCTGAAAACACCTCATTCATCAATCTATTCGTTAAAACTAATGAGCTCTGTATCGCCAGTGACATGATGTAATGACCAGCAATGCAGGGAGAGAACTAGTTTGAGGGCATTGTTTACAAAAGATTCAGAGGAGTAATGTACTTTTATTAAGTTATTTAGTTTGTCCTTCTACTGTTTATGTGTAGATACAAATAATGAACATTGATATACAGGTGTTGTCGGGATAATGAATATTGATATACGGATGTTATCAGGATGATTTTTTATTTAACCTTTATTTAACCAGGTAGGCTAGTTGAGAACAAGTTCTCATTTGCAACTGCGACCTGGCCAAGATAAAGCATAGCAATTAGACACATACAACAACACAGAGTTACACATGGAATAAACAAAACATACAGTCAATAATACAGTGGAAAATAAAACAAAAAGTCTATATACAGTAAGTGCAATTGAGGTAAGATAAGGGAGTTAAGGCAATAAATAGGCCATGGTGGTGAAATAATTACAATATAGCAATTAGACACTGGAATGGTAGATGTGCAACATTGATGATGAACATTGATATACGAATGTTATCGGGATAATGTACATTGATATACGAATGTTATCAGGATAATGAACATTGATTTACTGATGTTATTGGGATAATGAACATTGATTCCAGATTTTTGTGGGGATAATGATCACAACCAGTTAGAGTGATTGTCTGTTGTTGTTGTTGTCTATTGTTTTAATGAACAATGCTAGCCACCACCATGCTAATATGGATTTGGTATGATACCGAAAGCTATTAATAAACCAGAAATTAAATAAACCCAATGCCCGGCGCGAGGAAAGTTGTTGTGTCAAAAGTTTACCCGAAAAACCTGAAAGCTGAGCGATTTCAATTATCGACAGACACAGCAATGAATTAGACAACCACCGCCGACTTCATTACCAGTAAACCGATGGAAGCGTCTGTAGATAACTCAAAGACCAAGAGATCCATTCCCAACCCGCAATATCTGTATCAGTAAGACTCTGTAGGCTAATGTGCGCATAGTCGCTCGAAAACCCATTTAGTTTTGGAATGCAATATCTCAATTTGGAATTCCACTCCCAGAGATGTCCATTCAAATGAGGTTGGTGCATCTTAAAGAGATTAGAATGAGGATGGTAATGGCATTGCGGCGCTCAAGGTTGCGAACTCTGAATGAAAAGGAAGTGCCTAAAAATGTAAGGTACATGGCCCGGCTTCTGAAAAATCTTTAGGCTGCATTCGCAGAGTTCATTTTGGATGAAAGAATGCTTCATCTATTCCACATGTCATGAATATGACTGTCAAAATATTTTTTTTAAAGAATGGTTTATGATGCCATTACGAGCCAATATAAATGGGGCACGCGAGCCTCTCAAGCTTGGGTCCCTCTGAGATGTTTCGCACTCTTCAAAATGATTGTGTTTCATGTCTCATTTGTCATATTTACACATTTATTATGCCTGCTGATGCCTCCCTGTCTCTATTGTGATGTATGAGAGGGAGGAAAATCTGAATTCCTAGCATTTTACAATGTGTAAAAAGGCCATTGAGCAAAAATAACTTTTTATCTCTGTTTTATCTCTTGTTCATCTCTGTTAACTTTTGATAAAGTGATGCCTGTCATGTTTATGAAGCCGTGGCATCGCCAGCCAAAGTAATAGCACAACTTTCTCCTATGTATCCATGTCAAAATACCCACTGGGCAAAAACGTATTGATCCAACTTTGTTTCCACATCATTTCAACAAAAACGCGAAGACGTTGAATCAACGTGGAAAACTGATTAAATTTGCAAAAAGTCATCAACGTAAGGGAATTTCATATTTTTTTACCCTACATTTAACCTAAATCCATTTATTTATTTTTCACATTGAATTGATGTTAGTTGACAACTTAATCACAGAGGAAGCCAAGTCAAGCCAGTAAAAAATCCATATTACAACCTGTTGTGATCATAGCAATGTTTGATCTATAACCCATTCAATCATACGCCAGTGTGACATACAATAAGGCCCTGACAACAAAAAGACTACAATCACACAGTGGCGGAATAAATTCAACTACACATATGTTTGTTTCATCACAAAACTGGAGAGCAACATCTTTCTGGTGAAGTCCACAAAGCAAATATTGCATGTAACCAACAGTTATACAGCATGGTCAAGCAAGTTGATTTCGACAGTTTACTAAACCACTACTGATTTAGAACCACAGAGTTACCGCAAGTCAGCACAAAGACAACAGGAGCACTGCCTCCGCTATTCCAGCACAATTATCAAATCAACAAGGCTATATATGCTTAGTTTAATACTCTGAAAACAAACTTAAAGATACCAAAAACTATTTAGTCCAATCAATGTTGCTAAATATCATGTGGCTGTCCATGGGACTGATTTATTTGTGTGTTTGTGTGTATGTGTGTGTGTGCATGTGTGCCTGCGTGTGTGCAAGTATTATTATTAGATTTTTGACTCACCCTACTTGTAGACTAGGTGAACGCCAATGCCATCTTCCTCTCTTTAATGCTGGTAAAACAGTCTATGGCTCTGTCTTAAAGTATACTTTTAGTTTTTGTTGTCATAGGCTATCTAGCTAAAATGCTTGATAGCCTAACTTTTTCACATGGGCAACAATGAAACAGATGATTTAGCTAGCTAATTAACGTGAGCCTAAAAGGGCTAGGCTACATATGAACTTCAATCGTCTCAGGCCAGTGACACAACATATTCAATTTATGGTTAGGTCAGAATTGCCGTCATAATCATTGGCCTGTGCAGAGAATTAAGTCAAAACCACACGTCTAAATCCCCATCACCATCCATGGCTTTAGAAAACTAGCTGCTGCAGGACATCAACACAATCAGATCAGAAACAAAAATGCTAAGGATTTTATTTGATTGGTGTGAAGCCAAATACAAACTGGCTTCCCTTGGGGGGTGTTTTGATGCACCAGGACAACACACAGTTGAGCTCAGCTCAACGCTTATTGCCTAATTATTTTATATATTTTTTTATCAAGTTGGTCCCAATGCTTGCTGGCATCAATCAAACAAATGCTACGGCCGCGTCATACTCTTTTGGTCCAGACAGCATCAGATACATGGCCTACACATACTGAGACAGAGAGGCGCTGTTTCCCTCGCTCGGATGATTTCTACAGTGAGATTCAGCCACTTTCGAATTGACGGAAAATTATGAAAACCCAGAAAGATAAATTATTTTATTGTTAAAATTGTTTTATTCATCAAATATTTGGGGAAGCCTGGCTTCCCTAGGCATCCATGAATACTCGCCACTGACCAAAATTAAATAAAAAATAGATGTTGAAATGATGTCTGTGCCCAGTAATTTTTCCCATGTAATTTTCAAAGGGAATGGTACTATTTTTCTAGGGTGTACACAAAGCAGGTTGGCATTTATTGTTATGATTTTGACCTGTAGGCAGCTCTGATTTTCAAATCTGATTTTAAACCTAACCCTAACCATAACCCTAACCACATTGAAAACCCTAATGCCTAACCCTAACCTTAAATTAAGATCAAAGATAGTATTTTTGTTTTCATTCATTTTTACGAAGTTTTCATATAGTTCTGCCTCCAGGGCAAGATTCATGGCAATAAATGTCAACCTGCGTTCACAAATCACAATATGTCCCCTGTACAGGCTCCTTGTGAATGCACCATAAACCATAGGCCATATTTTACCAGGCCTATATATGAGCCAGTATTGTATAGAACCGTTAAGTTACTGGTTAATTGGAAAATCTGAATGTCAATAACATAACTTGAAATGTATCTGTAATGGAGTACAGAGATTAGCATAGAGAAGAGGGGGGTATGCTTGACATTTACTAATTACATCGCAGGTTGGAAAATTGGAAGTCATCCACTGTAGTTTTAAGTTTGTTGTCCACTGGTGCCAGTTGTGTCTGTTCTGCGCCTCGTAGGTTGATCTGTTGATCAGTGAATAAAACAATTATCTTTCAAGAAGGGAAAGTAAAAAAAAATTTAACCCATATATTTCAAAGGAACAGACTGTCATGAACATTACTTTGTTGTTGCTGCTAAAAAATCTGACAAATTCCTTTGAAAGCTCCAGACACAGAGATGAATTGGAAACATTTCATCTCTGCAACTTGACACAAAAACATGTATAAGCCTGCTCTGGGAC
Source organism: Brachymystax lenok tsinlingensis (assembly GCA_030435695.1). Taxonomy (NCBI): domain Eukaryota; kingdom Metazoa; phylum Chordata; class Actinopteri; order Salmoniformes; family Salmonidae; genus Brachymystax; species Brachymystax lenok. Next base: position 21,994,502 of record CM059789.1, read on the forward strand.
AAGGAACTGTGTCTTTCACTGCAAGATAAGGCAATGTTCTGGTTTGATAGAAATTATATTACAGATAACACACATTCATCTCCCGCTGTAACATTTACCTAGAACTGAATTACAATGGATTTGCTGTACTCCAAACAATAATGTTTCATTTATGCTTTCACATAAATCCACATCATGGCCAGATGAGTGTGTGGTGGTCTTTTCATTTGTTTACAGTGCCATCAAAAGTTTGGACACCTACTCATTCAAGGGGTTTTCTATATTTGGACTATTTTCTACTTTGTAGAATAATGAAGACATCAAAACTATGAAATAACACAATCTCAAATATAAAATATATTTTGATTTGTTTAACACTTTTTTGGTACTTACATATTCTTCTTCTAAGTAGCCAACCTTTGCCTTGATGACAGCTTTGCACACTCTTGGCATTCTCTCAATCATCTTCACCTGGAATGCTTGAAGAAATCCTCCTGACAATAAACCACACAACCACTGTAGTTTATTTTCCGTTAGCACCTCACTAAAATAGAGTGCACGCTTTAATTATTTACTTCATTTATGTTACCTGAAAATATTTGTAGTTTGATACAGTAGAGGCATGTTATAGTATAAACATCTAACCTCCTTGACAGTACAGGGAAGGTCTATGTCGTTTGGATAGTTAAAAAAAAATAAGTTGGACAACAGGTTTGTTCCCGTAGAGGCCATTGTCTATGAAACCAGACTTCTTATGTTCCAACCTGCTTGTCTAACATTAGCTTGACCGAATAAATGTTTTGTTACTTTCCCTAAGAAGAACTATAGGCTCACTCATGAACACACCTGGCTTATTTCACAGTTAAGTGTCCTTACTTAAATAACCCAAGACTAGGGACGGAACAGAAGAGTTTGATCGTAAATCTCTTTGGGAGCCAAACTAGCGACTAGAAGCGTTTCAGACAGTAAAAAGGGACAGATAAGGGGGATGTTGGTGATGTGGGCGACAGCTCAAAAATTGAGTATTAAGACGGATGTAAATGAAAGGCTTTTGGTCTCCAGCAGGAAGCTCAGCATGGTGCATTAGCCGAAGTCTGTCTCATACAGGAGTGCTAAGAGCCGCAGCTTCAAAGGCTCTGCGCTGTGCAAGGTGTGCCTCGGCTTTGTGCTTCACAGAGCTGCCGCCAAGAAACATCCAGGAAGAGCAAAAAAAAAGCCCTTCAAAAGCACATAGCAGCGAAAAGTGGAGAGTGTGCCTGAGGATGAGTGTTTAGAAAACAGGTCTGGTTTATGATGGGCCTATTATTTGAGTGGAACAGACCCAGAAAATGAAGTGATATTGACGAGAATGTAGACCACAGCAAGGACTATTTTATTTTCCCTAAAGATGGCAATGGCTTTATAAATCAAATATGACAGACATGAAAAACAAATGGGGTTACAGCCATTGGATCATTCAATCAGTGGCCTGAATTACATTTACAGTGCATTTGGAAAGTAATTATTGAATCCATTTTAGAATAAGGCTGTAACGTAACAAAATGTGGAAAAAGTCTGAATACACTGTAAGTCATTTAGCAGACTCTCTTATCCAGAACAACTTGAGTGGATATATTTTTGGTAACTTTTTCATATTGGTCCCGTGGGAATTGAACACACAACCCTGGTGTTGCAAGCACCATGCTCTACCAACTGAGCCACATGGCTGAAAAACATCAGAGACTGACATAGCATACCCAACGGAATCATAGTGGATATATTCTTTCTCCAGTTTTTTTTTTTATTTTATCCCCTCCGTTGCCATTTTTAATGTAGCACATAATGCTAGAGTGGTTTCCCTGAGATGTGCATCATTTGGAGATAAGACATAAATCATTTAATGACACACCACAAAGGACTGATTTCATTATATAAGGATTTGCATGGGAAATATCGTTAAAATTAGATTAGGCAGGCAACCAAGTGTAGGAACCACACAATTATTATAAATGTATTTATTTTCATGTATATTTCCCAACCTGCAGTAAACAATATATTCAAGCCAAAGGGGCAAATTTAATGGTCTGGGATGGTTGTTAGCTACTTTGTACGTTCAGTGGATAATTATAATTTATCTTATTTTCAAATGACCTCTGGTCCGGGCTGTAGAAAAATGTATGGAGAGCCAACTTGTGACAGCGGTGAAATGATGTAAGTCACAGTGATGGACAGTGTGATTAAGAAAACACAATTCAGTTACTAATCAGCATATCCTTGATATGAACTTAATAGAACTTCCTGCAGACACACACACTAATATGTGCACACACACTCATACTTTATTAGAGTTCACTATAGAAAAACGCACTCAAACACACACACACGCGCCCACACATGTCCACACACATTCACACGCACACGCACACACACACACAAAACTGTCAATTGGCTAACAGCTCATCCATGTGCCATCGGTATACTAAGGTGGTATATCCTGTGCTGTGTAGCTATAGAATTGTCTCTCCAGTCCAGTCTACTGTAAGCTCTGTAACACACAGCCAACAAGTATGATGCCCCATACAAAAGAGGTCTCAGACAGTTAATAACAACTCTCCGCTGTAACTAGCTATCTGAAAACCTGACCTTTACATTTTCACTGTAATGCCCCTGCAGTCTTCTCTACTTATGATACATTTGCCTTTAGAAAGTTGACCAAAGATCATTTGAATTGCTTTCAACTAAAGTAGTTATAGCTGAAAGAAATTAGGGAGTTATCACTTCAATTAACGGGAGCTGAAGAACAGGTACTTTTTGCAGGTACTTGAGTTGTAGGTGAATTCATGAAAAATAAAAAATAAAAACGCTGCACACTGCTGCTCATGGTCCCAGGTGATTTTGTTATAACAACGTTTCGACCCTTAGGTCTTCATCTGCCGTCTCTATCCCAGATGTGGGTGGCAGGTCCTATATGTATAAAGGGGCAGTGACATCACTTCCTGAAACAGGAGGGAAAAATATATAACATAGGTTCACAATATCAACATTCAATGTATCAAAATATATGACCATACACAAGGGATGTGATCAATATTTACAGTAATATATATAGGACTTTGAAATATTCCACTCCTATCGGCTGTTATTCGACCATACCCACTCCTTGTGACTCTGAGGCTGTCCTAATATGGACACCATAGGAGAGATACTGTATCAGAACCAGGTAGCGTTACTTTGTAACTTGAAACAGTACTCTTCAACAATCTAACACCTGATCTGACAGGATAGGATGATCAGACCTATTGAATTGAAGTCTGAGCCATGGTAGCAACCATTAGAGTTTTTATATCACTTTCCACTCATAGCCCCTGTCATCCCGTATACGGGTTGAAAATGGCAGATTTTGTCATTGATAAGCGCCTTAACTGGGACGCAGTCGCTATACAGTAACATGCTATAAATTATGTCAGAGCTCAGGTTCTCTACTTCACAGCACTGTATGGGTTTTGACTGTCAGCCTTTATAAACTTGAGCACCGTGCACGACAAGAAGATGCCCCATCCCTCCTGGTAATTGGGCTACTTCTGCACATTTGTTGTTGTCTGAGTGAGGAAAATGCTGTAAATCGAGAGGAGTCGATGTGTCCTGAAAGACGAGACCTTGAGGATTGTAATAAATACTGCCTTGGTGTCATACAAGCTAACCATACACCCATGAGTCCAAATGTGCACTTCACATTTCCATATTTGAAAACTCATATCAGAATTTATGATCACTATGTTTGATCCCCAGTTAGAATAATTCATGAGTTGGGTTGTCCTGAACAGAATGAGCTTATGGTTGTCGTATTGTGAAGAAAATTTGCAACAGAACACACACTTGAATGCACTCATGACTCCATTCTATGTGCACCAAAATACAATCTGTTTGTCTGAAGTTCCTTTTGAAATCCTAACACTGTAAGATCTTAATGTTGCTTGCCATGTTGGCAATAGAATAAGCTTTAAAAAATTATGCCAGCCTGACCTAGTTGACGATTTATAATGGAAAGTTGTGGAATTGTGTAAACAACAACAGTAAGTGTTTGATGGTGGAGATGCAGGGTTGTGTTCCAAACAAAAAAACAGCCATTTTGCCACAACTTTGGAAGTATGCTTGGGGTCATTGTCCATTTGGAAGACCAATTTGCGACCAAGCTTTAACTTCCTGACTGAAGTATTGAGATGTTACTTCAATATATCCACATAATGTTACTTCCTCATGATGCCATCTATTTTGTGAAGTGCACCAGTCACTCCTGCAGCAAAGCACCCCCACAACATGATGCTGCCACCCCCGTGCTTCACGGTTGGGATGGTGTTCTTCGGCTTGCAAAAAACACAAGTGCGCTTGCTTCAGTTCTGAATGGCAAAAAAGGCCTGTGCACGTGACATTCCCCACATACCCGTTAGGATGATTTCTCCCCTTCTCAGCTGTCTGTCACAGCCTCTGCACATTTGGACTCTGACCCCTCCCACTCCAGGTCAGAGTGGCTATCATTGTCAGCAGATGAAGATGCAAGTTTGGCTGGCAACCAAGTGTCTATTTTAAGAAGATTGTGCATGCATCCAAGAAGTGAGTTGTGGGGAGGGTTAATGTTAGCAGGATTAACGCTACGTTATGGTGATTGACTGCAAGCAATTACCTTAGGCCTAATTACCTCGTTACATCTGTAGCTGCATAGTACTGCTGCAGCTTATGTGTATTTCAGAAACTCCATGTGCATGTTGTTTATAAGTGCCTGTATTGCATTGAACACATGAGTGTTTTGCAGTTGATGTTATTGTTTAGAGATGGTTCATTCCTATAGCCTGTATGCAGTAATTTACCGCTGCGTTTTCATAGTTCGGCTAAAGATTCTAGAAATTTCATAGACTGTCCTCGGCGCTACCGCATGTGCAGTAAGATTTATGACTCTGTGGCACCAGACACAGATCAGCTAAGATCTTCACCAGTCCTGAGAAAGAGGGCCATAAATCTTGCCTGTCTAAGTAATTAGTTCTCTCTGTCTCCAGCGAGATGTTTATACATATACTGCTGTTGATGTGTATGCTGTTATGTGAATATCCCTATATAGATGCTATGCCATTCATTCTTGTGTAGATATTTCTAATGCATAGCTTACAACATTGCATATTTGTTCTTACCTTTCAGAACTACAAGTCCATCCTATGCTCAAAGATACTTCTATGGTGTGTGTGTGTGTGTGCAACTGTGCGGTGGTGACCAAGAGATAATACACCTCTGGATATGGACTCATCTCCCTTGTTCTTGCCAGGCAGCCTATAGTGAGTCAGAACAATAACCAATCAGCACTAAGTACTAGCGTTGTGTGAATTTTGACCCATTCCTCCTGACAGAGCTGGTGTAACTGAGTCAGGTTTGTAGGCCTCCTTGCTCACACATGCTTTTTCTGTTCTGCCCACACATTTTCTATAGGATTGAGGACAGGGCTTTGTGACGGCCACTCCAATACCTTGACTTTGTTGTCCTTAAGCCATTTTGCCACAAGTATGCTTGGGGTCATTGTCCATTTGGAAGACCCATTTGCGACCAAGCTTTAACTTCCTGACTGATGTCTTGAAATGTTGCTTTAATATATCCACATCATTCTTTCCTCAGGATGCCATCTATATTGTGAAGTGCACCAGTCACTCCTGCAGCATAGCACCCCCACAACATGATGCTGCCACCCCCGTGCTTCACGGTTGGGATGGTGTTCTTCGGCTTGCAAGCCTCCCCCTTTTTCCTCCAAACATAACGATGGTCATTATGGCCAAACAGTTCTATTTTTGTTTCATCAGACCAGAGGACATTTCTCCAAAAAGAACGATCTTTGTCCCCATGTGCAGTTGCAAACCGTAGTCTGGCTTTTTTATGGAGCAGTGGCTTCTTCCTTGCTGAGCGTCAATATCAATATAGGACTCGTTTTACTGTGGATATAGATACTTTTGTACCTGTTTCCTCCAGCATATTCACAAGGTCCTTTGCTTATGTTCTGGGATTGATTTGCACTTTTCACAACAAAGTAGGTTCATCTCTGGGAGACAGAACACGTCTCCTTCCTGAGCGGTATGATGGCTGCGTGGTCCCATGGTGTTTATACTTGCATACTATTGTTTGTACAGATAAACATGGTACCTTCAGGCGTTTGTAAATTGCTCCCAAGGATGAACCAGACTTGTGGAGGTCTACAATTTCTTTTCTGAAGTCTTGGCTGATTTCTTTTGATTTTCCCATGATGTAAAGCAAAGAGGCACTGAGTTTGAAGATAGACCTTGAAATACATCCACAGGTACACCTCCAATTGACTCAAATTATGTCAATTAGCCTATCAGAAGCTTCTAAAGCCCTGACATCATTTTAGAGATTTTCCAAGCTGTTTAAAGGCACAGTCAAATTAGTGCATGTAAACTTCTGACCCACTGGAATTGGGATACAGTGAATTATAGGGGAAATAATCTGTCTGTAAACAATTGTTTGAAAAATTACCTGTGTCATGAACAAAGTAGATGTCCTAACCGACCTGCCAAAACTATAGTTTGTTAACAAGGAATTTGTGGAGTGGTTGAAAAATGAGTTTTAATGACTCCAACCTAAGTGTATGTAAACTTCTGACTTCAACTGTATATTGCATGCATTTTTGGGGGGGGAAATTCTATTATTTTATACTAATACAAGTGTCCGTTTTATTGTAAATAAGAATATGTTTTTAAACACTTCTACATTAATGTGGATGCTACCATGATTACGGATAATCCTGAATTAATTGTGAATAAGATTGGGTGAGAAAGTTATTGAGGTCAAAGGTCACACCCTAAGACACGCTAACCTCCACTGTTATTGGTAATGGTGAGAGGTTAGCAATTCGGATTATCCGTAGTCATGCTAGTATCCACATTAATGTAGAAGTGTTTAGAAACATTTTCTGTTCTTATATACCATAAAAAATGACTCCAAAATTAAAATACATTATTTACCATTCATTTTTATTAGGCACAAAATAATCTGAAACACTATCAAAACGAACTGCAAATGCATCCAGTCACAAGCTTGATGTAGTCGTTGCGTGCTAGAAATATGGGACCAAGTTTTTAAGAAAAAAAATATATTACATGTTAAACAAAATCTTTCTCTGAATCTCTGAGCAATTGTATTAGTGTAAAATATAATTGAGCATACAATATAGCTCAGTATTTGAATAATTGCTCAACTTTATCAAGGGTGTCAATAACTTCGTACCCCACTGTATATCTACAATGTAGTGTAGGTGAATTGAAAATGTTCAGGGCCCCAAACTGTACAAGTGTACAAAGTTTCATGCTCTAAAAAGAGTTTACATTATTTTCACATATCACCTGGACTATTACCAGTTTAAACTGTACCGTATAATCCAAACATAGATCAAAATAATTGAAGGAACATATTTAAGACTTACTGTAAGACACAGCCAGAAGGGTAACTGTACCATGTGTCAGAGCTGGGTAAAAATATCAAAATTGTCTCAAAATGGTACAGTAATCATAGAGTCCCAGATTCCATGAAACCATCCCACGATTATGCAACGGAACGTCACAGAGAGATGTATTGTAAACCATAACGTCATGCTCCCTTCTCTACATCTCACAAATCACCGGTCTTGTAAGCATAAAAAAAATGCTTTCAATCTGTTTGGCTTTGGCGGTGCATTTATAAGACACTCACTTAACCTGGACCATTGACATCCTGTCAGTGAAGAGCCAATAGTTTCTCCACTTGGTAATGAACCAGTGACCTCCGACAATTATGATGTTCACAGAGCCAAAGTATCATGGCAAAACTCTCAGGGCTTCAAACTCCTTGTGTGCATGAAATCCATTTTCATGGCTATGTCTTTTATCTGTCACATTAATATGTAGAGGACGTTCAATCGCCATTTCTCTCCATTTTTCAGCTTAGTGAGCAATTTCAGCCCAGCAAGTTTCTGTGTGCAATTCTATTTCTACCCCAAAAGATCCTGTGCATTGGAACTTTCTAATATTGTAATTCTCTCGAGAGACCACTTTCTCACTGTGTGTGTATTGCTTTCATAATGCCCATGTAAAAGGATGGAATAAAGACACGAGTTAATAAACAAGTAGCAGCACCTCAGCTGTTGTTGTAGTACATCCATACACTCTACACAGCACATGCTAAATAAGTCATTCATTTGGAATGGTGGTTATTGGTGCCAATGGCCGGGCTTTATCAAGTGTGGTAGGTAGTGTGGGCCAAATGGTTGCTAAGCACATCATTTCACGGTCAGTCTTCCTGGAGCACGTTTCTCTCCATCTCACTGATGACTGCGACAGATTGTTTCCATTGATTGGATAATTTTTCTTCAAACTGTGCAGAACGTTCCATTATATTTGGGGACTGGCTTGAGCTCATGGAGAGATGGGTTAGGAAATAAGTAAAATACAATTTTGTTTGTCAGATTGCTTTGTAAAGAACAGGTGTAGACTAACAGTGAAATGCTTACTTATGGGTCATTTTCCAACAATGCAGAGTTAAAGATGAAAAAGATTAAATAGAAATGGTAACACAAAAAATAAATACACAGTGAATAACGAATACCAAATAACGAGTAAAAATATAATATGGGAGTACCGGTACTGAGTGGATGTGCAGGGGTACGAGGTAAAAACATGGCTATATACAGGGAGTACCAGTACTGAGTCAAAGTGCAGGGGTATGAGATAATAACATGGCTATATACAGGGAGTACCAGTACTGAGTCAAAGTGCAGGGGTATGAGATAATAACATGGCTATATACAGGGAGTACCAGTACTGAGTCAATGTAAAGGGGTATGAGGTAATTGAGGTAGCTATGTACATATAGGTAGGGGTAAAGTTACTAGGCAACAGGATAGATAATAGACAGAGCTGTAGCAGCAGCATATGTGGTGAGTGTGTGTGTGTTATTACCAGTATGCATGTGTGTGCATGTTATGTGTGCGCTGGCGTATGTAGTGTGCGTGTGTGTGTTGGGGTGTCAGTGTATGTGTGAGTGTGTGGGCATAGAGTCAGCACAAGATATTTGGTAAAAAAAAAAGGGTCAATGCAGGTAGTCTGGGTAGCCATTTCATTAGCTATTTAGCATTCTTGTTTAGAAGTCTTACGGCTTGGGGGTAGAAGCTGTTCAGGGTTCTATTGGTAGCGCTTGCCTTGCAGTAGCAGAGAGAACTTGGGTGACTGGAGTCTTTGACAATTTTTGGGGGGTCTTCCGCTGACACCTCCTGGATCATGGACACTCTTACTGACAGTTGTGGCTGCTTTGCGTGATGTATTGTTGTCTCAACCTTCTTGCCCTTTGTGCTGTTGTCTGTGCCCAATAATGTTTGTACCCTGTTTTGTGCTGCTACCATGTTGTTGTCATGTTGTGTTGCTACCATGCTGTGTTGTTATTTGTTGCTCTCTCTCTCTTTCTTTACCTAACTTCCTCCCTCAGGCCATTTAGAACAAAATAACCTATCTGAGGGAGGAAATGTAAATTCTTCCGTCCTTCCTTCAATCTCATCCCCTTTAATCCACTACACTACACAACTATGATCACTAAACCAGTTCTGTATTGTGAGGCGATGGCAGACTTTTTGAGGCAGCATTCAAGCTGTCAGTGGCAAACTGAATTCTCTTCACAACGAAGGCCAGTATACTGTGCAGTGTGCAGGTAGTGTTGGGTGACGCTTAACCTTTCAGTGGAGAAGCTGGGGCCCCCTGGAGAGAAAGTCTTTGATGCCGAGCACTGTCTCCAGAGAATGTCATCTCTAATTGCCTAAGAGATCCATCTCTCTCTACCTCCCCCTTCATCCCTCCATTTCTCACCCACCTATGAGCCGTTCTGGTGTCCACTTAATTTCATTTCAAGGTGCAGTTTGATGGGAAAGCATTTGAACAGCAAGCAACTAATGACTATTAGAAATACCCAATGTCCTGGCACAGCACAGTGCTTTCAGAAAGTATTCACACGCCTTGACAATACCCCATAATGTCAAAGTGGAATTATGTTTTTCGAATTTTTTACACATTCATTAAAAATGAAAGTGACATTTCTTGAGTCAATAAATATTTAACCCCTTCGTTATAGCAAGCCTAAATAAGTTCAGGAGTAAACATTTGCTTGACAAGTCACTTAATAAGTTGCATAGACTCACTCTGTGTGCAATAATAATGTTTAACCCCCCTAGAGTCGATGTCCACACCCCCACATACATCTAATTTGCATTATAAAACATTTTTAGCTAAGATATGTATTATTGCATGGGCTGCGTCTCAATTCACCATATCCGCCAATGGCAGCCTTCCGCATCAGCGGTGGAAGGTGGCCGAGCTACAGCGGTGTTTGTCAGACCTTGAGACATCCCAAAAATTGGTCTTCTCATGAAAACGTCTGTAGCGTCCAAACAGTTTGGCCTAAAAACTAACAAGACTACTCTATATGACCCCCACAAGAGTCACGGGACTCGTCTGATGTCGGTACAGATCCGGTTCGATACCAGAATGTGTCACAACCGACCGTGACCGGGAGTCCCATAGGGCGGTGCACAATTGGCCCAGTGTCGTCCGGGTTGGCTGTCTTCACTATTATTCTACAATGTAGAAAATAATACAAATAAAGAAAAACCCTTGAATGAGTAGGTGTGTCCAAGCTTTTTACTGGTACTGTTTTTGGGGGGGATACCTCAAAGGGACCTACATTTCAAAATCCAATAGTTAAATGGTCCTTGGTATGACCATCTTAAAACAATTCAATATATTAGCTTAACCGATTATTAATTACACTTGGAATGGTATATCAATACACCCAGTCACTATACATATACAGGTGTCCTTCCTAACTCAGTTGCCAGAGAGGAAGGAAAACACTTAGTGATTTCACCAGGAGGCCAATGGTGACAGTTACAGAGTTTAATGGCTGTGATAGGAGAAAACAACACTGTAGTTACTCCAAAATACTAACCTAATTGACAGAGGGAAAAGAAGGAAGCCTGTACAGAATAAAAAATATTCCAAAATATGCATTCTGTTTGCAACGAGGCACTAAAGTAATACTTCAAAATAATGTGGCAAAGCAATTAACTTGTCCTGAAAACAAAGTGTTATGTTTGGGGCAAAACCAATGCAACACATTACTGAGTACCACTCCATATTTTCAAGCATAGTGGTGGCTGCATCATGTATATATATAAAAAAAAAAAAATGTTATGTGCATGCTTGTAATCATTAAGGACTAGCAAGTTTTCAAGATAAAAAAGAAAGGCAATATTCTAGAGGAAAACCTGGTTCAGTCTGCTTTCAACCAGACACTGGAAGATGAATTTACCTTTCAGCAGGACAATAACTTAAAAGGCCAAATCTACACTGCAGTTGAATACCAAGAAGACAGTGAATGTTCCTAAGTGGCCTAGTTACAGTTTTGACTTAAATCTACTTGAAAATCTATGGCAAGACCTGAAAATGGTTGTCTAGCAATGATCCACAACCAATTTGACAGAGCTTGAAGATTTTATTTAAGAATAATGGGAAGACATTGTACAATCCAGGTGTGGAAAGCTCTTAGAGATTTACCAAGAAATACTCACAGCTGTAATCGCTGCCAAAGGGGATTTTACAAAGTTTTGACTCAAGGGTGTGAATACTTATGTAAATTAGATATTTCTGTAGTTCTTATTCAATACGTTTTTTTATTTATTTAATCCTTTTTGAATTCAGGCTGTTACACAACAAAATGTAGAATAAGTCAAGGTGTATGAATACTTTCTGAAGGCACTGTACACATGAATCCGCAACACTAACTGCACATAGACATAAATCCGTAATTGCGGAACGAAATGAGAGGCTCAGAAGCCCAGGCCAATGGAACTTGACTTGTCACACCTTCAATATTCTTTCTTCAACTCTGACTTTTAAGAAGCGAGCAAGCAATAATCGGAAAGTCTTTTGTGAACGAATTACAATAATGGTGGGTATTTAAGATTTGCGGTAAAGGTAATTAAGTGACTCCAATCGTCCAATCACGATCACTGAGCTTAAATGCATTTTCTCAGGATGACTCGTCAAGACTGATGTACGACAACTAATTAACATTTAATGAAAGAGATCCTCTCTGAACCTCTGGTTTTATATTGACATATATTCAAATATAATTACGGCACCCTCACACCTTTCTAGAAATTCATGCAGTGTCCCATGAAGTGAAGAAAATAAGTTATCACGCGGTATCATTTTTCTTTTCTTTTTTTGGGGTTGACAAACTCATTCCTAACCCCCAATGTCTGTTAGTTGAATTTAATTCACCATTAAATTGAGTGAGTGCGAGCAGCAAGTGAATCGCCCTGCTTCAGACACCACCCGTTCATTGTTCACAGCCAAACCCCTGCTCCGGTTTTCTGCCCTCATTTTTTATAAATAGCCAGGCTAGATTATGATAGTTTATAGTTATAGATTGTGTTGCCAGGGTTGCAGTGGGGTCTCGACAAATATCTTGATCATTCTTTGATCATTATGGCGAAGTAGCCCATTTTTAAATACTAGTAAGATGGCGCATGACGTTTAGTAATTTTACTGTATTTAACTGTAAAAACATTAAATTATGTGTCGTATTGCATGCATGAACCAATCATATTGTAGTATGTCTCCTGACTGCATCCTCAAATTGGTTACCATAAAACACAAATAATGTTTTGGTATGTACATACAGACTACATGCTTCCTGAATAAGTAACTATAGTACATGTTTGTGTTATTATACACAAGCCCCAGTAGTTACCTATTCACTATAGCCAATTGCACGCCACTAAGGCACAAGGGACACTTCAGGAACTGAAGGAAGAGACAATCGATATTAGTGCCAAAATGCTCCAGTTTCTTTAACCTACAAAATCAATTGAAAACCTGGGGATATGAATTTATTTTTGCTATTTTAAACCAAATTCGCCCCCCAATTTTTTGTCTCACTCTTCTTCATGCTCCGTTAAGTATGTGTATACAGGTCTCACCCAGGGAATCAGATCTACAACGCTGTGTGTATAAATGCAGTGTTCACGATTTGCATTCTCAATGTAATCTTCTGACACAGAGCTACTAATAAATATTATTGTTACAGCTAGTACAGGATGCCATAGCAAGCCTATTTCCACACAGCACCCCATAAATGTATTTCTTTCTGAAGACACAGTTGGTGGAATGCCACAAAATGCCACATTTTGGAACTGTGTCAATAAACGAACCGAACTCCAGCCTTGTGTGAGGGCGGAGTTACGGTTTATATGTTGACTTCCTCCACAAATATGAGGTTTCACTTCCGTTCTTCTCTAAGGCGAGGAATAAATGTAACAGACACAATAAGGTCAAGATGGTTCTCTTTAATGAATCCCCTCCCCAAATGCCAAAAAAATGTCAAGTTATCCTTGAAATTGTTGACCTCTAAGCGGCAAGTTGCCATCTTGGGACTTCTTGTTGTAGTACACCTGTGGTTTGTTGGGACTCTTCTAATAACTCACTCAATCATGAGCTGGATGCCTCCAGTCGTAGATGTCTTTGGCCCTGCAACAGCAGACAATGTTCCACAGAAAACAACTGTTCTTTTTAACAAGCTGTATATTGGTTATCTTGTGTCTAGGGGGATGGGTATTGTATAACAATCAGCTTGTAAGTTGGAACTCAAACCATTAAGATCAGTATACTGTGTTAACCAGAGAGACAGCAACATGAGAAAACAAACAAACAGACAATCTGTGGTGAGTAATATTTTATATTTAACCTTTATTTAACTAGGCAGTCAGTTAAGAACAAATACTTATTTACAATGACGGCCTAGGAACAGTGGGTTAACTGCCATGTTCAAGGGCAGAATGACATATTTTTATCTTGTCAGCTCGGGGATTCAATGTAGCAACCTTTCGGTTACTGGCCCAACCACTAGGCTACCTGCTGCCCTAATAAGGAATAGTCTAGAATGTATTAGGATCTCTCTCTGTCCAAGCAGTCATGAATATGAACATGGTCCAAAAATATAAAGTTGCAATATTCAGTGGTCTAATAAAATGTATTTGAATGATTCCAATATACATTTTGGAATATTCATATAACAGCTAATTTCTACATACTAGAAGGCTACATACAGTTCATGCTAAATAGCTAACGTTTGGCCTTGCGACTAAACATCTGGTTCAACCATTATACAAACCTGTTGTCCACATTGTTGCTCATCATTATGATTTTAGAATTATAATTAATTGATTAATTTTAATTAACTAAATTAAAACGGTTACAATACATAAATGGGCGGATTACTATGGCGAGAGTGAAAGCCAAAGGCCAACACAAATCACCATCACAGGGAAAGACGGGGATAGAAAAAGCAATGCCATTAACTTACTAGACAGATAATACGAAATCTCACCATTACCGGCATGGCAGCCAAATCGAATTTGATGAACCTGAAACTGAATTTCAAATCTGCATTTGGAGTTATAGTTATTATTGCCTTGGCCACTATTCAACTAAAAGGTGTTCACATTCTTGGCTACTTCATCTAAGAATACCCTCCATTAGTCACAGTTTGAAGACTCCATTTTGAAAGGAGTGCCAAAAATAAGCAAGTACAGGAAACTGCAGCCCAATATGGCGACAGTAGTATGGGCGAGTGGGTGTGTCGAAGGAGTGGGTGTATGGAAAGTGAATCAGCTAATGGGGCAGATTTGTTGCTACTCAAGACTGTTTTGCATGGCTGATTAGGCTGCACAACAAGTCGATAAGCCGGCGACCAGTGCACCGGTGTTGTATTGACATGCCTGCCAACCTGGGGTGCTTCCTAAAGGGCAGCTGTATCACGGTCGTGTTACTGGCGATAGCTAACGTGGCCTTTTTTTCCCTCCCATGATTTTATTTGAAGTAGGATATCAGCCTACACAATAAATAACTAATGTTGATAACCATCTAGAGGTCACCTTGATACACACTGGTAACAGCCAAAATAATGGAAACATGAGTAAACGAGGTATACAAAGTATATTGAAAACAGGTGCTTCCTGTGGTTCCTGAGTTAATTAGGAAATTAACATCCCAACATGCTTAGGGTGGGATGTTAATCTCGACCCCGCCCTGTGCAACTGGGTCCCAGCTGGTGAGGGTAGGAAACAACATCTCCACCCCGCTGATCCTCAACACTGGGGCCCCACAAGGGTGCGTTCTCAGCCCTCTCCTGTATTCCCTGTTCACCCATGACTGCGTGGCCAAGCACGCCTCCAACTCAATCATCAAGTTTGCAGACGACACTACAGTGATAGGCTTGATTACCAACAACGACGAGATGGCCTACAGGGAGGAGGTGAGGGCCCTCGGAGTGTGGTGTCAGGAAACAGCAGAGGGAGCACCCCCCTATCCACATCGACGGGACGAGTAGTGGAGAAGGTGGACAGTTTTAAGTTCCTCGGCGTACACATCACGGACAAACTGAAATGGTCCACCCACATAGACAGCAAGGTGAAGAAGGCGCAATAGCGCCTCTTCAACCTCAGGAGGCTGAAGAAATTTGGCTTGTCACCAAAAACACTCACAAACTTCTACAGATGCACAATCGAGAGCATCCTGTCGGGCTGTATCACCGCCTGGTACGGCAACTGCTCCGCCCACAACCGTAAGGCTCTCCAGAGGGTAGTGAGGTCCACACAACGCATCACTGGGGGTAAACCACCTGCCCTCCAGGGCACTTACACCACCCGATGTCACAGGAAGGCCAAAAAGATAATCAAGGACAACAACCACCCGAGCCACTGCCTGTTCACCCCGCTATCATCCAGAAGGCGAGGTCAGTACAGGTGCATCAAAGCTGGGACCGAGAGACTGAAAAACAGCTTCTATCTCAAGGCCATTAGACTGTTAAACAGCCATCACTAACACTGAGTGGCTGCTGCCAACATACTGACACAAATCTCTAGCCACTTTAATAATAAAAAATTGGATGTAATAAATGTATCACTAGCCACTTTAAACAATGCCACTTTATATAATGTTTACATATCCTAAATTACTCATATCATATGTATATGCTGTACTCTATACCATCTACTGCATCTTGCCTATGCCGTTCGGCCATCGCTCATCCATATGTACATACTCATATTCATTCCTTTACACAAGGCAGTTGTTGTGAAATTGTTTGATTACTTGTTAGATATTACTGCATGGTCGGAACTAGAAGCACAAGCATTTCGCTACACTCGCATTAACATCTGCTAACCATGTGTATGTGACAAATAAAATTTGATTTGATTTGATGTGATGTATAAAAATGCTGGGCAGGCCATTATTTTGGCTACCATGGCTATGCCCCCATAGGATGACAATTCCCCCATCCACAGGGCACGTGTGGCCACTGAATGGTTTAATGAGCATGAAAACGATGTAAACCATATCCCATGGCCGTCTAAGTCACCAGCTCTCAACCCAATTGAACACTTAGGGCAGATTCTGGAGCGGCGCCTGAGACAAAACACCACTTTATGACATTTCTTGTGGAAGAATGGTGTATCCAATTATGGCTCCAGCTCTTCACTCTGTTTATGATTGGTACACAGCTTAGTCAAGGTGTAGTGCCTCCCAGGATGAAAACTACGTTTATCTGACGAGACATGGGCTGCGTGCCAAATGGCACCATTATCCCTGTGAGCCCTGGTCAAAATTAGTACATTATATAGGGAATAGGGTGCCATTTGGGACGAATCCCATTCATTTGAGGGTGTAAAAGCAGCTCATCTGCTTTTACACTATGATTTGACTATTAGATGTTTAATGTATAACATGAAATAAATAATAATCTTCCGAAATGACTTTGTCAAAGCAACAAAATAACTAGGGCTTTACAATGATGGTGAAAACTTGGAGAAATGTTGTGGATTAAAATGGATTAAAATTCTAGAAGCCAGAGAGGATGCACAGAGGGACATGTCAAAATGCTATATTGTAGCACTTTAGCAAGTCTTTATTCATACAAAAATATGATTTATTGAATTTTCCATGTGGTCTATATTAAAGGGCCCTTCATTTATTATAAAAGGCTTTTAAAATGCAATATTTGTGGAGAATCTTTACTTAAAATATCAAAGAGACGCAAAAAGGCACTCATTTCGTGGAATGACCCATATTATTATGTTGGGCAGTGTCACGTCCAGGCCTGAGATGACAGGCTGGAGTGTTTAGGTTTAGTTTTGGTGTAGGGTTTTTTTGAGTTCTAGGTTTTCTATATCTATGTTGGGGTAATGGTTCCCAATTAGAGGCAGCTGTGTGTCGTTGTCTCTAATTGGGAACCATATATATGTTTGGGGTTTTCATTTAGGTTTTGTGGATTATTGTTTGAACATAGCTTGTTTTGTGTCTAGTTAGTGCTTCGTCATGATCTTCGTTACGTTTACCTTTTGTTATTTTGCCCAGTTACGTGAGTTTCGTTTTCTAAAATAAACATGTATACTGGATGCCTCGCTGCGCCTTGGTCTGTCTATCCCGAAGATCGTGACAGGCAGACACTATTCAGTGGCAGAATAACATTTTATGAATCTACAATATGTTATGTGTTTTAAATTAGTATTTCCTCATATTGTGTGTTCATATATTATCTTTTAAGTGGGTGCCATCCAAATGTAAATCCATATATGCCACCTCCAGTAACCTTATTTAACCTGCTACGTGTCCAGTTGGGTTGCGCCCTACTTGTGGCGTTGGTCAGAAGTTTTGCACTAGAAAATAGGGTGCTATTTTATATACAGCCATAGTAGAGTAGGGACAAATGTTGGTGGCGTCACCTCTCCCATGCATGCAGACATTGCCAAGGTTTAGGTAAACATCACTCTCCCGGATGTTTTTTTCCAGCACTTGGGCTGTTGTTGCATCGCATGCGTAATCACAAAAGCGGCTCGTCACTTGACTGTGATTCGGAAAATTCCTTTCTGGATCAAATAATGTGTGAAACAATTACAGTGTAACTAATCGGCTGGACACCAAATGCGCATCCAAGTATTATTCATAATTAATGAAGAACCACATTAATGAGAGAATCGATTTAAGTTTTAAATGTCAAGGTAAGTTAACTCTTTCGGTTAGAAGCATTCGATTTTGCAATCACATACACTATTTTGGATTTGTGTGCCCATGAAAACTGTTTTCATCCTCTAACATAACGAGACACAAAATGTTATGCGGTTACACTGCATTTCTGAGATCTCTATATAAAAAACTGTCCAGCAGCTGGATCAAGGATTCTTACAGGGTTCATGTTCAATGTCTAATTTAACTGATTAATGCTTAATATATGATATGATGACAACTTACACTGCCATAAATGCAAGGACAGAAAAGTAAAGTTTTATGTCACACGATTTTGGACAAATCCGTCAAGACACCAACCATGATACAGGGTTAAACATTGAATATAGCAATGACCCCCCCTTTTTTCTTAATGTAATGACATGAAAATTATTATTATGACTTATCAACAGCTGTAACAAGTTGTCTAGTGTAGGAAATCATTCGTACCCTAGTTTATAGAAGGGCCCATATAGTGCACAACTTTTGACCAGAAACACTCCCTGAGTTGTCTAATCCCAAATAACCCCTACCCCCTATAGCCCCTACCCCCCTATTTCCCCTACCCCCTATAGCCCCTTCCCCACTATAGCTCCTACCCCCTACCCCCCTATTTACCCTATCCCCTATATTTCCCCTACACCCCTATAGCCCCTACCCCCTAAAGCCCCTACCCCCTTTAGCCCCTACCCCCTAAAATCACCGAACTTGACCATGATCTCGTGATGGGGTTGTGAAAACGGCTCCCTCCCTACCTTCACAACCCACGTCTCCAAACAGTTCAATTGATGCTCCATTCTTTCTTCTCTAACTCCATCTTTATCTCCATTCACTTGTCATATTTTGTCTCAGTCTTCATAGAGTGAGCATGTTCACGAGGTAACGAGAGCAATAAATGAATCAATTGCCTCTTCTGTCAAAGAGTGAGTTCTAAGTGCATGTCAAGCCCACACACCGATGCTAAAAGGTGACCATACAGGCATATTAAGCCAAATGTCACTTATGGAACATTCCCATTTATGAAATAGAGGGAAATCAGGAAACACGATCTGGAAGGCAATTATATCTTTATCTTCAATAGACTTGAGCAGTAGTTCATCGGTGTAATTCAAACTCTTCAAGGGGGCGAATTTCATTTTCTTTTCAAAACAAGCATAAATATAATCAGGAGATTAAAGATTGTTACGATTTCTTAAAGCAGTAGGAATAGACAGAAAATGTACTGTATATGATTTTAGATCAGAATAATAGCTGTGTATTATAAATCCAAAAATACTAGAATATAATACTATAGTACTAATTATTACTATATTGCAGCTGATATGATGGGGATGTTGTAATCCAAGACCAAGTCTGAGAAATGGTCAACCACTTTCTGCTTCCTTCCACCAACAACATACAAAAGTGAACAGTTGACACACACCACTACCTTAATGAATAATTCAGAATATCACCACACAGTGTCATAGAACAGACTATAGTATTTATTCATCCTTCAGTGGTCAGAGCATGCGAATATCATTACAGATAAAAGAGCCCGTCTCCTTAACATGTAAACCCATCTGCCTTAATGAGGTGGGCTAGCAAGTATAAAAAAAAACCTTTTACCCCATCTCAGTAGTAAGTGTCAAATAAAGTAACAGGGTTGACTGTAACAGGGTTGGCCGTAACAGGGTTGACCATTTCATCAGCCATAAATCCCCTTGTGACAGCGGCAATGGAAACTTGTTGTGTGTAACAGGGAGGGGCAAATGAATGCAAGCTTTTAAAAAATGTAACTGTTAAAACCTTTCTTGCCTGTCTATCTATAGGTAACAGGGTTGATGTGTTACAATGATGGTAAAAACATGGAGAAATGTGGGGGTAAGTGGGTTAAAATATTAATTGAAGTCACAGAGGATGCATAGAGGGACATGTCAAAATGCCGAATTTTTACACTTTAGCTAAACTTTATTCAAATTAGAAATATGATTTATAGAATTTTCCATGTGGTCTATATTAAAGGGCATTTCATTTAATATAAAAGGCTGTTATGTGTGCACAATTTCTATGCAAATGACCGAGGTAACACACGCTATAACATTAAATTCTGGTTTCCAGACACAGATTAATCCTGGCCCTGGAATAAAATACTATTTCAATGTAGCATTTCAATTGAGAAGGCCTTTTATTCCAAACCAGGACTAGGCTTAATCTGTGTATGGGAAACTGGCCCTATACATGAACTAATAGAGTTGAGAACTGATAGTGAATTTAAGTTATTTCAGTCATGGAGGCCATACAAATGAACATAAAGTGGAATTACAGTTGTTACAATGCCAAGTGAATAAGGCAGATAAGCATGAACACTACCTTAGAAAAATGTTTTACTTATTATTACTTATTGTTGACCAGCACAGACAGCAGAACTGTCAACAATGGGGACCATGTGTTGTGATAGGGCAAAAACTGAAATATGCATCCAGGGGGGGCCACAGGATCGAGTTTGAAAAACCCTGCTCTACACTATACTTGCTTGTTTTGTCACATGAATTGAAATTAGGCAAACTATTAGAATTTTAGCAACCAGGAAATGGCGGGGCAATTTCTGCATAGTGCATCTTTAAACTCTGCAGCTGAAATGACAGCAAACTAGCTGCATTTCCGTTTGCTTTCTATAGATTTTTGGGGAGATACAGGTAAATCCATAATAATGATGCTGATGCATCATTTGGCCTCTCATGGTGCAGGGGAGATCGCATTTGTACGAACCCCCGTTGTTGCAAACCAAATGCTAGGCTAAGCAAAGGGAAATAATGTACTTAATGAAAACCTTATTGCATTGATCTAGTCATTTCCCATGGTATATCAAGAACAGCGTAGTGATACTTCAAATAGAACAGTAAACAAGTATTCTGCATCATAAGAAATACGGCCTGAAGGGTTGTGGTATATGGCCAATATACCACAGCTAAGGGCTGTTCTCAGCACGACGGGAAGCGGAGTGCTTGAATACAGCCCTTATGATGTAATCATCCACCAACCGACAGAACAGTCTCTTGTCTTCATGTTCTTTGACACTTCTTATGGTTATGACCATAGAATTAGGAATTAAATACTAGAAATGGACATTAATCTTCTTATGATGGTCCAAAGGTCAGCCATGTTGGTCAGGGAGTTGGTCAACCATGGTTTGCCAGTGGTGTGATATGTTATTGTGTAAAACAATGAATGTGAAGAATTTATCTGCATTGTATGTGTGTTAGCTAGCTAGACACTACTTCCGGCGCTGACAGAGATGGCAGCCTCGCTTCACGTTCTCAGGAAAGCTATGCAGTATTTTGTTTTTTTATGGATTACTTTTTACATTGTTACCCCGGGAAATCTTAAGTTTTATTACATACAGCCAGGAAGAATTATTGGATATAAGAGCAAAGTTAACTTACCAACATTACTACCAGGAATACAACTTTTCCGGAGCGGATCCTCTGTTTGGTCCACCAACTAGGACAATAGACTGGATCCCAGCCGGCGACTCAAAACAACGGCGACGGAGGAGAAGGGGTAGATGGGGCGGTGTTCTGGTCAGGCTCCGTAGACGGGCACATCGCGCACCTCTCCCGACTATACTACTTGCCAATGTCCAGTCTCTGGACAACAAGGTAGACAAAATCAGAGCAAGGATTGCCTTCCAGAGAGACATCAGAGACTAAAACGTTCTTTGCTTCACGGAAACATGGCTCACTCAGGACACGTTATCAGAGTCGGTACAGCCACCTGGTTTCTCCACGCATCGCGCCGACAGAAACAAACATCTACAGTGAGGAAAAAAAGTATTTGATCCCCTGCTGATTTTGTACGTTTTCCCACTGACAAAGAAATGATCAGTCTATAATTTTAATGGTAGGTTTATTTGAACAGTGAGAGACAGAATAACAATACAAAAATCCAGAAAAACGCATGTGAAAAATGTTATAAATTGATTTGCATTTTAATGAGGGAAATAAGTATTTGACACCTCTGCAAAACATGACTTAGTACTTGGTGGCAAAACCCTTGTTGGCAATCACAGAGGTCAGACGTTTCTTGTAGTTGGCCACCAGGTTTGCACACATCTCAGGAGGGATTTTGTCCCACGTCTCTTTGCAGATCGTCTCCAATTCATTAAGGTTTCGAGGCTGACAATTGGCAACTCGAACCTTCAGCTCTCTCCACAGATTTTCTATGAGATTAAGGTCTGGAGACTGGCTAGGCCACTCCAGGACCTTAATGTGCTTCTTCTTGAGCCACTCCTTTGTTGCCTTGGCCGTGTGTTTTGGGTCATTGTCATGCTGGAATACCCATCCACGACCCATTTTCAATGCCCTGGCTGAGGGAAGGAGGTTCTCACCCAAGATTTGACGGTACATGGCCCCGTCCATCGTCCCTTTGATGTGGTGAAGTTGTCCTGTCCCCTTAGCAGAAAAACACCCCCAAAGCATAATGTTTCCACGTCCATGTTTGACGGTGGGGATGGTTTTCTTGGGGTCATAGGCAGCATTCCTCCTCCTCCAAACATAGCGAGTTGAGTTGATGCCAAAGAGCTCCATTTTGGTCTCATCTGACCACAACACATTCACCCAGTTGTCCTCTGAATCATTCAGATGTTGATTGGCAAACTTCAGATGGGCATGTATATGTGCTTTCTTGAGCAGAGGGACCTTGCGGGTGCTGCAGGATTTCAGTCCTTCACGGCGTAGTGTGTTACCAATTGTTTTCTTGGTGACTATGGTCCCAGCTGCCTTGAGATCATTGACAAGATCCTCCCGTGTAGTTCTGGGCTGATTCCTCACCGTTCTCATGATCATTGCAACTCCACGAGGTGAGATCTTGCATGGAGCCCCAGGCC
The DNA here is from genome assembly GCA_030435695.1 of Brachymystax lenok tsinlingensis. Classification (NCBI taxonomy): domain Eukaryota; kingdom Metazoa; phylum Chordata; class Actinopteri; order Salmoniformes; family Salmonidae; genus Brachymystax; species Brachymystax lenok. Next base: position 22,017,464 of record CM059789.1, read on the forward strand.
GAGGGAGATTGACAGTTCTTTTGTGTTTCTTACATTTGCGAATAATCGCGCCAACTGTTGTCACCTTCTCACCAAGCTGCTTGGCTTGGGGAAAAAAGTATTTGATCCCCTGCTGATTTTGTACGTTTGCCCACTGACAAAGAAATGATCAGTCTATAATTTTAATGGTAGGTTTATTTGAACAGTGAGAGACAGAATAACAACAAAAAAATCCAGAAAAACGCATGTGAAAAATGTTATAAATTGATTTGCATTTTAATGAGGGAAATAATTATTTGACACCTCTGCAAAACATGACTTAGTACTTGGTGGCAAAACCCTTGTTGGCAATCACAGAGGTCAGACGTTTCTTGTAGTTGGCCACCAGGTTTGCACACATCTCAGGAGGGATTTTGTCCCACTCCTCTTTGCAGATCTTCTCCAAGTCATTAAGGTTTCGAGGCTTACCTTTGGCAACTCAGACCTTCAGCTCCTCCACAGATTTTCTATGGGATTAAGGTCTGGAGACTGGCTAGGCCACTCCAGGACCTTAATGTGCTTTTTCTTGAGCCACTCCTTTGTTGCCTTGGCTGTGTGTTTTGGGTCATTGTCATGCTGGAATACCCATCCACGACCAATTTTCAATGCCCTGGCTGAGGGAAGGAGGTTCTCACCCAAGATTTGACGGTACATGGCCCCACTCTGTTTTCATGTCGGTGTATTGTTTGTGTTTTGTGTTCATTGTTTCTTTGATGCGGTGAAGTTGTCCTGTCCCCTTAGCAGAAAAACACCCCCAAGCATAATATTTTCACCTCCATATTTGACTGGTGGGGATGGAGTTCTTGGGGTCATAGGCAATCCATTCACAAATAGGATGCCATGAAAAATGTTAAAGTATTAAAATATACATTTAAGAAATATAGAAGCCGCTGTTGAAGGATTCCCACAATTCATGCTTATTCCATCCTGATTCCAAGAATATCCCAAAAGCAATTTATTTCTGTCAAATTGGAAATTTTGGTAAAGTTATAGGAATTTTGTCCCCAGGGTCATAGGCAGCAAAAAAGACAGTTGAAGTCGGAAGTTTACATACACTTAGGTTGGAGTCATTAAAACTTGTTTTTCATCCACTCTACAAATGTGTTAACAAACTATAGTTTTGGCAAGTCGGTTAGGACATGTATATATAAAGTTGGAAGTTTACATACACCTTTACATACACCTTAGCCAAATACATTTAAACTCAGTTTTTCACAATTCCTGACATTTAATCCAAGTAAAATTCCTTGTCTTAGGTCAGTTAGGATCACCACTTTATTTTAATAATGTGAAATGTCAGAATAATAGTAGAGAGAATGATTTATTACAGCTTTTATTTCTTTCATCACATTCCCAATGGGTCAGAAGTTTGCATACACTCAATTAGTATTTGGTAGCATTGCCTTTAAATTATTTAACTAGGCTCAAACGTTTCATGTAGCCTTCCACAAGCTTCCCACAATAAGTTGGGTGAATTTTGACCCATTTCTCCTGACAGAGCTGGTGAAACTGAGTCAGGCTTGTAGGCCTCAATCCCATTTTCTATGGGATTGAGGTCAGGGCTTTATGATTGCCACTCCAATACCTTGACTTTGATGTCCTTAAGCCATTTTGCCACAACTTTGGAAGAATGCTTGGGGTCGTTGTCCATTTGGAAGACCCATTTGCGACCAAGCTTTAACTTCCTAACTGATGTCTTCAGATGTTGCTTTCAAATATCCACATATATTTCCTTCTTCATGAGGCCATCTATTTTGTGAAGTGCACCAGTTCCTCCTGCAGCAAATCACCCCCACCGGTCTTATGTCCATTTCTCGTGTTTGTTGGCCCAACCAAGTCTCTTCTTTTTATTGGTGTCCTTTAGTAGTGGTTTCTTTGCAGCAAGTCGACCATGAATTCCTGTTTCACGCAGTCTCCTCTGAACACTTCACCTTCAAATTTTATTAGTCACATGCAGAGAATACAGTTATAGATCTTACAGTGAAATTCTTACTTAAAAGCCCCTAACCAATAATGTAGTTTAATAGAATAAAAAAATAAAAAATAGGAATAAGAAATAAAAGTAACAAGTAATTAAAGAGCAGTAGTAAAATAACAATAGGGAGACTATATAGAGGGGTGTACCAGTACAGAGTCAATGTGCAGGGGCATCGGTTAATCGAGGTAATTAAGGTAATATGTACATGTAGGTAGAGTTATTAAAGTGGCTATGCATAGATGATAACAACTGAGTGTAGCAGAGGTGTAAAATGGGGGAGGAGGGGGGTCAATGCAATAGTCTGGGCCATTTGATTATATGTTCTGGAGTCTTATGGCTTGGGGGAAGAAGCTGTTTAGAAGCCTCTTGGAACTAGACATGGTGCTCCGGTACCGCTTGCCGTGTGATAGCAGAGAGAACAGTCTATGACTAGGGCCCTAATTTTTAGGGCCTTCCTCTGACACCGCCTTGTAAAGAGGTCCTGGCTGGCAGGAAGCTTCGCTCCAGTGATGTACTGGGCCATACGCACTACCCTCTGCAGTGCCTTGCGGTCGGAGGCCGAGCAGTTGCCATACCAGGCAGTGATGCAATCAGTCAGGATGCTCTCGATGGTGCAGCTGTAGAACCTTTTGAGGATCTGAGGACCCACGCCAAATATTTTCAGTCTCCTGAGGGGGAATAGGTTTTGTCATGCCCTTTTCACGACTGTCTTGGTGTGCTTGGACCATGTTAGTTTGTTGGTGATGTGGACACCAAGGAACTTGAAGATCTCAACCTGCTCCACTACAGCCCTGTCAATGAGAATGGAGTTGTACTCAGTCCTTTTTTTGCAGTAGCCCACAATCATCTCCTTTGTCTTGATCACATTGAGGGAGAGGTTGTTGTCCTGGCACCACACGGCCAGGTCTCTGACCTCCTCCCTATAGGCTGTCATTGTAGGTGATCAGGCCTACCATTGTTGTGACATCGGCAAACTTAATGATGGTGTTGGAGTCGTGCCTGGAGGTGCAGTCATGAGTGAAAAGGGAGTACAGGAGGGGACTGAGCACGCACTCCTGAGGGGCACCTGTTGAGGATCAGCGTGGCAGTTGTTACCTACCCTTACCACCTGGGGGTGGCCCGTCAGGAAGCCCAGGATCCAGTTGCAGAGGGAGGTGTTTAGTCCCAGGGTCCTAAGCTTATTGATGAGCTTTGAGGGCACTATGGTGTTGAACACTGAACTGTAGTCAATGAATAGCATTCTCACATAGGTGTTCCTGTTGTCCAGGTGGGAAATTGCAGTGTGGAGTGCAATAGAGATTGCATCATCCGTGGATCTGTTAGGGTGGCATGCAAATTGGAGTGGGTCTAGGATTTTTGTGATAATGGTGTTGATGTGAGCCATGATCACCCTTTCAAAGCACTTCATGGCTACAGATGTGAGTGCTACGGGTTGGTAGTCATTTAGGCAGGTTACCTTAGTGTTCTTGGGCACAGGGACTAAGGGAGCGGCCCGAGGTGACGGTTTTGGAGAGTCTGGCGTGCCCAAAGTAAAATGCATGCCACTCAGGCCCAGAAAATAGGATATGCACATAATTAGTACTATTGGAAAGGAAACACTCTGAAGTTTCTAGGAGTGTTCAAATAATGTATGTGAGTATAACAGAAGTGATATAGCAGGCGAAAACCCAAGGAAAGTCCATCCGGATTTGCAGTTTTTTTGTAAATGAGCATCTTCTCCATTGTGCCTATTGCATACAATTTTATGTAGGACTGAGACTGCAGTACCTATGGCTTCCACTAGATGTCAACAGTCAACAGTCAAAGACTGGGAATTCTAGCAGTGACCAGAACGGATAGGGAGAGGAAATTGTCAGGCGACCACTTTTGTAAACAAGGTTTGACGCGCGCGAGATTGTGATCGCGCACCACTTTATTTTCCTTTCCTATCGTTCACGTTATCGTCCGGTTGAAATATTACAGCAAATATACCCAAAAGGATACCTAAGGATACATTAAAAATGATGTTTGATTTGTTTGTAGAAAGTGTATTGGTATAATTTGAACGTGTTCTCTTCACGGTTCAATGGGCGACTCAACGGTGGATTTTATGATCATAACGCGCCAACCAAACAGAGATTTATGGATATAATAAATGACTTTTTCTAACCAAAGAAGCATGGATTGTCTTCGTTGGACACTTGGGAAGCCCTCAGCAGAAGTTCATCAAAGGTAAGCGATTTTATATTAGCGATTTTATGCGTTTTGTGAAACCCGTGTTGGGTTATGGATTTATGCTAATGCATAAATATTAGAGGTGCTACCCTCAAACAATCAAATGTTGTGCTTTCGCCGTAAAGCCTTTTTGAAATCTGACAACGCTGTGATTTTTCCAAGAATCAGAGCTTTTGATGACTATGCAACAATTGTATATTTATGAATGTTTAATAATTCAACTTTTGGATTTTGAATTTGTTGCCTCACATTTCACCGGGTAGTGTCGGGAGTGGGGCGTGCTCCCTAAGTAGTTAAAACATGTTGGTATTACAGACTCGGACAGGGAGAGGTTGAAAATGTCAGTGAAGACACTTGCCAGTTGGTCAGCGCATGCTCGCAGTACACGTCCTGGTAATCTGTCTGGCCCTGCGTCCTTGTGAATGTTGACCTGTTTAAAGGTCTTACTCACATCTGCTGCAGAGAGCGTGATCACACAGTCATCCGGAACAGCTGGTGCTCTCATGCATGTTTCAGTGTTATTTGCCTCGAAGCGAGCATAGAAGTAGTTTAGCTCGTCTGGTAGGCTCGTGTCACTGGGCAGCTCTCGGCTGTGCTTCCCTTTGTAGTCTGTAATGGTTTGCAAGCCCTGCCACATCCGACAAGCGTCAGAGCCGGTGTAATACGATTCGATCTTAGTCCTGTATTGACTCTTTGCCTGTTTTATGGTTCGTCGGAGGGCATAGTTGGATTTCTTATCAGCTTCCGGGTTAGATTCCAACTCTAGCCATTAGCTCAGTTCGGATGTTGCCTGTAATCCATGGCTTCTGGTTGGGGTATGTACGTACGGTCACTGTGGGGATGATGTCATCAATGCACTTTATTATGTAGCCAATGACTGATGTGGTGTACTCTTCAAAGCCATCGGAGGAATTCCGGAATGGTCAGATTTGCCAAATGGAGGGCGAGGGACAGATTTTTATGCATCTCTGTGTGTGGAGTAAAGGTGGTCCAGAGTTTTTTTCCCTCTGGTTGCATATTTAATAGAAATTTGGTAAGGCCGATTTAAGTTTCCCTGTATTAAAGTCCCCAGCCACTAGGAACGTCGCCTCTGGGTGAGCGTTTTCCTGTTTGCTTATGGCGGAATACAGCTCATTGAGTGCAGTCTTAGTGCTAGCCTCAGTCTGTGGTGGTATGTAGACAGCTATGAAAAATACAGATGAAAACTCTCTAGGTAGATAGTGTGGTCTACATCTTATCATGAGATACTCTACCTCAGGCGAGCAAAATCTTGAGCCTTCTTAGATATCGTTCACCAGATGTTATTTACAAAAATACAGTCTGCCGCCCATTGTCTTACCAGTCGCCGCTGTTCTATCCTGCCGATACAGCGTAAAACCAGCCAGCTGTATGTTGATAATGTCATCGTTCAGCCACGACTCCGTGACGCATAAGATATTACAGTTTTGAATGTCCCGTTGGTAGTTTAATCTTCTGTGTAGGTCATCAATTCTATTTTTCTAATATTGCACGTTTGCTTGCAGAATGAAAGGCAGTGGGGGTTCTTTCGATCGCCTACAAATTCTCAGAAGGCAGCCCGCCCTCTGGCCCCTTTTTCTCTGCCTTCTCTTCACTCAAATGACGGGGATCTGGGAAAATTCCCGGAAAAGCAGTACGTCATTCACGTCAGGCTCGTCGGACTTGTTAAAGGCAAAAAAAGGATTCTGCTAGTCCGTGTTGAGTAATCACAGTTCTGATGTCCAGAAGTTATTTTCGGTCATAAGTGACGATAGCAGCAACATTATGTACAAAATAAGTAAACAATTTGTTACAAACAACGCAAAGAAACAAACAAAAAACACAATTGGTTAGGAACACGTAAAACGTCAGCCTTCTTCTCCGGCGCCATCTTAGTATAAAAACAGTTGATGTTGAGATGTGTCTGTTACTTGAACTCTGTGAAGCTATTATTTGGGCTGAAATTTCTGAGGCTGGTAATTAATGAACTTGTCCTCAGCAGCAGAGGTTACTCTGCGTCTTCCTTTCCTGTGGTGGTCCTCATGAGAGCCAGTTTCATCATAGCACTTAATGGTTTTTGCAACTGTACTTGAAGAAACTTTCAAAGTTCTTGAAATTTTCCAGATTGACTGACCTTCATGTCTTAATGTAATGATGGACTGTCATTACTCTTTGCTTATTTGAGCTGTTCTTGTCATAAAATGGACAAAAAGTGTTTCCCTATGGGGACAAATCGAAGAACCCTTTATGGTTCTACATAGCATCTTTTATTCTAAGAGTGTAGTGAGCGGTTTGTTACTCAAGAGCAGCTTCTCACCTATTTATTACAATTTTCTTTAGCTCATACCGCAGTTACACCTCCAAATTGCAAAAACCACTTCCAACGCTCGATCTGATTGAATCGAGGCTTAAGGTTTTTTCATCAGCCATTCCATCGACTCTGCTCAACTGTCTGCTATTAAATGCTTTAGAACCATATTTCTTTGATGAAAGAAAAACGTTCCATTACACTGACCTAAAGACATGTACAGTATGTCAGGTTGGATACTCGTCTCTGCTCACCATTGACCCCCAAAAAAAAGAGTGATAGCATATGCTTGCATATCAGCGTCAGCTCAGTGAGACTGCACAGGCGAGAGTTAAACTGATTGATTTGGTTAACTTCATTTACTGTCTGCCTACCTTCAATAAAAAAAATCACATCTGGAAAAAACGTGGTTTTCGGACACACACGTGTGAAGAACCAAAAAATTCTGCCGCATGTGAAGTTTCACATGTACATTTGTGTGTTTTTCCCTCGTGATTATAATTTTTTTAACTAGTAGTGGGATGTAGTGTGCTATGTTTCTGGAATGTGCCAGAACATGCAACTGGAAAAAAGACAGCAAAAGCAAAGGTCAGGCTAACGGCCAAAGATAGGGAAGGTTGCAGGAAGAGGGGGGAGTTTTATTTAATCGTGTTTTAATTTTTACATTATTTCCTTGTAGTATTTTTTTTCCTTTTCAATATCATTATTTGCTCATTCACTAGAAGATAACACTATAATAACACTATTACACTATAAATCCCCACCAGTTTCAGTCAAAAGCTGAGGGATGGGGCTAGAGAAATGTAACCACTCTCAATCCATAGACTACGCTATGGATGCAAGGACTGACCTTCCATAATATCAAAATTATAGTTGACTCCCAAAATGAAAATGGTGGACTTATCTCCGTCGATTAATTCGTACGTTAGTCACACACAATATCTCAGACAGCCCTGGGCCGATTTTGACAAAACTTGGGTGAAGGATGCGTCTTGCCATAGAGATCTGGCGTTTACAAAATTCCACTGATTTCCGGTTCCAATAAATGTTTTATAACCCAAACAAACTTGTATTTGCTTCCAAGAAAAACTCCAATAAAATTCCAAATGTTTTGTCAATCTAAAAAACATAGGCCTTTTTGCCAGAGCGTATGCCTCACTGTGGGCTTGCTAGTAAATGCTCTAATTCATAGCAACCCTCTCTTTATAAAAAAAGTGTTCACTGTTTTGATTACAAACCTTGAGAACAACTATATCAATGACAAATAGATGGACCCACTTGAACAAAGTGATTATACTTATAATGATCTCCACCTCATGCCCCCCAAGGCTATTCCCTTGAACAATGTCAATACTCTGTACATTCATAATATGAGAGAAAGAAAATCTGTCTGAACACAGTTTCGATGGGGATGGGGATGTTGATGAAGGAGGCAAAAGACGAGTTGAGTGTAACAGCTAAATCAATATCCTTACCTGGGCTTGCTCCAACATATGGGAATTTGGGAGTTAAGACTTCTGCTTCTGATTGATATCTACACCCCAAGCCTTCAGGACTATGGTGAATGTTAGTTACCTAGATATAGGAACAAGCAGAGTGTAAAGGTGTCCTAAAAACCATAGGTCCAACCCTTCCGTGTAACCGGTCGGCTCTGGAGGACTGTAAAGTAAGACATTATTACAGAATATTTACATTGACCTGCTCAGCACAAATGTCTCATGCATGTTGGAATGTATGGACTGTGTACGGATTCAGAAGACATTGACCTGTGGTGGATGTGAAAAACATTGGAAAACTTTTCTTTGTAGTGTGTCATTATTGATTACAAAGCATAACAAAACTATTTTTAAATGAACATTTCACATGAATTAATAATTCTGTATTTTATGGGAGATGTCTTGCATACACCCGCTTCATCTCTCCAGTGATTGATGTCGCTGGTATACTAACCACCTGCCCTGCCAACTATTATTACGCACACCTGCTCCACATCATTACACACACCTGCTCCCCATCATTACGCACACCTGGACTTGATTACCTACGGCCGTCTGGGACAGAGGAGAGCTGGATTCCTATGAGAGGTTCATGGCTCTGTTCAGGGCGGTCTTCGACCGTCCTCCAGAGGGCAGAGAGGGAGGCGAGTGACTTCTCCAACTCCAGCAGTGTGCCCATACCGCAGTAGAGTACGCCCTCACCTTTCGGACTGTGGCAGCCTCCAGCGGATGGAATGAGCCGGCAGAGGACTGCACAAAGAGGTCCAGACGGAGGTGGCATGTCGGGGTGACAACCTATCCTTGGACGCACTCATCGCGATGACCATCCGTATGGATAACCTTCTTTTGGAGTGCCAGTGCCCACCTTGCCACTCACCTCCCTCCTTTGGCTGTCCTGAAGCAGAGCCTGAACCCATTGAGGTAGGGGCCACACACCTCTCCCAGGCAGAGTGGAATTGCTGGAGACTGCTGAGGCTCTGTCCCTATTTCGGCCAGGAGGGGCACCAACATCTGTGGTGTCTGGTGCGTCCCAACCCGGAGTCCACTAGGTCAGAGGGGTGGCACCGGGATCTTCTGTCTCCCAGGGTAGGAGCAAGTATTCTATCATCATCGTTTTCCGCCAAACCCTTTCTGGTTTCTATTTCACTGGCTGGCTGTCCCTCAGGTATTGTCTCTACAGATCTAGTGGACTACAGTGCCGCAGGGAATTTTATTGACCAGGCCCTCGCCTTCTCCCTGAACGTAACTTTGTACCCGCTCTCCTCTCCTTTTCCAGTCCAAGCCCTGGATAAGCGAATCATTGGAATCCGGCACAATCACACATATCACAGCACCACTCACCCTCACCGTGAGACCCATGCACCAGGAAAGCCTTCCCTTCCTTATCACCACACCCGTACACAAAGTCATCCTCGGCTTCCCATGGCTCCAATGTCATAACCCCACCATCTCCTGGTCGAGGATGAAAATCACCATGTGGGGACCAGGACGCCGGAAGACCTGCTTTCCCTTACCCTGTGGTTCCACACCAGTTGAGAGTCCTCAATGGGTCTTACCATATCTTTGGCCCTGTGTTTTGGGATGTAGATGTGGACATCCACCAAGCTCTGGAGAGGGAACCCGCTCCTGCTACATGCCCTCAAGAACGCATCTACACCCCACGGGGTAAGAGATCGGCTGTTGACCTGGGCACACATCCCTCGACGCTGGACACCCAGGTATCACCCGCACCATCCAATCCCTCTCTGATTAGTACTGGTGGCCCACCTTGGCTCAGGACGATGCCCACTATGTCAACTCCTGCTCCATATGAGCCCAAACCAAATCTCCCTAGCACGCTCCAGCAGGGAAACTACTTCCCCTTCCCATGCCCCAGCGACCTTGGTCCCATCTATCCATAGACTTCGTTATTGATCTCCTCCTGTCTGATGGTTCCGTTTTATCCCTCTCTCTGATCTCCCTACTGCTCTCCAGGTCGTTGAGGCACTGTTCCAGCAGGTCCTCCGACACTATGGCCTTCCGGAGGACATTGTCTCTGACCGTGGCCCCCAATTCCCATTGCGGGTATGGAGAGCCTTCATGGAGAAGCTGGGGTCCATGGCCAGCCTCACACTTGGGTACTAGCCTCAGTCCAACAGGCAGGTGGAGAGGACCAACCAGGAGCTGGGGAGGTTCCTAAGGAGTCACTGCCAGGACCGACAGTGGGAGTGGGCCCGGTTCCTTCCCTGGGCGTAGTACGCCCAGAACTCACTTCGTCACTCCTCCACCGGGTAGACTCCCTTCCAGTGTGTCCTGGGATATAAGCCGGCCCTGGCTCCGTGAACGGCGAAGCAGAAGAGGTGCGGAACGCCGCCCATGTGAGGCTCCAGCACGCCGTCCGCTGTCAGAAGGATCAGGTGAACCGTCACCAGTGAGGCTCCAGTGTTCCATCCTGGTGATTGCGTCTGGCTCTCCACCAGGAACCTCCTGATCTGCCTACCCTGCCAGAAGCTGAGCCCTTGATTTGTGGGGCCCTTCAAGGTTCTCCGGATGGTCAATGAGGTAACTTACCGTTTACAACCCCACCAACTACCGGATCTCACCGTCTTTTCATGTTTCCCTCCTCAGGCCGGTGGTTCCTGGTCCCTGGCTGATGCCGTCCCCCGTGACACCCCTCCACCTCCCTTGGACATCAATGGGACCCCTGTCTATGCCGTCAGCTCCCTACTGGACTCCAGACATTGTGGGGTCAGCTTCAGTACCTGGTGGACTGGGAGGGATACGGCCCAGAGGAGGACTGTTGGGTTCTGAGGGCCGACATCCTGGAACCCAACATTTTCCGGGATTTCCATCTTTTCTCGAATAACAATGATCTATAATGACTTTTCTGGAAAACCAATGATCTACAATTACTTTCATGAGTACCAATATTTTGTTGTTTTCAAAGCCCTAAATAGTAAGAAAATATACATTGTTGTTTTCAAATCCCTAAATACTGAGAAAATGTACATTGTTGTTTTCAAAGAAAATTTGAGGAAATTCTAAGAAATTTGAAGATTAAGTGTATATCCTTATCTACAAACCACACACACCTGATATGATAATGTTATATGGCAGACATGAAAACATGCAGATCACTGTCCTGTGAATAACAAAATCCAACATGACAACTTTTCAAACTTCTTATCATATCCAAATATAAACTAAACTCGTTTAGGCAATTTGGTGCATTGACTTATGCATCCTGTTCCAACACATGTAATAAAAAGCATAAAAGCCCTACATTATGCTTCAAAAGAAATGAAAGATGGAAGAAAATGTTAGCTTTTCAACCCTAAAGGGAAGCTTACTCTTGAAATCCCTCTCAATTGAATGGCTCACATCTGTGGCATCTTCATAACAATCCCTCCAAAATTGAGGTGTTGGTTTATCCCCACTGTGAATATATTTACAAAGTACCATAACGTTTGTTAATAACACTTTCAACCTGCAGGTATAAAGCTTTATGATGTAATGCTTTGTAAGACTTGTGATGTACTTGTATAACCCCTTACAATGTATACCTGCAGGCTTTTAGTACAATGGAACCCCATTGTTTGACCCTTATTTATTTCATACGAGTTCTTGCACCTATCTGACAACGAACACGTAATAAAAAGCATAAAAGTCCTAATTTGCAGCTTATTTCATCTGAAGCAGCAGACCTAACCTTTTGGCATCCATGCAATTACAATGCGGTCTCTAAGGTTTCCACACTGAACCACAGTCAAAGAAATTAGTCAAAATATCAGTGGTCCCTTCTTCAATTGCTTCCCATGATGCTTATCTTTTATTAGCTCATTAAATTCTGTCTGGGCAGTGGTCGCTGATCTGTGGCGCTCACCGTGGCAACGCAAGTCAGCCAATTAGCAACAGCTTATCTTGCATTAAAGATTTGGTGGTGTGGAAAAGCATTAAATAGAATGAGAGAGTGTGGAAAAAGTTTAATTTAAAAGAGGAAACTTGAGGTATGATTAGGCCAGTGAAAATAACACACTGTGTGGTTTTCAGCCATTAGTTCATTGCTTCGTCCATTGTTGTGGTTGACTACTGAAAGAACTGTTTTGTTGGACATCACAATCGCTTGAAATAATGTCAATGATCAAATTAAGGGTCAAACAATGGGGTTCCACTTTACTAAAAGTCATCAAGGATCTCTCTGTACTTTGCTCCGTTCATCTTTCCCTCGATCCTGACTTGTCTCCCAGTCCCTGCTGCTGAAAAACATCCCCACAGCATGATGCTGCCACCACCATGCTTCACCATAGAGATGGTGCCAGGTTTCCTCCAGACGTGACGCTTGACTTCAATCTTGGTTTAATTAGACCAGAGAATCTAGTTTCTCATGGTCTGAGAGTCCTTTAGGTGCTTTTTGGGAAACTCCAAGCAGGCTGTCATGTACCTTTTACAGAGGAGTGGCTTCCGTGCTGCTCTACCATAAAGGCCTGATTGGTGGAGTGCTGCAGATATGGTTGTCCTTCTGGAAGGTTCTCCCATATCCACAGAGGAACTCTGGAACTGTCAGAGTGACCATCAGATTCTTGGTCACCTCCCTAAACCCATCCCTTCTCCCCTCATTGCTCAGTTTGGCCAGGCAGCCAGCTCTAAGAAGAGTCTTGGAGGTTCCAAACTTCTTCCATTGAAGAATGATAGAGGCCACTGTGTTCTTGGGGACCTTCAATGCTGCAGAAATGTTTTGGTACCCATCCCCAGATCTCTGCCTCGACACAATCCTGACTCGGAGCTCTACGGCAATTCCTTCGACCTTTGCTCTGAGATGTGTGCCTGTCAAGTTGTAGAAACATATCAAGGATGATCAATGGAAACAGGATGCACCTGAGCTAAATTTCAAGTCTCATAGCAAAGTGTCAAAATACTTTCATACATAAGATATTTCTGTATTTTTTAATGATTTTACAAACACTTATAAAAACCTGTTTTCGCTTAGTCATTATGGGGTATTGTGTGTAGATTGATGTGGACAATGATTAATCCATTTTAGATAATGCTGTAACTTAACATAATGTGGAAAAGTCTGAATACCTACCGAATTCACTGTACATCATAAAGCTTTATACCTGCAAGCTAAAGTGTTATCAACAAACTTTATAGTACTTTGTAAATAGCTTCACAGTGGGGATAAACCAACACTTCAATGTTGGAAGGATTGTTCTGAAAATGCCACAGATGTGAGCCATTCAATCAGGAGTGATTTCAAAAGTGAGCTTCTACTCGGGATGAAAAGCTAATTTTCTTCCATCTTCCATTTCCTTTGAAGCATCATTTAGCCAAACACCCCGCCGAGACAAAACTAACATACTTGCAATTAGTTGCACTTAATGAGATGACCGTCTGAAGAGATGCTTTCCATCCTCCCTGGGAAGCCCTGTTAGCCATCGCCAGACGTGTTGCACTAGGATGCCAAGGAAAATACATTTTTTTTAGGCCTCCGGACGTTTGTGAATCTTAATGACCAAAAATGTGTCTTTATTCTGACATTCCCAAAAGGTATTGTTATGTTGTCAAGTGTTATGTTGTTCAAAGCTAACCTAGGCTATGAATCTTACAATAACCTTTTGTCTTGACATCCCAAAAAGTAGTGTTATGTTGTCAACAGTATTTATGACTTTTGCATAGTTCAATGTATTTCTTGGCTCCAAAAATTTCTTGATGTGTCTGGTTTTAGTTGTCCATGGTGCTGACAATGCTGGCAGTGGTTGCACAATTGAAAACTTGATGTGAATGTTTTCATTAGGGGATGGTGTGTCCATTCATTGAGGCTGTGAGTGGTTGGCACCAGCTTGACATGTCTTATTAGGGCCATATCTGGGGACTTGGCAGCAGTGTGGCTCTGTGCCCAAATAGCAGAGAGAGATTAGCAAAGAGGAACCCACTGAGCCCATGCACTTAGCTATCCTCACGTACACTGTGTGCAGTGTGTATGTGTGTCTGCACACACACATTTCCCACTGTACTTGAGCCACTATCCTGTGTGTGGGTAACCAGCTCCCATATGGTGCCCCCTTGTCTCCCACCTGTTCCCCCTCTTTCCCCACCCACTCCCTCTGACAGTCCCTAGGCTCAATGTGTGGAGAGCCCAATCAAGGACATAAAAAAAATGCCTCTCGTTGGGAGAGTGTGCCAACTGAAGCGGTTTTAAACCTATCAAAGGTTGATTGTTTTCCTTTCATAGTTCAATTAGGTTTGCCTTTCATAGAACCGGTGGTGTCTCTCCATTGATTCCCAAGATAGAGCTTCAATCAGCAGTTGAATGGTGATTTTTGTTTATGGTGGTGATTTTCTAAAATGGTATTACAAGACAAAGTTATTGGATGACTTGCTCAAAGCAAAAATATAACAGCGCTTATAATTATGATAGTTAAGTGTCCATGTTGTATTTCAAAACTTAGTCAATAGCCAATTATCACCATTAACTTCACATTCCAACAAACGGAATAATACAAAATATTGACAAAGAGCATTGTCGACTTTTAAGACATGTTTAAGACCAATTTTCAAGCCTAAACAAATACATTGACTGGCTGTCTAAAATGTCAACTGTGTGTGTAACAGTTGTTAAGCTTTGTGACACGGAACGTAAATGCCACCTTTTTACAATCACAAGGGGTTGTAATCCATTCATCAATGTGCTAAATCAAAACAATTTGACCATAGGTCACACTCAATCTCTTGTGCAATTGCAACAGCCGACATAAAATGGAAACACTGTATGTAGGCACACTACATAAATGAGCGTGAGTAAACTGTGTGTGTGTATGCGTTTGAGCGTGTATTTGTTTGTGAAAGAAAGAGAGATAATGATGCAAAAGTGAACACAAAAAAACTAAGTAACACGTATCAGAAGGGTTGCGATGGGGGAAAACCAGAACAGGAGAGAAATGTGTTTATGCACAATATTCTATTTTATTAGAAAACACAGCAAAACAAACAAGACCACAAACCCTTAATCTGTAGCCTAGCAGATGGCAATAGGGGTGGCTGCATATGCATTCAAATCCCTGTGTACTCTTCTTCTCCTTGCCAGCGCCAGCCCTTGTACACTACACCACCATTGGGAGAGTGGGCAATTGCCTCGAAAGATTACCCCTCCAGCTATGCTTAGTCTACCTGAGTCAAGGAACTCAGAGATAGAGAGGACTTAAAGGTAGCTGGACTGGACAGTGTGACCAGAAGGGGTGGGGAGAAAGGAGAAATCAGTGCCGAATTTGCAACTGAGGCATGGACCATCTTCTTTTGAAGCTCCCTCTTCTACTCAAAAACAGCCCTCAGGCTATGGAGTCAGTGTGGCATAGGTCAACAGTGTTGGTTGAAACTCTTGAACATGTTTAGCTTCCTGGACTTCCTTTCTGAATTGTAACTGCCCAAATGGCTAGGCAGTCTTTGTGAATTATAGGATCTCGTTGACTGACAGTGCCTTAGATTCAGATATTCTTAAAATCCTAACAAGTCACAAGGGGATATATAGCCTGTTTGAGTTATCCACATAGGCAGTGGGTACTAAATATGTTAGCACCAGGGTCTAAGGAATTCCCAAGTCCATACTACAATAATATGTCACAGGGGGAAATCTGCAGTACTGTAAGTCTTACTCAGTCACATCAACTGAGAAGTAGTCTGTGTTTGTACTTCCTCGTGTGTAGTCTCAAAATCTGGGTCTCTCTTGAAAGTGGTAGCCATTCTGCCAATATCAGTACGCTGGAAGCAGGAAATTGACAAATAGGCTTGCCTCTCACATTTCTAAATGGCCGGTGTGATGAATAACACGGTTCCTTCACAGCATTGCTCCAAAATGACAAGGGGCTTTAATTCGTTCAGTGAAGAGAAAATTATTCCGAAATGACGCATCGCACAAGCAATGATGCATGATCCTTTTAAACAAGTTTATGGAACTTGTTTGCTTCTTCAAGTGTCCTTGCATGTACAGGGTTTTTGTATGCCCTTACTGGAAAACCACATGAATTTCAAGTTTCAAAAACACATGTTTTCATGTGACCACATGATTTTATGTGAAGTTAATGTGAAAACATGTGACAACACATAAAGCAACATGGGATTACATGAAACTACACGTGAAGTGTTCCAAAAACACGTTTTCACGTGAAATTTTGTGAAAATCCTCATATGGTCTGTGGTGTAATGATGTTTTTGTAGAACTTGACAGCATTGACTCTCCTCACCTCTCGAGAAGGCCTTGTCTGAGCTGTGTGTACTATCCTTATTCATAACCACTGGGGTCTGAGTCTCACCCTCCATTCAGCCACCAGGGAGCCTTCTGTCAGAATTATAGGAGATAGATGTGTACTATCCTTATTCATACAGTGGCTTGCGAAAGTATTCACCCCCCTTGGCATTTTTACTATTTTGTTGCCGTACAACCTGGAATTAAAATTGATTTTTGGGGGGTTTGTATCATTTGATTTACACAACATGCCTACCAATTTGAAGACACAAAATATTGTTTGTTGTGAAACAAACAAGAAATAAGACAAAAAACAGAACTTGAGCGTGCATAACTATTCACCCCCCCAAAGTCAATACTTCATAGAGCCACCTTTTGCAGCAATTACAGTTACAAGTCTCTTGGGGTATGTCTCTACAAGCTTGGCACATCTGGCCACTGGGATTTTTGCCCATTCTTCAAGGCAAAACTGCTCCAGCTCCTTCAAGTTGGATGGGTTCCGCTGGTGTACAGCAATCTTTAAGTCATACCACAGATTCTCAATTGGATTGAGGTCTGGGCTTTGACTAGGCCATTCCAAGACATTTAAATGTTTCCCCTTAAACCACTCGAGTGTTGCTTTAGCAGTATGCTTAGGGTCATTGTCCTGCTGGAAGGTGAACCTCCGTCCCAGTCTCACATTTTTGGAAGACTGAAACAGGTTTCATGGTGCCGCTTGCTTGGTAGTGCCCCTTGCTTAGTGGTGTTGCAGACTCTGGGGCCTTTCAGAACAGGTGTATATATACTGCGATCATGTAACAGATCATGTGACAATTACTGTAGAATGCCCACAGGTGGACTTTATAACTAATCATGTGACTTCTGAAGGTAATTGGTTGCACCAGATCATATTTAGGGGCTTCATAACAAAGGGGGTGAATACATATGCACGCAACACTTTTCAGTTTTTTCTTTGTTGAATATTTTGAAAAAAAGGTTTTTCTTACTTCACTTCAACAATTTGGACTATTTTGTGTATGTCCATTATATGAAATCCAAATAAAAATCCATTTAAATTACAGGTTGTAATGCAAAGAGGGATGAATGCTTTTGCAAAGCACTGGAACCACTGGGGTCTGAGTCTCACCATCCATTCAGTCACTAGGGAGCCTTCTGTCAGAGTTAGAGGAGATAGATGTATGTGCTGTCTTCTGGTTATCCATATAGTGAACAGAAATGTTTTTACCGTTTCACTGGGGCTGGTATCTTTAGGTGGAAAGGTACTGTATGCCTTTTAGCTCTGTGGTGTTTTGCAGTCATACAGGATATGAAATATAGACGCTTTTCCTGAGATTCTGTGTGGACATAGTCTGTCATAAGAGCTAACAGTTGATGTTACAAACAACATGCACCTACATACTCTGCCACTCATTAAACAAAGCACTGTACATTTGGAATGCCACCCTTTCCCTAAAGACATCAATACATGATCTAGTTCCTGATTCATCCAAAGGAGAAGAAAAATACCAGCACCAGGTTTAAAAACCAAGTGTGAAGGCTAATGTTTTTATTGACCTCATGCTACTTAACTGCCACCCTCAGGTTTTGAGTATAATGGTTCTATCCATGCCAGCCTTGTGTTCAAATGTTGAGCCAAACCATTCACGAAGAGGGATTATGCAGTAACCTGTTCACTGTACAGTGACGATAGCTGATGGGATCAAACAGTTCTCATCATTAGCTGTGATAACTGTTGATAACAGGCTGCTTTTTAGCCCTAAGCAGCTGATTTTCGACCAAACTTTACTTGCCGTTACTTTCTTTGTTCTTGATTAGGAAGTCACCGGTGTCTTCTAAACTCCCATGGCTAGTTGCAGGCGGACTGTTTGAATTTAGAAAATGCTCCATTATTAAATTACATATATTTTGGCTCCATTAAGTAATGTAACAATGTACATGTCATAGGGTGGACTTTAGCTTTCCTATTTAACTGAATTTTCATTGATCTATGCATGCTTTGACCAATGATTAACTTTAAAGTGGAACTGACAGCATTTTAACTACTTTGCAGATATGAAACCAACAGACAATCATAATATCAATCAAAAAGATACAATTCCCAGTTTATGCTTCAAAACCAACTTTAGAAGAGGTATTTAAAATGGGTTCTATTTGAAGAAAAAATCCATGATGTACACTAAGGCATTGTTGGTAGAATAGATGGATGCAGTTCAATGCATGATTAATATAATTCACCAATACATTTCTTGGTAGCCCCAAAAATATTGCTATGAGGTTGTAAATCCCGGCTGGCATGGTACATAGTTTGCTTCCTCCATTCAGTATGCACTGTTTCAGTTTCAATATTTTTAACAAAAAAAGGATGACTATAACTAAGGCTGGGAAAGTAAATACAATCAAACTAGAAAGGGAAATTATCACAAGTCAGTCATAACGAGGCTAATAGGCTAGCGTACATGTGTAAACACAAGGCCCGCGGGCCAAATTGGATACACAAGCAAGTATAAATTAGTCAACAAGTCCTCCACATTATGAAATTACAGCCAGATGCGCGCAACTTAATCTGCACTGCGTATGTGTGTCTCATTTACAGCGCGCAGAGGAGGGAAAGTGTGCAGACACATGATACAGTCCTAGCTAGGCTACAAAAATGTTGCAGTCTGGCTTCGATTTTTAAAGCTTGACAATGAATAACCAAAGAACTAAACCTGCATCCAAACACCATGCAAAGGAGAAAGATGTAGGCCTATTACAGCATCATTTGAGCAGTAGCCTAGGCTGGCTACTCAACTGTTAGGTTTGAGAATATGTTTCTTTGCTACACAAGAATGTGTTTGAGCTAAGGCTGATAAGTTGTGGAACAATACAGTGGATTGTAAACACCTGGTGTCTGACTGGCTAAAGGGCTGTGTTTAACCTTGGGAGATAACAGTATGTTGAGCTAGGAACACATGAATAGAAAGATGTTGAGACACAAACAGGACTGAGCCTGTGGCCTCAGTAACCCCGGACAACAAGCGCCAAGAGGCTGGGACCAGCCTGTGCGCCTACGATAGGCTGAGCAAGTCTAAAACCACGCCCAGTCTCTACCCTGACAGGCCAGCTCATGATGCAGGAACTAACACTGTTAGGGTATTTAACAAGAACCTTTTAGGGTGTTGGCCAGTTCTCTGTTAACCCTGCGTGGTATTACATTGAACCCGTATATACAAAGATTGCATTTACCATTTATTGCTTGACTAATAATAAAAAACATAGAAGATTCTTGGTGACTCTGTGTCACCTTTTGTCCTGATGCCAGATTTGATTGACCTAACCTTAACACAACTACAATACATTTTGAGTGCATCATACAGCAATGCTGCATTCATCCTCACCGGTGATGTTTAACATGTTTTTAATTTCAATGTTATAACAACCTATAGCAACATTTTTGTTATTTGGAGTTATTAAATACTTGTTGATTAGGGTTGCAGCATATTATGCACATATGCAAGCATAGCAGCAAAGGCTGGACAAATCATCATGTTAAAATGCTATATACAGCATCCTATGTACATAAGTGGACATTATAAAGGGCCATATTTTTTTCTGATAAAACAATAGCCGATTTTTTGTAAAAACAGAAGTTTGACACCCCTGGGTTAGACTATCTATTTATGGTGCTAGCTATTTATTTAGCAAGCTAAAATCACAGAGCCTAACGTTAGCTAGCTGCTGGGAGGATTACATATCATTGGAAGACTGGGTGAGTGGCCAACTTCTTTCTCCTCATATAATTGTTTGGTGGCGACAGCTAGATATGCAGGTGTCATTTGGTTAGCTAGCATGACATGTGCATCGCTTTGCTAGCTAGCTATGCAGAACTTGAACAACTGTTATCCTCAGTTAGCATATATCTTAGTTGCCAATCAAATGTATTTGGCATCGATCAAATGGGCGGTCAGACAGGCTTTCTATTTCGCAACAAAGCCTCCTTCACTCATGCTGCCAAACTTGCACTAGTAAAACGGACAACACTCTACTCAGCAAACTGGATGCAGTCTATCACAGTGCCATCCGCTTTGTCACCAAAGCCCCATATACTACCTACCACTGCGACCTGTATGCTCTAGTCGGCTGGCCCTCGCTACGTACTCGTTGCCAGACCCACTGGCTCCAGGTCATCTACAAGTCCCTGCTAGGTAAAGCCCGCCTTATCTCAGCTCTTGGTAACCATAGCAGCACCCACCCGTAGCACTCGCTCCAGCAGGTATATCTCACTGGTCACCCCCAAAGCCAATTCCTCTTTTGGCCGCCTTTCCTTCCAGTTCTCTGCTGCCAATGACTGGAACGAACTACAAAAATCGTTGAAACTGGAGACACTTATATCCCTCACTAGTTTCAAGCACCAGCTGTCAGAGCAGCTCACAGATCACTGCACCTGTACATAGCCCAACCAACTACCTCATCCCCTACCATAGTCATTTATTTATCTTGCTCCTTTGCACCCCAGTATTTTTACTTTGCACATTCATCTACTGCACATTTACCATTCCAGTGTTAAATTGCTATACTGTAGTTACTTTGCCACCATGGCCTATTTATTGCCTTATGTTCCTTATCCTACCTCATTTGCACACATTGTATATAGATTTGTTTTTATTCCTACTGTATTATTGACTGTATGTTTGTTTTACTCCATGTGTAACTCTGTGTTGTTGTATGTGTTGAACTGCTTTGCTTTATCTTGGCCAGGTCGCAGTTGTAAATGAGAACTTGTTCTCAACTTGCCTACCTGGTTAAATAAAGGTGAAATAAATAAAAATAAAAAAATTCAGTTGTCAAAACATGGGTTGGGACAAGCATGGATTGGCAGGCAAGCTGCAGAAGGACGAGCAGGCTACTATTGCCCATCGTTTATCAGTGCAAGTATTGATGGCCAACTAGCTGAACAAGTTTTAGAGAGTTGATCTAATGTTTCCTTGTTAGAATTTAGCTCATCTCGCTCTGGCTAGCTTTAGTTGTTAATCTTGTTGTTGTTCATGTTCATAGGCAACTGAGGGAAAAGCCTACCTTTTCATGGTTGTTTGATCAATAGTACTGTGAAGTTCCCAAATGTATTTGCATAAATCCTTTCAGGTGTATTTTGTGACTTTTGCCGAATCTGATCTAATGATCTAAAGTCCCGCTGTTGCTACTGATTGCAAACACACAGCCCAGATCAAAGTGAATGATGGCAGGCATGTGTGGCAAATGGCTTATTTGCATATACTGTAGGCCAATACGCACCGGTCTGCGTAGACACCCCGGTTCTGGACAAGACAGTAGTTTTTAATTAGGTTTTATTTACTTAGGTAGCTACCTTGCTACCTTACCACCACCCAATGATGATCGATCAATCAATCAATAAAAATGTATTCATATATATCAGCCGATGTCACAAAGTGCTATACAGAAACCCAGCCTAAAACACCAAACAGCAAGCAATGCAGATGTAGAAGAACAGTGGCTAGGAAAAACTCCCTAGAAAGGCAGGAACCTAGGAAGAAACCTAGAGAGGAACCAGGCTCTGAGGGGTGGCCAGTCCTCTTCTGGCTGTGCCGGGTGCAGATTATAACAGTACATGGCCAAGATGTTCAAACCTTCATAGATGACCAGCAGGGTCAAATAATAATCACAGTGGTTGTAGAGGGAGCAACAGGTCAGCACCTCAGGAGTAAATGTCAGTTGGCTTTTCATAGCCGATCATTCAGAGTTTAGAGACAGCAGGTGCGGGACATGGTGGCACATCCAGTGAAAAGGTCAGGGTTCAATAGCAGCATATGGAACAGTTGAAACTGGAGCAGCAGCACGACCAGGTGGACTGGGGACAGCAAGGAGTCATCAGGCCAGGTAGTCCTGAGACATGGTCCTAGGACTCAGGTCCTCCGAGAGAAGAGAGAGAGAGAGAGAATTAGAGGTAGCATACTTAAATTCACACAGGAAACCGGGTAAAACAGGAGAAATACTCCAGATTTAACAGACTGACCGTAGGCCCCCAACACATAAACTATTGCAGCATAAATAGTGGAGGCTGAGTACAGACTACAATCCCTGGCTCTCAGTGTTGGGAAAGCTACTCTGAAAATATAGTTTACCTTTATCTACACTGAAGTGGATTTAACAGGGATCATAGCTTTCACCTGGATTCACCTGGCCAGTCAATGTCATGGAAAGAGCTGGTGTTCCTAATGTTTTGCACACTCAATGTATAGTTTACTTGACTAAAGTTACTTTGAAAAAGAAGTTCATTACTAAAAAAATCATATCTAAATTCCCGAACATCGACCAAGTTTCAATATCAGGAATAATTCATATTTATCCCGAGAGTCCAGGGAAATACCGCAAAAAATTGGAGGCGCCCATTTAAAGCGTTTAAAACCAAGCTTTGGTCACTATGCCAGGGTTATCCCTAAATAAGACTGTCACTGTTTCCCATTGCCGGCTTGGCTGCGCCACTATGTAAAGATTTCACAGCAAGTGTAACTGATATTTAGTAATGATAGAGTAACTTTGATTGCCAATGACATTGTTGTGAATTGTGAAACAGGCCATTCATAAATTCTGAAAGTTATCATGTTCCTCAATTAATTCAGGCATTTCAGCAGTAGGCCTAAGCTACACCGAGTGTGCTCAGGACTCACTGAGTGCACCTCAAGTAGGCTATACAGTTGTCGAATAACACAAACTCTAATGGTAGTCAAACAAAAGTCAAATAACCAACGTTTTTTGTTGTTATATTTCTGAAATAGTCTTCATTAAATAATTTTTTATCATAGTTAAAGTTTTTATTGCTACGGATTCCATGACACGGTCAGCCTTTACATCTGAGACAGGAAGTTTGTGTCCTGGTTTCCTTTTAAGTACAAGTTTGCTGCTAGCCATCTTGAAAACGGAGCAGGCTAACGCTAGCAGTGTTAGTCTACCAGTGTTTTTAGCCACGGCTGGGCACAAACGCTTCAGGTGTGAGATGATTTCCACCCAATCACAAGGGCTCCAGAGTGGCGCAGAGGTCTAAGGCATCTCGGCGCAAGGGGCATCACTACAATCCCTGGTTTGAATCCAGGCTGAATCACATCCCGCCGTGATTGGGAGTCCCATAGGGCGGCGCAAAGCTTTGAAAAACTACGTGGATAGTGTGAGTGAGGGAAAGAGCATGAATGTGCAATTTTTTGTTTATGCACATTATTTTGTACTGCTTATAATTTAACCAATAAATGTGTTTTTTATATATTAAAGATGTGGATTGTTGCAACTAAAACAATAAATTAACTCAGTTCATACTGTACATGTATTTTATCCCTCCCTTTTTCAATGTATGGAAACGATCAACAACGTTCAGGTAACTTTAGCGAAATTAAATGAGATGTTTTTTACACCAGTAGTTTTACTTCTACTTGAGTAGGATATTCCAGTACTATTTTCACCTCTGCTGTTATCACAGCTAATGATGAGAACCATTTGATCCCATCAGCTGCAGTGGCGCGTGCATTACTGATTGTGCACCACCACCCTCCTGTGTAACTCAACTCAATCACACTCTCAAGCCTAATTACCTTCAGCCCTCACCACCTGCAGCTCACCACTAATCCACTGCTAAGCTGTCTAACCTAAAGGGGTTACACACAAACAATTGTGTAGGTGCTCGTACACAATTGCATGCACTCACACACACACACTTGTGTGAACACATGTAAATGCACACACTCATGCTGAAAGACGCACACCTACAAACAGTGTTATAATAAGTACAAAATAAATCTTAAACTGAAAGAAAACCAGCTTCTCTATCAAGAATGTATGCAAATTGAATGCAGTCTGTGGCAAAGCAAAAGTTAATGCATGTAAACAAAATGCACCGAAAAAATTATGTACACTTTCCTGATCTTTGAGTTGAGACAAAGGTAAAAAAAAATATGGCAAGTATAGGCAAACAATGTTTACTTCATTCTCTCATTAAGTGACTGTTCTAGTGTCCACAAAGTGTTCCTTATTTGCTCAACAAGTAAATAGTTCAAGCCTAGATCAATATCCTGGGCAGGCTTGGGCAGTGTTAGCATTAGGTCACATGTGTCAAACTCATTCCACAGGGGGCCCGAGTGTCTGCTGGTTTTTCACCTGGTTCTCTCCACTTTGGGCTAGGGGGTGTGTTCGGAATCTGGCGTGCCCAAAGTAAACTGCCTGTTACTCAGGCCCAGAAGGTAGGATATGCATATAATTTGTTGTATTTGATAGAAAACACTTTGAAGTTTCTAAAACTGTTACAATAATGTCTGTGAGTATAACAGAACTGATATGGCAGGTGAAAACCCGAGGAAAATCCATCCGGATTAATTTTTTTGAGCTCCCTGCCAATTGCTATGCTTTGCTATTGAACAATGAAAAGAATAGCTCACAGATTGCAGTACCTATGGCTTCCACTGGATGTCAACAGTCTTTAGGCAAGCGGGATCCGATCCCTAACAAGTTTTAATTGAAAGGAAAAAAACTGAAACCAGCAGACACTAGGCCCTCCATGGAATGAGTTTGACACCCCTGCATTAGGCTAATAGACCTAACCCAGGGCTCTCCAACCCTGTTCCTGGAAAGCAAACCTCCTGCAGGTTTTCACTCTAACCCAAGTTGTAACGATCCTGATTCAGCTTATAAACTAGCTAATTATTATGATCAGGTGCGCTAGATAGGGTTGGAGCGAAAACCTACAGGATGGTAGCTCTCCAGGAACAGGGCAATGGAAAGCCCTGACCTCATTGGTGGTCCAGTGCTTCTGTGGAGGTTATACGTGCTGCACAGTTGTCTGTTTAATTGTCATCCAACTGGGAGGAAATTATGGTTTATGAACCCAGCAACAAATAAAGCTGATCCTCTCTCTAGCCACTAATGAGCGGCCTAGCATATTGCCTTATTTGTCGACAATACAAATGTTGGTAATTTTCGCTTTTATCAAGCAAACATTGAGATTCTGACACGTTTAATGAGAACCAATTCCCCAATTAGGACTGTAATTGAATTATTACCATATATTTGTTGGGGCACGAGAAGAGAGAAAGACAAGCTTGATTGTGGTGTCACCTCTGTGGCGTGGTGGCAGGTGGTGTGCAACAGCTGGCAGGTTCTGTCAGGGCTGCCTATTGTCCCAATCTTCCAGCAGCCCGGCTTCCCAGCTGGTCCTCCCCATCCCGTGCCTGGCCTCGGCTGCCTCGGTCCTCTCTCTCAGGGCAGCGTTGGATACTTCAGCCGAGTGTCGTCCGCCGCCCGGCTGCCTCTTGTGTACCGCTAGCCTGGGAAAATGAATGTGTCGGCCATTTGGCATGGGCTGAACTGTGATAAATTGTTTGTGTGAGCCAGTTTGAGAGTGTGCGATCGTGCGTGTGTCCTCTACAAAAATACCAGAATATCCCCATATATTTATTAGTAAGTGTTAGACACTAAGCATGTTGCCAGCCCTTGTCCCCATAGTTCTGGGATCAGGCTTTGACAGGGTGAGGTCAACAGATCACGTGCCTGCTCTCCAACATTTCTCTCCACAGCTTAACAAGTCAAGGGCAGAGTCCATGACTAACACAACACCTAAGAATAAAGGATAGGAAGGTCAGAATTATTTTGTTAGACTTATGTTGCTATTTCTCTCATACTTCCTCCAGCAAACTATTGTCACTGGTCGAATGGATTAGTGTGTGTTGTTTTCTGTAGATCTTAGTTTAGTTAATGGAAGCATATATCCCTGACATCAAACAGCTGTGTTGCTTTGCAAAATTACATATTTCAGCCATGTAATGACTTCTCAAATCGTCTTCACAGCTAAACCGAGATTATATCCTAATGTATAAAAATGGCACTCAATTGCCCAATCAGCTTGCAAAATGTCTTAAGCCTTGTAAACACTGGCAGACAATTTTTTTGCATATCTGATTCTAACCTATTATTTTTCCTGCAGTCTGAACAGCCAAAAAGCACATGGAATCAGATATTTCAAATGTGACATTGTCTGAACAGTCAAATCTGAATTATTAGCCCTCAAGCATATCGTGTTGCTTGCCATCTACTCTGTCTACAGTTGACAGGAACAAATGGTAGCTAACTAGCTTGTTCATTGTTTACAAACAAATGAATGTGCTAGAAAGCTAAACCGCTACCTAGCTAGCTAGTTGACTCCTGTGGCTAGCCAAATATTACTTGTTTTTAAAGTTGGATCATCTTATCCTTTGAGACCTTAAAAGTGCACTATTATTTTGAACATTAAAAATAACTGGGAAACATCCATGGCAGGCCATGTCACGTTAGCTTGCTACATAACTTATGAGTGATAGGAAGCACGAGCACCACCACCAATCAGCCTACACCACTGCGCACACACCCGTCATTACTAAGACAACTAGCGTAGCCATGTCAAATGACTGCTGTCTGAACACACGCATCCGATATGGTCACTTGTAACCCGCTGTTTGGACAGTCAGTATTCCAAAACGGATTTAAAAAACAAAACGGATTTGAGCGTTAAGGTCTGCAGTGTGAAAAAAGCTATACACCACTCCAGCTAAAACGGAGGAAAACGGGGATAAAGCACAGCAAGTGGTATTTGCTGTGCCTTAAATCCGATTATGGCAGGTCACCTCTATAATGAGCGAAGGTCACCCATCACTTCATCTGTCACTGTCGTCTTTTTCACCCCACTCTCCTCTTAATTCGCCGCCTCTCCTTTCCTAAACAGTTAACTGCAATGCAGCGGCGGCTTTGAGAGACAGCAATGGCAAAGGGAGCATGTCAATGTTATCAGCATGCGACAGGCGCCGGCTTTGAGGGAGACCATGACTTTCCCTGCCACTCTGGCTCTCCGCTCGCTGGCTAATTACCCTACCAGACCCATTTCCTTCCAAAAAGCAGATATGTGTTAAAAAAGGCAGCCATCTTGGTGAATCAACTATTTTGGGGGAAGAGCGATTATGTCCCATCACTGGCTAAGAAGAGGTTAATCTCCCATGGACAAACTACGTAAACATAAATGGTATTGTAGAGCTGTCTTTATGAGCAGTAATAGTTCGGGTGCTTGGGTTTTTCATCACTGGTTATTCAATGCAGGCACTTACTTTGATAAACAAGCCATATGGCTTACCTCCTGCCAAAAGCAACAGGATGTTATACCAGTTATATCCTTGGTGCAATATAATGAAACATTTCAACAACATTTGCATTAAAATATAGAATCACCACCATAAAGGACATTTGGATATGGTTTTGTTCAATGTTTAACATGGGCTACAAGCAGATAAAGGTCCCAGACTTAAAAAGCATCTGCCACTAAAACAACCTACATGGTCATTCTATGATTCCTTTTCAAAGACACAAGTAGGCATATCAGATTTCAAATATGTGAGTGAACTGGTAAAAATCAGGAAAAAGTGGAACAATAAAAAAAGCACAGTAATTACCCTATACTTTAGCCCATTGTTAAGAATAAGAATTGTTCCACTGATCAGACTGAATAAAGTAAATAGATAAAATCTCCTGAAGACAAGATTACATAAATCTGCCCTTACACCCTAACCAAATTATTGTTCTATTTGTTGTTCCCCCTCTAGAAACCTTTGGGTTCACAATGTGTTTGACAAAATTATTTTCATAGTTACAAATCAGGTCACACTACCGAACTTCCCTGCTAAAACATATTGTAGGTCAGTCTGCTGTCTTTTTCGTTGTCACAGCCTAAATGCCAATCAGCAAACAAGGGGACTAATACAAGTGTGGATTAAATCGACACTACGACATGCTGTCAAAAGGCTGAATTCTGCAATAGGGACAGGAGTAACAGCAATCTTATATATTATTACAGAGTGCTGTAGATGAAGAGATCCCAATGAAAAGCAGTGGTTTTCAGTCCTGGTCCTGGGGTCTCAAAAAGGTGAACATTTTTGTTTTTGCCTTAGCACTACACAGCTGATTCAACTCATCATCAAGCTTCAACTGGTATTTATGCATTCATTTGTGATGCTGTCCTTGATTTAATCCTGCTGTTGTCACATGCTACACATGTACGTATGTGCACATGCATTTATCTATCCAATTTTATTGTGATTTGTTATAAGAGAGAATATTCTTTAGTAATCCACAATGACCTGGTGATGTAAAAGTCTAATAATGACATTATCTTCCATAATCCTAAAAATACCTTGCAACTTGGAGATTCTTTCAAAACGATTGCCTACAGTTACCGTATAGGGCACTGCACCGTTGGGTGCATTGTCACGAGTGTGACCAGGGCCATCTGGGACTGCCTCGTAAGGGGAATTCAGGCATGTGTGAAGGCTACCTGTGTCCTGCATAATTTCATGAGGATGGACACGAGGACCAAGAGGACACCTGCAGCTCTCTGCCGTCTGCTGCTATGCAGGATGTTGCACGGATAGGGGCCAAAAATGCAGCACGGGAGGCAATCCGGGTACGGGAGATCTTCACCTCCTACTTCTTTGAAGAGGGTGCTGTTCTCTGGCAACACCTTGTGCCATAGACTACACTATGCACAACCAAATTATATTTTAGGAGCCACCCACATTGCAATAAGAGTATTCTTTCATTTACTTAGCTATGCCAACTGCAGTTATTCAAATCCCAGTTTCTCTCCCTTTGATTTCTACTTCTCAGGTGAGGGATTTGTTCAGGCAAGGGTGATGTCAGCACATAAACAAAACAGGCTATTTTAAGAGTCACACATATTTAAACAAATTTAACAATTAGACCCTACAGTATCACCCACACACTCGTGTATCAATCTGATTGATGGATTGTGTTGTGCAGTAAGCAGGCTCAGGTGTATAACTGTGGCTCCTTCCACCTTCAAAGAATAGGTAAGAGGACCAACCATGGAGAATAGTAAGACAATTATTTATATAACTATTGTTTATATATTGTTTATCCTTGTGCGTCTGTGCATGTTTTTCAGCATAAAGTACTCTGCAGCCAATCAGTGTGGACAATAGGTGAGGCCCTCACGCGCACACACACACCTTTCGAACACTTATTGAGAAAATACAGTAGTTAACCTCTTCCAGCTAGGGTCCCATTTTCCGAATTTTCGCCTGTCTGACGTGCCCAAAGTTAAATGCCTACCACTCATGGCCAGAAACTAGGATATTTACATATTTAGTACTATTGGATAGGAAACACTCTGAAGTTTATAAAACCATTAAGATATAGTCTGTGGCTATTCCAGAACAGATTTAGCAGGCAAAAACCAGAGAAATTTCTGTCCGAATTTATTTTTCTTTGGCTCTCCTCTCATTTTGAAGCCCATGTAATATTTTTCTATGGGGAATAGGACCGAGGTTGCAGTACTTATGGCTTCCACTAGATGTCAACAGTCTCTGGAAAGGGTATGGAGGAAAAAGCTCTGACCAGATCCTTAGAGAGAATTACTACGGGTAGGGAAAATAGGTAAACAGGCGTGCACGTTCACGAGAACGTGAAGCACGCGCCAGCGACCAACTTTCTTTTCGTCTTTTAACGTTTCACTTACCGTTCTTGTAAAATATGATCGCTATTATTCATAAAAGAATACATAAGGATGCATTATTAATGATATTTGATTTGTTTGTGAAAAAGATGAGAGGTATAATTTGAACGCGATCCCTTCACTGTAAAGCGGGCGAGTAGACTGACAATGCTTGGTGGAGTAGCTGAACGTAACGTGCCAAAAACAACGGATATTTATGGATATAATTATTTACTTTTTCTAACAAAAGAACCATGGATTATCTTGTTTGGACACTTGGGAAGACCTCAGAAGAAGTTATTTGAAAGGTAAGCGATTTATATTAGCTGTGATATGGATATTTTGAGAACCGAGCTGGATATGAATTTATGCTAATGTGGAAAATATGTGAGGTACTAGCCTCAAACAATCAAATGTAGTGCTTTAAGCCAGTAAAGCCTTTTTAAAATCTGACAACGCAGTGATATTGCCAAGAAGCAGAGCTTTTGATGGCTATGCAACACTATGCAACACTTGTATATCGAAGTTAAATATTACGAATATGTATTACGAATATGTATTTTGAATTTGGCGCGTTATGTTTGCTCTGAAAACGATCCCGCTAAAGGGATCGGCGCGCTAAGATTTAAAGAGACAGTCTCCCTACCTCACTTCATCCCTCTTCTCCCTAAATACTCATATCATCTGTGTTGGTGTACCCCTCCTAGGTCGAGACAGCAGGTGCGGTAGAGAGAGAGAGTCGAAAACAGCAGGTTCGGGTTAAGTTACCACATCCGGTGAACAGGTCAGCGTTCCATAGCCGCAGGCAGAACAGTTGAAACTGGAGCAGCAGCACGACCAGGTGGTGTCACGATCTTCATTAATGGACCTAGGCGCAGCGTGCCGGGTTGAGAAAAACATGTTTATTTGTTAAACTCACCGAAACAAAAACAACGAACGAAGATCATATGGTGTAGCACCAATAGCAACATACACCCTAACAGAGTCAACTTCCCACAAAGACTGGAGGGAAAAAGGGCTGCTTAAGTATGGTTCCCAATCAGAGACAACGATAGACAGCTGTCCCTGATTGAGAGCCATACTCAGCCAAAACAAAGAAATACAAAAGAACATAGAATGCCCACCCCAACTCACACCCTGACCAAACCAAAATGAGACATAAACCGTCTCATACAGGTCAGGGCGTGACAGGTGGACTGGGGGCACCAAGGTGACATTAGGCCAGATCGTCCTGAGGCATGGTCCCAGGGCTCAGGTCCTCCGGGAGGGGAGGGAGAGAGAGAGAATTAGATGGATGAGCCCAAGCGAGTGCAAAAACCAGACAGGAAGATCACGTCAGTGACTCAACCCACTCAAGTGACGCACCCCTCCTACAGATGGCATGGAAGAGCACTAGTAAGCCAGTGACCCAGCCCCCGTAATAGGGTCAGAGTCAGAGAATCCCAGAGGATGGAGAGGGGAGCCGGCCAGGCAGGGTCAGCAAGGACGGTTTGTCGCTCCAGTGCCTTGCCGTTCACCTTTGCACCCCTAGGCCAGTCTTCACTCAATCATAGGACCTACTGAAGAGATGAGTCTTCAGTAAAGACTTAAAAGTCAAGACCAAGTCTGCGTCTCTCACATGGCCAGGCAGACCAATCCATAAAAATGTAGCTCTATAGGAGAAAGCCCTGCCTCCAGCTGTTTGATTAGAAATTCTAGGGACAATAAGGAGGCCTGCGTCTTGTGACCGTAGCGTACGTGTAGGTATGTAGTTTGGCAGGACCAAATCGAAGAGAGAGGTTGTAGCAAGCCCATGTAATGCTTTGTAGGTTAGCAGTAAAACCTTGAAATCAGCCCTAGCCTTAACAGGAAGACAGTGTAGAGAGACTAGCACTGGAGTAACATGATCAAATGTTTTGGTTGTAGTCAAGATTCTAGCAGCCGTGTTTAGCACTAACTGAACTTTATTTAGTGCTTTATCCAGGTAGGCGGAGAGTGGAGCATTGCAGTAGTGCAGTAGTTGCAATGTTACGAAGATGGAAAAAAGATATCCTTGAAATATTCTTGATATGTTTGTCAAAAAAGAGATCAGTAACGCTGAGGTCCTTCACAGTTTTATTTTAGACAACTGTACAACCATCAAGATTAATTGTCAGATCCAAAAGCAGAACTAGAACTAGCATATTTGTTTAGCCCAAGTTTAAAAGTAAAACAATTGCCGCCATCCACTTCCTTATGTCTGAAACACAGGCTTCCAGGGTAGACAATTTTGGGGCTTCACCGTGTTTCATCGAAATGTACAGCTGTGTTTCGTCCGCACAGCAGTGAAAGTTGACTTTGTGTTTCCAAATGACATCATCAAGAAGTAGAATATATACAGTCGTGCCCAAAAGTTTTGAGAATAACACAAATATTAATTTCCACAAAGTTTGCTGCTTCAGTGTCTTTAGATATTTTTGTCAGATGTTACTGCCCTAACCCATCTGGACAAGAGGAATACCTATGTAAGAATGGTGTTCATCGATTACAGTTCAGCATTTCACACCATAGTACTCTCCAAACTCGTCATTAAGCTCTAGATCCTGGGTCTCGACCCCTTCCTGTGCAACTGGGTCCTGTACTTTCTGACGGGCCGCCCCCAGGTGGTGAGGGTAGGAAACAACATCTCCACCCCGCTGATCCTCAACACTGGGGCTCCACAAGGGTGCGTTCTTAGCCCTCTCCTGTACACCCTGTTCACCCATGACTGCGTGGACATGCACGCCTCCAACTCAATCATCAGGTTTGCAGACAACACTACAGTGGTAGGCTTGATAACCAACAACGACGAGACGGCCTATAGGGAGGAGGTGAGGGCCCTCGGAGTGTGCTGTCAGGAAAATAACCTCACACTCAACATCAACAAAACAAAGGACATGATCGTAGACTTCAGGAAACAGCAGAGGGAGCACCCCCCTATCCACATCGACGGGACAGTAGTGGAGAAGGTGGAAAGTTTTAAGTTCCTCGGCGTACACATCACGGACAAATTGAAATGGTCCACCCACATAGCCAGCAAGGCGAGGCAACAGCGCCTCTTCAACCTCAGGAGGCTGAATAAATATGGCTTGTCACCAAAAACACTCAAACTTTTACAGATGCACAATCGAGAGCATCCTGTAGGACTGTATCACCGCCTGGTACGGCAACTGCACCGTCCACAACCGTAAGGCTCTCCAGAGGGTAGTGAGGTCTGCACAACGCTTCACCGGGGGCAAACTACCTGCCCTCCAGGACACCTACACCACCCGATGTCACAGGATGGCCAAAAAGATCATCAAGGACAACAACCACCCAAGCCACAGCCTGTTCACCCCGCTCTCATCCAGAAGGCGAGGTCAGTACAGGTGCATCAAAGCTGGAACCGAGAGACAGAAGCTATTTTTCAATCTCAAGGCCATCAGACTGTTAAACAGCCATCACTAACATTGAGGCTGCTGCCAACATACTGACTCAAATCTCTAGCCACTTTAATACAAAATTGGATGTATGTATCACTAGTCACTTTAATACCTGAACCGTACCTGTATTTGCCAAGGTAGAGTACATGATTGGTGAATATATTCAATATACAGGCTACAATGTGGGAAAATCATGCTTGGTAATAACTAAAATATCAGCTAGGCAAGCTTACAAAACTACATTCACTTACATGCACTGTTTCACAAGACGACAGCCTGGTTTGATGGTTTTCTCAGGAGTCCCTAAAACATTAAACACGAATTACAATTTCAGGAGCAGATCTATGCTGCAATGCCCATCAATGGGGCATTGGCAAAGACATTACCTCCAGCCTCACCTTTTGCCTGCTCACCAACGGTCGTTTATGGGGAGAATTATGTAGGTTTATTCTGACCTGTTCAAACTTTAACATAGGTTAGGTGATACCTGACACAAACATATACTAACTGCCATTGGTAATAGAACAGTGGCCGTGCCCGAATACCCATACTCGAATCCGAAATAGTAGGCCATTCAAGTATGCGAAAAAATAAAGGTTTAATAGTATGCTACGAAAATCGAGTATACTTTAAATGCACGGATGGCATACTCATTTTGGTTTTGACAACAGCTTATCAGTTAGATATGGGGATGGCCTACTGAAATCAACATGACATGACACATCTAGGAGAATTAGATGCACACTTTCCCACAATGCATTGGAAGAGGTGGGCTGTGAGTGATAGGCCCTAACTCTCTTCAAGTAGACAAAAAACAAAACTAGTGTCATGTCTACTCCCCCTCCGGTGCTCGACGTCGCCAGTATACTAACCATACTAATCATTATGCACAGCTGGCAACCCTCATTACACACACACACCTGCGCCCCACCTGGACTCCATCACTACCCTGATTACTCCCCCTTTATCTAGCACTCCCTAGCATCACTCTTCAGACAGTATTGGTTCTGTGTTCATGTCCAGACACTTCTGATTATTAAACTCAGCACCTGCGTCCTGACTCCCAGCGTCATCGTTACAACTAGGCTACTTAATTGGGACGATGCCGAATCCCAAAGCTTCTGCAGTGGTGTTCAAATGTAGGCTTAGTAGTTTTTGTTATCTTTAAAATTATCACGAGTATTGCCTTGTAGGCTACATCGTTGAATACAGACTTTAAAAAATAATTCCCAAAGTGGATTTCTGTTTTCTCATGAAGTGTTTCTTGTTCTCTTGGCCTTCGTCAGAGCTTTTAAACTAAATACTTCATATTTTCTTTTTTGAATGTGTCGGCATTGGGGTCTCGGGATTTGGCTGTGTTATTGATGTCATGTTAATCAGGCCTTTTGACTTGAACATATGGTTTGTTTTAGTTTTGTAGGCTGGGCTACGTATTTAATTTATGGATCAAGCCTTAGCAGTCATTTGTATTTATATTTTTTTAAGGATTCCCATTAGCAGTCATTCTGATCTCGTTCCCAATGATCAGTGCTTCAGTTTATGTTGCTGTCCAGTGGTTCTGAATTTGCGATGCACCCGACTGTCCACGTTTTTTTTGTGCAATAGCCTTTTGATTTGAACATTTGAAAAGTTTTGTTGTGTGTACTAAGCTATTTAAATTATATACAGTATGTTACAGCACTTTGCTTTCACAAATAAGTTTGTTGAAATGGAACCAAATGGTCTGTTTCTGTCTTCAGTTCTTTTTTATTAGGATCGATGGGCTATATGAGCTACGGTATAGGTTGAATGTGATAGTCTGCATATAACCAGCCTGAGTAGGTCTATAACTCCATTCCTATTCTATTCAGAGTTTAGAGAAATTAATCGAATTGGAAATTAGCTATTATCAGGCTGGTTAATGCAAATAATGTCTGCGTTTGTAAAAATCCACCCTCACTCGGCCCCACAACACCTACTCAACCAGTCAGGAGCCACTACTGTGTTGCGGCCATTTCGTTCTGCATACTTAACGGTACGTGCTAAATAGTATGCGACAATGTGTTCATACAGTGCCTTCAGAAAGTATTCACACCCCTTGACTTTTTCCACATTCTGTTGTGTTACAAAGTTGGATTAAAATTGATTTAATTTTAATTGTTTGTCAACAATTTACACAACTCTAACATTTGTTAAAAAAAAAAAAAATAAGAAAAAGAAAATTAAAACACTTATATCTTGATCAAATAAGCATTTAACCCCCCTGAATCAGTACATCTAGAATCACCTTTGGCAGCGACTATAGCTTTGAATCTTTCTGGGTAAGTCTCTAAGAGGTTTCCACACCTGGATCGTTCAACATTTGCCCATTATTATTAAACAAATTATTCACGTTCTGTCACTGGTTGTTGGCCATTGTTAAACAATCATGTTCAGGTCTTGTCATAGATTTTCAAGAAGATTTAAGTCAAAACTGTAACTTGGCCACTCAGGAACATTCACTGTCTTCTTGATTAGCAACTGTAGATTTGGCATTGTGTTTTAGGTTATTGTTCTGCTGAAAGGTGAATTCATCTCCCAGTGTCTGGTAGAAAGCAGACTGAGCCAGGTATGCCTGTGCTTAGCTCCATTCAGTTTTTATTTTTATTCTGAAAAACTCCCCAGTCCTTAACAATTACAAGCATACCCATGACATGATGCATCCACCCCTATGCTTACAATTATGGAAAGTTGTACTCAGTAATGTGTTGTATTGGATTTGCCCCAAACATAACACTTTCTATTCAAGACAAAAGTTACTTGCTTAATTGCTGTCTATTCTGCAGCAGGATCAGGGAACTCCTGTTGTATACGGGACACCACACAGGAAGGTATGACCACTCTGACATGTTTGCCAACGTAGCCCCATTACCACTAGACAAAATGCTGATAGGCACAGTATTTGTATCAGCTGACAATGAATGGTGCACATTGTTATATTAGCAGAACATTGTTTCTATGGTATTATGTAAAGGGTTGTTTATTCTACATGGACCTGTTACTACATTTTAAAGTTATCAAAACGCTTAATTCAGCAATTGCATTCTTTTCATATTACTCTGTAGGCTACTGACCTGTTCAAAGCTTCCTCCGGCATCTCACCAAACAACTGCCTGTATTTATTGAACTCAACCTGCAGGAGGTTTGCTTGTTGTGATTGAGTGGGGAGAAACCACTGCAGGCAAGGTTCTGGCAGATGGGTGTGTCTTGGTGGTGGCAAGGACACACCCAAGAAACACCCACAACAAACCACACCCCCAAGGGAACTCACGTTTGGCTTCTGTCATGGCTGCCAGCGTTTTTTGAGGAGCAAGCCAAA
This sequence comes from Brachymystax lenok tsinlingensis, assembly GCA_030435695.1. Lineage (NCBI taxonomy): Eukaryota > Metazoa > Chordata > Actinopteri > Salmoniformes > Salmonidae > Brachymystax > Brachymystax lenok. The sequence goes on from CM059789.1 coordinate 22,053,956, forward strand.
AAACGAGGCCAAATCAATGGTTGCAGTTACTCTTTAAAGGTGTTGTCAACGAAGCCCGATATCTACTTCCCCAGAGTCAGATGAAGTCGTGGATTCCATTTTTATTTCTCTGTGTCTAGTATGAAGGAAGTTAGCATTGGCTCGCGAAACTACCTCGAACTAGTGTTAGCGCAATGACTGAAAGTCTACAGTAACAACTGTTCCCATAGACCTCCAGTCATTGTGCTAACACTAGTTGGCAATTACGTTAACAACTTTGTTCAAACTGAACACAGACAGAGATTATCTATTATATTGTCAAGATAGGCAAGTGACCTCTCTAACAATGGGAAGACGAGATCAGGCGGGACCATTCTAGCCAATGAGAGGGCAGATACGTATGTGAACAACAGGCTTAACAAAGTTGTTTTTCTCAAAGCTGCCAGAATTGCACGTGCATCCACTTATATCAGTATATTTGTAACAGCCTAAACATTACAAAACTTTTATTCGATCAAATAACCTCCGTACAAAAAAATGGCTTATCTCACGCGGACAGATTTTGGTTAGAGTAAATCCTCCCGCTTCGCCTCTTCCTCTTTGACTCTGGTATCCCCGAAATGGTATCCCCGAGTTCATCTGACTCTGGGGAAGTAGATAAAGGGCCTCGTTGCTAAAATCCGGAAGAATCCATTTAATCGACATTGAATTTAGTATCTTAATTACTTACAGTACATAGCGTTGATTTATGTTTACTGCAGCAAGAAACAGAGAGCTCACTTCAGAGGATTGCAAAAGTTGAGTTGAGGTCGGAGTTGCTGGTGGACTGGTTAATCATTTCTTATATGGTCATACGTATATTGTTGTATACCACTCTGAAATTGCAAGAAACTAAGGCCTGTCACACCTGAATATTTCTATTGAGATAATGTTAATTTATTTACACTGTATCACGCCAATTGCATGGCGGCCACTTTGATTACAATTTCAACGTGTTGAATAGAGAATGACCTTACAAGGGGATTGTGAGGCAAATGTGGAGAATCGGCATCATCTTCAATTTTACTATAACCACAAAAATAATCAACGGGATAAACTCTAAAGCTGTTCCCACAAGGGGTCAGTTGGAAACTGCAAACTTAATGAAAATGACCCTTGAAAATAATAATGTTCTCATTTCAGAGGTTCCTTCCACTTCTTTCTGGCCACACTAGACACCAAATGGATAGACAGAGATCACAGGAGGTTGGTGGAACCTTATTTGGGGAGGACGGGCTCATTATAATGGCTGGAACGGAATTAATGGAATGGTAATCAAACTCATCACATGATTTCCATGTGTTTGATAGCATTCCATTCACTCCATTCCAGCCATTATAATGAGCCGTTTTCCCCTTAGCAGCCTCCTGTGACAGAGATATAATACACACCAAACCAATGCAGATTACCTTAACGGAAAACCTACTCAGGTGTAACTCATTAGAACATAGCAACTAATCTTCCAGGCATCTAAGTATCCCAACTTCACACTCGACTACCAACTTCAAGGATTAATTATATGCTAGTGATTTAGGTGATGAAGTAACTTGTCAGGAAGTACAACCACTGATTAGAATTAATATTTTCTTAATCATGAATTGACCTTGAATAATGGAGAAGAACATTTCATTCTTCAGGTATACTTTTAAGTGATACATTTGTTGAGAAGTTGTTTTGCGACCCTCAGTGAGTTGAAGATAAGTCCTCGGACTGACTCGGTTAATCAAAACATGATTAAGGGAAATTAACCAGTAAATGACTGAATAATTTAATAAATTAACTTAAATCAATAAATCAAATGCATCAGCCGATGTCACAAAGTGCTGTACAGAAACCCAGCCTAAAACCCCAAATAGCAAGCAATGCAGATGTAGAAGCACGGTGGCTAGGAAAAAACTCCCTAGAAAGGCAGGAACCTAGGAAGAAACCTAGAGAGGAACCAGGCTCTGAGAGGTGACCAGTCCTCTTCTGGCTGTGCCTGAGTGGAGATTATAACAGTACATGGCCAAGATGTTCAAACGTTCATAGATGACCAGCAGGGACAAATAATAATAATCCCAGTGGTTGTAGAGGGTGCAACAGGTCAGCACCTCAGGAGTAAATGTCAGTTGGCTTTTCATAGTCGATCATTCAGAGTTAGAAACAGCAGGTGCGGTAGCGAGAGAGAGTCGAAAAAACAACAGGTCTGGGACAAGGTAGCACGTCCGATGAACAGGTCAGGGTTCCAATAAGGAGGCCTGCGTCTTGTGACCATAGCGTACGTGTAGGTATGTACAGCAGGACCAAATCGGAGAGATAGGTAGTAGCAAGCCCATGTAATGCTTTGTAGGTTAGCAGTAAAATATGAAATCAGCCCTAGCCTTAACAGGAAGCCAGCATAGAGAGGCTAGCACTAGAGAAATATGTTAGTTTTTTTGGTTCAATTCAAGATTATAGCAGCCGTGTTTAGCACTAACTGAAGTTGATTTAGTGCTTTATCTGGGAAGCCGGAAAGTACAGCATTGCAGTAGTCTAATCTAGAAGTGACAAAAGCATTTTTTTACAAAAAGTTGCATATTTTTGCAATGTTACTAAGATGGAAAAAAGCTGTCCTTGAAATATTCTTGATATGTTCGTCAAAAGAGAGATTAGGGTCCAGATTAATGGGAACATTTATATTTTATAAGCAAACTCACTACACAGAGGGTGGTACAAAAGGTTTTCCAAATGTGGACGGCACTTTTGCCACCCTTCATATGGCATTACGTTTAATAATGAATTTTAAAGCATCAATACACAGTAGTTTAAAGATAAGTGTTAAAAGTTGCTTCGTGAATTGACTATTACTAAAATAATTTAATTATTACAATGTCAAAAGGTACATTCATAGTTTATTCTATTCTTCATTACTATCGGGAAGAATAGGTTCTTCAAACTTTGGAAATAATTTAATTGTTATTATAAGTCAAAGCACCAAAACATTGGGGAATGACAATCCTCTCTGCTCATACCAAACCATAATGAGACAATTTGTTTGTTTACAAATCTAAGTTATCACCCACACATAAATGATCTCCCTAGTGCTAGAGCCAAATGGCTGTCAAAGCCTTGAATAATTTATTGAACTCCTATCACAATATACTGTATGGTGCTGACCAGAATACTTAAAAAAAAACATCTTGTCATCATCGTTATTGTTTAATCCCTGGGTAGTTTTGACATGTTCTCCATCTGTTGCAGCCTGCTGCTGTTGAGCTGTGTGCTGCAGGGACTCTGATAAAAGCAACTTTACTGTTTTGTGATCTCCAAACTGTTTCAGCTCTTACCATCATTCAAAAGAAGGACTGCTGTGTGAAAGAGAGAGAGAGTGTGAGAGACACAGAGAGCAACAGAGAGACAAAGAGTGAGAGAGAGAGAGTGGGAGGGGTAGATCTGTTATTGGGAGTGATGGCCGCAAACAGTGCAGTTGGCTCAAAAAGGCGCTTTTTCTTTGAGGGTAGTACTCGTTTCAAGCTAAGCAATTCCCTCCCACTCTCTTCCTATTCCCCCTCTCTGTTTTGTAGTTGGAAATGGGAAAGAATGCTTTTTTTTCACACTGCCAACAGCGCTGCAGCAAAATGTTATCATTCAATGTATTAAGCAATACCAGCTTGTTGGCAAGTTATAAGAACAGTGTCTGCATCGAGTGCACATACTGTAGGCTACACAATCATGTTGATGGCATTGATTTAAGAATGTATACTGGTAACTATTGCTCTGTACAAACCTATTGGCAGACAAAATGATTCCGTTCCAGGTCATTTTGGATGTCAGTACGATCATGACCTCCTACCATGTCACACATTGTCAACCCCAGCTAGACGTAAAGGCCCATTCTGTGATTTCTACAGGCATTTCACAATCTCCACACAAGGGCACATTCGAGAACAATTAACAATAGTCTAAAAACAGTTCCATACATTAAAGGGCGACAGCACTTACTGATTTGGCCTTGTTTGTCAAATTAAAATCAAACCATATATAGACTTGGCGCTCCGGGTACCGCTTGCCGTGCGGTAGCAGAGAAAAGAGTCTATGACTAGGGTGGTCTTTGACAATTTTTAGGGCCTTCCTCTGACACCACCTGGTATAGAGGTCCTGGATGGCAGGAAGCTTCAGTAATGTACTGGGCCATACGCACTACCCTCTGTAGTGCCTTGCGGTCGGAGGCCGGGCAGTTGCCATACCAGGCAGTGATGCAACCAGTCAGGGTGCTCTCTATGGTGCAGCTGTAAAACCTTTTGAGGATCTGAGGACACATGCCAAATCTCCTGAGGGGGAATAGGTTTTGTCATCCCCTCTTCACGACTGTCTTGGTGTGCTTGGACCATGTAGGTTTGTTGGTGATGTGGACGCCAAGGAACTTGAAGCTCTCAACCTGCTCCACACATCAATGCTCAATAAGAAATGCTAGAGACCATGACTGAGGGGATTAGATTTTCTGGCCCGGGTTACCCCAGTAGGAGGAGTTTGACGGGGTGAAAAGTGATTGGACTTGTTTTGGAACTGGGCTGCCTCCCCATGCAAAGCCCATGGCAAACTCATCTCAAAACAAATGTGATGTAGCCAAGGCTAGATTAAGCATTTGGAGTAATGAGTTGGATACTGTTTTCACATGCAAAACCCTAATCTGCCTTGCCAAGAAAACTAGTTTGAAAATTCAAACATATATTTTATGGAAAAGAGATGCTGTATGTTTCTGAACAATGCACCATGCTGCCTTGTTGTGCCAACATGACAGAGCGGTGCAGATTACTGTTCAATTTGAAAGGGTGCTCCTTCCTCACCGCTTTATCCCGTTCACATGACGGGCCATAGACCAGTGCACTCAGGTTAGTAGAACTCCCTCACTGAAGGCAAACAAGACTTTTGGGGTGTGGTTTGATGTGGGTGATTCTTGGGGCTGTCTTTGACATTCCCTCAATTTTTATTTGGCTGGCTATGCTTTCCATCTGGCTACCCCTACCCCGGTCAATGTCTCTGTACCCCCCCACAGCAACTTGCCCAAGCCTCCCCCATTTTACTTCACCCAAATCCAGATAGCTGATGTTCTGAAAGAGCTGCAAAATCTGGACCCCTACAAATCAGCTGACCTAGACAATCTGGACCCTCTCTTTCTAAAATTATCCGCTGCAATTGTTGCAATCCCTAGCAATTGTTGCAATCACTAGCATGTTCAACCTCTCTTTCGTATCGTCTGAGATACGAAAGCTGCCGCGGTCATCCCACTTTTTAAAGGGGGTGACACTCTAGACCCAAACTGTTACAGACCTATATCTATCCTACCCTGCCTTTCTGAAGTCTTCGAAAGCCAAGTTAACAAACAGATCACCGACCATTTCGGAATCCCACCATACCTTCTCCGCTATGCAATCTGGTTTCAGAGCTGGTCATGGGTGCACCTCAGCCATGCTCAAGGTTATAAACAATATCATAACCGCCATCGATAAAAGACAATACTGTGCAGCCGTATTCATGGACCTGTTCAAGGCTTTCAACTCTGTCAATCACCGCATTCTTATCGACAGACTCAACAGCCTTGGTTTCTCAAATGACTGCCTCGTCTGGTTCAGTGTGTCAAATCGGACCTGTTGTCCGGACCTCTGTCACTCTATGGGGGTGCCACAGGGTTCAATTCTCGGGCCGACTCTTTTCTCTGTATACATCAATGATGTCGCTCTTGCTGCTGGTGATTCTCTGATCCACCTCTATGCAGACGACACCATTCTGTATACTTCTGGCCCATCTCTGGACACTGTGTTAACAAAACTCCAGACAAGCTTCAATGCCATACAACACTCCTAAATCTAGAATCAGCTTCTAATTTCGCAACAAAGTATCCTTCACTCATGTTCCTAGGCCGTCATTGAAAATAAGAATTTGTTCTTAACTGACTTGCCTTGTTAAAAAAAAAATGCTTCCAAACATACCCTCGTAAAACTGACTATCCTACCGATCCTTGACTTTGGCGATGTCATTTACAAATTAGCCTCCAACACTCTACTCAGCAAACTGGATGTAGTCTATCACAGTGCCATCAATTTTGTCACCAAAGCCCCATATACTACCCACCACTGCGACCTGTATGCTCTTGTTGGCTGGCCCTCGCTACATATTCGTCGCCAAACCCACTAGTGGCTCCAGGTCATCTATAAGTCTTTGCTAGGTAAAGTCCTGCCTTATCTCAGCTCACTGGTCACCATAGCAGCACCCACCCATAGCACGCGCTCCAGCAGGTGTATTTCACTGGTCACCCCCAAAGCCAACTCCTCTTTGGCCGCCTTTCTTTCCAGTTCTCTGCTGCCAATACCTGGAACGAATTGCAAAAATCACTGAAGCTGGAGACTTATATCTCCTTCACTCCTTCAACTTTAAGCATCAGCTGTCAGAGCAGCTTGCCGATCATTGCACCTGTACATAGCCCATCTGTAAATAGCCCACCCAACTACCTCATCCCCATGTTGTTTTAGTTTTTTTTGCTCCTTTGCACCCCAGTATCTCTACTTGCACATTCATCTTCTGCACATCTATCACTCCAGTGTTTAATTTAATCCCTAATCTTACTACATTTGCACACACTGTATATAGACTTTTCTATTGTGTTATTGACTGTATGTTTGTTTATCCCATGTGTAACTGTGTTGTTTGTGTCGCACTGCTTTGATCTATCTTGGCCAGGTCGCAGTTGTAAATGAGAAGTTGTTCTCAAAAGGCCTACCTGGTTAAATAAAAGGTGAAATAAAATTTAAATCACAACAAACAAGGCCAGTAGTGAGTACAGTTAGGTAAGCTAAGATACAGTAGCTTTGCTTTAGAGAGAAAAACGTTGCACAACTGAATGCATTCAACCTAAATGAATTATCAAATAATGTATAACTAAAAGTAGCTACTAGCTAGCTCATACCAGCTATCTACTTAGCTAAGGTACTCACCAACACCAGTGGTTTGATAGTTGAGGCAGCAGAAGTGACCGTGTCTGTTGTAATCCACTCCTGGCTATCTGGTAATATTGTTAAAATGCAGTGGAAGTTTGAACCAACTTCATGAAAGCCCATTTTCACTCCTATTTGCTGAGCAAAATGTGTGTGCGTTGCACTCATATGTATACTTGAAAACAAATGGGAGCTGGGTGTGAATAGATCCTGTGTGTAGCTGGTGTATAGGAGTCAGGCGCAGGACAGCAGATATGAGTAAAAAACTAATTTACTCAAACAATCACAAAATACAACTCAAAGATATCGAGCCCACAACTAACGGACCGTGTTAACATACAATCAATCACTCACGAAAAAACATGGGGGAACAGAGGGTTAAATAATGAACAAGTAATTGGGGGATTGAAACCAGGTGTGTAAGACAAAGACAAAACAAATGGAAAAATGAAAAATGGATTGGCGATGGCTAGAAGACCGGTGACGTCGACCGCCAAACGCTGCCCGAACAAGGAGAGGGACCGACTTCGGCGGAAGTCGTGACACTGGGGGAGGACCACAACGTGTTGTCTCTGGGCAATTGGGCATCATTGGCATAAGTGGGCATGTAAGTAATCCATACCCAACCCTCCAGTAAGCCATGACAAACTCACTTACAAAACTCAGTTTTGGACGAGACTGACTTCACCACCAGAATTATCCTATCAAACTTTGTAGTCATTTTGACACTCGAATGAATGTTTCTGAATCATATTGCCACATAGGCTGGTTAAAACCAGAGAAGTTGATTCTAAGGGGCAGTTGACCTGTAACTCAGACAAGCTTTTAAAAAACCTGGTGTTACAACAGAATTTCTCTGCGTAAACTTGGACTCTGCGTCAACTCCTCTGAGACGCCGGCTACCTCGGGGCTTTCGTAGCTCCTCCTTGTCCTCCTCATTTCTCTTTCTCTGGGAGCGTCCTGATGTTATCTTTGAGGGATCCCAGGCAGAAGCCTGATTGAAGTGCAGGGCTAGATAAAAAGCACACACCGAAGATTTATGGCTGAAAGACAGGTTCAGTCTGCTTGATGACAACTGATCAATTATTTTCCTCAGAACTTTTTTCATTGTACTGAATAATAGCAGAAGTTCAACTAGAAGGGGAGCATTGTGAAGATTCAACTTTTCCTGACTTGTACTTTTGGTAACGAAGGACAGGAGGATGATATTCACATCCTAAACTTGAGTTTAGACATTTAAACATTTCAAAGAGCATGGGAAATTGGCAAGCCTTGTGCACCTAAACATTATTCAGTTTTGAAACGGGTGTACCTAGCTAGTCAACACGCATACACAGTACCTCCCCCTAAATTACTTTATACCTCTTTTCCCCTGGTGTCAAATGTGGATATAATTGAATTGACATACTGTAAGTTATGCCACAGTCGTCACAAATTATTGACCATTTGGAAGTGGGCCTTTTGAAGTATGAAATCATGGCATTGACGTTATGTCATTGTAGTGTAGCCCAGTTTCACAAGTACACTCTGTTTTAAGCTCAACCTTGCATATAATGACATGTTGAATATTCATTATGTGAAGCTTTTGAAGGGTAAAACAGCATTTTCACAAAAGATAAGAAAAGATGTCCATTTTATATCCGGCAGAAGACTTTCTGTATTTCCTCCTTATTCCTTCTGGGTATGACACCAGAAGCTTACATATTTATGTAAGCTTATGCTTACATATTTATTTGTGTACATTTCCGTTATATTCATTTAGTTACTTGGTTGTTTGGATTCGGCTCTCAGTTGTTGCACACTACCTGAATATAGATTCCACATTGAAAGTCTTATCAATTGCTTTCTATTCCTAACCCAGAGACTCAGTTGTAAGGCTTTCATTGAATTAACATTTCAACAAATATGCTTAAAAACTGTATAATAATTGTATTGTGCTTACCTTCTGGTGAAGGCCTATTTTTAAAGGTGACTGTCACGTGTGCTCCCTCTCCGGCCTCTTGGTCACCAGTCTGAGCAGAATGAGGACTCACCAAAGGGAAGTATCAGGACGTTTTTTTTGTTTGTTTTTGTTTTGGAGGCGATGTCGGGTCCGGGTGTCTGGGCCGGAGCTACCTGGGAGGCCTCAGCCAATCTGTCGGATTTCCATGCCTCGGTAGGTTCGACCAAGGCAACGTGGGAGGTCTCAGCCGGCTCATCAGGCTCTCACGCCTCAGCCTGTTCATCAAGTTTCTGCGCCTCAGTGGAGGCGACCAGTCCGCTCTTGATCCCGGGATCATCCCTGTGGTTGGCGTCCTGCGTTTGGAGCCGATCACTCCGGGGAGGGGGTACTGTCACGTACAGTATGCTCTCTCTCCGGCGATCTAGGTCCCCATGCTCCCGTGCCTCAGCTGGATCATCAGGTTTCCTGCGCCTCAGCAGAGGTGACCGGTCCGCTCCTGATCCCCGGGATCGTCATTTTGGTCGGCGTCCTGTGACTGGAGCCACGCATCGAGGAGTGGGTACTGTCACGTGTGCTCCTTCTCCGGCCTCTAGGTCAACAGTCTGCTCGTCATGGCGCACACCTGTCACCATCGTAATGCGGAATTGCGCATTATGACACTCACCTGGACAATCACCTCCTTCATTACCTGCCCTATAATTGTCACTCCATTTGGTTCCTTCCCCAGTCATCATTGTATCTGTATCATGTCGGTGCGCTGGTTGTGTTACGTGTTTGTTTCATTTATTAATTAAATGTTTTCACTCCCTGAACTTGCTTCACGACTCGCAGCATACACCGTTACCGTGACATTAAGTTGACTTTTTCCACAGAATATTTCCAAAACTTTAAGTCTCTGACACAGTACTGTATCGTTGAGGGAGAGGTTGTTGTCATTGCACCACACTGCCAGGTCTCTGACCTCCTCCCTATAGGCTGTCTCATCGTTGTCCGTGATTAGGCCTACCACAGTTGTGTCGTCAGCAAACTTAATGATGGTGTTGGAGTTGTGCTTGACCATGCAGTCGTGGGTGAACAGGGAGTACAGTAGGGGACTAAGCATGCACCACTGAAGGGCCCCCACATTGAGGATCAGCGTGGCAGATGTGTTGTTGCCTACCCTTACCACCTGGGGGTGTCCCGTCAGGAAGTCCAGGATCCAGCTGCAGAGTGAGGTGTTTAGTCCCAGGGTCCTTAGCTTAGTAACGAGCTCTGGGCACTATGGTGTTGAACGCTGAGCTGTAGTTAATGAATAGCATTCTCACATACAGTGCCCTCCATCCTTGGTAAACATGAGCAAAACGGGCTGTGAAAAAAACATATTTATTGTTTATCCTCATGGTCTTTCTTTCAAAATTTTTAGTAATGTAAAATAATGCATTCTTAAAACAAGTATTTTTCTCAAATACAGTGACCTGTGAAAGTATTCACCCCCCTTGGAATTATTCCTATTTTGTTGCCTTACAATCATTTGATTCACACAACATGCCAACCACAAAAAAACAGAAAACATGAGCATGCATAACTATTCACCTCCCCAAAGTCAATACTTTGTAGAGCCACCTTTTGCAGCAATTACAGCTGCAAGTTGCTTGGGGTATGTCTCTATAAGCTTGGCACATCTAGCCACTGGGATTTTTGCCCATTCTTCAAGGCAAAACTGCTCCAGCTCATTTAAGTTGGATGGGCTCCGCTGGTGTACAGCAATCTTTAAGTCATACCACAGATTCTCAATTGGATTGAGGTCTGGGCTTTGACTAGGCCATTCCAAGACATTTAAATGTTTCCCCCTTAACAACTTGAGTGTTGCTTTAGCAGTATGCTTAGGGTCATTTTCCTACTGGAAGGTGGACCTCCATCCCAGTCTCAAATCTCTGGAAGACTGAAACAGGTTTCCCTCAAGAATTTCCCTGTATTTAGCGCCATCCATAATTATTTCAATTCTGACCAGTTTCCCAGTCCCTGCAGATGAAAAACATCCCCACAGCATGATGCTGCCACCACCATGCTTCACTTTGGTGATGGTGTTCTCGGGGTGATGAGAGGTGTTGGGTTTGCTTCAGACATGGTGTTTTCCTTGATGGCCAAAAAGCTCAATTTTAGTCTCATCTGACCAGAGTACCTTTTTCCATATGTTTGGGGAGTCTCCCACATGCCTTTTGGCAAACATCAAACATGTTTGATTATTTTTTTCTTTAAGCAATGGCTTTTTCTGGCCACTCTTCCGTAAAGCCCAGCTCTGTGGAGTGTATGGCTTAAAGTGGTCCTATGGACAGATACTCCAATCTCTGCTGTGGAGCTTTGCAGCTCCTTCAGGGTTACCTTTGGTCAGTTTGTTGCCTCTCTGATTAATGCCCTCCTTGCCTGGTCTGTGAGTTTTGGTGGGCGGCCCTCTCTTGGCTGGTTTGTTGTGGTGCCATATACTTTCCATTTTTTAATATTGGATTTAATGGCGCTCTGTTTGAGATATTTCTTTATAACCCAACCCTGATCTGAAGTTCTCCACAACTTTGTCCCTGACCTGTTTGGAGAGCTCATTGGTCTTCATGGTGGTGTTGCAGACTCTGGGCCCTTTCAGAACAGGTCTATATATACTGAGATCATGTGACAGATCATGTGACACTTAGATTGCACACAGGTGGACTTTATTTAACTAATGTGACTTCTGAAGGTTATTGGTTGCACCAGATCTTATTTAGGGGCTTCATAGCACGCACTACTTTTCCGTTTTGACATGGTTAGCAAATGTTAATGCGAGTGTAGCGAAATGCTTGTGCTTCTAGTTCCAACAGTGCAGTAATATCTAACAAGTAATCTAACAATTACCCAAACAACTACCTAAAACACACAAATCTAAAGGTGTGAATGAGAATATGCACATATAAGTATATGGATGAGTGATGGCCGAGCAGCATAGGCAAGGTGCAGTAGATGGTATAAAATACAGTATATACATATGATATGAGTTGTGCAGACTGCACCACCCTCTGGAGAGCCTTGCGGTTGAGGGCGGTGCAGTTGCCGTACCAGGCTGTCATACAGCCCGACAGGATGCTCTCGATTGTGAATCTGTAAAAGTTTGACAGGGTTTTGGGTGTCAGGCCAAATTTCTTCAGCCTGCTGAGGTTGTAGAGGCACTGTTGCGCCTTCTTCACCACACTGTTTGTGTGAGTGGACCATTTCAGTTTGTCTGTGATGTGTACGCCCACCTTCTCCACTGCTGTCCCTTCGATGTGGATAGGGGGGTGCTCCCTCTGCTGTTTCCTGAAGTCCACAATTATTTCCTTTGTTTTGTTGTAGTTGAGTGAGAGGTTGTTTTCCTGACATCACACTCCGAGTGCCATCACCTCCACCCTGTAGGCTGTCTCGTTGTTGTTTGTGATCAAGCCCACTAAGGTTGTGTTGTCTGCAAACTTGATGATTGAGTTGGAGGCGTGCATGGCCATGCAGTCATGGGTGAAAAGGGAGTACAGGAGAGGGCTGAGCACACACCCTTGTGGGGCCCCAGTGTTGAGGATCAGCGAAGTGGATGTTGTTTCCTACCTTCACCACCTGGAGGCGGCCCGTCAGAATGTCCAGGACCCAGTTGCACAGGGAGGGGTTGAGACCCAGGGTGTTGGTGTTGAATACTGAGCTATAGTCAATGAACAGCATTCTTGCATAGGTATTATTTTGGGCCAGATGGGATAGGGCAGTGTGCAGTGATGGCGAAGTGGGTCTAGGGTGGCCGGTAAGGTGGCGGTGATATGATCCTTGACTAGCCTCTCAAAGCACTTCATGATGCTAGAAGTGAGTGCTAAGGGGCGGTAGTCATTTAGTTCAGTTATCTTTGCCTTCTTGGGTACAGGAACAATGGTAGCCATCTTGAAGCATGTGGGGACAACAGACTGAGATGGGGAGCAATTAAATATGTCTGTAAACACACCAGCCAGCTGGTCTGCACATGCTCTGAGGACACGGCTAGGGATGCCATCTGGGCCAGCAGCCTTGCAAGGGTTAACACGTTTAAATGTTTTACTCACGTCAGCCACTGAGATGGGGGGGGGGACACTACAGTGGTAGGCTTGATTACCAACAATGACGAGACGGCCTACAGGGAGGAGGTGAGGGCCCTCTGAGTGTGGTGTCAGGAAAATAACCTCTCACTCAACATCATCAAAACAAAGGAGATGATCGTGGACTTCAGGAAACAGCAGAGGGAGCACCCCCCTATCCACATCAACGGGACAGTAGTGGAGAAGGTGGAAAGTTTTAAGTTCCTCGACGTACACATCACCGACAAACTGAAATAGTCTACCCACACAGACAGCGTGGTGAAGAAGGCGCAACAGCGCCTCTTCAACCTCAGGAGGCTGAAAGAATTTGGCTTGTCACCAAAATCACTCACAAACTTCTACAGATGCACAATCGAGAGCATCCTGTCGGGCTGTATCACCGCCTGGTACGGCAACTGCTCCGCCCACAACCGTAAGGCTCTCCAGAGGGTAGTGAGGACTGCACAACGCATCACCGGGGGTAAACTACCTGCCCTTCAGGACACCTACACCACCCGATGTCACAGGAAGGCCAAAAAGATCATCAAGGACAACAACCACATGAGCCACTGCCTGTTCACTCCGCTATCATCCAGAAGGCGAGGTCAGTACAGGTGCATCAAAGCTGGGACCGAGAGACTGAAAAACAGCTTCTACCTCAAGGCCATCAGACTGTTAAACAGCCATAACTAACATTGAGTGGCTGCTGCCAACATACTGACTTACAGTGAGGGAAAAAAGTATTTGATCCCCTGCTGATTTTGTACGTTTGCCCACTGACAAAGAAATGATCAGTCTATAATTTTAATGGTAGGTTTATTTGAACAGTGAGACAGAATAACAACAAAAAATCCAGAAAAACGCACGTGTAGATTTTTATAAATTGATTTGCATTTTAATGAGGGAAATAAGTATTTGACCCCCTCTCAATCAGAAAGATTTCTGGCTCCCAGGTGTCTTTTATACAGGTAACGAGCTGAGATTAGGAGCACACACTTAAAGGGAGTGCTCCTAATCTCAGTTTGTTACCTGTATAAAAGACACCTGTCCACAGAAGCAATCAATCAGATTCCAAACTCTCCACCATGGCCAATACCAAAGAGCTCTCCAAGGATGTCAGGGACAAGATTGTAGACCTACACAAGGCTGGAATGGGCTACAAGACCATCGCCAAGCAGCTTGGTGAGAAGGTGACAACAGTTGGTGCGATTATTCGCAAATGGAAGAAACACAAATGAACTGCTCCATGCAAGATCTCACCTCGTGGAGTTGCAATGATCATGAGAACGGTGAGGAGTTTGCCCGTCCCCATGCCCGTCTGAAGTTTGCCAATCAACATCTGAATGATTCAGAGGACAACTGGGTGAAAGTGTTGTGGTCAGATGAGACCAAAATTGAGCTCTTTAGCATCAACTCAACTCACCGTGTTTGGAGGAGGAGGAATGCTGCCTATGACCCCAAGAACACCATCCCCACCGTCAAACATGGAGGTGGAATCATTATGCTTTGGGGTTGTTTTTCTGCTAAGGGGACAGGACAACTTCACCGCATCAAAGGGACGATGGACAAGGCCATGTACCGTCAAATCTTGGGTGAGAACCTCCTTCCCTCAGCCAGGGCATTGAAAATGGGTCGTGGATGGGTATTCCAGCATGACAATGACCCAAAACACACGGCCAAGGCAACAAAGGAGTGGCTCAAGAAGAAGCACATTAAGGTCCTGGAGTGGCCTAGCCAGTCTCCAGACCTTAATCCCATAGAAAATCTGTGGAGGGAGCTGAAGGTTCGAGTTGCCAAACATCAGCCTCGAAACCTTAATGACTTGGAGAAGATCTGCAAAGAGGAGTGGGACAAAATCCCTCGTGAGATGTGTGCAAACCTGGTGGCCAACTACAAGAAACGTCTGACCTCTGTGATTGCCAACAAGGGTTTTGCCACCAATTACTAAGTAATGTTTTGCAGAGGGTTCAAATACTTATTTCCCTCTTTAAAATGCAAATCAATTTATAACATTTTTCACATGCGTTTTTCTGGATTTGTTGTTATTCTGTCTCTCACTGTTCAAATAAACCGACCAATAAAATGATAGACTGATCATTTCTTTGTCAGTGGGCAAACGTACAAAATCAGCAGGGGATCAAATACTTTTTTCCCTCACTGTAAATCTCTAGCCACTTTAAAATTAGGAATTGGATGTAACAAATGTATCATTAGCCACTTTAAACAATTTTGTATATAATGTTTACATATCCTACATTACTCATCTCATATGTATATACTGTACTCCATACCATCTACTGCATCTTGCCTATGCCGGTCAGCCATCGCTCATCCATATATTTATATGTACATACTCTTATTCATTCCTTTACTCGTGTGTATAAGGTAGTTGTTGTGAATTTGTTACATTA
Source organism: Brachymystax lenok tsinlingensis (assembly GCA_030435695.1). NCBI lineage: Eukaryota > Metazoa > Chordata > Actinopteri > Salmoniformes > Salmonidae > Brachymystax > Brachymystax lenok. Next base: position 22,069,350 of record CM059789.1, read on the forward strand.
CTTGTTAGATACTACTGCATGGTCGGAACTAGAAGCACAAGCATTTCGCTACACTCGCATTAACATCTGCTAACCATGTGTATGTGACAAATAAAATTTGATTTGATTTCAACCACCAACTTACTATCCTGAGACAAGGCCGAGTATAGCCCACGAAGATCTCCCCCCACGGCACAAACCCGAGGGGGGCGCCAACCTGGATAGGAAGATCACGTCAGTGACTCAACCCACTCAAGTGACACACCCCTCCTAGGGACAGCATGGAAGAGCACCAGTAAGCCAGTGACTCAGCCACCGTAATAGGGTTAGAGGCAGAGAATCCCAGTGGAGGGAGGGGGGAAATGGCCAGGCAAAGACAGCAATGGCGTTTTGTCGCTCCAGTGCCTTTCCGTTCACCTTCACACCCCTGGGCCAGACTGCACTCAATCATAGGACCTACTGAAGAGATGAGTCTTCAATAAGGACTTAAAGGTCGAGACCAAGTCTGCGTCTCTCACATGGATAGGCAGACCATTCCATAAAAATGTAACTCTATAGGAGAAAGCCCTGCCTCCAGCTGTTTGCTTGGAAATTCTAGGGACAATAAGGAGGCCTGCGTCTTGTGACCGTAGCGTATGTGTAGGTATGTACGGCAGGACCAGTATGTATGGCAGGTCAATCTCATCCATCCTTTTCCAGTTGTCTCCATATTTACGGAAACCCTCCAAATGTGTCATCTCCAGGATGATTTTTGCGATGGTGTGATGAACATGTAGAATGTTGAGGCATTGTCCTGGGCATGGGCAACTGCATGTCTTGTCTGCCCTGGTGTCATCCTTATGACATTTTGTGCTGCCATCTTGCCCTGGTTGTCATATGGTGACAAGGACCATGTTATTTAGCTTTTCTTTGACAAAAATGTCTCTCTTTCATCTTGGCGGATTTCTTCTTCATCTGAAGATTATGCATCGTGCTCTGGGTTGTATTCTTCCCCATCTTCTTCTTCAGATACCTCCTCCCCTTCTAAATCATTGTTCTCTTGTTCCTCCTGGACAGCTGAAAAAATCAGATCTACGACCTGTTGGGCACTGAAACGTGCACTCATGGCTTCAGCAAAGACAGAACTGGGGGGACTGTCATCTGCAGCACATTTTATAGCCTCTGACTGCATTCCCCATTAGTTAACAATGCTTTCAAGAAATGTTTATTTTGTCTGAAATTGTGTTTATTTTGTCTGTGAACTTGACTCTGTTTGGGCTTAGTGGAGGGAATTTGCTGCACATGCATAAGAAAGTTTTCAATCAGTAGCACACATAATCTCAATTTCTCATTTTGTGTGTGTGTCTTTGTGGTTTTTGTGGTGTGTAAAATGTGTGTAAAAAGACTATCTTTGTACCCTGGTGGTGTACAGATTTCCCTTAAGGCAATGTTTCACTTTTTCTAATGATGGGGTCACTAGGAAAAGTCATCAAATTTCAAGTATAAAAAATATTAAGCTTCTTAGCAGAGGCCATCAGGTTTTAAATGTAATATCTGCTGGTAAGTGATAGAGTCCATGATACCATGTATCCTTACAAGTTGTCCAGGGCCTTTGGAAGAAAAACAGCCCCACAACATCAAAGATCCACCACCATACTTCAGAGCGGGGATGAGGTACTTCCCTGCATGGCTATCTTTCTGTCTACGCCAAACCCACCTCTGGTATTTATTTTCAAAAAGCTCTATTTTGGTTTAATCTAACCATGGTACCGGTCCCATTGAAAGTTCCAGTAATGTTTGGTAAACTGTAGGCGCTTGAGTTTGTTGTTTGATGACAGTCTTGTTATGGCAACCCTTACTAAACAACTTGTGGTTATGTAGGTGGCGAATGATCGTAGTTTTGGAGACTTTCTGAACCCTAAACCCAACTAACGTTTGTAATTCTCCACCTGCGATCCTTGGTTTTTTTTTGTCACACGAACCATCCTCCTCACTGTGCGTGCGGTCAATATAGACACGTCCTCTTCCAGGCCGATTGTTAACATCTCCAGTTGTTTTAAACTTCTTAATTATTGCCCTGATAGTGGAAATGGGCATTTTCAACCATTGAGCTATTTTCTTATAGCCATTTTCTGATTTGTGCAGCTCAACAACCTTTTGTCGCAGATCATTACTGTATTCTCGGGTCTTTCCCATAGTGATGGATGACGATGGGAACTTGGCCTGTGTGTCACATATTCATACCCCAGTGAAACAGAAAGTCATGGTTTACCACGTAGGTGTTCCTAATCACTCAGGTGAAATTATTACAATTTTTAAATATGAATGGGAATATACTTCAGTTAGATTTTACTTATAATAGTTTCTAGGGGTGCCAATAATTGTGGCACACGTTTCAATCATTTTACAATTAAAGGTTTGATTTTTGTGAATATTTTGAATGAAAGACCAAGAGGATAAACAGCAAAGATTTTTTTTCACATCCCGTTTTTCTCATATTTATCAAGGCTGCCAATATTTGTGGAGGGCACTGTAGGTGTTCCTTTTGTCCAGGTGGGAAAGGGCAGTGTGGAGTGCGATTGAGTCATCTGTGGATCTGTTGGGGCGGTATGCGAATTGCGGTGGGTCCAGGGTTTCCGGAATGATGGTGTTGATGTGAGCCATGACCAGCCTTTCAAAGCACTTCATGGCTACCGACGTGAGTGCTACGGGCGGGAAGTAATTTTGCAGGTTACCTTCACTTTCTTGGGCACAGGGATTATGGTGGTCTGCTTGAAACATGTAGGTATTACAGACTCGGTCAGGGAGAGGTTGAAAATGTCAGTGAAGACACTTGTCAGTTGGTCCGCGCATGCTCTGAGTACACGTCCTGGTAATCCGTCTGGTCCTGCGGTCTTGTTAATGTTGACCTGTACAAAGGTCTCGCTCACATCGACTGCGGAGAGCGTGATCACACAGTTGTCCGGAACAGCTGGTGCTCTCCTCATTTGAACTGTGTATGCAAGTATTATTGACAAAAAATCTTGACTTCTATACAGTACAACACTGAGCATATTATAAAGTATGTCATTTTCTCAGAGTATGATTGGGATTATTTTTGCCCCTAAAGAAGTAACAAAGAATGTTCAGCATAGACTTCATGAGTCAAGTGTTCAAACAAAGTAAACATATAGGGCCAGTTTCCCGGACCTAAATCTACTCCTGGAATGCAAAGCATGCTCAATGGAGAATCTCCAGTCTGGGAAACTGGCACTTTAATATGTTAGCCAGTGCTTGGCAGGGTCATGTGGGGGCTGTCATCCCTCTTGTGAAGTGACCAAATAGAGGACAGAGGTGGGGGACACAGTAACTCCTGGACCACATTCAAGCCTTAATAGGCAATGAAGACTACCTGAGGCAGCTGCATCAAATCATTGTATTCAGGCCTGTCCATCTGCTATCTGAGGCAGATGCATCTAGTCATTGTATTCAGGCCTGTCCTTCTGCTAGCTGAGGCAGCTGCATCTAATTGTATTCAGGCCTGTCCTTCTGCTAGCTGAGGCAGCTGCATCTAGTCATTGTATTCAGGCCTGTCCTTCTGCTAGCTGAGGCAGCTGCATCTAGTCATTGTATTCAGGCCTGTCCATCTGCTAGCTGAGGCAGCTGCATCTAGTCATTGTATTCAGGCCTGTCCATCTGCTAGCTGAGGCAACTACATCAGAATACATGAGTGTAGTATCTGTGATCTACATCTGTTTATATAAGTTACTATGCTGTTACTAAGCAGTAATGTATTACCTGCAGTGTTACGTTACTACACCTAATAGGAAATGCACATGCTCACTATTATGCCGAGGGCTGTGCAGCACGAGAGGTTTTTGACTAAACGGAGCAAGTGGAAGGTTGACTGTAAAACTGAAACATTTCAAATATAGGCTAGTCATTGACCTTTATCATCACTATGTTTGCCATTACTTTGCACATAGAAGATGAATTGGATTGGAATCGGAAGGCTGTTGTACTGCTTAGGCATGTCTTCCTGACTTCTCACATGAAAGTAAACAGCTATGCTACTTCAAAAACAGATCCATTCAAATCATTGTTGCAGGGCAGGTTGAGGTTCATTCTCTGCCTAGCTGTTGATCAAAGGGATCCTCCCTTGTCCCAATGTAAAAAAAAATGCAGGTTTTACTGACATGGTCAGGGAAATACACTGATATTAAGTATTTATTGAGTATAACATTTAAAGTACACCACCAGTGCTTATCGATAATATATTTTAAAAAATCTGCCTCGGTCTCTTATTCTCTATGTGAAAAATCCTCACGTGAAAAAGCCAACGATCCGAAGATGGACGCCAAAATCTGTCTTTCCAATTTATTTCTGCAAGTCTCAGGGAAGACAAGACACATTATGAGGCCACTCCAGCAGATGACAGGTTTCACAAAGACAGCACTCCATCGCCAGGAAAGGAGGCAGCAAATGGCATAGATTTGATATTACTTTTTGTATTTTGAGACACTGGCAAGAAAATGAGCTGTGGTCACCCAGACGGTAAATCTGAGAGAGGGGGCGAGAGAATGGGAGAGAGAGAGAGAGAGTCCACAGTTCCTGGCTGTAAGTAATATGGATGCTATATGAGGAGGGGTTATGTCATCTGTTTTTGCCCCACCCCCTGGCTTCCTGTCTTATCTCAGCACATTTGCAGGTGCTTTGTCACAGAGGGACCACAGTGCACTTCAGTCAGAGTGGGGTGGGGAGAATGGGAATTAATCAGCCTGCTGTCTTCTTGTTGTCAGTACCTTCAGACAAATGGACCAGGAGATGCTAGCTTTGAGGATATTATCAATGATGAGGAGGGTAAAGGTGGGAGAGATGGTGGAAAGTTTTATGATTTTGTTGTTGTAATACCATTGTGGTAGCAGTATTGTAGCTTTGCCATTACAATTAAATATTATACATTCAAATATATCAAGTCATCTCTGCACCCAGACCCAAATCAGCTACTCGATTGAAACATTTGGACGTCAGTCTAATAAGAGACTACACATAAAGTAAAGCTCTGTGTATAATAGACATATTGCCTTTGTTGTTTATTTTTCCACATAAACCTGAACTGGGAGGCACCTGAAATGTAGCCTTGTAGCCAGTATACCTTTTCTTTGTAGGCTATTTTTACATTCCATGACTGCATTCCTTCTCTATTAGGCCTTCAGACAGAGCCTGGTGAAAGGACGTGACATCTCCACTCTCCTCAGCTCTCAGTGCCAGTGCTGCCATCTTAATCAAATTTAGCATGAATGGCTCCCAGACATCCCATTATACTGCCCACAGTATGCCTATTGAACACAGTCGACAATGCTAGAGCCCGGGCTTTACACACATAACTGGCCATTGCTCTGCAGAGTAATGTGGATGTCTGGTGCTTCATGATAAGGCCTGCTGGGAGAGGGAGAGATCACTCACCCAGACAATATTTACTGGGAAACAGTGCCTTCATGTGGTGGATAGTACACACTCAATTTGGAAAATAGGAAGTAGATCTATGCAGTGTATTTCTGAATACATCAGTACTTGTACCCAAATAAGAGCAAAACTGAATTGCATTGGGTTAATATTGAATGACCCTGTTAAAACGTGTCCACGTGCATGGTTTGTGTGCAATAGTTGGCACTGGTATTCAAAGGTCTACATGTTGCCTAGGAAACAACGGTTGGGGTTGCAAAATATTCTGTCAAAACACATGTGGGACTCACATATCAGGTTAGGACATGTAATAGAAGCTGACAAGACGAGTAAAGCTCTTCATATACAGTACCAGTCAAAAGTTTGGACACACATACTCATGAAAGATTTTTTCTTTATTTTTACTATTTTCTACATTGTAGAATAACAATGAAGACTATGAAATAACAAGTGTTAAACAAATCAAAATACATTTTATATTTCAGATTCTTCAAAGTACCCACACTTTGCCTTGATGACAGCTTTACACACTCTTGGCATTATTTCAACCAGCTTCGTTGGAAAGCTTTTCCAACAGTTTTGAAGGAGTTCCCACATATGCTGACAACATGCTGGCTGCTTTTCGTTCACTTTGGAGTCCAACTCATCCTAAACCATCTCAATTGGGTTGAGGAAGGGTGATTGTGGAGGCCACGTCATCTGATGCAGCACTCCATCACTCTCCTCCTTGGTCAAATAGCCCTTACACAGCCTGGAGGAGTGTTGGGTAATTTTCCTGTTGAAAAAGAAATGATAGTCCCACTAAAAGCAAACTAGATGCGATGGCGTATTTCTGCAGAATGCTGTGGTAGCCATGCTGGTTAAGTGTGCCTTGAATTCTAAATAAATCACTGACAGTGTCACCAGCAAAGCACCCCCATACCATCACACCTCCTCCTCCATGCTTCCCGGTGGGAACGACACATGCGGAGATCATCCGTTCACCTGCTCTGCGTCTCGAAAAAAGTCTCAAATCTCAAATTTTGAGTCATCAGACCAAAGGATATATTTCCACCGGTCTAATGTCCATTAATGTCCTTCAGTAGTGGTTTCTTTGCAGCAATTCGACCATGAAGGCCTGATTCAAGCAGTCTCCTCTGAACAGTTGATGTTGAGATGTGTCTGTTACTTGAACTCTAAACCATTTATTTGGGCTGCAATTTTTGAGGCTGGTAATGAACTCTGGGTTGTCCTTTCCTGTGGCGGTCCTCATTAGAGCCAGTTTCATCATAGCTCTTGATGGTTTTTGCGAATCAACTGACCTTCGTGTCTTAAAGTAATGATGGACTGTACTTTCTTTTATCTTATTTGAGCTGCTCTTGCCATAAAATGGACTTGGTCTTTTACCAAATATGGCTATCTTCTGTATACCAACCCTACCTAGTCACAACACAACTGATTTGCTCAAAAACATTAAGAAAGAAATTCCACAAATTAACATTTAACAAACACACCTGTTAGTTGAAATGCATTCCAGGTGACTACCTCATGAAGCTGGTTGAGAGAATGCCAAGAGTGTGCAACGCTGTCATCAAGGCAAATGGTGGCTACTTGAAGAATCTTAAATATAAAATATACTTTTTTGGTTACTACATGATTCCATATGTGTTATTTCATAGTTTTGATGTCTTCACTATTATTCTGCAATGTAGAACATAGTAAAAATAAAGAAAAACCAATGAGTAGGTGTGTCCAAACTTTTGACTGGTACTGTATTTTGTTCTATTTATTCTGTAAGTTTTACAAGGCTGTCTCCAATTGATACAAGAAGAGAGCCAGAATGACAAACCAACAACTTATATGTTTATTAAACAGCACACACTTTGTCCTTGGATAGAGTTTAAGAGAAGTCTATAGCCCCAGAGACCAAACACCTATTTCCCCACATCATCTTCCCGTATTTACTTTCAACAGTCTGAAACAAAAGATCTCTATCTACAGTATATTCATAATGTTTCCTTGAACTACACAGAGGTTGGAGGAGTGGAGAACATTTTTAATTACTGACTAAATAGACTTTGCCAGATGGGTTCTGTCTCACTCTTGTACACACACAAATGCAAGCAGACACACACACACACATAGTTCACTCTCCCACAATTTCTCCTCCAACTCCCTCTCTTCATCTGGCTCCTGTTATTCACTGTCTACTCCCAACACACCCCCATCCTGATTAGCTCCCATTATGTACCCACTCCACACACACTCTCCTCCAACACGCCCCACTATCCGACACAATTACAACAGCTACCCACATTCAAAATTACACACCCACGCACGCACCCCTGCACACAAAGGCCCATAATCAACTCACTCAATGCAATAGTCTCCTGGCACAACCATGGTTGAAATGAAATGAGACGGCCGTGTGACAACAAAGAGAGAGGCCTGAGGACGAAAACACGTTTTTTGGCAACCTGTGTGTCACGAACGTCAAAGGCTGGGTTTGAAGCAAGACCTTAGGGAGGATATCATGTTTTTTAGTGTCATGAAATCACATCCCCATCGTAGATGTGACGGAGCCAAATAGTCAGTTGGGCACACAATAACTAGAAACTAGCTGCTACAGCTAGTGTTATTATGGAGATGGTGCTAAAAGACAATACTTCAACACCACAACTTAGAGTAACAACACATTTTTTTATGCTCAAGATGTGGCCTTGAATTGACAATTGAGGAATGAAGGTACTATTATACACTGGGTTTAACATCACGATACAAAACAGCATTACAATACAGCATTACAATACAGAACAACATTACAATACAGAACAGCATTACAATAGAGAACAGCATTGCAATCCAGAACAGCATTGCAATCCAGAACAGTATTACAATAGAGAACAGCATTACAATAGAAAACAGCAATGCAATACAGAACAGAATTACAATACAGAACATAATTACAATACAGGACAGATTTATAATACAAAGCAGAATTCCAATACAGAACAGCATTACAATACAGAACAGATTTACAATACAGAACAGATGCACCGCTTATAGTTTTGGAATGTTTTACTGAAGATCACATGAAAATAAAGAAGAGCCGCACACTCTAGGAGCTCAGATGCAAAAAATATTTTATGTCCAACGTTTTGACAGGCAAGCTGTCTTCATCAGGATACTGAAGATCACAAACATAAAACAACAGCTCCAATTCCAGCATAAGGATATTTGTTATGTTATTATGTACTTCATGGAAACTGCCAGGAACTAACCTAAATGTAGCTCAAGTATTATTTTGTATATTGTACATTTTATGTCAAGGCAGCTATTCAATGTGGATGAAGTTTGCATTTACTGTAACCTGAAAAGGTTTCTCTAGAAACAACAGAGGCTTACACATTAAGGTATACAGCAGGGCTGTTTAGTTCCGTCAATGGAGGGCCTGGTAGTTAATTGCACTCACCTGATGTTTGGGCTCCCGAGTGGTGCAAGAGGCGTCACTACAGTCCCTGGTTAGAATCCAGGCTGTATCACATCCGGCCGTGATTGGGAGTCCCATAGGGCGGCGCACAATTGGCCCAGCGGCATCCAGGTTTGGCCGTCATTGTGAATAAGAATTTGTTCTTAACTGATTTGCATAGTTAAAGGTTAAATATATATTTTTAATGTAAGTCCCAAGTCTGAATTAGTCCCTTATTAGGAGAGAAAAATCTTAAATGTTTTGGCCCTCCGTGACCGACATTGAACACCCCTGGTTTAAAGGAACTTAACAATTATGTTTTACCAGACTATCAAAACAAGGATAATGAGTACAAACTCAAAATAATGTTCTCTTGTTATGTCACTCCAAAATACGTTTCTGCAGTTTCTGCTGTACTGATATGTTGCTGCTGATATGTGCGCTCATATTCCAGGTCAAAGAGTTTATGTTTTCCGCTCACACTAAACTCCCACATAGACTATCCACATTTCCTGGACTGAGACCTCCACCAGTTCTATGGGTACAGAAAGCAAAAACAGGCCCACCGACTCTCATTAGTGGCATAACAGCAACTCATTTCAAATGGCAGGTGTGTGTGTGTGCGCGTGGGTGTGTGCGTGTGCGTGCTTCAGATGGGGAACCAAGGCTATCTAACATGTTTTCTTAATGTAGAATAGGAATGTCTAGTTCAGAGCTACAGAGTGACTGAAACGAAGGAGACCAGTCAGAATGAATAAGCCCTATAGCTAAGATAGTACTCTCCATATTGAACCTTCTTACATAGAGTATACAGTTATATCTTAACTCACAGAATGACAGAAACTTTGACTCAAATTAGTCAGAATAACAAGTTAATAGTTATGGTAGCTCATAGCAGTGTATGAATCAAATCCATTATATAGTAGGCCTAATGATAGTACATATTCAGTAGTAAATGTATCACTAGCCACTTTAAACAATGCCACTTTATATGTTTACATATCCTACATTACTCATCTCATATGTATATGCTGTACTCTATACCATCTACTGCATCTTGCCTATGCCGTTCGGCCATCGCTCATCCATATATTTATATGTACATACTCGTAATCATTCCTTTACACTTGTGTGTACAAGGTAGTTGTGGTGAAATAGTTAGATTACTTGTTATATACTACTGCATGGTCGGAACTAGAAGCACAAGCATTTCGCTACACTCGCATTAACATCTGCTAACCATGTGTATGTGACAAATAAAATTTGATTTGATTTGATTTTTAGTAATAGTTGTAGAGGTAATATTAGTCATTTTAGGCCTAGTAGTAGTATTAGTAGTAAGAGCAAATGTACTGGTAGTAGCAGTGGTAGTCACATTAATAGCAGTAGTAGTAATATTAGTAGTAGTAGCATTAGGCCTATAAGTATTAAGTGTAGTCACATTAGTAGTAGTAGTAGTAGTCGTAGTAATGTTAGTAGTAGTAGTTGTAGGTCTAGTGTTAGTAGAAGTAGTAGTGCTAACGTTAGCAGTAGTTGCTGTAGCAGTGGTAGCAGTAGTAGTAGTCATAGTCATTGTAGTAGCAGTAATAGTAGCAGTAGATGTAATAGTAGTAATAGCAGTATTATTATTAGTGGTAGTTATAGTAGTAACAGTACTGCTAGTAGTAGTAGTCATAGTAATAGTCGTAGTAGTAATATTAGTTGTAGGCCTAGTAATAGGCGTAGCAGTAAGTAGGCCTAGTAATAATTTTTAAGTATTAAGTAGTAGTAATGGCAATAGTAGTACTAGCAGTACCAGTGGCAGTATGCCTATTAGTATTAATTGTAGTCACAGTAGTAGTAGTAGTAGTACTAATAGTAGTAGTAGTTGCAGTAGTAGTGGTAGCAGTAGTAAAAGTATTAGTAATAGTAGCATTAGTTGAAGGAGTAGCAGTTGTATTATCAGCAGTAATGGTAGTAGTAGGGCTGGTAGTAGTAGTAGTAGCAATTGTATTATTGGTAGTAGTCATAGTAATGGTAGTAGTAGCAGTAGTAGCAGTAGTAACAGTATTATTAGTAGTAGTAGAAGGAGTAGCAGTAGTATTATCATTAGTAGTAGTAGGCCTAGTAGTAGTAGGGCTAGTAGTAGTAGCAGTATTATTATTATTAGTAGTAGTAGTAGTTACGTGGAAATTGAGCAAATTGAGATTCCTAAAATGCTTGGAGTAACGTTAGATTGTAAACTGTCATGGTCAAAACATTTTGATGCAGAAGTAGCTAAGATGGGGAGAAGTCTGTCTATAATAAAGCAATGCTCTGCCTTCTTAAAAACACTTTCAACAAGGCAGGTCCTACAGGCCCTAGTTTTGAGGACTTAGGAAAATTGCAATTGGCTCAGAACAGGGCAGCACGGCCGGCTCTTGGATGTACACAGGGAGCTAAAATGAATAATATGCATGTCAATCTCTCCTGGCTGAAAGTGGAGGAGAGATTGACTTCATCACTACATTATTTATGAGAGGTATTGACATGTTGAATGCACCGAGCTGTCTGTCTAAACTACTGGCACACAGCTCGGACACCCCCATGCATACCCCACAAGTCATGCCACAAGAGGTCTCTTCACAGTCCCCAAGTCCAGAAAAGACTATGGGAGGCACACAGTACTACATAGAGCCATGACTGCATGGAACTCTATTCCACATCAAGTAACTGACTGAAGCAGTAAAATTACATTAAAAAAACACCTTATGGAACAGCACAAACATTGGCACATACACATGCATACACACACACACACACACACACACACGCGCGCGCGCGCGATAACATACGCACTATACACACACATGGATTTAGTACTGTAGATATGTGGTAGTGGTGGAGTAGGGTCCTGAGGGCACACAGTGTGTTGTTAAATCTGTGAATGTATTGTAATGTTTTAAAATTGTATAAACTGCCTTAATTTTGCTGGACCCCAGGAAGAGTAGCTGCTGCTTTGGCAGCAGCTAACGGGGATCCATAATAAATACAAATACAAATAGTAGTAGTAGTAGTAGTAATAGTAGTAAACTCAGCAAAAAAAGAAACGTCCTCTTATTGTCAACTGCGTTCATTTTCAGCAAACTTAACATGTGTAAATATTTGTATGAACATGAGATTCAACAACTGAGACAAGTTCCACAGACATGTGACTAACAGAAATTGAATAATGTGTCCCTGAACAAAGGGGTGGTCAAAATCAAAAGTTACAGTCAGTATCTGGTATGGCCACCAGTTGCATTAAGTACTGCAGTGCATCTCCTCCTCATGGACTGCACCAGATTTGCCAGTTCTTGCTGTGAGATGTTACCCCACTCTTCCACCAAGGCGCCTGCAAGTTCCCGAACATTTCTGGGGGGAATGGCCCTAGCCCTCACCCTCTGATCCAACAGGTCCCAGACGTGCTCAATGGGATTGAGATCAGGGCTCTTCGCTGGCCATGGCAGAACACTAACATTCCTGTCTTGCAGGAAATCAAGCACATAACGAGCAGTATGGCTGGTGGCATTGTCATGCTGGAGGGTCATGTCAGGATGAGCCTGCAGGAAGGGTACCACATGAGGGAGGATGATGTCTTCTCTGTAACGCACAGCGTTGAGATTGCCTGCAATGACAACAAGCTCAGTCTGATGATCCTGTGACACACCGCCCCAGACCATGACGGAACCTCCACCTCCAAATCAATCCTGCTCCAGAGTACAGGCCTCGGTGTAACGCTCATTCCTTTGACAATAAACGTGAATCCGACCATCATCCCTGGTGAGACAAAACCGCGACTCGTCAGTAAAGATCAGTTTTTGCTAGTCCTGTCTGATCCAGCGACGGTGGGTTTGTGCCTATAGGCGACGTTGTTGCATGGGAAACAGTGTTTAAACCCTTTACAATGAAGATCTGTGAAGTTATTTGGATTTTTACGAATTATCTTTGAAAGACAGGGTCCTGAAAAGGGCTGTTTATTTTTTTGCTGAGTTAGTAGTAGCAGTATTAGTATTTTCATCAGTAGAAGTAGCAGTAGACCTAGTAGTTGTTGTAGTAGTAATTGTCACAGTATTGGTAGAGGCAGTAGTCATAGTAATAGTCATAGTAGTAATATTAGTTGTTATAGGCCTAGTAGTAGTAGTAAGTAGAAGTAGTAATAGCAATATTATCAGTAGTAGTAGTAGTAGTTGTTGTTGTAGTCATAGTAATAGTAGTAGTAGAAATAGTAGCAGTATTAGTAGTATTTGTAGTAGAAGTAGTAGTTATATTAGTAGTAGTAGTAGTAGTAGCATTATTAGTAGTAGCAGTGGTGTAAAAAGTACTCAATTGTCATACTTGAGTAAAAATAAAGATAACTTAATGGAAAATTACTAAAGTAAAAGTGAAAATCACCCAGTAAAATACTACACAAGTAAAAGTCTAAAAGTATTTGATTTTAAATATACTTAAGTATCAAAAGTAAATGCAATTGCTAAAACAAAAAAGACGGCACAATATTTTTGTTTTTTATTTAAGGATAGCCAGGGGCACACTCCAACACATAATTTACAAACGAGGCATTTGTGTAGTAGTAGTAGTGACAATAGTAGTAGTAGTATTAGTAGTATTAGAAGCATTAGTAGTAGTTACAATAGTAGTAGTAGTAGTAGTAGTACGTCTAGTAGTAGTAATAGTAACTTGGTCCGGATAGCTTGGTCTGGCAAGATAGGTCCGGCCGGACAGGTAGGTTCTGGATAATTAGGATAATTAGTATGCCTGTCAGCAAGAACAGTACTGTTATTCCTCATTCTTCTTTTATTTTTCCACCTTTTCCCATTTTTGCTGGCGTAACTACTTATTTGAATTCTAATATATACCAAAAGGTTTTATTTTTTTATTTTTGTAATACAAAAATCCATTAGAAATCACATTGGGGGTAAATAAAAGAGAAATGAAAAAAGCAAACCATAAACACTACTCGAGATCCAAGATGGCGTAGCAGTCGGACGTGTGTTTTTGTCTTGTCCCGTCCTATCCCATGTAGACATAGTTTTTCCTTGTTTTTTTTCGTATATATTTTAATATCACATTCCATCTACGGACTGAATATACTCTCCTGTAACCCGCCTCACCCAATGTGGTACGGATCTGCTATTTTCATACTTAAGAACCGGAACCCCTATCAAAAGCTAGCCAGCTGACTGGCTACCAGCTAACTGGCTACTAGCTAGCAACGGCCCGCTAGCTGTCTAGAGCACATTGGACTATTAGCTTAAGAGGCCCATCGGACAAATTCTTTGGCCACTATACCTATTTTGCCAATTGCCCTGGTTTACCACACAGAGCCCTGCTGATCCGTCGTCTAAACCGGAACCCCAACAGAAGCTAGCCAACTAACTAGCTTCTAGCTAGTAATCAGTTAGCCACTGCTTGCGGTCATCAGCTGCCTCTAGCACGGACAACTCTCGCCAGTCTGCACAGAGCGACTCAAACCGGATAAAAAAAAATTCTCCATATATCCAGATTCCTACTGCAAGCTCTGAATAATTTTTTTCACCTGGATCATCGCAGCTAGCTAGCTACTATCTGAGTGGCCACTCCAGGCTAACATCTCTGTCCCGAAGC